>CAJOBZ010000005.1:5240000-6440000 GCA_905332375.1 Pieris macdunnoughi | reverse complement strand
ATAAAACGCTTCCCGAAGTGAACGTGACGTGGACACCTCCAGACGATCCTAATGGCTTTGTCGTGGCCTACAACGTCTATCATTCCAGGGTCGCGGATAATAGCCCGGTAATACTTTATATATATTTGAGATGTTTTTGTTTTTAGTATATACAACAAGTTGCATGTGTGTGTCATCGGTATTCAATATCTAATACTTTCGTTTCGTTTTTACTAAGTTTAACAAGCATGTACTCAAGAACTATAAAATATAGATTCTATTATCATCACTCTTGTGTACGATAGGTGTAAATCAAAACTAAAGAACAAGGTAACTTTCAGGAACAATTGGATATTGGATTGACAAGCTGTATCCGATCTGATGATTACGAGAGAAATGGGCGGAGCTTCGTCATACGAGCCTTAGTGTCTGGGAACTACAGTATACGCGTCACGCCACTTACTGTTAGTGGCGCTGGGAATGTCTCTTCGGACGTATACATTTTTATACCGGTAATATTTTTTTGTACTTGTGATACAGTTCAAGCCAAAAGACTGATGTGTATTGAGAACCACCGTGAAATTATTATTATTATAAGTCTGGCTTAAATCATTCGTTAACAGTCTTCAAGCTTTCTCTAGGATCGTCTTGTATCAAATAAAAAGAAAGAAAGCTTTACTAAACTATATGAAAAAGCATTAAATTTTATTTAATCTCACTGTCAACTAGGTTATTTTTGAAGTGAAAACTTCTTTAGCGGCGTTGTACACTTTTTTTGGAATGGGTAAAAAATTTTAAACTCGCGTCAGGACACGTGACCTGATCGGAAATTCGTAAGACGGATGTCTACATCCGTCTAACGAATTTTCGTATTTGAATTGGCGTATTTAATGTAATATAATTTGTCATGTTTGTGTACGATAGCGCAATAAATAAATATTGTATTCTACCACATAAATGATAGTACTTTTATACTAATAATTAAAGCAATTCGTGCAAAATTATTCTCTAACCATTCCAAAATATCAAAAATGCACAACGTTAATATTCAAGTTTTCACTTCTACCGGCACTCCTGGACGTTTTTTTTTTCATTATAGTACAAACACACAAAACAACTTATGTAAAAGACATAAACGTAAATTTATGCAACAATTAATTATTTTTAAAATATTACAGTTTTCGGTCAGCGAGATTATTTAAATATGTTGTACTCAGAAACAAAGAAAATATGACTTTCTTTTAATTATAGTTTAATCTCGTTGATACAGGACGCACGTGCAGATAGTAGTTACGACTGGGTATGGGGGGTGGTGGGGGGTTGCGCTGTAGTGGTGTGTGCGGCCGCATTGGGCACTTGGTACGCCCGTCGCGCTCTACACACGCAGGACAACAATAAGCTGTTCGCGCGAGTCAACCCAGAGTACGTGTCGACCGTGTACGTGCCTGATGAGTGGGAGGTGCCGCGATCGAGTATCGAATGTATACGCGAACTCGGACAGGGCTCTTTTGGAATGGTGCGTATATTGTACAATGGAAATCCTTTTTGATATTATTCGACTTTTTAATGCATAAAATATTGTTTCGACGTCTTTGTTCGCTATGAGTACATAATACATTACATAAGGGGAAAGAAAGTTAAATATAAAATAAAGGATATACATAATAATTCTATAATTAAATAAACTTTCTTTCCAGGTATATGAAGGTATCGCCAAAAACTTAGAAAAAGGCAAGCCGGAGACTCGGTGCGCTGTGAAAACTGTCAATGAACATGCCACTGACAGGTAAAATTTCATTATTCTGCTGTGTACGCCTTGTTAAGTTTGTTTGTTGTTTTCATAGGGCAGAAAAAATATCGCTTTCTATTCACCAAAAAAACTTATTCATGTTTCGTTAGGATATAGAACTACCTTTAGCACCATTTTCCTATTTTGTAGGGAGCGCATCGAGTTCCTAAACGAGGCTTCAGTGATGAAGGCGTTCGACACTTTCCACGTGGTGCGTCTCCTGGGCGTGGTCTCTCGAGGACAGCCGACTTTGGTTGTAATGGAGCTGATGGAGCAGGGAGACCTCAAGACGTACCTCCGCTCGCACAGGCCTGATGCAGATTCTTCTTTACCCAGGAAGGGACCCGCACCGAGCCCGCCAACTTTGCAGAATATACTGCAGGTATGAAACTTAACTCTTTGTCTAACTACACAGCCTGGACTTTTTTTTATATTATGGCAATAGTTTTAACTTTATGCCAGTTTCAAGTATAAGGTTGGGAAACTACACGCGAGAAAAAATAAACAAAGACATCAAAAGGATATAAAGGGATAAGCTGGTTAAAACAAAATATGTACACAAACATATTACATCTTAATATTATTATTGATTATGATAATACATTATAATACAATAAAGGATAAAGCAAAAGGCAGGAGATTTTAGTAGGAAACGGAACATGAAGTAATTGTAAGGAATTCAGAAAGGAGGTGTGGTCATATTGGGAACAAGAAAACAGCACCAGAAACAAGCCCGCACAACTTGACATTTCTGTTTAAAATGTTTGTCAAACGTTGCACTAAACTAAACTAACTAACTAAATGTTTGTTTAGTTTTTCGCCAAAGTTGAGTTGAACCAGAAAAACCCTGCATACATGTTTGTTTGTAACAACTCAAGTCATTTCTTATGAATATCCTGACAATACAGTTGTCATTTGTTAAAATATGTAAAGTATGCAAATTATATATCTGCTAATAATGTTTACACGCTAATGATTGTGATATTAATTTCAGATGGCTATAGAGATAGCCGACGGTATGGCTTATCTATCAGCCAAAAAGTTTGTGCACCGTGACCTAGCGGCGCGCAATTGCATGGTCGCCGGGGACCTCACTGTCAAAGTAGGGGACTTCGGAATGACCAGAGACATTTATGAGACTGATTATTATAGGAAGGGCACGAAGGGACTCTTGCCCGTTCGTTGGATGAGCCCTGAAAGCTTAAAGGACGGGGTGAGTTAACCGCATATTTATTTGAAAACTAGTAATTTTTCTAATTTATTTTAGACTATTCTTGATTTTATAAAATTTAAGTTAAAATATTAAATTTACAAATATGTGCTCCCCAAACATGGTATGTGGCCAATTGGAATATACAAACAGATTATTAAATTTTTCCATTTCTTGCTTGCTACCTTTTTTTCTCACAATTGTTGCTTGGAAGAGATCGTTTGAAAGCGATAGGGCCGCCAGTTGCCCTCCTCTTCATTTAATTATGTTAATGCAATGAAGCGTTAAAAAATAAATTAGAGTAAACATTTTATCGAGTCGTCCTGAAGCACTTAATTATTATTATTATTTTGTTACCTATATTTTTTTATTTTGTATTTCAGGTGTTCTCAAGTAACACGGATGCTTGGAGTTATGGTGTAGTTTTATGGGAGATGGCAACACTTGCTATGCAGCCCTATCAGGTGTGTTTTGCTTTTCTTGTACCTCTGACATAACTGTAAATGTGACCGTGTTAAACACGACTCCGAAAAGTTCAAGATAATGATTCAATTACCATATTCATCATTCAAAATTACTCTAATTTCACTCTTTTAACTGAAGTAATCCTTCGTATCTTTCTGGTTTATTCTATTTACGCTATGATGAAAAGAGAAGGAAGACATGCAGATTCTTTTAAGCAATTTGTGTCACATTTTCATGTGAATCAATGAAGTCAAGTAAAACTATTAAATCGATACGAGAATAATAAAATGTTGTGCCAAATTGTATGCAAAAGTAGTTAATTGGCAAATTTTACCTTACCAGGGTCTGTCGAACGAGCAAGTGGTCCGTTACGTGGTAGAAGGGGGGGTAATGGAGCGTCCGGAGCACTGCCCCGACCGTCTGTACGAGCTGATGAGAGCCTGTTGGGCCCACAGACCCACAGCGAGACCCAGCTTCCTCCAACTGGTGGCGGAACTGGCCCCCTCAGCCCAGCCCTACTTCCGGCATAGGTCCTTCTATCACACGCCGCAGGGACAGGAGATGTACGCAATGCAGAGGACTGCTGCAGGTATTTGAACTTATCTATTCATCTGACATAAAAGCCCTTTATTCAGTTAGCGTTTTACGATAATAACATCATGATTTTTGAAGCGTTTCAACCGATTTCAAAACCACATCTTAACATGAATACTTTACCGTTTCTATTTTAAAGTCTATCACTTAAAGGTCCATACTTAGGATTAAGGTTCACATTTTTTACAACGAAAGTTTAAATACGAATAACCACTTATGTTAACTAAATAGCCTAAACACTGATTCGGGCAAATGATAACAAAATACAATTAGACTTCTTGTAGTCTTCGGTTGTATAATTGGTTGTTCTTTTGTTTGCACGATCATGCCGTCAGACGCTAGTAGAGAGCAGACGGCCTCCACCTAACCGTAAGTGGTACCATTTGCATGCTTCCACTATCACCAGCACATATTTTGTTATCATTTCCTGTCAATAAAACCATTTAGTATGGTTCTCATTGTACCGCACTTGTGCTATGTTAATACTTTTTATAACTTATAGATGCTTCTGTCCGGTCTAGACAGGTTCAGACGTTTAAATAAAACTTCTTTTACGTCGTAAACTAATTACATTAATATAACTCGACTTTTCGAGTGTTACCAGTCAACTTGATGCGTCAGTCTCTAGCTGTCCGTTGGAAGTTTTGTTTAAATGTGTAGTTCACGCGTAATCTAAAGAAAATGTAATGGTTCAGAAACGGCGTAAAAGTTAACTCTCGCTGTTCAATAGATTGCTTCTGATGGCATGACCTCTGGCTTGTATTGGTTTCAAACTCGTCGCTTAATGAGATATTATGCGAGTTCAGGTTTAGTTAAGCCGATTATAATCTTAGCGCCTATTAGGAGTTAGAAAAAATCCGTATACATTATCATGGGCATGTTTCGATTTCCAGAAGATGATACCGAGGTGCAGGAAATGAACGTGGGCGCTGTAGCGAGCGGGTCCGGGTCGAACCTGTTCGGGGTGTCGGGGCGCCTGGCGTCGTGGGTGCGCGAGCTTTCGTCTCTGCGGTCGCGGACGTCGGACGATGCGGCGGCGGAGCCCTTGCAGCCCCTTCAGCCGCCCAACGGCACTCTGCCCCGGCCTCCTCCCTGTTAGCGGAACACATATCCCTCCACCGTATGATGACGTTTGCATTTCACGACAATCTCGAGAAGATCTTAATATCGATTCGAGAAACGTAAACGACATATGTTTGTATATATTTTATTACTCCTGTTGACGTATACATCCTTGTTACTATGCAAATAATCGAATTTCTTACATAGTCCTAAAATTGTGAAATGCAAGTGAGACGATGCGGTGGGACGTTGATGTGGAGTGACGTCATGAGCGACCGCGCGTCGCGTATTATCTACCTCAAGCCGAAGCCCGGCTCTTCGAATCATAGCTGTAAGCGTAGCTAGTTAATTTCGTTTCGATCGCCGCGTTGTTTTATTTATTACACGTAACCGCGAGACATTCTCACACTTGCGCCTCCTACGTCTGGCAGCCGCATATTTCGATAAGGAACGAAAATGCACTTAATAGTACAATTCGCCGTGTGAGAGTGCCTCTTGCGCCGATATAAAAATATATATTTGTTCGAAAGCCGTTTTGGCTTAGTTTAGTCGATTGCGTTGCACGACGCGACCAGTGAGCGGACTAGTAGTCTAAACGGCAAGTTAGTACCTTCTCTGAATTTATAGTTATTTATTGCGCAGAGGTGCGCATAGCAGATGACGATGTAGGGTATTAAAGGCAGAGGAGAGGCGTCGTGCAGTTAGTTCCATATCAGGGCCGGCGCGTGACGTCCGCCGCCCAATGATGAATCCTATATAGTTTACCTCAGTAATATAGTTGTATCCATGTCGTTTATGACGCAGCCTATTATCGTTAAGTTATCGTATAAGTTGTAAATGTGAAAAATTACATAATTTACTACATAAGATCGTGTACAAATTATTTTTATTTCGTTTATATTTAATCTTTCCGCATAGTGCGTCCTCGTGAAGTGGCAATGTTGTCGGTCATATTGTTTTTGTGTGTGGTGTCCGAGTCACGGAGAGGGCCATGGTCACGCGACCACTTCCCGCTCCTTGACTTTTACAATGCGCATTGCCGCGACAACTCGCGGACTATTTGGAATCCAAAAACATTTTAATCGCCTATCCTACTCATTTCCAGGGCTGCCTCGCGTCAGATCATATTAAACCACTATCTTTCCGAGATTATACAAAATTGTATTTAGCTATATATTTCATTTACATATAAAAGAATAGATTTTCAGCTACTCAGAATGGAGAAGTGATACTCTCATGATCAAAGACTAAAAAGTTTTTTCCCGTACACAACCTCGAAAAATTGTATGCTGGTTCCGGCTACGCACGTAGCATAAGCAACATTCAAATATACAATTTGTATACAGTTATTTAATGTGGCAGCCCAGCTCTTTGAGTATGAACGGCAAATAAGCTATACCTAATCTTTAAAACTGATTATATATAAACACTTGTTCCAAAGACTAGTATTCGGTATGCGTATGTGGTACTAAAATATAGTAATTTGCTACAATAAAACTAGTGAATTCTTTTTTTTTTTTTTTTTTTTTTTTTATGTAATAGGAGGCAAACGGGCAGGAGGCTCACCTGATGTTAAGTGACACCGCCGCCCATGGACACTCACAATGCCAGAAGGCTCGCAAGTGCGTTGCCGGCCTTTCAAAAATTGGTACGCTCTTTTCTTGAAGGACCCTAAGTCGAATTGGTTCGGAAATACTTCTGTGGGCAGCTGGTTCCACATAGTGGTGGTGCGCGGCAAAAACTGCCTTAGAAAACGCTCTGTTGTGGAACGACGGACGTCGAGGTGATACGGATGGTATTTTGTATTTTGCCTTGACGTCCGTTGATGAAACTCAGCTGCAGGTATTAGACCGAACAACTCCTCTGAACACTCTCCATGGTAAATGCGGTAGAAGATGCAGAGAGATCCCACATCTCTACGCATCGCCAAGGGATCAAGCCGCACGGAAAGTGACTGGTCGTCGACGATTCGAACCGCTCTTCGTTGAATACGGTCAAGTGGAAGGAGCTGGTACTGGGGAGCTCCCGCCCAGAGGTGAGAGCAGTACTCCATATGGGGCCGAATTTGCGCTTTATATAGTTGCAAGCGGTGGCCCGGAGTGAAGTACCGTCTCGCCTTGCTGAGCACACCAAGCTTTTTGGAGGCTAATTTAGCCTTTCCTTCCAGATGACCGCGAAACTGAACGTTATTCGATATGTCAACGCCCAGTATTCCGATGCTAGCTGAGGCTTTAAGGAGAGTGTCTTCAAAGAGGGGAGTAGCGACAAAGGGAGTTTTTTTAGCGGAAAACGCGCAAACTTGTGTCTTCTTGGGGTTAAATTGGACTAGATTTAGTCTACCCCAGTCCGAGACTCCACGTAGAAGAGTTTCGACTTCAGACACAAGTTTGTTCCGGTACTCATCAACAACAGCCCGAGAAATACCTGCCCGGCCAGTGTAAAAAGCCCCAGTGCTGTCGTCCGCATAGCAATGAATGTTGCTAAGCTGCAACATATCATTGATATGCAGAATAAACAGGGTCGGGGATAGGACACAGCCTTGTGGGACACCAGCATTCACAGGTTTCAGGTCGGAGCATGCTCCGTCGATGACGACTTTGATGCTCCGATCAGCGAGAAAGCTGGAAATCCAGTTGCATAATTTCTCAGGGAGCCCATAGGCTGGAAGCTTCGAGAGCAGTGCTCTGTGCCACACCCGATCGAAGGCTTTCGCTATGTCCAAACTTACCGCCAGCGCCTCCCCTTGGACTCAATTGCCTCTGCCCACCTATGTGTAAGGTATACAAGGAGGTCACCAGCTGAGCGACCACGACGAAAGCCGTACTGAGAATCGCTAATCAGCTGGTGGCCCTCTAGATACCTCAGGAGCTGGCTGTTAATAATGGTTTCCATTATTTTGGAGAACAAGGAGGTTATAGCTATTGGGCGATAGTTGGACGGATCAGAGCGATCGCCTTTTTTAGGGATCGGATGTATCGAAGCGATCTTCCAGCACTTCGGAACAGTGCCGAGCGTGTAAAGGTACCGGAAAAGGCGCGTTAGAACCGGAGCCAACTCAGGAGCACAAGTACGCAGCACAATTGGAGGGATGCCATCGGGCCCGCTCGACTTATGGATGTCCAAGGAAGACAAAGCTTTACGGATAGCACGTTGCCGGAATATAACTTCGGGCATCGTAGTATCACACCGCAATAATGTCGGTGGTTCATTCCCTTGATCATCCAAAGTGGAGTTCGACGCAAAGAGACAGCCTAGAAGATCGGCCTTCTCTTTCGCGGTATGGGCCAGTGAGTCATCCTCCCTATGCAGTGGTGGAATTGAGGGCTGACAGAAATTCCCTTGGACAGCTTTGGCAAGAGACCAGAAGGCTCGAGTTCCCGAAGGGAGGTGGGCCAATTTTTCACCAAATCTGGCAATGTGCTCTGACTTTGCTTTAGTGATTTCTCGCTTGAAGGACCTGGAGGCTGAATTGTATGCTTTTTTACGTTCGCCGATAGTCACATCACAGGATGTCACCGCTTCTGCCCAGGCTTTAAAGCATTCACGCTTACGGCGCAAAGCCGCTTTGCAAGAACGCCTAAACCAAGGCTGGGACTTGCCACCGACCGGCACCGCAGAGAATGGAATAAAAAGTTCCATACCCTGCAGGACCACCTCGGCGACAGAGTCAGCGACGGCATCTGGAGTACTCGACGAAAAGCAAATGGGCCCCCAAGGGTAGGACGCAAAAAAAGACCGCATCCCATCCCAATCTGCTGACTTATAGTGCCACACGCGGCGACAGCCCGTGAACCTAGGCCGAAGAGGGCGCGTGAACGGCACAATGCTCCGGACCACACAATGATCTGATGAACCCAATGGCGGTTCAACAGAGACTTGGTAGTTCTCCGGATGTGAAGTCAGCAGAAGGTCCAACAAAGAGGGTTTATGACCATCCACATCTGGTATTCGCGTAATCGCAGGGACCATTTGCGTCAAGTCGTAAGCCAAAGCAAAGTCGTGAAAGGATCTTCCCGCATGATCGGTGGTTTCTGAGCCGAGCCAATCGGCATGGTGGGCGTTAAAATCGCCAAGTATCACGATTTCAGCGGTAGGAACCCTTTCGAGCAGGGAATCTGTAGCCATTTGGATGTGCTCAATGAGTCGGTCAGTTTCGGTATTTCCGCTATGGGACCTATACAGGCATGCGTAGAATCGCGGATGGTCATCGCAGTCTACGCGCAGCCAGAGGTTAGATAGGTCCCTTCCTTCAAGCGTCCCGAGGCGACGAGAACAGATATCCTCTCTGACGTACACGCAAACTCCCGCCCGCGGCACAAATGAATGTTCCAATTTGTACCCCGGGTAGGAGAGGTAGGAAGTATCAGCCGGGGGGATATCTGAGTCTCGGTAAGAAAGAGCAAGGCCGGCTTCGCAGTCTCTAAGTGGTAGTGGACAGCGTTGATGTTGGAATGGAGCCCCCTAACATTTGTGAAGTCCACGGCGAGTGTGGACGGGGGTGCCTTAGTTGAATTGCTCCGTTTGCCCCGAGAACGATTAATGTTTTTTTTACCGAGCGCAGAATTGCCCCCCCCAGAATACGAAGGGCAGCCTGTGCGTCCACCACCGGGTGCTGAGTGTCCCGGTGTTGGACGCTCAGAGGGGGATTCTCCACCGCGTTCGCGTGTGGTACCCCCCTGGGGTAGATTCTGTTTGTTCTGCACCTTCATATTTCATTTTGGGGGGGATGGGCTCCGGGAGTCTCCCTCACCGTACGAAACGCGAGTACAATAAGGCGAACCTATTGCCTCACTTCACGCCGGTTTTCTAAGAGACAGTGGTACTACCCCGGTCGTGCCTGCCCATTTGGCTGAAGCCCGAAGGCAACAGCATGGCACTCCCACTAGGAAGGGGTTGACTGATTGCGCTGATGAAATAACCTCTGTCACAGGTTATTTCACCAGTGGGCGATGGGGTCGTCACGTCCCGACGCCAAAAAATTCTCAGAGGTAGATCCTGTGTGGATGGTCCAAAGTTATTAGTTGATGTTTGATTTAGATTTATCATGTCATATAAGTAATTTGTAGTGCTCTTATAATTTACTATTTAAAATACTTCCATGTTGTACACTTGTCGAGCTAGTCTTTGTAACTAGTATTTGTACGTACTCGTACGTGGTTTTCTGCTAACGAGCCAATACGAACTGGGAACAGGTAAGGAACGGCGAGTGCGCCGTCGACACAGAATCTTTTTGACTCGCTTTAGCAGACTGGTGGACGAGCTCATTGTGTGTTGCATTCATAATATAAATTTCATTTCACAAATCGGATTATTCCACCAAAGACTTATTTGGAAACGCCAAATTAATGTGAATATATAACGTTTGTAAAAACCAGCCAGTTTTACAATTTATTTTGTCATTCAATTCCATTTGGTACACCGTATGTGTACTCTATACCCAAAGTCTAACTCTGAATTCTCAATACTTATTATAAACAATATTATTTGTTGCCAGCTAAAATGTAAAAGCTAATTTTTTTAGTATTAATTACTATTATTACAATAGGTATATGACATTAAAATACATATTACTACATTAAAATATAGACTTTGTAAAATGTCTATTATAGAATATTTAAATTTTATAGTTTTTTCGTTACGGTTCAAAACCATTTTCGCGTTTGCCGATAATTTGTGCATTGTGGTGTAAAATGCGTTAAATATTTTTATAGAAAAACACCAAACTACGCGCAAAATATTGTAAGGCAAATGACGAAAATTTATTAAAATACAGAATTTTGTAAGTTAGATTTTCTACTGCGTATTTTGTTTCACTAGCTGATTCAATATAATTAAAATATAACGTATATACATGTAATACATGCAATACATTAAAATGTAATAAGCCAAAGTAGACTGGGATATACAACAATCATGTACACGGACCGGTAGTGTGTAGAGGTCCGAAGCAAAATGACTTAAGTGGTTTTAAGGGTATTAACGAGTGCCTTCAGAAATCCAGCCTTCAATGGAATGCCGGATTGTCGATTGCGTTAGCAACATAACAGCTATTAATGATCGCACTTCACTTTCATTTTGTGTTGTATATCAGATGCGTTTGACCTATTTATTATGTTTAGAATCAATATTTTCATTAGATTTAACCACCATTATTAAAACGTAAGTTTTAAGATAATGCTGCATCACGTTTTAGGGCTTTTCATTTAGTATATCGCGACGAGAATCGTTTATTTAAAGTTCTAGAAATGCACATGAAATATCGATGTCGAGGGCTCAAGGCACGTTGCATTAGTCTGCACAACTTGTTTTCTTTCGCTATTCCGTTTTGAAAGTTAATGATAAGATAAAAAAAAGTTATTTTTGTATTGCATAGTGCCTTTTGCTCAATTAATTAAATTGTGTATTTAAATAAGTAAAGTACGTGTTTTTTTATAAGAATTTCTGTATAAACATGTCATACCAGCGCTTTTCGCAAGCCGGCTGCCGCCACGCGGCATCAGTTCCTCTATAGTCGAGCCCGCCGCGGAGCTCCAGCGATACATTGTTCATCATAGTAACAATATTTTTCGACAATGTATGCTTGGCGCAACCTCGGAATGTCTCGCACAACGTTGCCTCACACAGGGTTCCCTGCGGGTTTTACAATAGCGAAAACTGACTCATTTTAAATGCAACAGTATTTGTTTTTATTGTGATTTCCACTATAAGGCAGAATTTTTACCTCATAATTTTTAGCTATTTTCATAATTACTATTGACTGATTATATAATTTCCAAACGATGTGTTCCTCGTGTGATTTGTGTGCGTGTTTATGTTCTTGTCAAGTGTGAGGGTAGCGTTGTGCTCTATGCTCAATTTAGAAACAATTCACCAAACGAATGAGATAGTGTATAATTTTTATATTTAATGAAAACCGAGTACCTATTAATAATAATTTTAATATTTATATTAATAAAAAGTTATAAAAATAAATTTATTTAATGGTTTTAATAAAATACCTATGTTTAATTTTACTAGAATATTATTTATATTGTGCATAAAGAAATAAATTACTCTAAAATAGAGGTTGGTAGGTGATATAAAACATAACAATATTATAACTTTATTTTCTCAAAAATGTTTGGTTTAAATGATTGATTTACTTTGTACGTAACTGCTTCAAATCTAATTTTAGAGGCTTTCTAAGTATTTTTATAGTTGGCTTGCATTCACAGGGCTTCGCTTTAGCATACTGCTTTAATAAACAAGCCATATAGAAACATCCCTGTTCGCCATTGTGTTTTATATTTTTCAAATTTTCTATATAATATTCGGGAAGATTATGCTCTTCAGCACCCAATAGTATGACTTCTTTATAAGTCCAAGACGGCCAGAATTCTATAGGAATCTCGTCATTATCTCCCCTAGGCAGAGGAATTACTGTATGCTCGTAGATCCGACACATAAGTTTTCCTATGTATGGGGTAATAATTTCAGCATGTTTCACATAGTAAATGTTTTTGTCAACGCCTTCCTGACTGGAATCATATTACATTTTACTTACAATTAACCATTAAATGTCTTTACAAAATATAGTTAACTTACTCATCAAGCGATGCAATATTATCTATATGCAGACGCCAAATAACACCCCAAATATGTGCATTAGCTGTTGGCACAGGTGTAGCTGTAGGCCCTCCCCAAAACTTTGAATATCCGATGAAATCTAGTCTGTGATTCTACATGGTAAAACAATTTTTTAAATTTTTGTTATGTTATATTTGTCATGTCTTTATACCTTAATTATGACAAAATTACTATATTTGGACACAACCATAGATTGGTTATGGTTATATTACAACAAAATTATTATTTTTTTTTTTTAAATTAAAGAGAGAATATACTTTAAATTGTTAAACTGTACTTGTGTTTACAGGAAATACTTTTTTCTGGGTACATTCTAATAATTTTGTATTAGCAACTGAACTAACATCAAGGCGACCAATAGAAACAAACTCGGCTGTTGGGTTATTCATATGAATTCTAAATGTCCACAAATTACTTCCATATGCAAAATAAAAAAATGTTTTTAATTTATGAACTTGAGATTTTTTCATGATTGAAATTATTGGATATCAATAAAAATTATGAAGTAAACAAAAATATATATTTTGACATCATCACATTTTTATGTCTGCTATGACATTTTAACAGATAGCATTTCATAATTTGTCAATTATAACTAAGACTTTTTACACAATATATCACATAAAACTCTTTGATGAAATTTCAATAATAATGGAACTGAAAAATTACATCATGCTTAATTTTTCTATCATTTTAGGTGAAGCTTTTTGGCCATTATGAGGTATTTTCTTAAGTTTTAAGACATATTCTTTAGGTAAAAAACATTCCTCAGCTCCTTTCAAAATACACTCCAAATATGTTGATGAAGGCAGTCTATCTTCTGGCAACAGTTCATCTTCTTTTCTAGGTGGTGGATTGACTGTCTGTTGATATGTCCTGCATTGAACAGTCTCTCCATCGAGTGTCACAATGTCAACTGTTTTTGGGAAATACCAATTTGTATCCACACCTTCTTGCCTGTTAACAATTACAAGACTTTGTTATTCATATTTTTAAACTTTTATGAATTTTTCGTTGTCAGTTTGTCTACAATCAGTAGCATTATATATATTGCAAGTCATAACAACTCCACAAGTAGGTATGTGTTATTTATTTTATATAACTAAAACTATATTATTTGATAAAAATGTCAATCATCTGAGATAAAATAACTTGATTAACAAAAGAACCATAATACTAACCAGTCTAGTGAAGGCATATCTTTGTTCTGGACTCTCCACACAGCTCCCCAAACATGAGAATCTTGAATAGGAACAATAGTCGCTGATGTCCCTCTCCAATGGTCACTGTATTTCATAAAGTCCAGAAGATGATTCTAGAATCAAAATATTAAATTTACAAAACGGTAATTACGTTTAAAAGTACTAGTATGTTGTACGAAAAATACTGACGTCAAGTCGTCCAATTCCAATAAATTCGGCAGAAGGGTTATTGATATGAATTCTCTTCTTCAACAAATTGCTTCCATACGCAAAATATAAGAATGTATCTTTTACCGGTGCAAACATCTTTGCTGGAACTTTGGGATCACGATAAAGCTTATTTTGGACGAGATGATAAGAGACCGTAAATTGTTTAAAAAGCTGCTTAAATAAATTACTGAATTAGTTAAATTTACAATTCTCTTAAGAATAAAGATTAGCACAAGGTAATCACAACAAATCACCAATAACAATTTACTATTAACAAAGCACTAACTACTAAGCGTAAGCAGTAAGCACTAAGCAGCTGCCAGTTGCCACTTGCCACCTACGGGCTACGGCTACCTAATGTTTGGTAATGGTAATGGACAATGGACATTGATTGCACACTTGACACTGCACAGCCAGCATGTGCAATGACAACTTCTACAGAATGTTCAAAACACCCTAAATATTTTATTGTACATTTGGTTTGAGAGGTCATTTGAAATATGCATCAAAAACAAATTCAAGTAGTATAAAATTTAAACCCTGGAGTATTATAGCTTTTTGATATTTTAGTTAACAAAAATACAACTGCCGTAAGTTTCTAATCGTCCATCCACACTCTCGTCGAGGGGAAGCGAGCGCGAGAGTGTGGACAGTGCGCTCGTGCCCCCTCGCGTCGTCTCGCTTCGCCGCCTCTTCGCTTTGTCGGTTGTTGAGGCACGACTAGCGACGCGAAAGAGGCAGGAGCATCAATCACACTCTTGCGCTTGCTCACTTTATCTTATTATGATGGATTGTTCCACGATAATTTGTAAATAGCTTTTATAGAATTTTATTAATGAATTAAAACATATAATAATACTTTACTGTTACTTTTTGTGTTATTCCAACCGTGATCCGGCGCTGGCTGGATATTATAGTAAAGAGGGCAAACGGGCAGGAGACTAACTTGATGTTGAGTGATACCACAGCCCATGACACTCGCACTGCCAAAAGGCAAAAGGCTTGCAAGTGCATTGCCGGCATTTAATAGTAGTAATTGGTACACTCTAATATTGAAGGACCCAAAGTTAAATTGGTTCGGAATTACTTCATTTGGCAGCTGGTTCCACGTAATGGTGGTGCACGGCAGAAGCTGCCTTAAAAAACGCTAGGTGATACTGGTGGAATTTCGTATTATGCCTTGACGTCCGATGATGAAACTCAGCTGCTGATATTAATCTGAACACTCTCCGTGGTTAATGTGGTAGAAGATGCAGAGTGACCCCAAATATCTACGCAATGCCAAGGGGTCTAGCCGCTCGTAAAGATATTGGAGAATTCAAATCGCACTTCGTTGTATACAGTCTAGTGGGAGGAGACTTGGGAGCACCCGCTCAGAGGTAAGAATTCCATGTGGGCTGTGTGACTTTATACAGTTAATCAATATCTGTTTTGTCTTTTATTTTGGTTTCTAAAATTTTTAAATTTGATTCTTATGGAGTTTTAATGTAAGAGTATGCACTATTTATGTATTTTACCTGACTCTTATAGATCTTTTATTAGATAGGTTAATCTTACAAGACTCGGACGCTGGCAAATGATAGATTGTGCCCCACTTCTTGTTTTGTATATTTCGCATGTCATTACACCGTGGTAACAAAAAAAATGTATATACATATAATAAAAAAAACGCGCAAACTTCTGTCTTCTTGGGGTTAAATGGGTCCCCGTAACAAGTCGGAAAATGCATATATTATCTATATATTAGTGTTCCTTTTAGTCGATTAGGTACAATACTTTTTAAATCATTGAAATCGGTAAATTGGTTGCGAAGATATTACACATTTTGTACAAGCCAACCGCGGGGCGGCCGAAATGCTCATGTGACGTCACGATTTCCCTACCGCCCGCGCGCTCGCTTTCCGCCATTCATTTATTAAAGTTTACTCGATCTGCGCGGGTCGTGTTGTGGTTTTTATGTGAAAATATGCCGCATTATAAATACTGTATAGTACCGAAATGTACTAATACTTCAACTAGTACACCTGAAAAACTGTTTTTAATGTGCCAAGGGACCTGAAAGTGCGCAAAAAATGGTGTACTAAAGTAAATAAAAAACATTTTTATCTTCTATAATGCGTTTATTGTAATCCCTATTAGAAAGTCTACAAAAAGAAATTATGTGTCAATTAGTTTGGGGAATATATATTCCTTCCAAAATGTTGTTGCCTTCACAAGAAGATTCATACAGTATTCGTTATCATATTCCACTTCCAGTATGTCCACTTTTTGATTGTTTTCAAAATCTACATCTGCTACACAAAATAATCCTTTGTTTCTGTTACAAAAAAGCATTTGCAACTGTATTTGTGCTTTTGATTTTTTCGTCAAATCATTATTTTTTACAAAACTTTCTTTTCCTTTTTTAGTCATTGGACATTTTATCTCTACTACGAGCTCAGGCGTCAAACCATCTGGCGAAGCACCTAGGATTGGCCACTCGGGTTTTAAAAATATACCACAATTGACTATTACTTTGTTCTTTAGTTTAGCCACCACTGCTCTTACTTCTGGTTCCAGACGTTTTCCTCTTTCCATAGCGACTGTCTCCTGTATGGATGCCCTGAAAATCTGTTCAACTAAAATACCATCAGTCTTGCAGTTTGCAGCTTCGTGAATTTTTGACGCCGTTACTCTGCAGTATCTTAGTTCCCTCCACAATGGTGAATCAGCTTGCGATAGCCTCTTTTCTAGACTCACTTATTAATACATGTAATGACATTTTTTTTAACGCGCTTTGTGGTACGCATAGGCTGCCAGCTGGTTATGAATAGATTTTTCTTGTACTTTTACAGCTTCTACAAATTGACCTTTGACATAACTGTCATCTTGATTTTTTGGTGTGCCTGATCCCATATCTTCAGCCTTTATAAATTTTAAAGTGGTGCCCACCGTAGCTAATTTAGGCTTAGCCCAATAACATTTTTTTTTCTGTTGGGGATGGTTCCTCGCTTCGTCTGTGAAGCCACATAAGAAATGCTACACCGTGCACACTCAATGTTTACTATTATTTCTTGTGTTTCATCACAAGTAAATGTGCAGCAATAAGCTTTACCCTTTATTTTATGTTCTGGTGTAATTTTTGCTTTGACTGTGCATATATCTCCTATTCTTTGCACTTGAACAAATCCCACAGCTTCATCACCATATGATTCACGCCCTGACCTGAAAAAAAAAATCGTAAGCGTTTAGAATACGTATACATTAGCGATCTCATTAGGATTGCTTGTTCAAACAATCTAAGGTAAACGAATAAAGTATACCTACCGATTACTTTGTTTCTTATATTAATTTGCACTGACAAAACTAGACGACAAGAATACGCAAGTCAATGAGATTGAAATGAAATTAATCATTTCGTCGGGCACTTTTCTTACTTACCTACCAGCAATGTGCCGTTACCTACTAACAATACTAGGAACTAACTCCCAATAAGATTTCCGACTGGCAATGCACCCAGAAACATTGAGAAGAATATTCCCGGTAACATGTTCATATCCATAAACCTTATTGGGAATATTCCCGGGCCTGAATACGACCCTGTATTCCTGACCTACTTATTATCCTGCTGTTTTGATTAGGTTGATAGTGAGATTTGCTTACCTCTGAAGTTTCCAACCACGAATTTCAGCGCTTGTGTAGTTTAAATGATTACTAAGATAATCAAATACCATGAAGGTATCAACTTTAGGTAGATTATCGGATTGCGCTTGCTCAAAACCGATATCTACCTTATTTCTACCACTCATTTGATATATTATAATAACAACCTTCTAATATTAAACAAATCAAATCACTTATTAATCGATTGGGTATAAACCGGTGACGTTACGCTCCGTGTTGGACGAGTATCGCGAACAGAATAAACAGCGCGGGGCGCGCTGTGGTTCGGCGGCAAGCGTTGAGATATTGTGACGTCATCGCTTGCATTCGCTCGGTCAGTAAACCTTGTTCGGTATTTTGCCCATAACTTTGTCAGTTTTGGTCGTAGAACAAAAATTTTTGCACTTTATGTTTTAGTTTCTCAAGGACTATAAAACTGCATTATAACATAAAACTATTACGGGTCCCCATTGGACTAGATTTAGTCGTCACCAGTCCAAAACTCCACGTAGCACGTAGTTTCTTTACTTGTGAATGTACAAAAAGGTTAAAATTTTGTGGATAGCACGTTGTCGGAATCCAATTTCCGGCATCGAAGTATGACTCGACATTGGACGACACCGCTGGAGGTATCGTCCAATGAAAGCCGACCTTTTAGGCTGTCCCTTCCCGTTCAACTATGTATGGGCATCCTTTCTGTTCAGTGGTGGAACGAAAGGCTGACAGAAATTACCTTGAACAGCTTTGGCAAGGGACCAAAAGGCTCAACTACCCGAAGGGAGGAGGGATATGTATATGGAGCACTCAACGGACCGAGTAGGCCCCCAAGGGTTTGTCTGTCAATCTGTTGACCTACAGTGCCACACGCGGAGCTAACCCGCAAAGCGAGGCCGTGGAGGCCGTGTTGTCGGCACACTGCTCCAGGCCGAGAATCCGCAATGATCCGAGAAACCGGCGGGTCAATGGAGACTTCGTGGTTCTCTGGATGCGAGGTCAGCCGAAGATACAGCAAATAAGGTTTATGACCATACATCTGGTATTCGCGTGATCGCATAGACCATTTGTCCAGGACCAGTCGTTTACCAAAACAAAATCATGAAAGGATCTCCTTGCATGATCGGTGCTTTTAGAGCCAAGCCATTCGTTATGAGCGTCAAAATCTACCGTTAATAAAAAAATACGGCATGCGTAGAATGGAGGATAGGCACAGTCTACACGAAGCCAGAGGATAGATAGTCCTTTCATGCAAGCGACTTGAGGTGAAGAGAGCAGACATCCTCTCTGACTTAGATACAAACTCCCGCCCGCGGCACAAATCAGTGTTCCAAATTGAATATCAGCCGGGGAGGTATCTGAGTCTCGGTGACGGCTTCGCAGTCTCTCAGGGTTACGAGAATCTCACTCACTGACAGCACGAAACGCGAGTACAACAGGGTGAACCTACTGCATTAACTATTGATTTCTGATCGCTTGTAGCATACACATGTATAAACATACATTTCATATTCACATAAATTTCATATTTTTATCGACATTTTACATCGATATCGTAATATCGTCACTCGCACAGAACTACATAAAAACTGGTCTTGCGGGATTCGCGCGTGAATGTGTGCGTGTACGCAGGTAACCAGTAGTACGTAGCCAGTGCGCTTAGTGGCTTGGTATTTGACGCACATATGTTTATTTCTTTATATTCTATTAAGTGAATATTGTAACCAAACAATGGAATTAAATTAATTCACTTTAAAATGGTGGTTAAATCAATTACCCCATACTGGTGACCCCGATAAACGTTTTGGCGATTCCGGTCTGGATTCTTGAACATTCGTTTGAACAGTATTACCCCGTATTACTGAAGTGAATAAACTATTAGTGTACAGTGTAAAAAAGTGATAAGTGAACAGTATAATATAATATCACATGTTCAACGACCATTTGGACTTCAGTACAAAACAACTTGACCTTGAGAAATTTTAAAGGTGAACGCCATGTCGATCAACAGAGACACCACTAGTGCTGTGCCATCGAATGTCGATGTTTTTAAAGTTGGTGTACGTGTTCCCCCGTTTTGGCCAGAGGAACCCGAAATTTGGTTTGCCCAAATTGAGGGTCAATTTTCAATATCCGGAATAACTAATGATTCGACTAAATTTAATTATGTCATCGGTCACTTAGACAATGAGTATTCTCGTGAAGTAAAAGACATAATTATCAACCCACCAATTTCCGACCGCTACGAGAAGCTTAAAACTGAGTTAATAAAGCGACTCAGCGCATCCCGGGAGAAGAAAATAAAGCAGTTATTGATGCATGAGGAGTTGGGTGAGAGAAAACCCTCACAATTTCTTCGTCATTTACGAAGTTTGGCGGGCGCTGGCGAACCTGAAGATTTCTTAAAAACTATTTGGATGAGCCGTCTTCCACATGGTGTACAAACGGTGCTCGCAGGCCAACCGGTGTCAGCACCGCTAGACGATTTAGCTGACTTAGCTGATAGAGTGGTTGACCTTGCGTCTACAGCACCGAGTGTTTCTGCGGTTCAACAAGGCGTTACATTAGTCAATGAGTTGACTAAGGAAATAGCAGAGCTTCGTCAGCAAGTCAAGAATCTGTCCTTACGCAGCAGAAGAGTTCAATTTCGGTCTTCAAAAAACAGTCGGCAGAAATCAAGAGAGCGATCTTCATCGAGTTACCGGAAGTTTCCTGTGTGCTGGTATCATAGCAAGTTCGCAGAAGGAGCTCACAAATGTGTGCGACCGTGTGACTTCAAGTCGGGAAACTCTCAGGGCAGTCGATAATGGCGACTGGCGATTGCCCCACTACCTCACCTGGTCGTCTTTTTGTCATGGATCGGAAGTCGAAAATGCAGTTTTTAGTTGATACTGGCAGCGACCTCTGCGTTTTCCCTCGATCGAAATTACACGATCGTCGACCTAAGACTGATTATAGTTTGTGTGCTGCAAACGGTTCTAGTATAGCTACTTATGGTTTTGTAAATTTAGACTTAGATTTAGGGTTAAGACGTGTTTTTCCATGGCGTTTTGTAGTAGCCGATGTAACTAGACCTATAATTGGTGTTGATTTTTTAAACTTTTATAATTTAATAGTAGATTGTAGGAATAAACGTCTTATTGACAATTTAACGTCAATTTCAGCTGTGGTTAAAACTATTAGATGTAAAGATGTTTTATCTGTTAAATTAGTAGTTAATGGTAAATCTGTATATCATAGAATTTTAAATGAATTTCCTGAAATTTGTAAACCAGCCGGTACTTGTAACACTACACCACACAATACTGTACACCACATACGCACTACTCCTGGTCCTCCCGTATCTTCAACTCCACGTCGACTGGCTCCAGACAAACTCATTATTGCTAAAAAAGAGTTCGAATCCATGATTGCTGCTGGTATAGCTCGACCATCAGAAAGTCCATGGTCTTCTCCCCTACATCTGGCTCCGAAGAAAAATAATGGATGGCGTCCGTGCGGTGATTATCGTAGACTGAATTCCCGCACAGTACCCGATAAATACCCTATAAGACACATCCATGATTTTTCTTCTAACATTTCTGGTTGTAAAATCTTCTCCACCATTGATTTGGAGAAAGCCTATAATCAGATCCCCACTAGTCCTGAAGATGTTCCTAAGACTGCCATAACGACACCCTTTGGATTGTTTGAATTTCCATATATGACTTTTGGTCTCCGAAATGCGGGACAAACTTTCCAAAGGTTTGTGGATGAAATAACACGTGGTTTAGACTTCGTTTACTGCTATATAGATGACTTTTTGGTATTTTCCAGAAGCAGTGAGGAGCATGAACAACATTTACGTGAACTTTTTAAAAGACTCGCAAAATACGGTATGCTGGTGAATACATCAAAATGCGTTTTTGGCGTAAAGGAGGTGGAATTTTTAGGATACTCCATTTCTGAAAGTGGTACGAAGCCGTTAGAGTCCAAGGTGCAAGCCATACTTGATTTTCCGCCACCAACAACCATTCGCCAACTTCGTGGTTTTCTTGGGATGTTAAATTTTTACAGGCGTTTTCTTCCAAGGGCCGCTGAAATTCAAGCACCGCTTCACGCTTTGCTCACAAATTCTGTTAAAGGATCTCAACCCATCCTTATTTCGGGCAATGCGTTATCTGCATTTCAAGACTGTAAGAATAGTTTAGCAGAAGCCGCGTTATTAGCTCACCCAGATTGTTCAGCCAAACTAGCTTTAGTGACAGATGCGTCTGACAAAGCTATTGGGGCAGTTTTGCAGCAGTTAACAGCGGATGGTGCTTGGCAGCCGTTAGCATTTTTCTCGAGGAAGTTAAGTCCTTCACAGGTCAAATATTCACCGTACGACCGTGAATTATTAGCCATTTATGAAGCCATTAAATATTTTAGGCATATGTTAGAGGCGAGAAATTTTATAGTCTTTACAGATCATAAACCGATCAGCTTTGCTTTCCATGAAAGGAAAAATAGTTGTTCGCCTAGACAGTTCAGACATTTAGATTTTATATCTCAGTTTACTACAGATATTCGTCATATATCCGGCAAGGATAACGTTGTTGCTGATGCTTTGTCTCGAGTTGTTGATGAATTATCAGAACCTGTAAGTTTAGACCTTCTAGCTCAAGCTCAATCGTCTGATCCAGATCTCATAAAACTCTTGAACGCTGGTTCATCGTTAAATTTAAAACAGCTTATGGTTCCTGGTAGCCGAATTCCTCTTTACTGTGACGTCAGTTTATCGACTGCCAGACCGTATGTTCCAAGTTCCCTTCGCAAGCAAATTTTCGACAGTCTCCATTCTTTAAGCCATCCCGGAGCTAATGCTTCTGTAAAACTTATTTCTGAGCGTTTCGTTTGGCCTGGGGTACGTAAAGATTGCAGAGAATGGTCACGTTGTTGTATCGCTTGCCAGCGTGCGAAGGTTAGTCGCCACGTTAACGCTCCACTTGGATCTTTTCCCTTGCCTCGAGCAAGGTTTAAAGAAATCCACATTGATCTAGTAGGTCCTCTACCTCTTTCTCGTGGCTACCGTTATTGCTTTACTGCCGTCGATCGTTTTACTCGATGGCCAGAGGCAATACCGATTGAAGATATTACAGCTGAAACCACAGCCAAAGCTTTACTTTCTTGTTGGATAGCACGTTTTGGATGTCCTACGGCTATCACAACTGATCGTGGCCGACAGTTTGAATCCGCTTTGTTCAAATATCTTTCTCAGTTGATTGGTTTTGAGCACAAGCGCACAACAGCCTATCACCCAGCATGCAACGGTCTAGTTGAGCGATTCCATCGCCAGCTGAAAGCAGCGATCGTCTGTCACGCTAATGACAAGTGGACTGAGTCGTTGCCGTGGGTTTGTTAGGAATACGGAGTTCATTCAAAGATGATTTACAGTCTTCATCAGCTGATTTAGTTTATGGTGAACCCCTTAGTCTTCCTGGCGAATTTTTCGAGCCTACAAGTAATGGAACTACAGACTTATCTGAGTTTTCCGCCAGGTTACGTAGTTTCGCTGAGAAAGTACGTCCTACACCGGCATCACGACACAGCAAACATAAAGTGTTCGTTTTTAAGGAACTACAGTCTTGTGATTTTGTCTTCCTTCGTGAAGACGCTTTACGAGGCTCTCTTCAACCTTCTTATACAGGTCCTTACAAGGTCATTTCGAGAGGTGATAAAGTTTTCAAAATTTTAGTAAAATCGAATGTTGTATCAGTTTCAATCGATCGTTTAAAACCTGCTTTTATTTTGTCTAATGCAGAAAAACCTCCTACTTCTTCATACCCTAAACAAGCCAATATTACTCGATCTGGGCGCAGGGTAAATTTTCCTGATTTTTATCGCCCTTGATGGGCTCTGGAGGGGAGTGATGTAGCATACACATGTATAAACATACATTTCATATTCACATAAATTTCATATTTTTATCGACATTTTACATCGATATCGTAATATCGTCACTCGCACAGAACTACATAAAAACTGGTCTTGCGGGATTCGCGCGTGAATGTGTGCGTGTACGCAGGTAACCAGTAGTACGTAGCCAGTGCGCTTAGTGGCTTGGTATTTGACGCACATATTATGTTTATTTCTTTATATTCTATTAAGTGAATATTGTAACCAAACAATGGAATTAAATTAATTCACTTTAAAATGGTGGTTAAATCAATTACCCCATACGCTTTCGCGTTTAAAATGTAGTATATTTACCTGTACGTTACCTGTGGTAGTATACTGAATTAAACTTGACTAAATGAATAAGAAATCTGTGGATAAAATATGTTTTTTTTTACTATGAAAGTATGAAGATTGAAGTATATATTATGGTGTCTTCTATTAAAAATGGAAATAATTAATTCATAATTCACTCATGACCATAAAGCATGTGGCAATTGTACTAGTTAACCGGTGTGATATACTTCTTCAATTGATACACCCTAGAATTTAATATTAAGGAAAATGTATAATAAAATAATAAAGTTTTCAATATTTACATAATGTCACTGAACTATGCATTCAGCTTTTCAGTGTTTCTTTTGGTGCTTGTAGTTTTAAATATATATTTTTTCTACACACTAAATACTATTAATAAAAAATCCCCTAAATTTAATGTTCCAAAGCTCAGAGTTGACCTTACTACAAATGTGTTTCAAGACATTTATGAATATCTTAATTATTTACCAAATCAATATAAAAACAAAAACTCCAAATTTATGTCTATACAAAAGAAACTAATTAATTCTTTTAACACAAGTAGAGTAACAAATCCAGCACATGCACAACATACTTGGGTTGAAGTTGATAATGTCAGTATTACCTATTTATATAATATTGAATTTAATTAAAATTTAATGCAAATCATAATTATTGATATCTATTGTTACTTTTTTTAGTGGGTCAGTAATATATCACTATTTCCTCATGAGGATGGTATTGGTGGAAAAATGCTTCATGCTCTACAATCCACACCGATAGCACTGGTGGATAATGCACCTAAAGGAACCCAGTTAAAACTGTTACTTCTCCTGGAAGTATGTACTATTTAACTTAATTACCTTAATTTAGTATTGACTTCATAATGTAAGACTTTTATTTTTCAATGTACATATTTGCAGGGCAACCAAAAACTGTACTTCAAGCCAAAGAGATATAATTTAGAACATGTAATTAATGGGAAAATCTATGCTGGCTTTGACCGTCATAATTCTGAAGTTTTTGCATACTACTTGGCAATGGTTTTGAATTTTAAATGGATACCTCCCTCTGTGATAAGAAAAGTACACTTGGATAATGATATTTTGCCAGTTGCAACATCTGGATTAAGAAAAACAATGTTAAAAAATAGTAATATAATATAAAGAAATAGAATGAATAAATCTAATATAATTTTTACTAAAGAAAATTTTTAATTTTTATAGGTAAAGGCACCTTATGTATTTATGGTAAATGTTTTTACTGTAAAATAAATGAAACAGTGTGTCCGGATGATAATGGTGAAGTAGAAGGTGCTGCAATATTGTACTTAGATAAACAGTTAAAGGTGTACAAGTCACCATGGCGGAGATCATATAATGCAAAGAAAATGGAATGGGAAATTGACAGTGATTTTTGTGTGTAAGATTATATTTTTTTTACTTATTTACATTTTCTGAAACAATATTGGTTCAATATTATTTACATAATAAATTAAATGTAAATAAATGTATGTAAATGTATTATGTAAAAACACTGAGATACAATCACAAGCATAAGCAGAAGAGGTATATAATTGTTTATTTTTTACTAACAAGACCTAACTTTGCTTATCTAACTACTTTAATGTTAACTTTGGTGCCATTTATAATCTTATCTTTAATAAACGATTTTTGTTTAGCCACTTTAAATCAGTTTTTATATATTTCAGGAAAATTAGGGGTAGTCTAAGTACAAGACATCTTCTTAATCTTATAGAAGTATCATTATTTGATTTTTTAATCCAGAATGGTGATCGCCATCGATATGAAGTTTATAAAGAGCAAATCATATTGTTAGATAATGGAAAAGGTCTGGGAAACCCACTTGTAGATGAGCTAGACATTTTAGCTCCTCTTTACCAGTGTTGCATGTAAGCTTTCTTAGTAATTTTGTCTTAAATAATAAACTTTTATTATTAAAAAAAATATTAATAATGCTTAATTTTTTTCAATATTATGTGTGCAAATGTAAATTGTAAAATTATACTTACAGAATTTTGTTTATTTTGTAGGCTTCCTACATCCACCTGGCAACATTTGGAAATATTATCTGGGGGCAACCTATCAGACACAATTAAGCTGTTATCTAAATTTCAAGGTATAAAGTTGGCAACAGAGGAACACTTTAAAGCTATTGAAAGGAGATTATTAAAAATATATGCAACAGTCCAATATTGTATAGGAAGATATGGTAGTTCTAAAGTATTTAGAAGTGGTTTTTAGTATAAATAGTTTAACTTTATATATAATTTTACCTAATGATTACTTATCTATTGATTACAAAAAGTATGTAAAAACTGTTGTCTTTTGGTAGTATATTATGTTATTTTATATTTGATAAATCAATTTATTTTTGTAAGTTATGCCATTAAAAATATTAAATTTTTATATGATCAATATTATTTTTATTAATTCTCCATAGTTTATTAGTATTAAATAGCTTTTGCTTGAGAAGAGAAAAGTTGGGTTTAATTGTAAGTATATGATAGCTTATAACACCAGCCAGACTATAGTGATGACTGCAGAAAAAATGTCTTTCCGATTCGGAAAGAGACTAACTAACAGTAAATATGCGCTACTATTAAAATAAATGCCTCCGTTTCTTTAATATCTGTGACAGAGAAGTAGGTCATCAACCTTCTATGGGCCTGACACATGTCAATATTTGTATCTAAGTTATGCCATTTCCCACACGTTTTTCACATTCACCGTACTACTTTATTGTGCACGCCGATGATAACCTATAGTCGAATTTTTAATTAGACGAAGCTATCTGACAGTAGCTAATGTCACTTAGTAAAATAATGTTGCCACATTTAAAGTAATAGTGATACATTCAGTTCTTGTTCAATCAGATGAATGAACAATGAGTGAGTGTAAATAGTTAATCATTTCAAACTATAAAATAATATTATTAGTATTTTAAAATTGTATAAAAGATTTCTGATATAAGTTAGGTACTAGTAGTATGTAACTACAATCAGTTTTTTGACGGCTGTAATACAAAGCGCGGCATGGATTGACCAGACAGTGTTATCGACTCGCCAGGCCTTCCTAGATAGCCTGACTACTGGCTTAAAAACAGCCTTCAGGAAAGGGCAAACGATTAATTATCGGCCACATAGGTGGGAAAGAAGGATTCGTAGAAGACAGCTTACTAATATTTGAAGCCAAAAAAAGTAAAGAAGATTATCATCAAGAAATGAATGCCGATTCCTTTGAGAAGTGGTTTAGTGGGGTCTTGCCAAAACTAAAACCAAATTTTGTAGTAGTGCTAGATAATGCCCCCTACCACTCCAGGAAACTAGAATCGCTGCCTAAAATGTCTTGGACTAAACCTAAAATACAAGAGTGGCTAACGAGCAAAAATATTTCATTCGAAGCAACAATGGTTAAAGCTACTCTTATAGACATTGTACGGCAGCACAAACAAGAACATTTCGAAAAGTATGTTGTGGACGAGATAGCAGCGCAGCTTGAGATAATTGTTTTACGTCTGCCCCCATACCACTGTGAGCTTAATCCCATTGAGTTGGTATGGGCGCAGGCTAAAGGATATGTTGCAAAAAATAATAACACCTTCAAAATGACAGAAGTAAAAAAACTTTTTGAAGAAGGACTTAAACTAATCACACCTGATAAATGGCGTAGCTGCGTGTCTCACATAATTAAAGAAGAAGATAAAATGTATGGTCTCGACGACATGATCGACAATGTTTCAGACAGATTTATTATTAATGTCACCGAAAGCGATAGTGATGATTTTTTATCTGATGATGAATAAAAACAAATTATGTAATAAGCGATGTTTATTATTTTCATTACCAACCTATAATTGTTATATTATTAAACATCTATAGTATAAACTACATGATATATTGAGAATAGGACAGTCTTACAAGTTTCCTCGCAATGATTTCCTTAATGTTAAAAACAATTGGTATTTAGTACTAAACTCGTTGGTATGTTCAAAGCACGACTAAAATTCGAACCCGTATCCGATATCGGCAGTACGCAACATTAACTATTCACTAGGCAATCGAGGCAATTTTATTAATTCAGGAGTTTTTTCAATCATTCACAAATCATGTGACAAACACAACACTATTTTTATTTCATTAAAAACTGACAACACCGTAAACGTCATCTGACTTCGTCTAATTAAAAATTCGACTATAGATTTGAACGGACGATCTCAGAGTATCGCGACAAACATTCAGTAATAATTTTTTTACATAAGTATGTGTCATGTATACCTATATTTGTGAAAATAGATATACAAATTGAAAATATACGAAATTCTATTTTTAAAATTTAAATTTCATCAAGAGAATTTATGAAATATTAGTATTTTATATTTTATGCAAAATAATTAATATTATTGAAATCTCAAATGACGAATCATCCGTAAAAATTTTACCCTCATGCGCCTATAGAAGTTTCACTTCAAAAAGGTGTTTATCTCCACCACGTGTTCAGTATGTTTGACTGCAGATCTTGAGGTTTCGGGTTCAAATATCGGGTTTTTTAAATTAGATAATATGTGTCATTACTAAGACATCATGGAACATTACGATCTAGCCAAACTTAAGTCTAACCTAATTTTTCTTTATTAGGTAGGTACTAAGAAGGATTTTTAACATAAGGAAGTGTCCAATAACACAACTTACAGTCTCTATTAAAGGGAAGACACTCTGTTCACTCACTGATTAGCACAAATACCGGGTGGTGCCGAAAGAGGTTATAAAAGGACCGTTGTTATTTTTCAAGAAAACAAAAAAGTACTTCAAACTTATTTGTATATTTTCATTAAAGGGATAACCGAGCTCCTGGCTGAGTTTGTCAGTGGCAGTGCGACCATTTGTTGGGAATCTGTAGATGAACTCTATGTAGTAAGACGGTATCCCGCATTGGTAAGCTCCTAAAGCTATTACCTAAAATGACGAAATAGATATATGTATATATGAATATTATCTACACAATGGATGTACTAGACTTTTATTAGATAGTTATAGAACCAAGCAACATATATTGCTTTTATATTGTCTTTTACCCGAGAAACACACATTTTAAAGAAAATACACTTTACCTCTTTAAGGTGCTCATTTGAGGCTATCTTAATATTATTTAAGTTTAAACAACTCGTGACGCTTTACAGCTGTGTTTCCCAACCTTTTTGCGCCATGCCCCAAATTACTTAAAATTCTTATGTATCATGCATAATTTACATATTTTTTTTTTTTGTTGTTGTTTTAATAAATTTAAATTATAGTTTTTAGGAAGATATCACTAGAAAATTGTTAACGAAACAATAAGTAAATTTTCAAAACAATGAAAAACTGAAAATATAATTCCTAATAATTTTAATAAAGATTCTTCTATATTAATTTAGTAAGATCATTGCGCTTGATGACTGCTGCACCGAGCATTTTTATTAGGTTCCAATTTGTTAGCTTCAGTCTCATGTCTCCACGTTGTGCTATACCCAGCTGATTTCGACTTCCCCCCTTAACAATCAGATTGTGGGGCGTGGGGCCCACGTTGGGAAACACTGCTTTACAACAAGCATTTGCATTAGCATTTTCATTATAGTAACTAGGTTGCTTTATTAATTATTGGCCATATGTTCTGGCTAAGGTATTTCGACCAAGTCTTACGATGAGATTCAGAAACGAGACTTAAGTTCATACTTTTTCATATGTTCCTTTATACGTTATATATCTATACTGCGATAAGTGTACGTTTGCTTTTCGTGCTAAGCAGTTAACATTACATCTTATTAGTTAAAATATATAATTTCATAATAGTGAGTTTGAATTAAAATATCTCTTTCCGAATAAAGTGAAGACATTATCTGCCTTTTATACAAATTCAATCAACGCCAATTTGCATATGGTCTAAGATCCCGCTATACAACGACCTTCACCGAGATGCTTATTTAATGAAACGTATTTTATATTAAATTTAATGTGTCAATAAATATAATCCATATGGGTTGTCTAGCAAATTTCAGTCCAGAGTATGTTTAATTAATAATTTTAAAAAAATATTTTTTTAAACATTTCACCGGTATGATTATTAGATAAATTCTATACCAATCGAAAGTATGAAGCCCATAGAATATGCAAACTTTATGCTGCCCATTCTTTTCCGGTCACAACTATCGGGTTGCCTGGTATAAACAGGTAAATCTGTACTAGCATTTTGCAACGGTCTGTTTATTGAATGAAATTTAAATGAAATTAAAGATTATTTTATTCTGAACACGGTGGTATAGGGTTGTCTGCGAAAAATCTGTCCAGAATTGCGGTTGTCGAATTTTAAAAAGTAAAGTATTGCTAAAATTATTATGATTTAAAATTATCTTAGCTAATACATCTTCTATATTTCTATATTAAAATATATATTTTATATTTTATTTTCGTAAATTCCATGTGGCTTAATGCAACGGACCCAATATAATGCGTGAAATTTGAGTCTGAGACCTGCGGACGGTTCTTAGATGAATATTTAAAACCAGTAGGATTCATTGGGGATCATACACCTTTAAAGATAGAAGACATTGTCGAAAAAAGTGAAACAGAAAGTGATGACGAAGAAGATTCAGAAGTTGAAGATCGTAGTTTTATGTCCTATGACTCGGATTCTGAATAATTAAAAAAAAATTGTATTTTTAATTTTTTACAATAAATAGAAGTAATTTTTTAATTGTTGTTTTTGAAGTTATACTTCTTTAGGCGCGTTATGAAAAATTGATGAGAGTGAAATTTTACGATGCGCGCGCACCGTGACACTAAATTATCAGTATGGGCGCCGAGCGTGCGCGAGCGAGATGGAAATAAGACAATCTACAAGTAGAAAGAAATAGAATATGCGTGAAGTTAGCAGCTATGCTAAGAATTTTGAATGACCATAATGACATTTACCTTTTAAACAAATAAAGGAGTTTTAATTATTTTTTCAAATAAATTTAGGAATGCTTTTTCACAAAGACCTATTGTTACTTAGTTAAAAGGTTATGAAACATACGTAGTTATTAAATTGAATGAATAATATAATAAAATAATAAATAATTATTAATATTAATTAATAATTGAATAATATACTAAATATTAAATATTATTAACGTTAAATATTTGTTATTAATAATTTAATATTTTAAAAAAATAAAGAAAGCCAAAGAAGTTTAACTTCTTACGCGCGTACATAAGTACACGCATCCTTTTTTTATTTTGTCTTCTTATAATAAAAATAAAATTTGCAAGATTACCCTGATTAAAAAAATTCACTTTTATGGGTTTTGAATTTTTTCCAATAGTTTCAATTGATTTCAATTTCTCTGTTTACATTTATAGATTTATAATTTGCATGTAGTAGGTAAATTTTTTAATTTTTTTCAATCAATATTTTTAATCAGGGTATTATTATATATGAATCACTACAACCTTCTTTTTTACTAAAGATGTATATATACTTTAGTGTCACATGAAAAATTTACACATAAATAATTAATTGATTAAAAAAAAATTAAATAACTATTTCTCTATTTAAATAATAAACTACTCCAAAATGATGCATAATTATACGAGTCCATCGCTATCCTTTTCTTTTCCAAGCCCAAATAGCATGCGCACTCTCATTCTTTAAGTGGGCGGACTTTTAACAGCTGCTATGCTGTGTCCTCTTCTATCGCATGGGATGGTCGGTTGGGACCTCTCAGTCGCACACATTCACTTGGAGCAATATTTTACTTTTTAAAATTCGACAACCGCAATTCTGGACTGATTTTTCGCAGACAACCCTATACCACCGTGTTCAGAATAAAATAATCTTTAATTTCATTTAAATTTCATTCAATAAACAGACCGTTGCAAAATGCTAGTACAGATTTACCTGTTTATACCAGGCAACCCGATAGTTGTGACCGGAAAAGAATGGGCAGCATAAAGTTTGCATATTCTATGGGCTTCATACTTTCGATTGGTATAGAATTTATCTAATAATCATACCGGTGAAATGTTTAAAAAAATATTTTTTAAAATTATTAATTAAACATACTCTGGACTGAAATTTGCTAGACAACCCATATGGATTATATTTATTGACATATTAAATTTAATATAAAATATGTTTCATTAAATAAGCATCTCGGTGAAGGTCGTTGTATAGCGGGATCTTATACTAATATTATCAGGTCATATTCTCGTCTCGAGCGCTGTGAAATATGTCAAACTCAATATAGATAGAATGGTTTGACGGCTTGAAACTAGAATTAAGTTTGATTGCAGTTTTAGAATGTGGGACAGTAGTGCAAAATTTAATAATTTTTTGACGTACGAGAGTCAGACTTAGCGCTGTCTTGTTTCTGAATCGATTCCTTAAAAAAATGCGCTTTCAAAGAAATTCCACAATCTCTTAGGACAAAAATTATTACTATAAAATTGCTGACGCAATGGACAAGCGTCACAATTTGGCATTTATTTTCAGCAAGTCACTTGTTTATGCTGTTATATACATACCTACCTGTATATACGTGTTGCTGGGTCTTCTTTGTAGTGGTAATACTTCGGGGTGCACTTTTGGTGGATCACTAGTCATTTTATATGACCTAGCTGTTATTACATGATTGTTGAGATTTAATACTTTGACGTCTATCGCTTCATATAGGCCATCCTTCAGACCTTCTTGCCTGACATAAAAATAAGGAAACGTGATTGTTGTGGTCAAGTACTAACTTTTACTATGTAATGTTAAATGTGTGAAATAGGTGTATGTATGTATGTGTGAAATAGGAGAATTAATATTTCTTGGCCTTTAGGCAATACGCACAACTATTTAGCAATATCTTAATAATACATAACTAATATATATACGCGCTGTAAAATGTGGTCAAGTCAAGGCCAAAGGTTTTTGGTTTGTGGACTCAGTTTCCGCATTTAGACTCTCAATAGGTCCGTTGTGAATGAAGTCCTGGCTAACTAAGCCAGCACTTACTCACAAGGCCAAAGATTTTTAACAATAGTATTTGACTGACTTTCCTTACTCATCCAGTGCACCCATTTCGCTATAATTCAGAAGCCACAGTGCGCCCCAAACCTCACTCTTAGGAATTGCAGCAATGGTTGCTGGCGCACCCCGCCAATTCGGAGAATAGTTATCGAAATCCAACCTGTATCCCTTAAAGCAACATATAAAAAAAGGTTCTTGCTTAAAATATTTTTCTAAAATTTATTGATACTAGATAATTAATAATTAAGTTCTGATTATCTGATTATTTTTGAAGTTATACTTCTTTAGGCGCGTTATGAAAAATTTATGAGAGTGAAATTTTACAATGCGCGCGCACCCGTGACACAAAATTAGGAGTGTGATTATAGCGTGCGCGAGCGAGATAGGAATAAGACAATCTACAAGTAAAAGAAATAGAATATGCGTGAAGTTCGTATGCCAACAATTTTGAATGACCATAATGACATTTGTCATTTACCTTTTAAACAAATAAAGGAGTTTTAATTATTTTTTCAAAGAAATTTAGCGATGCTTTTTTGAATTATAATCAGAAGTGATTTAAATTGAATATTTAAACCAATACTAATTAATATTTGTGAAAAAACTGTGCTCATCAACCTTCCTAAGTGCTTCAATACAATTGAGGTTAACTATCCGTATGTATTATTATTATTATCGAGTAATGTTTTGATTAAAAAATTAACCACATTGTTTAATCAAAACATGTAATTTTCCTGATTTTATCTAGCAAATATAAGGAAAAGAGACAAAAGACAATTGATGAATCAGTGTAACTGCACTAAATTGAATACAAAAAAAGAGTTTTCATCTTATCGCTGTGAAACATCAAAAACTGGAGGTGGAACAAAGCCAAACTATTTTTAATATTGCCAAAGAAGTATAACTTCTTACGCGCGTACATAAGTACACGGACCCTTTTTTTTTTTTTTTTATTTTATTTTTACACGAGTAATAACTAATAATACTTACCGGTAATCTGGCAGGAGTTATAAAAACAGCTGACGGCGCATTGATTCGTAACCGTGTTTTCAGCAAGTTACTACCATAAGCAAAGTAGAGGAACTTTTTTCAAGCTCTTGTCTATGACATTCAGTTATAGACACAAAAATATAACTAGCCAACCACTTCGCATTGTCGCATTACTTGGTCTACGAGAAATAGTCCTTTTATAATTGAAATTATTATTCACGCTTTATACCGTATATACGGATATACACTTGTATGCATAATTAATTATCTGTGTATTATTTTATTTGAAAATTCGTTAAAAGAATATCTGTTATTTTATTTTTCATGAAACTTGTATTGGTGCGTGCGTTAATGGAATAAGAATTAAAATAACTCGACGGTCTGAACGTTCTACAGTAGGTGGGATATTCTCTTCTCGGCTCGATACATGTGTTTTTAAATTTTCTTAGTGTTTATGAAGACGTTGTGGAGCATGCACGCGACGCGACGCCAGTGTTTATCTTCGATACTAACACGATTACATCCAATCAGCAGAGTCGTCGCCCTAATTGGGCGCACCCAATGCGAGGGCGGGCTTTTTTAACAGCTTGGGCAAACACCGCTTTCCCGCGCTTTTCTCCCTTGAACATTGCTTGGGTAAACGACAAACCGTCCTATTTGCTTTCTATAAATTTCTCGTTGTGTATTCATCGCTCTTTCAAGCAAATTACGATTGCAATGCATTTCGATAAAGTCTTGTTATAAATTCAGTGTGCACTTTTACATTACGTGTTTTAAATATATTTTTAGTAGAAATATTTTGTATACTTTAAGATCAATACTCACATTTTTATCTGAACTTTTCAGTGGCAATTAGGGGTTTATAATTTAATTACAATATTTTTGTAGACATCTTAAAACGATAGTTGTGTATAGGATATAAGAAGAAATCCCACATTATTATTTTTATTGTTAAAGTATTAAGAGGTAGAGAGAATTACAATCGAAAATGTTTGAAAAGCGTAGCTTAAGGCAGTTAAATTCTTGCAATAAAAAAGTTTTATTAACTACTTTGGTACCAAATCAAAAAAAATCTTATTTAAGTTTTTCGCAGATTGGTTGAATAAAAACACACTAAACAAATTTCATTTTTAAATTATTAATTTTGATTTAATTATTTTTAATTTCATGTTAACTTCAACTAACGATACACATATAACTAATATGCTGTATATACGTAGTACTAATCGATTCGAACAATCACTTCAAATAATTCACCACTATAACTATCAACTAGCCATATTAATGAAAAATAATCTGTATTTGCCAATATTGGATATGGTATTTTATTTAAACGCTCATTTAACTTATAATTTAATATAAACTTACATAGCTAAAAGCAATCATTACAATCACAAGTCTGTTTTAAGTATATATTATTTACAAAACTCATTAATTAATAATATAGTCAGAAATAGTAGAGTATAAATATTAATTAGGAAGTAACCTAAGTATTGGGATATTTCATATCATGTCCCGTTTTCACATTCTGACACTTATCACAGATTATATTCATTTACAATTATTAGTGTTTTAAATGTTTTGGTCATTCGCTCAAACTAATATCTACAAGGAACGAGAAATTCAGACCAATGAAGATGTTTGAAACATATTTACAGAGTATACTTATCTTTAGGATTCAATCTTAATAGGGAATTATATTCTTACCGTATGATAACTATAAGTAATCCTTATTTAAATAATGCTTATTGTTACGCATATGACATATTTTAAAAATACTTTTGAACACACCGAAATAATAAAAATTTATATTAACTGAAAAATGATGAACAGGGCACCGCTCATTTCTTTTATTTAGTTGTATCTTCAGCTACAAGCTGTGGGCTATGTATCAGCGGGAGACTGAGCAGCAGCGGGCGTTGGGGTTGAAGGTGGTGGTGTAGATCCACGAGCAGCAGCGAGTGCGGCCGCGTGTCGCCTTGCCTTAAGACGCAGGTCAGCGATTGAGGAGGATCTACATCGCGCTGCAAGCGCTGCAAATCCTGCGTATGGCGGACACAATGCTGCGGCGGCTGCTGCTGCTGCTGCAGTTGCATACTGTGTAGAAAACATTTCGTTTACAGCAGGGTTAAAAAAATTTAAACAGTTTAGTATTTATAAAGAACCTAACAAGTTAAAACGTTTATTTCCATTCCATTTATTTATGTGAGTCTATGAACTATAATAATTGAAACCATACCTGATGTGCTGCAGCTGATAAAAGGGCCGAATCGAATGGCGCGAAAGCCGTGGGTGAAGGGTGCGGTGCGAGTTGTATCGGAGGCGGTGGCGGTCTTTGTCCACCGGGGACGGATCCAAGCCGCGGTACAGCTACGTAAGGCGCCACGCGGCATGGCTCGAGTGGAGTGCCACTTCCACTGACTAGTAGACCTAGGAGTGTGTACAGGAAGCCTAATGTTTATGTCGTGTAATAAAGAATTCCCCAAGGGAGCATGATGACATGTTTCTATGTCTATTTAATTGATCAACTCGTTTTTGTATTTATCAGTATAGAATGCGCTTTCCACACGATGATTTGCTTCACTTATTGTGTATTTCGCACGCACGATATTAAGCACGATCTCATTTAAAGGCGCAGGGTAGACTAGTTTGACACTATTAAATTCTATTTGCATGCAAAAATCGTAGACTATATGCTGTCAGTCTTCGTTGGTAATAAAACGTTACAAAACTTAATTGGAAAAATTGAAAAGGTGGTTGATAAAAAATATCACTTAAATATCATTATTTACGACAATCTGTTGAATTTTCTATTTCACATTCTTTTTACATAGTAGGTAATTAATAAGTGATCACAGTTTATACCCCAATAACAATTTTAATTGTATTTATCCCTTATTCAATGTACTAACAGCTTATTGATCCATGACAAAGACAAATGAATGCCGGGCGCAAGCCGAGATCCTTCTCGAACTTCACTTAATTAAATTGATATTTAAGTAAAGCATAATTTGCTCGTAAATTAAGTGAGATTCGTTGTTTATAGCTCTCCCTCGGGTGAGGCAATTAATAAATTAACACGGATCTACTCCACTCAAGGTGTTCGGTTCGCGTCTAAAGGATTAATTAATTTAATTATACAATAACGACAAGTTATACAGAAAATAATACTAGGGTCATACAATGACTACTACAGGGCCATTATACATACAACATAAATACTTATATAATTAGGTGTATGTATGTATATGAATATGAAATAGAAATGTACCGAGATCCAAAAAGCCTCTAGCAATTGGTGTAATTTTATTTCCTAAAGGTGCGCTTACACGAGGGCAATAATTGCTCGGCGTCACGAATGGACAGATCTGGAGCAATTAATGGAGCAACTTCAATAAATTCAATAAATTTTAATATATTATTTCGGCGATATTGCTTCAAATTGCTCCAGATATTTCATATCGCTCAATGTCGCAGATACGAATTGACGAATATCCAATGGACTTGGATATTCCTAGCAATTTTTGTATATATCCCATTCGCACTTGTTTGTTTTGCGGCTTGCCGTCTTGCTTCCGCGGGGAGAGCGAGAGGTCTAAATAATAATAATTTCTAATTACTTTTTTTTAAAGTAATTCAAAGTCTGTTCGTGACATTCTAGTAAAGTTTTTGAATAATATATCATCTAATTCTTAACACAATGTAAATTGCGGCCTCTGCCAAAAACGATCGCACCAAGATAAGCCTATTCCTTTTCTTTCTTTTTTGTTTTTGATTAATATTAAAAAAAGCGCTACAAGCCGCCGCAGCAAGAACAATGTCGTCTATAGCGAGCGAATACTGAAATGCTCGTGTAGGACAGTATTGCCTAGTAGATAAAGTTGCGCCATATCGCTCAATATTGTATTGCGCAGTATTGATGCTTGTTGCCGTTGCCGTAAATTGCTTGATGCTTGCCTGCCTAAGGCGATTGTTGGTGGCGCCTTGGGGTTTTAGTGGGTATGCACATTCGCGAGTCCCACATAACCCTCCCGCACTAAGCAGTCGCACCGCGGTAGGGTATGCGCAATGCATTTCCCCAAGTAAAAAAAAAAAAAAAAGTCGTGACGTCATAGTTGACGAGTATTGACTGGAATTGAGCAATTTTAGTTGCCCATTAGGGTGGGTCAAATATGTATGAAGAAAAAAAAAGTTTGGTTTTTATAGGAGCACAGTGACTAAAAGGTGCTAAATGGTGACTGTAAATAGAATACGGAGTTTGATAGCATTCGGAATTAATCTTCTGCCTACGGAGTCATGTGAAAATTAAAGAAATATAGTAAAAAAGGGCCATTGCATATTGACAAGCAAAGATCTTTTGTTTTTAATATAAAGACCGAAAATCATAAGAATCTTTTGTTTATTAATAGAAGAATATTAAAATAGAGTAATAACTATTCTCATTAGCTAAATTATTATTTAATTGAAATGTTTAGGTGCCGTTAAAAATCCTTCTTGCTGTCGAATTTTCGCATCGCTTTCCTTCAATCTAGCTGGGCGTCTATGAATCCCTCTCTTGATGTTTTATCGCATATAGTGGCTGAAACTTCTGTCACGGCTTTAACGGCTCTTTCTACTGCTTGAGTGTGACAAGATAGACGTAGTAAATCCGGTTCTCCTTCTCCTTTCTGCTCAATAAATAAAATTTTTTTTCGGTAACAGATTTTAATACCGGTGGTCCAGTAAAAACTTTTCTGCCAATTCAAAAGGTCGTAGTATGCTATTGCGTCAAATTTAATCTTTGGTAACTGAAAAAGACACAGTGGTTTTAATATTGCTGATCTAACATGAGCTGAACTTTCAAAATTCGACGTGCAGCTAATTCGCGAATTTTCCGCTGGGGTCTGTTAACAATTCAAGCATTTTCTGGGTGCGTCAATAACAGCCTTCAATGCTGTTGGTGCATATTGCGTTTACTCAATAAGTTTATAGAAAGGCCTCGATCCATCATTACAGCTTGAAAGAGTTTTTATGGAAAACCATAAAAATAAAATAAAATAAAAATAAAAAAGCCTTTTATTTCCAGTATTATATAAGTTTACACTTTTACAATTTATTTTTAGTGTTAGTTCATGTTATTAATCTATATTAGTTAAAAAATATATACATATATATTCCTTTTAAATACTTAATCTACTGGAACCCCAAGTTGGGTGTAGGCCTCCTCCAGTGACGCCCATTTATCTCTGTCCTCGGCCACTTCACTCCCAATTTCGACCAGCTATCGCTTTAATGTCGTCTTCCCATCGCGTAATAGGTCTACCTTTTGTTCTTTTGCCTAGTGGGCCTTTCCAGAAAGTTACTTTTTTAGTCCATCTATGGTCAGTTAGCCGGGCAACATGTCCTGCCCACTTCCATTTCAGTTTTTTTGCGTAGCTTAAAGCATTTGTTGCTTTGGTTATTTTTCTTATTTTAGTATGGCGTATTTTATCTGATTTTCTGATCTTTAGCATACTTCTTTCGAGTCCTCTCTGACAGACGATTATCTTTTTTCTTGTTTCAGCAGTGAATTTCCACGTTTGGCAACCATATGTCAAACAAGGCAAGAGGCTTGAATTCATGACTTTGGTTTTAATGTCTTGTGGTAGATCACCTTTAAAAATTTCCTTGAGACCCCAAAATTTGTTCCATGTTAATTTTATTCTTTTCTCTATTTCTGTATTTTTTATTTTTTTTTTCTGTGAAAACTTATGGTTTTTCCCAGATAGACATAATCTTCAACGTATTCCAATGGTTTGTTATTGATTGTTATTGGTCTTTGAGAGCTGTTTGTCATTGTCTTAGTTTTTGTAATGTTCATCTCTAGGCCTACTTTTCCACTAGCTTGGTTCAGGGTTTCTACCATGCTCTGTAGTTGGGAAGATGACTCCGGATAACAGTACTAGGTCATCCGCGAATCTCAGGTGACTCAAGTAGGTACCGTCTATGTATAGACCTTGTTTACTCCAATCTAGCTTTGCTAATGATCGACTCAAGAACAGCTATGAATATTGTTGGAGACAGCGGGTCCCCTTGTCTTACTCCTCGTTCTATTGGAAAACTAGGGCCTAATGTTTCAAGCTTAATTTTACCTTTATTGTTTTTGTATATGGATTTGATGATTTTTATATATATTTCCTCTACTCCCTGTTCTTTCAAGCTTTCCCAGATGCTGTTATGTCTTACTGTATCAAAGGCTTTTTGGTAGTCTATGAATGATATATAGAGTGTTCTTTGTTTTTCCTGATACTTTTCCATTATCAACTCAAGGGTATGGATGTGGTCGACTGTTGAAAAGCCCCTTCTGAAGCCTGCTTGCTCCACTGGCTGTTTTTTTTCCAATGTGTCTCTAATCCTTATGTTTATAATTGTGGAGAAAAGTTTATATAGACTCGGCAGCAAGCTGATTGGTCGGTAGTTTCCGATATCCTTCGGGTCGCCTTTTTTGTAAATTAGTATGATGTTGGATTTGGACCATTGGGAAGGTGTTTCCGACTCTTGCAAGATCTTGTTAAACAGTTCCGCTAGCGGCAGTGCTAGAGTTTTGTGTCCAATTTTTAGTGTTTCGTTCGTAATATTATCTGAACCAGGGCTTTTATCTAGTTTCAGTTTCTTTATTGCTTCAATTATTTCTGTTGCGTCTATGAGTTTAACGTTATTTCTAGGTGTAGCATCTGTTTCTGTGACAAGATTAAATGATTTCGTGTCTCTGTTTCTGTAAAGATGTCTATAAAATTCTGTTGCGGTAGATATGATGTCGCCTCTAGTGTACATTTCTGTATCTTTTTTCCTCAGTCCTTCTATCCATGATGCATTAGTTTTGAGCTTCTTATAGGCCTTCTTTGTACTTCCATTTCTTTGTAGATGTTCTTTTATTGTGTCTTTCCTATATCTTTTGTAGTCTGCTTTTATATACTTATTGACTACTTTGTATATTGCGGACAATTCATTTTTCTGACTTCGTGATTTGTTTTTAGTTTTCTGTAGTTCCTTCCTTCTTTTTTAGTAGCCTTACTGTACTTGCCGATAGTATTTTTATGTTGTTTATTTTCTTCTCTCTTTGGGCGAGCTTGTTTCAAGCTAAAAGTGATAGCCTTTTCTATCATGTCGTAGCAGTATTGTACCGTGGTGTTTTCGCAGCTAGTTGTAGATAGCTGTGATATTAGGTTTTCGTTGAACTTACTTATTTCCTCTTCGCTTTTTAATTTGCTATTTTGGCTGTTTGTAAACTTGGCTCTTGATATTTTTTGTTTGTTTAGTGTTATTGTTGATCTGACTATTCTATGATCGGAATTGTAGTTCAGATTGAGCGTCTCGATGTTTTGGAATATTCTATGTTGGTTAGACAAGATAAAATCGATTTCGTTTCTGTATTGTCCGTTAGGAGATCGCCAGGTCCATCTTTTGCTCTGTCTTTTTTAAAACATGTGTTTATTATCATTAATTTGTGTTGGAGCGCAAACTTTACTAGTCTTTGTCCTCTTACGTTTCTCTCGCCGTATCCATGTTTTTAGTAACTAAATATTCGTCAGCTTTGGGGGTTCCAAGCTTGGCGTTGAAGTCACCCATTAATATTATGGTTTTTTGCGCTGTGCCCAAGGCTTTCTCAACTGTAGTGTAAAATTCTTCTATATCAAGGTCGCTTGCCGCTTCTGTTGGTGCATAAACTTGTATAATGGATATTTTATGTCCCTGTATATTTATGTTTAGTGTTGCCACTCGCTCTGTTATGCCATTGAAGCTTATTATGTGTTTTTTGAGAGACTTATTTATAATGAAGCCAACTCCATGTTTGCCAGGGGTTTGCCCTATGTAGCACAGTATAAAATTTTCGTACTCTTCTATTTTATTTCCATGTCTTCTCATTTCAGATATTCCGATGATATCGTATTTAATATCTCTTATAGCCTCTTCAAACTCGAGCAAACGGTCATACGATGAGAGGGTTCGGACGTTGTATGTTGCGATCATTAATTTGTTTTTATGCAAGGTGTTTCCCTGCTCCGTTGGTGTGATCCTTGGAGGGTTTTGGTCATACTGTGTGTTGCTGTTAAGTTTTGCTATATTTGTTGCCATATGTATCCTGTTGGATGGAGGTAGTAGTCGCTGAGCCCCACGGTGACCAGCCGGCTTGGGGTGGTTGGTGCATGTTTTCTTTCGTTGTCCTTTGTTGGTGTTGATCTACAGTTAGCATTGTTTTTGTTCCGGTTGTCGGGGGCAGTTAGTTGTTTTTGATACCTCTGAAAGTGAGCTAGACCTTCCCTTGCTATATAATTTAATAAATTAGGTTTTATTACATCCTTTGTATTCGTTGCAGTTGGCATCGTTGCTTTGTTAGGGTTTGACCTCTTTTGTGTAGGTGATATCGAGTTTTACGCGCCGATATGGAAACCATATCGGCGCGTAAAACTTAACAGCTTACGTTGCAAGAGTGCTTCATTCATCACATTAGTTTAAAGAGATTTTCAGAAGGAGTCTTTACTTTAGCATACAGATGCAAAATCTTATTGTCTCGTTGGTTAACCATAGGGTATGTTTGACTGCAGATCTTGAGGTTTCGGGTTCAAATATCGGGTTTTTAATTAGATAATATGTGTCATTACTAAGACATCATGGAACATTACGATCTAGCCAAACTTAAGTCTAACCTAATTTTTCTATATTAGGTAGGTACTAAGAAGGATTTTTAACATAAGGAAGTGTCCAATAACACAACTTACAGTCTCTATTAAAGGGAAGACACTCTGTTCACTCACTGATTAGAACAAATACCGGGTGGTGCCGAAAGAGGTTATAAAAGGACCGTTGTTATTTTTCAAGAAAACAAAAAAGTACTTCAAACTTATTTGTATATTTTCATTAAAGGGATAACCGAGCTCCTGGCTGAGTTTGTCAGTGGCAGTACGACCATTTGTTGGGAATCTGTAGATGAACTCTATGTAGTAAGACGGTATCCCATTGGTAAGCTCCTAAAGCTATTACCTAAAATGACGAAATAGATATATGTATATATAAATATTATCTACTCAATGGATGTACTAGACTTTTACTAGATAGTTATAGAACCAAGCAACATATATTGCTTTTTATATTGTCTTTTAGTTACCCGAGAAACACACATTTTAAAGAAAATACACTTTACCTCTTTAAGGTGCTCATTTGAGGCTATCTTAATATTATTTAAGTTTAAACAACTCGTGACGCTTTACAGCTGTGTTTCCCAACCTTTTTGCGCCATGCCCCAAATTACTCAAAATTCTTATGTATCATGCATAATTTACATATAATTTTTTGTTGTTGTTGTTTTAATAAATTTAAATTATAGTTTTTAGGAAGATATCACTAGAAAATTGTTAACGAAACAATAAGTAAATTTTCAAAACAATGAAAAACTGAAAATATAATTCCTAATAATTTTAATAAAGATTCTTCTATATTAATTTAGTAAGATCATTGCGCTTGATGACTGCTGCACCGAGCATTTTTATTAGGTTCCAATTTGTTAGCTTCAGTCTCAAGTCTCCACGTTGTGCTATACCCAGCTGATTTCGACTTCCCCCCTTAACAATCAGATTGTGTGGGCGTGGGGCCCACGTTGGGAAACACTGCTTTACAACAAGCATTTGCATTAGCATTTTCATTATAGTAACTAGGTTGCTTTATTAATTATTGGCCATATGTTCTGGCTAAGGTATTTCGACCAAGTCTTACGATGAGATTCAGAAACGAGACTTAAGTTCATACTTTTTCATATGTTCCTTTATACGTTATATATCTATACTGCGATAAGTGTACGTTTGCCTTTCGTGCTAAGCAGTTAACATTACATCTTATTAGTTAAAATATATAATTTCATAATATTGAGTTTGAATTAAAATATCTCTTTCCGAATAAAGTGAAGACATTATCTGCCTTTTATACAAATTCAATCAACGCCAATTTGCATATGGTCTAAGATCCCTATATACAACGACCTTCACCGAGATGCTTATTTAATGAAACGTATTTTATATTAAATTTAATGTGTCAATAAATATAATCCATATGGGTTGTCTAGCAAATTTCAGTCCAGAGTATGTTTAATTAATAATTTTAAAAAAATATTTTTTTAAACATTTCACCGGTATGATTATTAGATAAATTCTATACCAATCGAAAGTATGAAGCCCATAGAATATGCAAACTTTATGCTGCCCATTCTTTTCCGGTCACAACTATCGGGTTGCCTGGTATAAACAGGTAAATCTGTACTAGCATTTTGCAACGGTCTGTTTATTGAATGAAATTTAAATGAAATTAAAGATTATTTTATTCTGAACACGGTGGTATAGGGTTGTCTGCGAAAAATCTGTCCAGAATTGCGGTTGTCGAATTTTAAAAAGTAAAGTATTGCTAAAATTATTATGATTTAAAATTATCTTAGCTAATACATCTTCTATATTTCTATATTAAAATATATATTTTATATTTTATTTTCGTAAATTCCATGTGGCTTAATGCAACGGACCCAATATGCGTGAAATTTGAGTCTGAGACCTGCGGACGGTTCTTAGATGAATATTTAAAACCAGTAGGATTCATTGGGGATCATACACCTTTAAAGATAGAAGACATTGTCGAAAAAGTGAAACAGAAAGTGATGACGAAGAAGATTCAGAAGTTGAAGATCGTAGTTTTATGTCCTATGACTCGATTCTGAATAATTAAAAAAAAATTGTATTTTTAATTTTTTACAATAAATAGAAGTAATTTTTTAATTGTTGTTTTTGAAGTTATACTTCTTTAGGCGCGTTATGAAAAATTGATGAGAGTGAAATTTTACGATGCGCGCGCACCGTGACACTAAATTATCAGTATGGGCGCCGAGCGTGCGCGAGCGAGATGGAAATAAGACAATCTACAAGTAGAAAGAAATAGAATATGCGTGAAGTTAGCAGCTATGCTAAGAATTTTGAATGACCATAATGACATTTACCTTTTAAACAAATAAAGGAGTTTTAATTATTTTTTCAAATAAATTTAGGAATGCTTTTTCACAAAGACCTATTGTTACTTAGTTAAAAGGTTATGAAACATACGTAGTTATTAAATTGAATGAATAATATAATAAAATAATAAATAATTATTAATATTAATTAATAATTGAATAATATACTAAATATTAAATATTATTAACGTTAAATATTTGTTATTAATAATTTAATATTTTAAAAAAATAAAGAAAGCCAAAGAAGTTTAACTTCTTACGCGCGTACATAAGTACACGCATCCTTTTTTTATTTTGTCTTCTTATAATAAAAATAAAATTTGCAAGATTACCCTGATTAAAAAAAATTCACTTTTATGGGTTTTGAATTTTTTCCAATAGTTTCAATTGATTTCAATTTCTCTGTTTACATTTATAGATTTATAATTTGCATGTAGTAGGTAAATTTTTTAATTTTTTTCAATCAATATTTTTAATCAGGGTATTATTATATATGAATCACTACAACCTTCTTTTTTACTAAAGATGTATATATACTTTAGTGTCACATGAAAAATTTACACATAAATAATTAATTGATTAAAAAAAATTAAATAACTATTTCTCTATTTAAATAATAAACTACTCCAAAATGATGCATAATTATACGAGTCCATCGCTATCCTTTTCTTTTCCAAGCCCAAATAGCATGCGCACTCTCATTCTTTAAGTGGGCGGACTTTTAACAGCTGCTATGCTGTGTCCTCTTCTATCGCATGGGATGGTCGGTTGGGACCTCTCAGTCGCACACATTCACTTGGAGCAATATTTTACTTTTTAAAATTCGACAACCGCAATTCTGGACTGATTTTTCGCAGACAACCCTATACCACCGTGTTCAGAATAAAATAATCTTTAATTTCATTTAAATTTCATTCAATAAACAGACCGTTGCAAAATGCTAGTACAGATTTACCTGTTTATACCAGGCAACCCGATAGTTGTGACCGGAAAAGAATGGGCAGCATAAAGTTTGCATATTCTATGGGCTTCATACTTTCGATTGGTATAGAATTTATCTAATAATCATACCGGTGAAATGTTTAAAAAAATATTTTTTTAAAATTATTAATTAAACATACTCTGGACTGAAATTTGCTAGACAACCCATATGGATTATATTTATTGACATATTAAATTTAATATAAAATATGTTTCATTAAATAAGCATCTCGGTGAAGGTCGTTGTATAGCGGGATCTTATACTAATATTATCAGGTCATATTCTCGTCTCGAGCGCTGTGAAATATGTCAAACTCAATATAGATAGAATGGTTTGACGGCTTGAAATTAGAATTAAGTTTGATTGCAGTTCTAGAATGTGGGACAGTAGTGCAAAATTTAATAATTTTTTGACGTACGAGAGTCAGGACTTAGCGCTGTCTTGTTTCTGAATCTATTCCTTAAAAAATGCGCTTTCTAAGAAATTCCACAATCTCTTAGGACAAAAATTATTACTATAAAATTGCTGACGCAATGGACAAGCGTCACAATTTGGCATTTATTTTCAGCAAGTCACTTGTTTATGCTGTTATATACATACCTACCTGTATATACGTGTTGCTGGGTCTTCTTTGTAGTGGTAATACTTCGGGGTGCACTTTTGGTGGATCACTAGTCATTTTATATGACCTAGCTGTTATTACATGATTGTTGAGATTTAATACTTTGACGTCTATCGCTTCATATAGGCCATCCTTCAGACCTTCTTGCCTGACATAAAAATAAGGAAACGTGATTGTTGTGGTCAAGTACTAACTTTTACTATGTAATGTTAAATGTGTGAAATAGGTGTATGTATGTATGTGTGAAATAGGAGAATTAATATTTCTTGGCCTTTAGGCAATACGCACAACTATTTAGCAATATCTTAATAATACATAACTAATATATATACGCGCTGTAAAATGTGGTCAAGTCAAGGCCAAAGGTTTTTGGTTTGTGGACTCAGTTTCCGCATTTAGACTCTCAATAGGTCCGTTGTGAATGAAGTCCTGGCTAACTAAGCCAGCACTTACCTGGCTAACAAGGCCAAAGATTTTTAACAATAGTATTTGACTGACTTTCCTTACTCATCCAGTGCACCCATTTCGCTATAATTCAGAAGCCACAGTGCGCCCCAAACCTCACTCTTAGGAATTGCAGCAATGGTTGCTGGCGCACCCCGCCAATTCGGAGAATAGTTATCGAAATCCAACCTGTATCCCTTAAAGCAACATATAAAAAAAGGTTCTTGCTTAAAATATTTTTCTAAAATTTATTGATACTAGATAATTAATAATTAAGTTCTGATTATCTGATTATTTTTGAAGTTATACTTCTTTAGGCGCGTTATGAAAAATTTATGAGAGTGAAATTTTACAATGCGCGCGCACCCGTGACACAAAATTAGGAGTGTGATTATAGCGTGCGCGAGCGAGATAGGAATAAGACAATCTACAAGTAAAAAGAAATAGAATATGCGTGAAGTTCGTATGCCAACAATTTTGAATGACCATAATGACATTTGTCATTTACCTTTTAAACAAATAAAGGAGTTTTAATTATTTTTTCAAAGAAATTTAGCGATGCTTTTGAATTATAATCAGAAGTGATTTAAATTGAATATTTAAACCAATACTAATTAATATTTGTGAAAAAACTGTGCTCATCAACCTTCCTAAGTGCTTCAATACAATTGAGGTTAACTATCCGTATGTATTATTATTATTATCGAGTAATGTTTTGATTAAAAAATTAACCACATTGTTTAATCAAAACATGTAATTTTCCTGATTTTATCTAGCAAATATAAGGAAAAGAGACAAAAGACAATTGATGAATCAGTGTAACTGCACTAAATTGAATACAAAAAAGAGTTTTCATCTTATCGCTGTGAAACATCAAAAACTGGAGGTGGAACAAAGCCAAACTATTTTTAATATTGCCAAAGAAGTATAACTTCTTACGCGCGTACATAAGTACACGGACCCTTTTTTTTATTTTTATTTTATTTTTACACGAGTAATAACTAATAATACTTACCGGTAATCTGGCAGGAGTTATAAAAACAGCTGACGGCGCATTGATTCGTAACCGTGTTTTCAGCAAGTTACTACCATAAGCAAAGTAGAGGAACTTTTTTTCAAGCTCTTGTCTATGACATTCAGTTATAGACACAAAAAATATAACTAGCCAACCACTTCGCATTGTCGCATTACTTGGTCTACGAGAAATAGTCCTTTTATAATTGAAATTATTATTCACGCTTTATACCGTATATACGGATATACACTTGTATGCATAATTAATTATCTGTGTATTTTTTTATTTGAAAATTCGTTAAAAGAATATCTGTTATTTTATTTTTCACATGAAACTTGTATTGGTGCGTGCGTTAATGGAATAAGAATTAAAATAACTCGACGGTCTGAACGTTCTACAGTAGGTGGGATATTCTCTTCTCGGCTTGATACATGTGTTTTTAAATTTTCTTAGTGTTTATGAAGACGTTGTGGAGCATGCACGCGACGCGACGCCAGTGTTTATCTTCGATACTAACACGATTACATCCAATCAGCAGAGTCGTCGCCCTAATTGGGCGCACCCAATGCGAGGGCGGGCTTTTTTAACAGCTTGGGCAAACACCGCTTTCCCGCGCTTTTCTCCCTTGAACATTGCTTGGGTAAACGACAAACCGTCCTATTTGCTTTCTATAAATTTCTCGTTGTGTATTCATCGCTCTTTCAAGCAAATTACGATTGCAATGCATTTCGATAAAGTCTTGTTATAAATTCAGTGTGCACTTTTACATTACGTGTTTTAAATATATTTTTAGTAGAAATATTTTGTATACTTTAAGATCAATACTCACATTTTTATCTGAACTTTTCAGTGGCAATTAGGGGTTTATAATTTAATTACAATATTTTTGTAGACATCTTAAAACGATAGTTGTGTATAGGATATAAGAAGAAATCCCACATTATTATTTTTTATTGTTAAAGTATTAAGAGGTAGAGAGAATTACAATCGAAAATGTTTGAAAAGCGTAGCTTAAGGCAGTTAAATTCTTGCAATAAAAAAGTTTTATTAACTACTTTGGTACCAAATCAAAAAAATTCTTATTTAAGTTTTTCGCAGATTGGTTGAATAAAAACACACTAAACAAATTTCATTTTTAAATTATTAATTTTGATTTAATTATTTTTAATTTCATGTTTACTTCAACTAACGATACACATATAACTAATATGCTGTATATACGTAGTACTAATCGATTCGAACAATCACTTCAAATAATTCACCACTATAACTATCAACTAGCCATATTAATGAAAAATAATCTGTATTTGCCAATATTGGATATGGTATTTTATTTAAACGCTCATTTAACTTATAATTTAATATAAACTTACATAGCTAAAAGCAATCATTACAATCACAAGTCTGTTTTAAGTATATATTATTTACAAAACTCATTAATTAATAATATAGTCAGAAATAGTAGAGTATAAATATTAATTAGGAAGTAACCTAAGTATTGGGATATTTCATATCATGTCCCGTTTTCACATTCTGACACTTATCACAGATTATATTCATTTACAATTATTAGTGTTTTAAATGTTTTGGTCATTCGCTCAAACTAATATCTACAAGGAACGAGAAATTCAGACCAATGAAGATGTTTGAAACATATTTACAGAGTATACTTATCTTTAGGATTCAATCTTAATAGGGAATTATATTCTTACCGTATGATAACTATAAGTAATCCTTATTTAAATAATGCTTATTGTTACGCATATGACATATTTTAAAAATACTTTTTGAACACACCGAAATAATAAAAATTTATATTAACTGAAAAATGATGAACAGGGCACCGCTCATTTCTTTTATTTAGTTGTATCTTCAGCTACAAGCTGTGGGCTATGTATCAGCGGGAGACTGAGCAGCAGCGGGCGTTGGGGTTGAAGGTGGTGGTGTAGATCCACGAGCAGCAGCGAGTGCGGCCGCGTGTCGCCTTGCCTTAAGACGCAGGTCAGCGATTGAGGAGGATCTACATCGCGCTGCAAGCGCTGCAAATCCTGCGTATGGCGGACACAATGCTGCGGCGGCTGCTGCTGCTGCTGCAGTTGCATACTGTGTAGAAAACATTTCGTTTACAGCAGGGTTAAAAAAATTTTAAACAGTTTAGTATTTATAAAGAACCTACCAAGTTAAAACGTTTATTTCCATTCCATTTATTTATGTGAGTCTATGAACTATAATAACTGAAACCATACCTGATGTGCTGCAGCTGATAAAAGGGCCGAATCGAATGGCGCGAAAGCCGTGGGTGAAGGGTGCGGTGCGAGTTGTATCGGAGGCGGTGGTGGTCTTTGTCCACCGGGGACGGATCCAAGCCGCGGTACAGCTACGTAAGGCGCCACGCGGCATGGCTCGAGTGGAGTGCCACTACCACTGACTAGTAGACCTAGGAGTGTGTACAGGAAGCCTAATGTTTATGTCGTGTAATAAAGAATTCCCCAAGGGAGCATGATGACATGTTTCTATGTCTATTTAATTGATCAACTCGTTTTTGTATTTATCAGTATAGAATGCGCTTTCCACACGATGATTTGCTTCACTTATTGTGTATTTCGCACGCACGATATTAAGCACGATCTCATTTAAAGGCGCAGGGTAGACTATATGCTGTCAGTCTTCGTTGGTAATAAAACGTTACAAAACTTAATTGGAAAAATTGAAAAGGTGGTTGATAAAAAATATCACTTAAATATCATTATTTACGACAATCTGTTGAATTTTCTATTTCACATTCTTTTACATAGTAATTAATAAGTGATCACAGTTTATACCCCAATAACAATTTTAATTGTATTTATCCCTTATTCAATGTACTAACAGCTTATTGATCCATGACAAAGACAAATGAATGCCGGGCGCAAGCCGAGATCCTTCTCGAACTTCACTTAATTAAATTGATATTTAAGTAAAGCATAATTTGCTCGTAAATTAAGTGAGATTCGTTGTTTATAGCTCTCCCTCGGGTGAGGCAATTAATAAATTAACACGGATCTACTCCACTCAAGGTGTTCGGTTCGCGTCTAAAGGATTAATTAATTTAATTATACAATAAGGACAAGTTATACAGAAAATAATACTAGGGTCATACAATGACTACTACAGGGCCATTATACATACAACATAAATACTTATATAATTAGGTGTATGTATGTATATGAATATGAAATAGAAATGTACCGAGATCCGAAAAGCCTCTAGCAATTGGTGTAATTTTATTTCCTTAAGGTGCGCTTACACGAGGGCAATAATTGCTCGGCGTCACGAATGGACAGATCTGGAGCAATTAATGGAGCAACTTCAATAAATTCAATAAATTTTAATATATTATTTCGGCGATATTGCTTCAAATTGCTCCAGATATTTCATATCGCTCAATGTCGCAGATACGAATTGACGAATATCCAATGGACTTGGATATTCCTAGCAATTTTTGTATATATCCCATTCGCACTTGTTTGTTTTGCGGCTTGCCGTCTTGCTTCCGCGGGGAGAGCGAGAGGTCTAAATAATAATAATTTCTAATTACTTTTTTAAAAGTAATTCAAAGTCTGTTCGTGACATTCTAGTAAAGTTTTTGAATAATATATCATCTAATTCTTTACCCAATGTAAATTGCGGCCTCTGCCAAAAACGATCGCACCAAGATAAGCCTATTCCTTTTCTTTCTTTTTGTTTTTGATTAATATTAAAAAAAGCGCTACAAGCCGCCGCAGCAAGAACAATGTCGTCTATAGCGAGCGAATACTGAAATGCTCGTGTAGGACAGTATTGCCTAGTAGATAAAGTTGCGCCATATCGCTCAATATTGTATTGCGCAGTATTGATGCTTGTTGCCGTTGCCGTAAATTGCTTGATGCTTGCCTGCCTAAGGCGATTGTTGGTGGCGCCTTGGGGTTTTAGTGGGTATGCACATTCGCGAGTCCCACATAACCCTCCCGCACTAAGCAGTCGCACCGCGGTAGGGTATGCGCAATGCATTTCCCCAAGTAAAAAAAAAAAAAGTCGTGACGTCATAGTTGACGAGTATTGACTGGAATTGAGCAATTTTAGTTGCCCATTAGGGTGGGTCAAATATGTATGAAGAAAAAAAAGTTTAGTTTTTATAGGAGCACAGTGACTAAAAGGTGCTAAATGGTGACTGTAAATAGAATACGGAGTTTGATAGCATTCGGAATTAATCTTCTGCCTACGGAGTCATGTGAAAATTAAAGAAATATAGTAAAAAGGGCCATTGCATATTGACAAGCAAAGATCTTTTGTTTTTAATATAAAGACCGAAAATCATAAGAATCTTTTGTTTATTAATAGAAGAATATTAAAATAGAGTAATAACTATTCTCATTAGCTAAATTATTATTTAATTGAAATGTTTAGGTGCCGTTAAAATCCTTCTTGCTGTCGAATTTTCGCATCGCTTTCCTTCAATCTAGCTGGGCGTCTATGAATCCCTCTCTTGATGTTTTATCGCATATAGTGGCTGAAACTTCTGTCACGGCTTTAACGGCTCTTTCTACTGCTTGAGTGTGACAAGATAGACGTAGTAAATCCGGTTCTCCTTCTCCTTTCTGCTCAATAAATAAAATTTTTTTTTCGGTAACAGATTTTAATACCGGTGGTCCAGTAAAACTTTTCTGCCAATTCAAAAGGTCGTAGTATGCTATTGCGTCAAATTTAATCTTTGGTAACTGAAAAAGACACAGTGGTTTTAATATTGCTGATCTAACATGAGCTGAACTTTCAAAATTCGACGTGCAGCTAATTCGCGAATTTTCCGCTGGGGTCTGTTAACAATTCAAGCATTTTCTGGGTGCGTCAATAACAGCCTTCAATGCTGTTGGTGCATATTGCGTTTACTCAATAAGTTTATAGAAAGGCCTCGATCCATCATTACAGCTTGAAAGAGTTTTTATGGAAAACCATAAAAATAAAATAAAATAAAAATAAAAAAGCCTTTTATTTCCAGTATTATATAAGTTTACACTTTTACAATTTATTTTTAGTGTTAGTTCATGTTATTAATCTATATTAGTTAAAAAATATATACATATATATTCCTTTTAAATACTTAATCTACTGGAACCCCAAGTTGGGTGTAGGCCTCCTCCAGTGACGCCCATTTATCTCTGTCCTCGGCCACTTCACTCCAATTTCGACCAGCTATCGCTTTAATGTCGTCTTCCCATCGCGTAATAGGTCTACCTTTTGTTCTTTTGCCTAGTGGGCCTTTCCAGAAAGTTACTTTTTTAGTCCATCTATGGTCAGTTAGCCGGGCAACATGTCCTGCCCACTTCCATTTCAGTTTTTTTGTAGCTTAAAGCATTTGTTGCTTTGGTTATTTTTCTTATTTTAGTATGGCGTATTTTATCTGATTTTCTGATCTTTAGCATACTTCTTTCGAGTCCTCTCTGACAGACGATTATCTTTTTTCTTGTTTCAGCAGTGAATTTCCACGTTTGGCAACCATATGTCAAACAAGGCAAGAGGCTTGAATTCATGACTTTGGTTTTAATGTCTTGTGGTAGATCACCTTTAAAAATTTCCTTGAGACCCCAAAATTTGTTCCATGTTAATTTTATTCTTTTCTCTATTTCTGTATTTTTATTTTTTCTGTGAAAACTTATGGTTTTTCCCAGATAGACATAATCTTCAACGTATTCCAATGGTTTGTTATTGATTGTTATTGGTCTTTGAGAGCTGTTTGTCATTGTCTTAGTTTTTGTAATGTTCATCTCTAGGCCTACTTTTCCACTAGCTTGGTTCAGGGTTTCTACCATGCTCTGTAGTTGGGAAGATGACTCGGATAACAGTACTAGGTCATCCGCGAATCTCAGGTGACTCAAGTAGGTACCGTCTATGTATAGACCTTGTTTACTCCAATCTAGCTTGCTAATGATCGACTCAAGAACAGCTATGAATATTGTTGGAGACAGCGGGTCCCCTTGTCTTACTCCTCGTTCTATTGGAAAACTAGGGCCTAATGTTTCAAGCTTAATTTTACCTTTATTGTTTTTGTATATGGATTTGATGATTTTTATATATATTTCCTCTACTCCCTGTTCTTTCAAGCTTTCCCAGATGCTGTTATGTCTTACTGTATCAAAGGCTTTTTGGTAGTCTATGAATGATATATAGAGTGTTCTTTGTTTTTCCTGATACTTTTCCATTATCAACTCAAGGGTATGGATGTGGTCGACTGTTGAAAAGCCCCTTCTGAAGCCTGCTTGCTCCACTGGCTGTTTTTTTTCCAATGTGTCTCTAATCCTTATGTTTATAATTGTGGAGAAAAGTTTATATAGACTCGGCAGCAAGCTGATTGGTCGGTAGTTTCCGATATCCTTCGGGTCGCCTTTTTTGTAAATTAGTATGATGTTGGATTTGGACCATTGGGAAGGTGTTTCCGACTCTTGCAAGATCTTGTTAAACAGTTCCGCTAGCGGCAGTGCTAGAGTTTTGTGTCCAATTTTTAGTGTTTCGTTCGTAATATTATCTGAACCAGGGCTTTTATCTAGTTTCAGTTTCTTTATTGCTTCAATTATTTCTGTTGCGTCTATGAGTTTAACGTTATTTCTAGGTGTAGCATCTGTTTCTGTGACAAGATTAAATGATTTCGTGTCTCTGTTTCTGTAAAGATGTCTATAAAATTCTGTTGCGGTAGATATGATGTCGCCTCTAGTGTACATTTCTGTATCTTTTTTCCTCAGTCCTTCTATCCATGATGCATTAGTTTTGAGCTTCTTATAGGCCTTCTTTGTACTTCCATTTCTTTGTAGATGTTCTTTTATTGTGTCTTTCCTATATCTTTTGTAGTCTGCTTTTATATACTTATTGACTACTTTGTATATTGCGGACAATTCATTTTTCTGACTTCGTGATTTGTTTTTAGTTTTCTGTAGTTCCTTCCTTCTTTTTAGTAGCCTTACTGTACTTGCCGATAGTATTTTATGTTGTTTATTTTCTTCTCTCTTTGGGCGAGCTTGTTTCAAGCTAAAAGTGATAGCCTTTTCTATCATGTCGTAGCAGTATTGTACCGTGGTGTTTTCGCAGCTAGTTGTAGATAGCTGTGATATTAGGTTTTCGTTGAACTTACTTATTTCCTCTTCGCTTTTTAATTTGCTATTTTGGCTGTTTGTAAACTTGGCTCTTGATATTTTTTGTTTGTTTAGTGTTATTGTTGATCTGACTATTCTATGATCGGAATTGTAGTTCAGATTGAGCGTCTCGATGTTTTGGAATATTCTATGTTGGTTAGACAAGATAAAATCGATTTCGTTTCTGTATTGTCCGTTAGGAGATCGCCAGGTCCATCTTTTGCTCTGTCTTTTTTAAAACATGTGTTTATTATCATTAATTTGTGTTGGAGCGCAAACTTTACTAGTCTTTGTCCTCTTTCGTTTCTCTCGCCGTATCCATGTTTTTTAGTAACTAAATATTCGTCAGCTTTGGGGGTTCCAAGCTTGGCGTTGAAGTCACCCATTAATATTATGGTTTTTTGCGCTGTGCCCAAGGCTTTCTCAACTGTAGTGTAAAATTCTTCTATATCAAGGTCGCTTGCCGCTTCTGTTGGTGCATAAACTTGTATAATGGATATTTTATGTCCCTGTATATTTATGTTTAGTGTTGCCACTCGCTCTGTTATGCCATTGAAGCTTATTATGTGTTTTTTGAGAGACTTATTTATAATGAAGCCAACTCCATGTTTGCCAGGGGTTTGCCCTATGTAGCACAGTATAAAATTTTCGTACTCTTCTATTTTATTTCCATGTCTTCTCATTTCAGATATTCCGATGATATCGTATTTAATATCTCTTATAGCCTCTTCAAACTCGAGCAAACGGTCATACGATGAGAGGGTTCGGACGTTGTATGTTGCGATCATTAATTTGTTTTTATGCAAGGTGTTTCCCTGCTCCGTTGGTGTGATCCTTGGAGGGTTTTGGTCATACTGTGTGTTGCTGTTAAGTTTTGCTATATTTGTTGCCATATGTATCCTGTTGGATGGAGGGTAGTAGTCGCTGAGCCCCACGGTGACCAGCCGGCTTGGGGTGGTTGGTGCATGTTTTCTTTCGTTGTCCTTTGTTGGTGTTGATCTACAGTTAGCATTGTTTTTGTTCCGGTTGTCGGGGGCAGTTAGTTGTTTTTTGATACCTCTGAAAGTGAGCTAGACCTTCCCCTTGCTATATAATTTAATAAATTAGGTTTTATTACATCCTTTGTATTCGTTGCAGTTGGCATCGTTGCTTTGTTAGGGTTTGACCTCTTTTGTGTAGGTGATATCGAATTTTACGCGCCGATATGGAAAACCATATCGGCGCGTAAAACTTAACAGCTTACGTTGCAAGAGTGCTTCATTCATCACATTAGTTTAAAGAGATTTTCAGAAGGAGTCTCTACTTTAGCATACAGATGCAAAATCTTATTGTCTCGTTGGTTAACCATGGGGCATGAGACATTATGCCTGGTGATTTGTTCGCTAAATTGCTGGGAAATGTGCCTGTTGAAACTGCTTCGACTATTCTGTACAAGTAGTTCTGGTCTGTACTAACAGAAAGCTCCAGTAGGTTCGTAGGAATAGCAGTAAACTGAGTTATCGAAATCTGTGAGAGGGCTCACAGATTTTAAGCTGCTTACTAATTCCTCTGAAAATGTTTTGGGCTCAGACGTACTGCCGTCAATATGTTGAAATAACTAATTTTGTCATCTGTTTTGTTGTGTCGACATCTATACTACCAATTACCATTTTTCTCGCGGATCATCGATCTACTATGAAGCTGTGTTTTCTTGCAGGTACTTTTTACCCCAAAAAGGGGAAAATCTCGACACTTGCAAGTCGAGACGTCATTCCATGACGAAAATCTTCGATCTTAAATCTAGGTTTTTTGGGTGAGATTCTAGCAAATTTTTGCATTTTAAATGATATGATTCCAGCATTTCCTTCATTTTTTTAGGTTCAACTGTAGGAATAGAAGATTTCGCCCATATTTCTATTAGTTTTGCAATCACACTACCCTCAATTTCTTTATCTCCCGAATTTTAGCTTGTGTCGGTTTCACCCATACAAATTCATCACATATTCATATGTGGGCAATATTATGTTGTCTTTCAAATCATATAGACTACCAAATAACGGATAATTCCAACATCTTTTCGTACGTTTCATTCTTAATAATTCGTTAAAAAGTGACTTCACTTAATTACGTAATGCGTGCAGACATATCACATAGATTGTCTTTGCTATAAGTCGTGCGTTTCTTGTCAAATCTAACACCACACCACACTGGTACCAACCCCTCTTTACACTTTTGTCCTCGAACTAAACAAAACAAAAGATGCACTATTCTTTTTAAAAACAAATAAGCGCTAATAAAGATTTAAATAAAGTGAAGAAAAAAATCTCAACATGGGCTCAAAAATTAAAATTTTTAATAAATTATATCTCAATCCGCAGGCAGTAAAATTTAAAATAATTATATTTCAACTTTACGTATCAATCATTTACGCCATTTAGCACCTTTTTGACGCTGTGCCTGTACGAATAACTAGATTGAATTTTTTTGGCCCACCCTATTGCCCATGTAAGCGCACCTTAATACTTGCGCGATATTAAAAAAAATTAAATACAAATGAGTTCCGATAAACGTTCTTACATTTTACATACAGGTAATTAGCAAAGCTTTTCGTATTTTTGTTGTGAGTAATAAGGATGTTAATGTTAATAGTTGTACCGTTAAAAATTAAAGACATTAACACAAACACTTTACAAAGTATAAAATTGAAATCTTTCGTTTACATATCAATATTACATTATGTAAATAAGAGTAGTTCGAATCTATAAAACATAAATACGCATGCATTGGGCGGGATTCACGTTGTCTGTAAATCAGCGCGCTCCGGTCGCCCGTCGGCATTATCAAAATGGATGTTCACTGCGCGTATGAGTTATTTCCATATTTGACACCGAATTACTTTCGAGAACTGCCGACATAAATATGAGCGTCCAGCACCCTTCGCCTCCACCCCGCGGACGTGCATTTATTTGATTAACTCTGAGTTGTTTATTTTAATCGAATTATAAGGTAAGCCGGGGGTGCCGCTATTTTAAAGCATTCGAAACATCTTTACAGCGGTTTCTACGCAATAAAACATCACCACCCTCGACACGAACTTTAAAATTACATGAACAGGGGAGCAATTAGGCTCCGTTTTCTTTTATTTTTTAATCCACGGCCAGTGCTATACATATGAATATTTTTCGCACAAGAAATTGGTGCCTCGTTATTTATGAAGATTTATTCGCTGCTGTTGATTTTAAATGTTTGTATTTTTTATAATTAATTTCATAATTCTGTGCATTAAACAAAGATAGTAAATTATACAGCTTGATAGAAACGTAAGTTTAAACTAAACGAGATATATTTAAAATCTTTTACATAAAGTAATCACTAAGCTTAGGTACATTTTATAAATCCATTTATGACTACACACTAATGATAAACCACAAACATTACAAGCACAAACACATCACATCCGATAACATCATTTGTATCGCGGAGATTTCTTAAAGGGGCAAAAGTAACAAATAACCGTTTCATTTCACTTTACATGATTGTTCTCGTGTTAGTGAGGGGGTCGCGGGGTGCACATAAGTTAATAAGACATTTAGCAAGGGACGGCGGGATTGCGTCCGAATGGCTCCCATGGGGAATCATTTTATTCGATTCCAGCGAGCGGCTTTTTTTGCTTTTATGCCTCGTTTAGCGGTTCCTCAATGCTTTCACAATCACAGCATAGTACTCTGTCACCTCGATTTCACTGATTACAGTGATACCATGTAATAAACGTTGACGTCGGTTACCCCAAATCTAATAGTTTTATATTTTCTATAAGCTGGTACACGTGGTTCGTCCTAGGAATACTTCTCTCAGACATTACCAATTCATCAACTTCACTCTCCGAAAAGGGACTTTCGGTGTCATTGCGTTTGCCTTTGACACTCGTGAAATTGAAATTAAAATTGTTTTGGTGTTGAAGGTTTACTAAGGTAAATGAGATTTAAATTATATAACAAATAAAATCATTTTTACAGATAGTTTTTGCGGCATGGATTCTATGAGCTTATCTAAAAAAAATATACTGACCCTTACAATTTTATAAAAACATTATTTAGGTTTATAACCTTACGTTAATAAAATTACGATCAAACGGCAAATACCCTCCAATTTTTCAATTGAACTTACACGAATTTTTTTGCCATTTCGCGCGTTTCCGACCCGCCATTTTAATTATTCATTCTCGTGAGTTATGGTCGAATTAAAAAACTGTTAGAGTGGTACCGGCGCCGGCGGGAGTTGTAATCGAGTTACGTAGACTGATGGAGAATACGTTATACGGTCATCTCAATTGCTTCGTGTAAATCTAACTTTTAAAGATTTCCAGTTTGTGAATCATTAAAGACCTAAGATGAAAATTGTAAACGAAAATTTTAGTTTTTGTTTTATTTACTCGACTTTAACAGTGATATTATCAGTTACAATTTTGTTTTATGGAATAAAGGAATTTAATAATCATATTCCCTTTGAAACCACGAATAACTTATATTAAAATGTCCGGCCTACGACACAAAATACTATAGACTATATATGTATATAGTATTTTTTAAATTGTAATTCTACGATGGTCATTCTGTTCAGGGTTCTTATTTTTGATTTTGACGCGTAACGAGTCCAGCGCTTGGGGTTTACCATGTAAATGACGTATGATTGTAGTCTATATTTAGAGATATTTATCTGTAAGACCCCTCAGATACAATAATGATAAAGTAAGTTTCCGTACCAATGCATTTATTGCAAACGTTTAGGGCGACACAACATTCATTTGTACCCGCTCACTGCATTAATTTTATAACTTATTCAAATCCTCATGGTTTATTCATTACAATTTCTTAGCGCTTTAGATGGCTAGAGTTTCAGTGGTTCATATATATTTTATAAATATTAAAGTATGTTTTTATTATTTAGAAAGTCAAATTATTATTCTGATAATAAATCTTTTCACTAATCAGAAGGTGAGCGGTGTTAGCCTAGTGGCTTCAGCGATCTTAGCGGCTTGAACCCTCCCTCATCCCTAAGGTAGCAGGTTCGATTTCTGACCGTGCACCAATGCACTTTCATTCGTTCATTCGGTGAAGCAAAACATCGCGAGGATACCGGCATGTTCAAATCCAAAAATCGTAGACATGTGTGCTGATCACCTACTTGTCTATGAAATAAAAATTATCAAAGAAACGGACGCATGACCTATGTAGGGTTGTAGCGCCACTGGATTTTTATTATTACTGTTAGTGGTTATTAAATATTATTAAACTATGTATAGTGATGATTAAATTTTATTAACATATTGTTAATTTTTAAGTTTTTTAGACCCAACGCGAGGACGCTGGATGCAATGCTGGTTCTTGTAGTGCCACAGATTATTAAAAAAATCTTAAATTAATTTTACATAATTCTGCGGTGAGAATATGAAAACAAGTATTTGTTTCACCGGAAATCTAGATCAATACCGTTATATGCCAGGTACTATTAAACCAAGGGAATGTACAAAAATATTAAATAATAATATAAGCACTAGGAAATTAACATTACCGCCTCCTGTTTGATTACCAGTACGATAATTGTTTCGGGTAAGTGGCCTATTTACCTATGTATACGTCTTATTAGAGGTTTAAGAAAATAAATAAAAGAAAATATTTACAAACCTTTGTGCATTTGACTTTCATGTTTACGGCATTTCGCTCTTCGGTTTTGAAACCACACCTATAAAATAATAAAATAACTAATTCAATATACGTATATATTTATTAATGGTTAATAAAACGCTATGATAATTTCTCTAAAATTTGAAACATTGCGTTTAGGAAGATGCTTGAATTATCTGTGATAACCAAGTGATAGGCACTTCGAGACAATATTTTGATTGGATTTATTTAGATGTTAGAAAATTATGTTTTAAATACTTGATAACATAACTGTAGTAAAAGAAAAATTTAAACCGCGGAAATTACCCACTTAGCTTTATTATGCAATATTACATCAGATATTCTTACAACATCGATTTAGATATTAGTAACTTATTTAATATTAATATATATGTTACAACAGTTGATGTGATTAATTAGTAAACAGAGATAGCGCAGCAGAGAGACAAACAAACAGGCTAACCGCATTAGTGTGGAGGGCACGCGCCGCGTTGATTGCAACTTGCCCTCAGTACGTCATACATTCATAACCACACCACAGTCTACCACAGTTCTATGTAAACTAGGGATTTAATATACCTTCAATCACAGACATCGTAATAATACCAAAACTATATAATACATACGAACTTATCAGAGTTAAATAATTCGTACTGAAATAATAAAAACAATTGAACAGTGTTGGCCTAGTGGCTTCAACGTGCGACTCTCGTCCCTGAGGTCGTAGGTTCGATCCCCGGCTGTGCACCAATAGACTTTCTGTCTATGTGCGCATTTAACATTCGCTCGAACGGTGAAGGAAAACATCGTGAGGAAACCGGCTTGCCTTAGACCCAAAAAGTCGACGGCGTGTGTCAGGCACAGGATCACCTACTTGCCTAGGTATTAGGCTATTAGATTGACAAACGATTATGAAACAGATACAAAAATCTGAGGCCCCGATCTAAAAGGTTGTAGCGCCACTGATATTATAACGTAATGCAAAGAGACACGATTGGTCAAGCCAATGCGTCACATTCATTGCAGGATATCTTGGTTTGCAAAAGCTTTAGGAGAAAGACAATCGCTTCTTTCTATAATTTAATGTCTTATCCCGCTAAATAAGAGAAAAGTAAATGTAAAGGAATCAATGCAACTACTAAATCAGGTAATCAATTACTCAGTAATAGACACGCACTTGACACTAGTGAAGATGTAGTTGTAGGGTCAAGGCTTTTACCTAATGTCCCCTACCACTTAACGCCAATCGAGCTCTAATCGCGATATATTGCCGATAAAGTGGCACTTGTTGGACGGTAGCAGCTAATTACGTGCATTAATAATAAGGGTACTACGGTATACAGGGGTACGAGCGTTGTTATAATAGTACTCAGTGTTATCTATATTGTTATGCTGTGCTTAGCATTTAGATTTTTCAATTACCTGGTGCGTAGCGCCTTTTAGTATTGGTGTTTTTTTTAAAAAAGGTACATTAAATTTTGTTTTGCATTGAATTTGGGATGCTAAAACGTTAAAAGCATTAAAATTACTACAATTAAATTATCATAATAACATTCGGTGTGGCAAAATTTTATGGTTAAATTAATAACTATTGTTTATATTCCTTACATATGAAATTGGCGTTTGAAATGAAATATTTTTTTTACAGCTTTTTACTCGTGCTTTACTCGTGTATTTCTTTTTCGAAAACCATGATTCATTTCATTTTCCCGTTTTCATTCTTTTTCTTTGCGTCACTCTATAAAATGAAAAACATGAAATATCGCGTTATATACGAGTACGACTTCCCCGTAGCACCAGTTCTGCAGACACGACTTGAAGGATTAATTATGTATGGCGGCGTTATCGCCGAAGAAAACACAATGCGTTTTTGGTTCCAACGTTTTCGTTCTGGAAATTTCGACCTGCAGGACAAGCCCCGTGGACGGCCGGAGACCAAAGTTGATAACGAAGAACTGAAGGCTATTGTTGAAGCAGATCCATCGCAAACTACGTCTGAGTTAGCTGCAGGCTGCGGTGTTAGTTATAAAACTGTATTAATCCACTTAAAGCAAATTGGGAAGGTGTAAAAGCTTGAAAGGTGGGTACCTCACGAATTGAGTGAAGCAAATCGACAAAAGCGCAATAATCTGCGTTACATTACTCAACTGGCAGTCGGCACAATAATGAAGGGATTTTAAATGGAATCATTATCTTTACCTGTGATGAAAAGTGGATCCTTTACGATAATAGGAAGTGCTCATCGCAATAGCTGATCACAGCCGAACCAGCCAAATCGTGCCCTAAGCGAAAATTGACTTCGAAAAAGTTACTTGTGAGCGTTTGGGGGACTAGTGCCGGAGTCGTTCACTATAAATCCTAAATCTGGCCAGACGATAACGGCAGAAGTCTATTGTCAGCAACTTGCAAACCATTATGGAAAAGCTAGCTGCTAAATAACCAAGGCTGGTCAATAACTCTAGGCCACTGCTGCGTCACGTCAACGCACCAAATTAGACGAGCTTTGATTGGAATGTCTACGACCCACCGTACTCCCAGACCTTGCTCCAACAGATTACCATATATATAATCACAGATAAGATTTACTTTGATCACTTACAGCAAGTCAAATAGGTTTAACACATAAGAACACACACACTTGCACACTCTCACACACAACTAAACAGGTACATGACTGGTATTTTAGTTTAAGTTTGGTATAGTAACTTCAAAAGTATTGTAAAAATAACTGTAGAATAATGTACTTTATTACCGAGAATGGGGCAATCCCTTTGGTTTTACTGTTAAATTCATTATAAATTGTAACTAAGGGCGGATTCAGGTTTATCATAAATTTTTAATTAATATTGTGTTGAAAAATAGCTTTTGTTAGTCGATTTACATTCACACTAGGTCACTTTACTTGTACGTTGATCAGCCCTTGTGTAATCCGAAATGTAATTACTAAATGCTTGAATAAAATTATTGCTAACCTGAACGCGGGCTTCGCTCAGCCCTAGCCTTTGACTAAGTTCTTCTCTCATGAAAGCATCAGGATAGTGCGTTTCATCGAACAGTCTCTCCAACTCGCCCAATTGTTCTAGCGTGAAGTTTGTGCGCGACCGCCTTTGTTTACCACCGACATTTCCAACTCCACAGTTTGATTTCTCTGTAATATCTAAAAACAAAAGAAGTTTCAATTACAAGTAAAGGGACGAAGTGTTAATATGAGTAAGAATTTTTAAACTTATATCACTCATAACTACATATATGTAATATGTATTATTAGGTACTGAGTACGACACCTTGGAGTCACGGCTGTCCATTGAACTTTTCGTTTTGTGTGCACAATTAACGCTACGGAGAAGGAAAGCATCGTGAGAAAACCTGTATTCCTTATGCATACAAAACGACGGCGTGTGTCAGGCACCAATCACCTACTTGCCTTTAAAGAAAGAAAATGATCACGAAACAGATCTGCGGCCAAGACCTGGTTGAATCGCCATTGTATTTTACTGACAACTTCAAGAGACACCATCATTATATTGTGTTGTATATAATATACTCGTATATCTCTTTTATATCATAAATTAAGGTTTGTTCAATCATAACAGTAAATCAATCCGTCGACTAAATGAATAGAAGCGAAGAAAATCAAAGTGCTAATCTGGTGCAGTGGGGTCTCCTGGGACCGGGAAGGATATCGAGATGAACGGAGATACGTTTAACGGTGTCGTTTGAAGCAATTTAGCAAATTGGGAAGCTCTCTTTTTTATACGGCAATTATGTAAATGGAGGGATTATCCAAGTGTGGGCGGTGCTGCGGGCCACACCCGCTCTCCCCTTTCATCCCCGGGGCATTGGAACTTCTTAAACGGCTAAAACTTGAGAACAGTGATTAATTATCTAACAAATACATTAAATCTCCGTGATTTATTGAATCGAATTTGCAGTTGTCAATGTGATCATTAGTGATAATATTGGTTTTTATTTACGCAACTTTAATACATTTTAAGTGTATTTAATTACAAGAATTTTACCATTATTCACTTGTGAGTCCAAAGGTCTTGCTGCCCTGCGATTCTGTAACTCACTTTTCGAACTCACACAGCGGTTTTCGCATCGGCGGTCGCTCTCAAATCAGTCGTGAAGCAGTCATTTTATGATATTGCATTCTGAAAAGGTGGGAGCTTGTAGTTTATTGTTTATCAGAATGCCCAATCTAAAAATGACTGCTTCACGACTGATTTCAGAGCGACCGCCGATGCGAAAACCGCTGTGTGAGTTCGAAAAGTGAGTTACAGAATCGCAGGGCTGTAGCGGGAGAGAAACGGAGACGAGAGCGAAACACACTGACATCTTTATAATTATTAAATAATATATTTATTATTATGTACGAGTATAAGATAGTTAATTCTATTGACTTCATTTTATTTTTATTATTATTTTAATGCTTTCATACTGAATAAAATACATAAATTTAAGAATTTAGTTTGGTTTAATTATTCGCATTTTATCCATATGTAGTAATGTCGATATGTATTAATTTAAAAGTTTATTTTTTTATTTAAAAACATAAAAGTTTTACGGGTGTTTTCGGAGTCAATTCACAATCACATATTTAATACAAGTTATTTTTTGTTAAATTTGTTAATAACTGTTGCCGTGGCTGGTTTACGCAGACGACGTATAACCCGAAGGTCGTGAATTCGAGTTCCGGCAAAAAAATATCTCTTAGTTTATACGTTGAAAAGTGTCTGCCGCAGGGGGTTACAATTATAGAGAGTAATTAATACGGTAAATATCAGGGTGTTTAATATTTTTAAATAAATTTTCTTTTTACTGAGATATTTTAGAAAATTAAGATCTAGACAAAATGAAGACTATAAAGTAATTTAAGTCTAAGCTAATTTACAAATAAGTATATTTAATATAAGAGTGTCAAATAACACCACTTAGGCCCTTTTTCCACTGCTCCGGTCCGGCGTCGGATACCGGAATGAGTCATGAGAAAAATATCGGAAGGCCGGATTGCGCTTCTCCACTATATCCAATCTGACAATAATCGATACTTGTATATATTTATCATGCAACATCTATATTAACTAAAACCCATGTACTTTATTTTATTAATAAAACGTTCTAAATTCTTAATAAACAAAATATATTATTGCCCTGGCAAGTTTATTACTTTTTTATATTGTCTAGTTTAAAATAATATAATCTACTTCATAAATAGTTCACTAATACTATGGTATAAAAATATAAATAAATACATAGCAACATAATTTGATTTGGTCCAGGTTATCCAGATTCTTTCAAATTAAACAAACTATAAAAATAAACCTGTGAATAATAATTTATAACCTCTTGGATACTTGGACCGATAAAACACCGCGTTCCGATCTAGCAAGTTATCGGATCGTTAAAAACCGGATGCCGGAGTAGTGGAGAAGCACGTAAGTACTGTTGTGAGTTTCTAAATCGGATCGGTAATTAACGTTTGCCGGACCGGAGCAGTGGTGAAACGGCCTTACAGTATCTGTAAAGAGAAAGACACTGTTCTTGTGTTCAATTTTGCGTTGGCTGGCAATTTTTTCAAAAAGCAAAATTCATACTTAAAAAATCTCCAGTCGCGCAAAGGTTCAAGTACTCGTAGGAAATAGTGTAAACACATTTTCCAGCGGATAATTACTACAATGTATGTTATAATATAATATATTAAATACATATTTAAGTAGATCACGTAGATTAGATAGATTTAACTAATAACAAATAATATCTCCTTAGTCCTAAATTAAGCTAGATTAATTCGCTGAAGACATTCTTTCCGAAAGTTTAACTGAAATTTGACTGATACTGCGATTTCTTTATTTTATCAGCAATTGGACCCTTCTGTTCGAAATTTAAAGCCTTCGTAGACACATATTAACCATAAAATAAATAAAATTAAAACAGCCTTTAATTTCCTACTAAAATGAACGATATGATCAACGATAATGATATATATATGATAGTTATAAATGAACCCCCTTTACTGTATGCAATTTTCAATGTCATCAATGCGATCTTAGGCCTCCCTCAAGGAATTCCATTTTTCTCTAATTCTGGTCCTTTCCATGATGTAACTAGGTCTGTTCCACGACTCACATATTGACCATAGATGACAAGAAATAATTTAAACCATCTGTAATTACAAATCTCATTTATGAGATAATGAAGATATGATTCGTCCAATCACACCTGTCGTTTTACATTATTACCAATCAGGGGTAAGATCTATTTTTTTACTTTTGGTAATGAAATCGTACTTAATTATGAAAAACAACATCTCTAGACATAAATATGCATATTTCATAGAATATATTATATAGATACATATATAAGACTGACTTTTAATATTATTTTACAAAACAACCAAGAACCTTGCTAAAACGAGTATCGTTTGAAATTATTTATTTTCAATAAGGGTTAAAGATTCCATATCATATATGATGACATTGGAAGAAGTAATCGATCCGTTATAGGTCTTCGCGTATTTTTATGATAATTGTAATTAAAATTAATATAGTGTACATTGAACTTTGTACTATCGAATCTAAATTAATGAAATATATAATTTTCAGACCATAATAATAAATATCGCAAAATTAAAGTACACAGCTTTTGTCTACCCTTATAGGTTGAGGTCTATAGGTGTATGACTATAATCGATCTGCAGCGGTACGCTGTAACTGCTAATAGTAATAGCAATCCGACTTCAATGTAGATACCGCGTCATCCCAAAATTGCGAAATCAGCGGTACAGATATTGAAATAAGTAAACTTAAAAGAGACGAGTAAGATCCACAAAACATCGGGACAAACTAAAAGAGTTATTGCAGAAAATCATCGAAGAAAGCATACCCAGAAGGATTCAAGCTGTGAATTTTGCATGAGCAACAGGAGGTCATACTCGTTATTATCACATTAGTAACTTTGATTAATTAAAAAAAACCTTGTTTTTATTGCCGACCACCTCTTATTGTGTACTTATGAGTACCATGGCCATGTTTTAAAGAATTCATTAAATATTAATAATAAAATTGCCACCACCACGTCTGACAATTACATTAAATTTAATTAACTGAAATCGACCTTAGAACGTAAATTTTGCTTACATTATCAGAAGTTACAGAGTACCGTTGCTATGGTAACTGGTCACTAGTAGTCCCTCGTGGAAATATCTGTGTTACTACACTAGTTCCAACAAATTGAGATACTAAAAAGAAAATACTACAACGACACTAATGTCACTAAGAGAGAGTTTCAGCAAAGAGACTTAGCGGGAACTATGATTCCCCTGTGTCCAATTCCAATACATCGACGGTCCCTACGTACAAAGCGACATGTCAAAAATAGAGGTTTTCAAGAGAGCGTAATGAATGTTTGACTCTAGAAATTTATCTATTCACTTTTTGGTATTAATTTTTTCTGAAATGATTTATAATATATTTGAAGTTTATGATTCTATTAACCATTTGTATATTTATACAAATTTTCATGAAAAACTATTCTCACAATCAAGTATTCTAAAAAGAAATTATAGTAATTACAGCTTCGTGGTGTATTTAATTTATTATGATTTTTTCAACATAAAAGTCAAAAATAAATTAATTAGTTTCTAAGTTATCCAATTAATCATCTTCGTCATGACCCTGGACTTCCTTAGTAAGATTAAGGTTTTAAAAACATTTATGATACTTTTGTGGAATTATCAATGTCACACAAAGTAATCAAGTCCTTGTATTTTGCTTCAATAATCGCACTTAGCTGTTCTGTCAACTTCTCTAGTTCTTTCTTTTATGTATTTCAAATTGTAGTCACAGATCAGCTCCCTTGAATTTTAACTTCTCTTGTTTCCATTACAAATAATTTTCTCAGAGTTCGTATATTAAAAACTAAAATTAAATCTTGATCCACTTCTACGACTGTATAGGGACATCTGTTTAGCCCAACGAACCCAACGATACCATTCATCAGGTACATTAATGATTTTGTTATTTACTGATATTTCTATAAGCGCAAGAACGCTATCTGTTTCGTTTTGAGTAGGTATGTCCCTTTTCAAAGAAACGATGGCACAAGACTATCTTAAATTTGTTGCTTACAAACAAGTACATAAATACAATACGATTGCGATTCTAGCCTGTGTAGTTGTTTGACCAGAATTTAAAATCCCTAACACCGGCTTCAACCTTTTTTTTACAAAAGAAAACAACTTGCCACTTCAGTAGCGCCGCGTTTAGCAATTGTTTCGGCCCATGTAACAAACAGCTTCTTTTATTTCAGCAGCAAAAATAGTAAAACTATATGCGTATATAATTTTACTAATTTTGGTTAGAACTCTGATGTTAGCATGTACCCCTATGTTATTAATTTTCTGAAAATCAAACATTGCTTTACAAATTTTTGATGGATTCGATTGAGCTTCTATTTTATCAACGTTTTCCATCGCTCTGGCTAGTTTTTTGTTGTCGAAATGTAACTTATATTTTAATTTCTCACTATCCAATGGTGAGGTAGTAGTGTTTTTCATTGAGTGACATAAGTTACACTGATCCTTTTTCGGTACGTGAAAACGAATGTTTAACTGTTGATTGACGATATAGCTTTTTCTTTGGTGATATATATGTCACCGTAAAATTGTAAACACCGTTAGATTGTAATCTATCTCGCGAGATTGTAAACTTTCGAAAGATTGTGAACCTCAACGAACTGCTTACAATTTAACGTATTATTATTCGGTAGATTGTAATCTATCGAAGTGGAACCGTCAAATTGTTAAACGGATCGCACCTCGCGCGCTGATTGGTTGAACGGAATATGCCCCGCGCCACCATATTTGTTTGTTAATTCGTTTGTTGTCGAATGTAACTTGATTGTTTTGATGAATGTAAATTTATGTCGTGTTGAAAGTAACTCACAGCTTTAGAATTAGTTATATGAAATTGTTGGGAAGTAAAATTAATCTGTGATTGACCAAAGAAGTTTGAATGATAACTAAGTTAGTATAGGAAATGAAATGAAAATTTCATTAATTTTTCAATTTTAATTTGTTTTTGAGGAGGAAAGGAGTTGGATTTAGAAATCGGTAACCCGAATCTGATGATACTGATTATGCAAGCCGTAGCGGCTAAGGCTGGTCGCCGAAGGTGACCAAAAAGCCGAAGCTGCGGAGGCTTGAATAAATTGCCTGTGCTTTAGTACGCAAGGATGGAGGGGCAGCATTTCCCGTAGCGTCGGAGCTGTCCAATAAATGTATTATTATTCGGTTAGGTAAGGTTAGTATATTACTATTTTTTTAAATAACATAAATGATGTCAAAATTTTAAAATTATCTTGAAAAAGTAATGAAATTTTCTTTCCAACACTAACTTAGTTATCATTCAAACTTCTTTGGTCAATCACAGATTAATTTTACTTCCCAACAATTTCATATAACTAATTCTAAAGCTTTGAGTTACTTTCAACCTTACATCAATTTACATTCTTCAAACAATCATTTTACATTCGACAACAAACGAATTAACAAACAAATATGGTGGCGCGGGGCATATTCCGTTCAACCAATCAGCGCGCGAGGTGCGATCCGTTCACAATTTGACTCACTTGGTTTCACTTCGATAGATTACAATCTACCGAATAATAATACGTTAAATTGTAAGCAGTACGCTGAGGTTCACAATCTTTCGACAGTTTATAATCTCGCGACATAGATTACAATCTAACGGTGTTTACAATTTTACGTTAACATATACAATTCGAACACCGGCATCAGATAAAAGTGGCATAAAAACTTAAAAACATTTAATCTTCTACAATTCTGGGTCCATTGCTTTTTTTCTATTAGCTTTATATGACTCGCAATAAAAGACCACTGATGAGAATGATCCCCTAGATCCCAACATAAATTATTTGTAGTTTTGACGTACTAGTATACTGATACGAATAACGCAGTATTTTTAGAGTTAGCAATATCCACTAATAACTTTGATCTATTGTTGAAATCGTGTTTTTGAAGTGAAACTTCTTTATCGAGGTTGGAAAAAAATTTAGTGTAAAATTTTTTCGTTACGCGTCATATTTTTCGGTTAAGCGCCATGTTGCTTTTTGAAGTTAAACTTCTTTATCGGCGTTGGAATGAAACTTCTTTATCGACGTATGGGAGAAATTTTGTAGCAAATCGTCACGTTTTTCAATGATAGTAATAATTCTATTACAATTAATGAAATTCTATAATAATCTTCGTAGTAATAAGGTAAAATGAAATATTTGTATTCATGTCTATGATAATAAAAGCCTTTTGTTAAACTTTATCTAATTTAACGAATTTCTGTAAAGTTGCATATAGTAGATCATTTTTCGAAAAATAAGATCATAAAGAAGTTTCACTTCTTACGTGTGTACACCTAGTACACGAACAATTTATTTATATTGTGTGAAACATATTAAGAAATAGCAATGGTAACAAATATTCAACTTAATCTAATTAAAATGTTTGCCCTGTCAAATCTACTGTCTAAATTTACTTCGAAGCAGAAAAGCGTACTTAAAATCACTCAAGGAATCGAAAACATTGTTTATCGTTTCCCTTAGTTCTATTGGTCCTACAATATATCATTAAATACATTTCGTACCGTTTTATATCTTAATAAGATTTACGATATGCCATATTACAATAATATTAATAATTTTTATGCTTACGAGGTCTCTAGATATAATATTTCTTTCAGACATAATTTATGTTTTAGTATATTAATTAAAGTTCACCCTTTGTCTTTTGGAATTTCATATTTTCCAAAGATACTTTCAAACATGTTTCTGCCCTTACAGAGCAGAAGAGATTTAATTGGACAAAAGTCGCTATTTTTAATTAGTTGTATTGATAATAATGAAGATAATTTTTTAAATATAAACTGCAGATGAGAGACTTAAAGAATATTCGGCGCGTATAACAAATTTTATAAAATTCATATTATTAGCTACCTTCTCAAAGAATACGCTCAATTATAGTAGGTTATAAATACAAGCTAAATTTAATAATTAAATAGAATTAAAAAAACAACGAATAAATACTCCAGAATCAGAACTCACCGTGCTTGTTATCATCATCATCTTCCTCCCGTTTATAATGCTGTGCGGGAAGGGGTGACACTAGCCAATTTCTCGGTCTCTTTGCCGGCGGCGCTTTCTCTTCAAGAGCAGTGATATCCACCTCCTCGTCCCCATCATCGTAGTCCACGTCCCGAGGAGCAGGTGCTTCTCCACCTTCCAAGGACTTGCTGACGAAGTCCGCCAGCCGCTCCATCACCATTACTGTAATACCTAGTGCCTCTGGCACACGTAATCGCACACGGTCATACCTCGACACGGTTTAAGGAACACACTGCAGCAAAGGCGGGCTGAACGCCTACACCACCATATTTTCATCCCTTCACTAAAATATCGACCCTATTATGTGGTAGTTAGCATAGTATGTTGTTTGTTTTCGTAATGAGGGCGGCGGGAAGACTCCGCCTTTAGTCCGCGCAGGCGCTCAAAGACGCAGCCATCGCGGTAACGGCATAAATGTAACCGCCGGTAGATAATACACGCCTACATTATCATTATAATGATAATGAATATTTGAAATTGTTGCGATTAAAGCATATTTAACTATAAGCGTGATTTCTAAGAGAAAAGTGCAATGTGTTTTAAAAATATATTCATGAAACATTTTCTTAGTCAGGTAAGGGTATTAATGGTCTAAGATCCCGATATACAACGACCTTCACCGAGATGCTTATTTAATGAAACGTATTTTATATTTAATTTAATATGTCAATAAATATAATCCATATGGATTGCCTAGCAAATTTCAGTCCAGAGTATTTTAATTAATATTTAAAAAAAAATATTTTTTTAAACATTTCACCGGTATGATTATTAGATAAATTCTATACCAATGGAAAGTATGAAGCCCATATAATATGCAAACGTTAGGTTGTTTTTAATCAATTAATTATTTATGTGTATATTTTTTATGTGACACTAAAGTATATATACATCTTTAGTAAAAAAGAAAGTTATAGTGATACATATATAATACTACCCTGATTAAAAATATTGATTGAAAAAAATTAAAAAAAATTACTACATGCAAATTATAAAATATTCTTTTTTTAAATATTAATTAAACATACTCTGGACTGAAATTTGCTAGGCAACCCATATGGATTATATTTATTGACATATTAAATTAAATATAAAATACGTTTCATTAAATAAGCATCTCGGTGAAGGTCGTTGTATATCGGGATCTTATACTATAAAGGAAATTGAAAAAATCAATTAAAATATTTATTTAAAATTAAAGTTCACAATATTAATTAAATACCTATACAAATATTTTAATGTAAGATTTACTAAAATAATTGTAATTCACACCATCTCCATATTAAATTCCATTACATACCATTTTGTAAATAGCATATCAACTATAATGACATCTAAAATAGACAAATACATTCGATTATAAATAAGCATATAAATAAGTATTTTAAGGGTTAAAAAGGCTCTGTATAAAATTAAATAATAGCAGCATTGATGCCGAAACCGAGTCGAAATTTATTGTTAGGGTGGTTAAGAAGTGCAGAAATTGCACAGGAAATTTGCGAGTTCTTGCCGCCGAGTGCGCGTTGCAAAGTTGCACCAACCAAGCCGTCGGAGTCGACCGAACCTCGCACGCTCCATTCGTCTAAACGCCACTCATACGCCAGGGTCGCCACTGCCCGCTTCACAGAAAATCCAACCTATAGAAATGATGAAGTTGTAGTTGCGTTTTGAGTAGGAAAGCTTGTTTTACAGTACTGTCGTAGGTGTTAGTATCCCGCTCTAGAGCCTTTAAGGTATGATCGGGTGCGGAGATGCACTTTCACCGCAGACATAAAGAAAAGTGTAGCCCCCTTTCCTAAACCAAGAAGTAGAACCTATAACCTATATGTAATCTTTATTTTTGTTTCATAGGTGATGTATGCAAAAAGGTAGGCTTGTAGATTCATCGCGTCACTTATTTAATTTTAACAAAGTATTTGCCTACTTATGTACTTATCCTAACTGCATATCCTATTTAAAGAAAATGTAATTCGTCCGGGCCCAAAGTCGTTTAATTTCTAATCACAATTCTAGTCAGTTTTATTGGTTTTATATATTATTTCTTACCGTACCGGGACTGTGAAGATTGTCAAGCACGTGCCCAGAAGCGGGTTAATTATATATATTTAAATAAAATAATTTAAAAAGAAATTAAATATTTATTTGATAATTATAATGTGATAATGACACTGTTTCAATCCTGTAAAATTTGTTGTCAAATATTACTAATTAAATGAAAAGCTTGCTTAAATAACTGTCAAAATTATTTGAAATATAGTTTTTCTAGATTTAATTTCGAAACTAAATATTACTTTTACCGACCTCAAGTAGAGCAGCCACGGTCAAAAATGGTTTAATGGTCCTCGCATAACATAAATCAAGACCTCGATTCCCTAATGTGGCACTTATAGTGTGGTCGTCAACAACCCAGCGACCAGCACCTGAAGCAGAAGTTATCTCCGCTGTGTGACCTCTCGCGACAATTTCAGCGCCTAATGACAACTGCTCCGTTATAGCCTGAAAAAAAAATCTGGTTGATTTATCGAATAATTAACATATCCGGCATATGAATTCCGCTAGTACAGGTGATTAAACGAAAATAGAGATAGGTAAGTGTTTATATAATATAATACTGATGAAGGTAACTATGTAACTGAGTCTAACTGTCTAAAGAATCTAAGTATAATTCAACTTAGATCTATAATTTATTACAATGCATGCTTTATAGTACCTAGGTATCGAAATGAACATTAAATATTATTATTTTTAGGGACATAAGTATCATAATATGTATCTACATATTTTAGTCTAGTTTGAATCCGGATAAACCAAACTTAACAACGTAGGAGTAGGAAAAAATTAAGACCTGTAAATAATGAAGAGCAATAAACTCTCGGTTAACAGCTATAATCGAAGCCGTCGAGCTATTAAAAAATGTATCAAATATGCTCTCGAAACTATAGAATTCTCCATCAGCGATCTGTGCCACCACTGTAGCACGGGTCCCCTCCGTTGGACCTACTCTAACTTCGGTACTCATCTGACCGCCTGGTGCAGCCTCCATTACAAAATAAGGCAATTTCACTGTCTTGTCTTTATCAATATATGAAAGTAATACTTTATATCCACCTGGCGACACGGAACTAAAAGACAGAGAGTGCCCCAATACCCAATTGTTAGTGGAACTTTGTTTCACTGAAACGTAAGCTCCTTCGAAGCATTGAGGAAGGCAAAATCGTGCTGCATTGTGGATGTGTCGTAAAAGACCAGGATAATTTGCACCCGCTGGAAGAGCTCCGGGTTCCTTGTGGCTATGACATATTCTGCCAGTTCTAGAGCCTGTCACGCCTGCGCCAGTTTTCCCGCGGTCACCTGAGGTTGTTTTCGATCCATCTCGCACATTACATTCACATTTCCTCGGAGATGACGCATCACCCCCCGCGTATTTATCTGGGGTCGTAGGGTCTCTCCGGGGAGAGCTTGCTCGCGAGCCAGTGTTCGATTTAGCGTAAATAGTTTCTAGGGAGAGTAATCTTAATATATCCAATAATGACGGTGTAAATCCCTGGGTATTCGGTGAGTCTTTATTCATTTTAATAATTCAGAAAAATACTATCTACATACATTTATGACGTCTATGCATTATGTTTAGTTTAGTCGCTTGATATGTCATCGTAAAAAAGTCGCAATCAAGTAGGTTTTAATAATAAATAACTTTGTGCTGGTATCCTGAATACGCAATACGTGTTGTGAGTAGAATGAATATTTCTCAAACGCTTCCTTGATGATTTGTGACTTGTGGTCAAGGTTGATATTCAAGATTTTTTATTAATTATTTTAGATGCTTTACGACGTACACGCACATGGGCAATCCCCTTGTGACATGTTGCATGTTAAGAAGTATGTTGTTAAAAAGAATTATGAAAAAAATCTATGTATCTAGAATTATATATATATATATATGTAGTATGTTTGATTACACAGACTAGAAATACTAATAATACATTTTCAGATAAACTGCGCCTAACGTAGGGTGCGACATTTCAACATTACAACAGTACATTTTTTTCATGTACGCGGTTGAAATATAGTTGCTACGAGATTTTTTTCTCATTTTACCATAGTCAGACAGTATATCTCAATTTTCTTTTTATAGAGTTAATATTTAAGTGTAGGTGCTTATCATTTCGACAGTTGTGTAAAAACTTAAAACTTAGTAAATAATGCAGAAAAATACTTACACATTTATCTTATGGGTGCTAAAAATTTAAATTAGAATGATTACATGATGCTATAATATGTAAACATTCAGTCATATTGGCACAGTTTTTAAAAATGATTCAGAATAATTGAGTTAAACTCACTGTGAAAAAAATGTTGAAGTGTTGTTTAAAATTTCGCGGTGGTGATTCAAACCAAATTAATCACAACGTTAGTTTTAGAGAACATCAGACTCGATTTCCGAATGTTTTTACTTCTTAGTACTCTTGCCTTAATAAGCCGATATTGTTAATTGTTGTCAATTGTCATTCATGAATTGAATTGACAATTTACTTTTAAACATTTTAATTTCCGTGTATAGCTGTTAACTGTTTAGACTTGATATTAAATCTCTTTGTTTACAACATATAATATTAATTGCATATAACCTTTCTTTTTAAAAAGTTATTTGAAAGCATTTGTTAGAAAATGACGAACAAGTTAAGTGCTAAGTTCTTTGAAATATTTCGGAATTTGAAGTCAGATGCTGTACCTCGTCCCCCAAGGCCTAATTCATATCAGGAGAATCCCGAAGATGTACAAAATGAAAATGTAGATAACACAAATAACATCGAAACGGAAGATATTTTTAATGAGAATGATTTGAAAAAAGAAAAGAAAAAGCCAAAATATAAAAAGTCTTTCTCTACTCCCGAACCAGATCCTACGCCTGCAGAAGATGAGCATGATAGACGAAGCAGTAATGCAAGCAGTGTGGTTAATACCCAGGGTAAGCTAATAAGTTTGTTGTGTTATAAATTGACAAGATTTTGCTTTACCTTCATATTATTCTTAATATTCAAAGTCACAGTGACTCATATTTAAGCTTTATTTTGGTTTTTTAAATATATCTTTGTCTTGTTACTTATTGCATATGCACATTGATACATAGTTATTGTTTTCTACAAAAAATGAGCTTGAATTATTAAGTAACAAATATTTAATTACATATAAATATATATATACATACACATGTAGATGTATATACAACTATCATAAGCCTGTATTCTATATAATCATATGTTTATAGCCACGGGCAATGTGATCAACATTGTTAATGCAAGTAATATTCGTTGGGGAAATGAGTTTGTTTATTATTTGGGGTCTGTAAATGGTCAGCAAGCTTCACCTAAAGCAAAAACATACGAAGAAAAGGTTGAAAAAACTAATCTCATTAAACAACTGATGCAAGCTGATATTCAGGTAAGTTCTTATTAAGTTGTAGTTGTACCTTAATATAATCATTGAAAAGGTGTCAAAATATTGTAAAACATTATTAACAATAAATATTTTAGGATAAAATATACAAAACATATAGTTCAATCTATTCATAGATACTGGCATATGCCAATAATTCTTAAGATTTAGATTGAAATTTAGATAAATAATGGTACCAATCAGAGACTGATCAAGAGTTCTGACCGCTCTAGGCTATTTATCAGGATGCGCCCCCGCCAGGTGACAGGTGTGTACCTACAGTCAGTCTAAAAAGTAGTATATTAGTTTTGACTTTACTATGTATAAGAGTTTACAGATCGATCTGCAAGTGAAACGAACGCTGTCTTTTAATTTGCAGCCGACTTGTAACCATTTTTAGCTGACCGTACACAAAGGCAAAGCACCTCCCTCATTATACGACCAAAATGATGACAGGCTACCAAGTAGAAAACCAAATCCATGTCGTATTTGGCTGCATTACTTCTATTGGCTTAGTTTCTATGGACTACTTAGTTGTTGCGGCTATTAACCATAGACGTGGTCACCTAGTGTGTGATGTTGCTCCGACTTTAAGTTATTCTTAAAATATTTACACTTCTGTTTTGTTATCTTTAAAAAAGACAAGAGCAATCAAACAAGTGAAACATTTTGTCAACTGTTAAAAAAATTAAGTACCTACTTATTATTAGCTTATACAAAAGGCCGTTTTCTTGCTTTAACGTTAGCAAATTTTTCCACAATTTTTCCAAATTTAATAGTCTTTAAAAATCACATTCTGTGTACATTAGCGAGAGCGCTGCAAGTTTTTGCTGGCGGAGTGTGGAGCGCAAGTATTCTTTACTCTTTTAAGTGCTGTAAAAGACCTTTCGCCGCTGCAGTTGGTAACACTCATTGTCCAAAAAATATTATCTCCACATTCGGGAACATGCATCAAATATTAAAACTTATTATTAACTGCAACAAACGCTTTGGGGTTCTGGCAGAAATATAATGCTCGGCCTCGTTGTCAGGTTTTAAAAACTGTGCCAAATGGACGCATTCTTCTGCAAAGGTTTCTCCTAAATCAGTGGAATGTCGTTGTTTTTACTCCTCCTTGCTTTGCTTCTTATAAATCACTATCGTCTAGTTCATACAGTTACCATAAGAAACCAAACGTTGTGTTTAAGGCAATCCATAGCTGCATAATATTTTTAAACGATAAAAGATCGCCTCCCTTCTAACTCAAAAATTTTGGGTTCATTCTTCTTCTTACATCTTTTTTGTATGTGGTCACTTCGCATATCTTGATTGCTCTGATTCAAAAATTTTAACTCTTTTTCGTCACGCAACGTATTAAGATAAGCAATGTCTCATAAAGAGTAACAAAGTCAGATAAATCAACAGAACTTGCTTGTAGCTGTGTACTAACGATTAGAAACTTTACGAGCACAGGGTTCCAAAGGCACAACAACAGATTTTTAAGTACCATCTATTCTTCATCTTATTTAGATACTAAAATTTGCCATCTGCTTGTAGACCCAGTTCACAGTTCATTTAGTGTTGTCTAGTTGGTCTAGTTGAAATATGCAGGGAATGATACTAGCGAAGATATGACTTCAGGGCGCCCGCGCCCCCCTAGATCGTCGCGCCCTAGGCTGCAGCCTAATTAGCCTAAGGGTTAATCAGGCCCTGGTACCAATTTCATCATAGTCTTTTAGGTGTTATTTACACATAATATTTTATATTACATATATATATATATGTATATTGTATATATATGCAACATCTATTTTCAGCCTGAGCATGAATATATTGATTATATATCCAAGAACTTGGGTAAAAATTGGTACAGTATATTTAAAAATCTGGGCTACTCAAAAGGACAAATTGAAACAGCTGAAATTGATAATGCACAAAGCGGTATTGCTGAGGTAAGATTTGACACAAAATTGTGTATAAATCAATATTTTAATAAGATTTAACTTTTTTAATCAAATCTTTGCTACATCCATCCTACATCTATATTCTATCAATAGTGAAGACAGTTATCTTTTTCTTAAGTTTTATAGATATTTTGCTTGATTTATTTTGTGATTTATTAGTAAAGAGAATTTTCATAGACAAAGGCCATTCTTAGAGATATATATTTTTTTATTAGTAACAATACAACTGAAACAGTTATTTACTGATGAAATATAGTAATAAAGAAATTAATTTACTTGAACATAAAATTACATTTCAGGCTCGTTACAAATTACTCCTAGACTGGGTAAGAAATGATGATCATGGAACTCTTGGAAAACTAGCTACTATTTTGTGGGAAGAAGATGAAAAGCATGTTGTTAAAGAGTTAGCTGTCATTTATAAAAGAAACCAGGAATGATAAATTTTTAATAATGATCTTTATATGATTAGTATATGTTCTATATAATACTTTTTGTGCCAATGCTTTTATACTTTAAACTTGTATATTGAAACTATGGTGCTACCATACTATTACATTCCAATGTTATGGAAATTGAACTATTCGGTGATAAAATACATGTTCCAGGTTGTATGACAAATGGAATTTTGTAATGTAAATTATTTAATAAAAGTTGAAGGGTCAAACAGGCTTACAAAACTTAATCTCTCAACATTAAAAATAACCATATCATTTGATGTTTAATTTATAACTACAATTTGTTGTCAACTAGGAATAATATTAATAATTAACAAATCACTATTACATAGAAGTTTTTTTTTTTTTAATAAGGTTTATATACATACAGACAGGACCCTTGATTTTCTTGATCATGAATATTGTAAATTTATTGGAGATATTACAATTTTTAAAGTGTTAAACACTATTTAAAAACAACATGATATAACAATGATGATAATCTAGGCTAATTTTATACATACATATCACAGTAGTAATACAGAAATGAAATTTTATTAATAATTGAAAAGGAATTTTGTGCAATAACTTTTATTGAAAAAATATTTGAATGTTATATAATTTTTTTTAAGATTCAAAATACTTAGGTTAAGATTAAGTTAAGAATCAACTTTTTTATTAGAGTGGTTATTTTAAGTTTTTATATTCAGAGTAAGAAATAATGAAGTAAATAAAACACATAACTTCTTATTAAACCAATTCGGTTTATGATATTTTATGTAACATTCATATATATTAAAGCACAAGTATATACAGGTGTTATCAGTATCTAGTTGATATTGCTGTCAAGTTTTCGCTGTTTTCATTTTCACAAAAATATACTTTGTTAAAAATTTATCTAGTCATGTAAGAGTTTTACTGTTTTATTTTTTTGTATAAAAAAAATCTTGAAATTTATATAATATTTTAATTTTTATATAAATATATCTTTAATCTTATTGTTTTTCTCTAAATCATCCTAAATAACCAAATAGTACTTTTTAAGTAATGTATATATGGTTTTACGTATTCCAAGACAAATATCGTAAAACCAGGTTTAAAGTTAATTAGCCTTTTAATAGGACTAACTTTTTCAATTCGAATTTTCAGAGAAATAGTAGCGTAGTCACGGGAGAAATAATAATTATTCACAACTTTTAAATAATTTATCCCTCAAAAAATACAATAAAATATGAGAGATAACCTTTTATAAAGAGCAACAGTACATGAACAGTCACTGTTTACGTTTTAAGGGTAACAGACGCAATGCCGTATCCAAATAAAAAAGGATTGAACATAGTTCAAGTCGATGTTAAAGACGTCAGGTTTCCCACATCCCTAGGAGGACACGGATCTGATGCATTGGTAAGTTCAGATAATGTAGATACAAACATTTCTTACTTACTGTATAATAAAATTATGCTTACCCGCAATTGTTTTTAATGAGATTACGTTGTTATCTCTGACAGTATTAACATAATTACGTAACAGTATAACAACATTTTCCTTACTTCTCGACAACGAACAAGTTATTTGTATAATCAATATCTTATTTGAGTCAAAGTATAACCTAAGATCGCGGGTTCATCTTTGACGACCAATGATTTTAGCTTTCTATTCGCGCAAATGACATGAGTAAATAATAAGTAATGAAGCAGACGCACAAATATTTGTCCTGTGTATTGAGGAGTTAGGGACGACAATCCACTTGATAGGATTTAACTTATAAAATACATTTAAGAGCACTAATTTATATTCTTTGACTTTTTATTTTTTTTAGTTATCAAATTTACGTCTGATTAACCCCGAAACTCGTGCTTTACAGACTAAATTTAAAAATATTTGTATTTGGACCTCTATTGGTACTGATGTGTTGTGAACTAATCACAATCACATTCAACTCTGTTTAATTATAAAGATGCGTACGCATTCGCGTAAAACACGTATCTATAAAATGCGAAAAAATGTGTCTGTCGTGCATATCCTTGATATGAGTGTAGCGCTGTACCTCGTACCTACGGCCACGTTCAGAGCTGGCGGCGGTCGCAACTTGACGAAGATCCGGCAGAAAACAGAAACTAAACTGTTCTTTATACACTTGTGACTAAAATCATAGAACAGATTACAGAACTAAACAAAATCTTTTATTAATTCTTAGGACCATTAAATGCTAAACCTATAAAATTGTATATGTAAATTTTTAATAGCATACTGACCCAAACTACTCATGTGCGTACGTCACCACAACGACGCAAAATGGCAAGCAGGGTTTCGGACTGACGTTTACATGTGGCCGTGGAACGGAGATTGTGGTGCTGGCCATTCGGTCTTTAAAAAGATTTATCATTGGAAAGAATGCTGCTGAAATATTTAGCAAATTTTCTGAATTCTGGCGGACTATTACGAATGATTCACAAATGAGATGGGTAAGTAAATCCTACATTCAGGTTTTCCGAAACTTTAAATAAATATTTTTAAAGGCCTATTTGGTTTAAATGCATTGTTAGCCTATTGGCTTTAGCGTGCGACCCTCATACCTGAGGTCGTAGGTTCGATCCCCGGCTGTGCACCAATGGACTTTCTTTCTATGTGCGCATGTAACATTTGCTCGAACGGGATAGAAAACATCGTCGAGGAAAAAAAGAGGTTGTGGCGCTACTGATTTATTTTTATTTATTTGGTTTAAATAGTGAAGACTATAGAAGAAGGGACTATAATTAGACCACTACTTTGACGTCAGTATTCAACAAACATTGTAGATAACCTGGAGTTCTTAAAGTTGAATAAAATTAGTTAGTAGCCGGCAGCCGCAGTATGGCACAGTCATATCACTTAAAACAATTATTGTTTCGCCCGTAATCGAATCTACGACTTTCGAGTCATTCGCCAAGTACGTCAATTCAATAATCGTTTTTAAATATCAGAGAAAGTTTATAAGTCCTTTTTAAAAATGAAAGCTGAGGGTGAATGTTTAGATTGGACCCGAGAAAGGAGTAGCTCATCTTGCAGCAGCAGCTGTTCTCAATTCATTATGGGATTTGTGGGCTCGGATTGAAAACAAACCTTTATGGAAATTACTACTAGATTTGGAGCCAGAGGTACGCAAGTTAAAATAGCAAGTATCTTTCTATTAATAAAGCTTTATATGTGTATTTATTATTATTTTTCTTTGGTTTCGTAAAAGGCCTAGCTCTAGCTAGTATGAGCGCCAGGTCATGATAATTGATTGACTATCAAGAGACGGCAATATTTAACGATGATTTTGAATTAATTTTTAAAATTTTATAGTTTGTTTTGACGCATTGTGAAAAACTTTTTTGTTTGGGTAGGAGTTAGTCTCAACAATTGACTTTCGTTATATAAGCGATGTAGTCACTAAAGAAGAAGCCGTTCAAATGCTGAAGGCTATGCAAAATGGGCGGGAAGAGAGGGTGAACTTCTTGGAAACAAATGGATATCCAGCGTATACCACACAAGTTGGTAAGATAATTTTTATTTGAAACAAATATAACAAATAATTTATGGAATGAAACGGTTTTTACTCATACATTTACAATATAGTCTGTAGTTATAGAGTAATAAACTCTAAAGTTTTTAATTCGACGTCAATTATTACACAAACAAAAATTTCTCGACAAATGCCACAGACGTCGATAACAGGTTCCTACAATCGCTAGAAACCAAGAATTATATCTAAGTACATCAAATATGATATACTTAATACATTTTATTTTAGTACTTAGAATATTTTTGTTTTGAGGTATATTATTACTTTAACATTGTATCGTTGATACAGTGAACCGAAAACTAAAAATCAAATCAAAAATAATAACAGTATATAGATAGACCAGCCTGAGAACATAATGATTCATTTCAAATTTAATTTGCATTGATTTTATTTATTTATTTTAAAAAAGAATATAGAAATGTATGTGACGATGAAACACAAATGTAAAATATTATTATAAAATATTATATTATTAGGGTTGCCTGGAAGAAATCGCTTGTTAGCGATAAGGCCGCCCGTTGCCTTATAACTTTTGTAACCTATTTTTTATGTTTGTTATGTGTATGTTTTTGATTAAGGTAATAAAGTATAAATAAATATTTTTTGACCTTGACAAAGTCAGATGTTTTTGCTAACAAAAGTATGATTATCTAGTATCTTTATTTTATAAGAACATTTTATGCATTTTAAATGTTTAATACTATCTATTTCAATTTGTGTACCCTTAACACTCCAATTCTCACCCATTCTCGCACAATATTCACTAGTTTTTTTATAGGCATTGTTCCCATATATTATGTTGCTGTTGAATTTATAGTCTTGCCGGTATTTGAAGGTTAACAATAAGTTTAATAAGTTTTAATTAACACAAATTAAAAAGTGCCTCTATATCATCAATCAACGTACACAGAAGCAGTCTCGTGCCCCAATTTCATCATATATTATATTATAAATATGTATTAATAATTACGCTGAGTCTATCTAATTCATAGCCATTAAATAATTATTCATAATTGCTGAACTGTACGAAACGGGAAGCCCCAATACCCGCACTTGCTAGTAATACATATATTATGTGCGTATGACGTAGTGCCATAGCGACTCGGATCTTACTACGCAATGCATGCGCAAAATTCAAGTTTGGGGTACGTCATTATTTGGAAGTGGCCTTCATATCAATTAAGTAAATCATTATCGACTGGAAATTACATAGCTTCTATATGGATTCAAATCTTTGCCTCAACCTTGCTTTAAACTGCAGCTTTTGTCTTTTATTTATGTCAATCTTGCGAGCCCCTCGTCACCACATTATTGATTTTTACCTAGTATTAACTTCTGACTTGAGTGTCGTCTCTTTCAGGTTGGATGGGGTATAGCGATGAATTGGTGGAAGAACTTTGTCGCAAATATTTAGATCTAGGATTTACGCATTTCAAAGTAAAGGTTGGTCGTAGTGTAGAGGATGACCTCAGAAGAGCAACTGTTGTTCGAAAATGTATAGGAGACGAGAAGGTCTTGGTAAGGAATTTGAAATGTTTCCTTAAATTTTATATTCGCTCTTATCTTAAACATTTTTAAGCAAAAACAAAATCTTAAGATTAGATTCATAGTCCATTGAAATCTTAAAATTGCGTCCCCTAACAAAAGTTCAGCCCATGTAACATTTCAATGGACTATCAGTAATAGTATCGTACGTATGGATGCCGCTTTCGTAAGATAAATTAGGATTCTATCGAGATGGCGCCACTCGTTTATGAATAATGGCACCCATGTTTTACCTATCATAAAATAATTCAAGAAATCTCCGTACGAATTACGATAACGAGATTACTACTGTAATCCTGCTTCTCATGCTTATTAATTTTTATTTATTTATTACATATATTGTTTATATTTTATGCAGTACATTTTTAAATTATGCATTATTTACAGTTAAAATATAACGATATTATAAGTTATAAATATTTGATTGTACTTAAAAATTATACTGTAGAAAATGGTTGTATACTACTGTTCATACCTTTTTGTACCAGGTTTATACGGTCTGTGTAAAATGGTATATATAGAGATGTAAACAATTTTTTTTGTACAGATGGTAGACGCGAATCAAGCATGGGATGTGGAGGAAGCTATTTCGTGGATGAAGAAACTAGCTCATTTGCATCCATTATGGATCGAAGAACCTACGTCACCTGATGACGTGCTTGGTCATGCTGCTATTGCTAAAGCTTTAAAGTTAGTAACTTATTTCTTTAGAGATAAAAATCACCAAAGACCCTTCATACATCTACAACAACAGCAGGGTGACAGCCGAAAACTAGGTCATATCTTCGACAGTTATTTAAACCGAGAAGTCACACAGCTGCTTTTGAAGGAAGCTTTAAACGAGCCACTAAATGGTACAAAACAGATAATTACTCTTTGTAAATTACTGTACTAAGAATAGTTAGTAAATTCCCTAACTATTCATAGTTGCACTAAAGCAGGAAGCGTACATTCTATTCTGCACTCATTATATACGAATCATCTTTAGCTTTACAATTGCACACCAAAAGTTTACACACCACATTGTCCCATTTTTATATTATTACATATTAAATTGAGAATTTAATATGTAAAATCACATTCTGTTGTCTAAATTGAGGAGAACTGAAAATCGTACCCTACCTCATTTAGCCTCACCATTCACTGCTTACAAATGTTACATTACATTAATGTTATTTCTTCAAGTAAGTAGTTCAATTTAAGACTAATAACATAAGAATGTGAAATAGAATGATATGTGATGTGACTGAATGAATGTGCTTTCTTCTTTTTTTCTTATTCGTTTCGATGACCCTGGTTTAACGCGCCTTGCCGGAGGTCTTCAGCTAATTACATAGACTTAAAATTGTTAATTAATAACGTGAAAAATAGATCACGGCAATTTTACCTTTGGCCTTTTATACTGAAAGACAATCTTATTACAGGTATTTGTGTGCGTGGGTATTTGGAAGGAGATAAATATTAACTGTATTTTTTTAGGCCATATGGCATCGGGGTGGCGACTGGTGAAATGTGTGCAAATCGCGTTATGTTCAAGCAATTTTTGCAAAGCGGTGGCATGCAGTATTGTCAAATTGACTCTGCCAGAATCGGAGGGATTAACGAAATACTCTCTGTGTACCTTATGGCTCAAAAACTTAACGGTAGTATTTAATTATTATAATTGTAATCAGCGAAACAGCGTGTCGGTACAAAAATAATTTTACTATGAAAACAGTAAGAGATAACAAACGTTTTGTCCACATGTACAAAAACCAAACATCTCAATGTTAAAAACTACTAAACGGACTTTTCTTGTGGTTTTAGCTAGCTAGCTAGCTAATCTTAATGATATATTTGTAATATATCATTAAGATTAGCTAGGGGGAACTTTGAATAGCTTTGTTTTGTTAGTTTGTAGTTAAAATAGGATCTCAACGAAAAACAATTACTGAATCGATAAACAATAAATTAGTTTATTCAAGAAAAAATGTGATGAAACCTTTATTTTTGACTAATTGAACTACAATTAGTCAAAAATAAAGGTTTTATTAAATCACCACATTTTTTCTTGAATAAACTAATTTATTGTTTATCGCTTTTATGTTATATTTATTGGTTATTTATGTTATCTGAATCGTACCTATAAGTTAAACCAACTATTAATTCTTCACTACTAAAACGGGCTTTTTAGACAGTGTCTCAGTAATATTGACTGAAATTTATTAATTTCAGTGAAAGTATGTCCACACGCTGGCGGTGTTGGTCTTTGTGAAATGGTGCAGCATTTACAGTTTTGGGACTACGTATGCCTCTCCGGGAGTATGGAGGGCCGACTTATTGAATACGTGGACCAACAGCACGAACATTTCACTGACCCATGTGTTGTTGAAAAGGCTAGATATATGGCGCCTAAGGTAATGTTATTTATGTTTATTATTGTTTATTTGCAAAGTTTCAGCCATATAAAATAGGCATACAATTGTCAGAATGTCATATAATAAGAACATAATCATAATGCCATAATTATAAATTTACTTATTTATAATTGGTGTTAAACTTATGGTCTAAATTCTCGCCCACGCTATAAAGGCACCTTGCCTCTAAACATAGTTAATCACCTTCCCCGAAAGCATTACACGGCAGTGATCTATTACTTCTAGGAAGGTGATTAAATAGGTTGATAGCCATGACGTGACAATTTTTTGATTACATCGTGGTGCAACATGCAGGCACAAGGAATATTGACGCTATAAAAAGCAAAATATTTAGATTTAAGATTAGACAAGATAAGTTCTTATCTGGCATATCCCAACATACACTTTTCCTTCGCAATAAAATTCTTTGCTTTTGAAATAACATTTAAATATAGTTAAATACGAACCGATGCCCAACGCTTTTATTCAAACCATAAGCAATACACGAATGAGGAAGAAGAAATATTAACAGTACTTTAGAGATCTAAAATAGTAGGTCTTTAATTCTTCCAAAGTCGATCTTATTCTCTCAATTCTAGCGTACTCTGTAACTTCCAAAAGCAATAACGATACCTTCAACGGTATGGTTTCCCACTACCAATACCATACCAGTGTTTTGCGACATCAGATTTTGCGATATTTAAAGAATTTCAAGATTGGATAGAAACTCAATATTGAAATAGAATTGCTATTTTTAGTTATTTTGACGGACGACGTATTTCTTAATACAGATTTTGTTTCAGATGGCAGGTTACAGTACAAAGTTTTTGCCGGGAACTGTGGAGAAGTTCGCTTACCCAAATGGCAGTGAATGGAAGAGAATGATTAGTGAAGGTGTATTTCCTGCGCCTGACGACGCTGAATTAGTCAACGAATGAAAAACCAACTGTATACATATTATTAAGTTTTTAAATATCCATACACTTATCTAAGGTTACTCAATTTTTTTTAACAAAAGGTGGTAATTTCGTTTCTTAAATTTCTTTGATCTTATACAATGAAGTAAACAATTAAAAATTTAATAATGTTAAAATGCGTTTGGTATTAAGCACCAACATAATCTTCATAATACTATCAACATAGTGCCTAATAAAACGAGGCTTGATCTTTTAGCGCTGCGTAGACCCGTCCGATCTCTCTCTCTTGTTCCAACAGTACAAGCAGTACCACTGTCTCTCAGAAAACAGGCGTGAAGTGATGCAATATGTTCGCCTTATTATACTCACGTTTCGTGCGGTGAGAGAAATTCGGAGCCCATCCGCTCCTCGCCAAAAAAAAAATGAAGGTGCAGAACAAAAAAAAACTACCCCCCACTACACGCGCTCGCGGTGGAGAAAACCCCTCAGGGTGTCCTCCACAGGGACGCTTAGCACCCGGTGGGGGACGCACAGGCTGCCCTTCGTATTCTGGAAGGGAACAATTCTGCGCTCGTTGACGATTCGACATTCGACACCCGCCTTGGACTTACCAACGTGACAAGGGAGTAATGGTAGTAATAATAATATCTTCTACGTCATGCTCCCGAGTATTACGCAAAAGATGTTACGATAATCGTACGTAATTCTTAGTGATACACCACTTAATAGAGATAACGTCATAATTTAAAAAAATCTTATAATATTTTCACATAACCAGTATTTATTTTAATATATCTGGGTAAATGAGTTAATTAATTTTTATTCTTCAAATTATTTAATATTACTCAAAACTAACATTTCAGCTTTACTTGAATTTTCCCACGCGTGATTTGCTTCAGTTTAAAAATATCTAATATCATTATTTACCACTGATGTAAATACAAATGGCAAAAGCAAATAAGATAAAACATATTTTAATTCGTTACGGAAATACCTCCTAGTGTTTCCATGGAAAAATTAAGATTTCATCTGTAAACAATATACCTAATGAACAGTAGGATAATGACATATTTCAAATAAACACACGAGACTCCGTTATTCATAAACGTACATAAATATACCTAACCTTGTTTTCTGTCCTTTGCACATTTAACTAATTTACATTTAGGGTAAAAGCCGGATAGTTGCCTCGGTGGGATACATGCCCCGGTGTTTGAAAAACTATGTTAAGATTATAATTTGTATTGGCGCTTTACTACAATAAGTAGTGACTGCCCCTCAGGCCTAAATGCCACATAAGCCATCGGAATAGGCCCAAGTGTTTTGTACGTGTAAGCAAAAATCTTCCGCGCCGAAACTTTGACGGGCGTTATATTTATATTGGTAAGTAATTTCTATTGAATATTTTTATTACTGATCGTGGTTTCAGTCAACTTTTTGTTTCTTTGCATGCATTAGAGTTTAAATTACACTGTTTATCGTGTTTTATTGCTAAATAATTTTTATTTATTTCGCAAATAAAAAGGGCAAGTATCCGCATCAAAAAGGATAGTCGCCCTGCTTACTGTCGCGGATAGTTGCCCCTAGAGTGACTAAACATTTCTTAACAAGCAAAGACGGATTTTATTTTTTTGCTGTTTTTTTGGTGTTTATTCGAATTTACTTTGTCTCTAACTTGTTGTAAATTAAATATATATCTACTTCACAGTTTTATATATTTATTATAGATAAGCAAAATGCCTCATCAACATCAACTGGACATAAGATAGCTTAACACTTGCCTTCGAAAAATTGAGACAAAGTTGGGATTAAAGGACAACTTTATTAATGAGAGTAAAATGGCTGGACTTCAATGGCTAAAATCCTGATATAACTTTGAGACAAGCTGAGGGTTTATCAATTGAAAGAGCGAAGGGTCTCAACAGAACAGAAGTTGCAATTTTTTTTCAAACTATTTTAACTGAGAATAATTTTCTGGATAAGCTAGATAAAATATTTAACATGGATGAAAGCGGTGTCCAACTCAATAATAAAATTGGTAAAGTATTAGCTAAGAAAGGTGCTAAAGCAGTTGAATCATTACTTCCGGTGAAAAAGGAGAAAAATTACTGTTGTTTCTTAATATTTGAAAATGTACTTAATAAAAGATCTCAGTAAATTATAAAGACTGTTAAATAAATAATAAAGATTACTCTAATTGATATAAATTTATTTCTATACAAAATAAAAACGCACGAGGCAAGTATCCCCCGAAGCATTTTCTACGCTAGGCTACTATCCGCCACAGTAGGCAACTATCCCTTTTCTGAGAGGTGAAATAAAACAGTATTTATTCAAAACCATTGTTAATTATGTATACAAAAATAGACTTTTATAGAAGATAAAAGACCTATGTTGCGAGATACATACTAAATAATTTTCAGCAAGTTCATATTTAAAAAATATAAAGCTTTTTCGAAAAGTGGGGCAACTATCCGGCTTTTCCCCTATATTACGTTTTTAATGCTAGCTAGGGGCGTCATAGTGCGACTCTCATCCCTGATGTCGTAAGTTCGATCACCAACCGCACTAATAGACTTTCTGTATATGCGCATCTAACATTCACTTGAAGGAAAACAACATGAAGAAACTGGTATGTCTCAAATCCAAAAATCTACGACATAGGTCAGATAGAAGGCTGAAACGGATATAATCTGAAGCCTTTCGCCACTGGACTATTATTATTAGTACCTACGTTTACATAAATACCGCTAATTCGATACTATTGTTTTGCCTTTGAATGAACTTGTTGTTCTTATTTAATCTATAAAACTTCTCTACATTTGTTTATATTATCGCGTAGGGACAGACAGATAGCAATATTATGATAAGAAACCGCAGAAAATAATCAACAATTTGTTTGTCATTAACCGCCTAAAAACAATGGTATCTATAATCAGATATTTTTTGTATTATTGATTGATCGACAAATTTCACAATCTCACTGTTGACAGTGTAAAGCCTATTATGGGTATTTCAAGAATGTTCATGCCCTAGGGGTCAAAATGTAAGACGAAACAACGTTGCGTTCCGTTTGATTTTTATTTGTCAACAGCATTAGTTCAATGCGTTGACAACGCGACATGAAATAACATTAGTTTATGTTATATAACCAATCAAATACACGATTTCAGTCCAAAACAAAAAAAATACTATGAAGTATTTCCGACCACGTTTACACAACTTATACCCAAGTATTACAATCGCTTAGATAATTTTTTACATTATAATAACTCTAACCTATATAGTTGAAATTTCTTCATCAATAAGGCTTGTTCATAGCTAGGGAGATTGATGAAAAACTACTTAAAAAATATTTACTCGTTTTATGAAGTCTTGTTTAGTATTAGTTGAATGCCTATTAGAATTTAGAAGTATAATATTAAAAAGACTACTATTGTCTATTACGTAGTTTTAAAATTGCCAACATATTTTCGTACATACATGCTTCATAAATGTACTGCATTGTATATGTTATTCTTTAAATTTATTACGTGTACATATAGACATGGAGTGTATGGAATTTACAATTTAAAGTACCCAGGAACATAATCTTATTAATCTTTTCCGTAAATGAAGGTGTCAAGCGGCCGTAACCTTCATGAACGTCAATGGCTCATCCCCCGGGAAATCTAAGTTTAAAATGAAAATGGACATAGGATGTCTTATTGTGATTTATGTATGTACAGTTTCTGGTTCATCGGGATTCTCTAAATAATAGACGCCTATAAACCACGCGATCAGGCTATATTAACTACTCACGTACAACAAAAGGATATATATGTTAATTAAATGCTATACTTGTAATGTCTAACCAGACGTAGGCAACGTCTGGCTATACTCTCAGGGCGTAACTCCGACGATTTAGGTAATCGCCACGCTTAGAAAACTATGAAAGCCCGAGTGGGCAAAATGTACAGCCTCGGCTTGTACAAAGTAAATCTTATTGCCAATAGCAGGTTAGTACAGAAACTGTGGAGAAATTCGGTAGTGAACAGAAGGCCCAAATAAGCCATCGAATGAAAAACCAATATTGTAAAAATATTTTAATTAAAATTAAAACTAGTATATATACAGATAAAACATATATAAAAATACTTTACGCCTATATGGGGTCGTTATTTTCAAAAATTCGCACTCATTTTATAGTAAAAGATGTTTGTGCTGTAATTTTATTTGTTCTTACAATCTATTAGTTAAACTGTTTTTTACAAATTGGCATAAATTGCATAAACGCTTAAATACGTACACGACAAATAGTGAGGTGCACAGCCGGGGTTCGAACCTACGACCTCAGGGATGAGAGGTTTTACGGTTTGACGGTCATTTCCAACATTCGCTAAAAGAGCAAATTTCTAATCCTTCTTTAAAAACGAAAAAGAACTAAGCTTAGATTGTTTTGGGGCATTTGTGACGGTCTCCTCCATACTATCGTCCAGTTTTCGTTTTGAACTCTCTGCGGGTTTGTTGATACTTTTGAATGTTCTTATACCATGTCGAGTTAATTCAGACGGCGTTAATTCGGGATTTTGTTGTTCCATAGTTGTTTTGTTTCGCGAAAACCAATCTACGAATGTCTCGTTTTCTAGTGGTGTTAAAGGCTGTAAAAAAAGAGTTAGTTAGAACAAAATTTCAAACACCTGTCAACATGATGATTTAAGTTTCCGAGAAATTCGTGAACAACATATCTTAATCTAAACCAAAATGTATGTATATAATATTAGTTATAAATAAATAAATCACTGGCGCTACAACCTCTTTTGGTCTTAGGGCTTCAGATTTCTGGATCTGTTTCATAATCATTTGTCTTGTAGGCAAGTAGGTGACCAGCCTCCTGTGCCTCACACACACAGTCGACTTTGGGTCTAAGACAAGCCGGTTTCTTCACGATGTTTTCCATCAACGTTCGAGCGAATGTTAAATGCGCACATAGAAAGAAAGTCCATTGGTGCACAGCCGGGGATCGAACCTACGATCTCAGGAATGAGAATCGCACGCTGAAGCCACTGGGCCAACACTGCTCTGTTCACGCATATATATAATTTTTATATGTGGTCAAAGGAGCTTGTGTCTGCAAAAAACTCGACCCAAATTAAATCTATTCCACTAATTATTTTTTGGCTATGAACTCTTAATTAATATAATTACAGTACAGTAATATCGCCTGTTTACGATAAGATTAGTGTATTTTTATAAATTCAACTTACGTCACTATTTTCTGCCGTTTCCGTAGAATGAACTTCCACCAACGTCCTTTCAGTTAATGTTAAAGGACTTTGCACATTTTTATTTGGATTCTGTTGTTTCTTAAAAGGATTCCGTGCACCTCCGGGCGATGATTTAATTGGCTGACAAATAAATACAATTTATTTGTTTTATTAATATATCTGCAGAAAATTATTTAGTCCACATACTAATAAGTGTTTTAAGAAATGTGCAATGTGTTATAAACTAAATATTAGTTTGTGACATAATTATTGAATTATTCATAAATTTTCAACTTGTATGCAAGATTAAGATACACTTTCGTAAGTTATTCCCATACGAAAAATCCTAAACGAGATATTATGAAAACCTGGTAGCAAGTATTATAGTGGCTCACTCCACAAGCAAAAAAGCACCTCATTAATTCGCACAACTGGACTGGTAACAGAAGCTGTTTAAATACAAGTAAGACCTGACTGTTTTGAGAAAAATACCTTTCCGTAAACTAACTTACAGATACCGGCAAACATCTTGAACAAAATAATGTCCGCAGAAGCGATTTTTAGGTATCACTGGGAGGGGGCGGCGGCGGGAGAGTGACGTGTCGATCGCGTGAATGGTAAAACAGTTGACGTTTGTGTCCCGCGTTTGTGTACGATGCGCAAACTTTCCTCCGCTCCCTTGTTTAATGCTCAAGAAGTTTGCCGGTATCTGTACTAAGATGTAAAACTATCTAAATTTATATGAAAAATAATTCACCACAGGTTTTATCGGCGTGACAGTCTCCACTTTCTTATTCACCGTCTTCTGTGGTATTATGAGGCTTGCGTTCAATTCTTCTGTACTCGTGACGTCATATGTCTCTTGGGTATCCAATTCTCGGAAATGTGTATTCAATTTGTCGGCGTTTTGCTCCCACGTGTCGGCCAAATTTGACAATTTGTCGGCCAAATGCATTCGGCCAAGGCGAGATGCGTATTTTGCGGCTAAAGGTAGCAGGCGATCGTCCTTTAGTAGTTCCATTAGTTCTAAGGCTCGTTGTTCTATTTCGCTTCGGCAAGCTAACTGTTAGAGTAAAGTTTGTTATGTCAAAGGCCCTTACAATATGACAGTTCCTTCAACGATCTTTTTGGAAACCCGTTTATTGATAAAAATATGTGCGACCGATATTTCTAGAATAAATGCAAGTTTAATCAATCTAATTGTAAACACATTAAATGCAATTTATGTAATTGATTTAAAAGCAACATCGAAATCGCTGTGTAACATTCTGCTCCTCAGCATAATGCTGAGCCAGGGCCAATTACAACCACAGCACACACACATTACACACTTGAAACGAACCGAATGGGAAAAGGGAAAAAAATATTTTTATTTTTATATATCTCTCATTATATTTTTTTATTTTATTTTTTTCTTTGATTATTGTTATTTTGTGTGTGTGTTTTTGTTAGTAATAAATGTTATGTCTATGTCAAATCCTTTTCAATCAAACGAATATAAAATTTAATGATAAGAAAACTTACAGCGAACAACTTCAGCGCGGTTTCCCTTGCCGCTTTGACGTCAACATCAGAAGAAGTATGGGCCCAACGGACTAACTGCTCTTCATACTGACTTTTCTCTGTATCCAATTCACACAGTGGCATCTGTAACAAATTGAAAAATCTGTTACAGTCCGCCTCTTCAACGTAATAAGTATTTTAAAATTTAACGGAATTTAGTAAAAAAGGTAAGAAAATCTTAAACACTAATTGTAGTCTCTATTAAGGGGTATACACTTAGTTTTTGTGATATGATGTTGGTATAGAAGGAACTAATTTTGCCAAATTCGACATTCTAGTATTAAGAAATCTATGTTTAGTTTTGTTCCCAACACACTACTCTTAAGCTCTTTTTTTATAATATACAAGCAGACCGGCCAAGCGTTGCTGTGGTTAAGGTTTCAGTTATATTACATAGTAGTAACCTATTCAAGGGAAACGGTAGGAGAACACCAGTCATGGGGACCACCGTGCTTTTTTGGTGGTAATGCCATTAAATTGTAGCGCCATCTGTTAGAATTTTGACTATAAAATAATAAACAAATATGTATTTTAAAATAATTTTACGGGTATAAATTGAGATGTAAGCTATTCTATCTTTTAAGTTAGATCAAACTGCACACGGTGTGCAAATTTGATTGAAATCGGTTTGTAATTTAGGAGTCCATAGCGGACAAACAACGTGACACGTAAGTTATATATATTAAAATAATAAAACTAAATAAAATATCAATTGATTGATTGATTGTAACGTCACAAGAGATTGAAGGTAACTTCATACTCGGAGGGTAAATATGACTCCCGTATGACAAAAAATCTGTATCAGCATAGGACAGGTTGACAAGATATTGTTCGAGATTTTTAGTGAATGTATGTAATGTGAGTTTTGAAATGCTAGTGATAATTTAGTTTTTAAGAAAGTGGTTATAGATGAAAGGGCCTCGGATGGAGAAATATGGCTAGCATTTAAATTGTTTTAGTGAAAGATAGGATGTTAGACAAAAAATTTGGTTTCTTTCCACCTACGAGACGCGCTACAGCGTTAAGGCCGATTTACATCTGACGAGCGAATGCTCATTCTATCCCCACTATATCAAATTCTTTTAGTGTAAACATTCGTAGAGCATTCTTTCATCTGGAACTTCGATAGACTTCTATCATATTTAAGCATATCTCTTGAGACCAATGCATAGTTGAATCGATGTTCTCGAACACAAGAACATTTTGAAGAGACCGTTCCGGGAAGCGAGTTTACATCGAGCGAGCGAGCATTCTTAGAATACTCCATAGAATGTTTATGAACGCACTAAGAACAATGAAAGAATGCTTTACGCCTGTTTACACTAAAAGAATTTGATACACTAATAGGATAGAATGAGCATTCGCTCGTCTGATGTAAATGGACCTTTACACTAAAAGATCGAGAAAGAATGCTCTTGTTCTAGCTCTAGCGCTACGTTCGTTTGGTTTAAACGCGCCTTTAGACACAGAAGATTAAATCAATAGTACAGTTATTTAACGGCAGGAGGTATATCTTTACCATAAATGACTAGTATTGGCAGTTATAATAAATTATTCAGGATCTTTAGCTAATTGTAAACTTATAAAATTCTATGAAATGCTAGTTTTATTGCAATGCCCATTGTCCTTTTAAATAACGAAGGCCAAAGTCTAAAATTTTTAGAAGGAATGAATATATAATATTATGTATATTCTCATACCTGTATCGGTAGTTCAGCAACGATCGGTTTGGGCGCTGTTAGTGGGAAGCTTGATCCTCTACACATAATGGCACAAATCTTTTGTGCCTGCTCATTTACCTATAAAAAATGTTTGTATGAAAACTATTAGTCTTGTACTGTTCTATTGCCTATGCTTTGTTTGGTTACAACTCACCGATACAATAAACCAAGAATCAGAAGCGCCTTTACAATGTGAAGTTGTATCACATATGGGCATCCAAACAGCACTAGTGACGTCATACATTCTAACGATTCCCGTACTATCGCAAGAGCAGGGCGAGCCTGCTTCACTCGTCCCTAGCCAACTTAATTTAGACCCAGGAGTTAAAGGCATAAAGACCGTTTTGCTGCGAACTTGTCGACCTAAAACAATATATTGATTCTTCAAATACGCTATTGACCGCGCAACGGATTTAGTTGTTTAGATAATCATGAAGATAGGTTCGTCCCGGTGAAACAATGTTTTTTTCAAGTTAGTAGAAAAATACAAATGTAGGATAGCTTGAATAACACCTTCATACAAAAATTGTAATAAATAAACGCTAAGAAACTATATTTGATTAGGCTCAAAGCCTTTGGGTAAGATTCAGAAACGAGATTTATCGTGAACTCCCATCTGTCAAAATCCTCTACATTTTTGACATACGGAAGTATTCCCGTGCACTTAGCGACCGTTTGACTTAATAATGCATGGAGCAGGTTAAATGAAGTTGTGTATTATGAAATGCGAAACAAATTCAGTTTCAGAAACAGTCGTCACGCCATCATACTGACCATTAAAAGCGATAATATCCATGGCCAGGTGCTGATCAGATAATCCAGGGTCAGTTTGGTGGTACACAGCAAATACAGTTGTGTTAACACCCGCTAAGCATACAACTGGACCAGCCAGAGAAATTACCTGAAGCAATTTATTACAAGATCTTTGACATCAAAAATATATGTAAATTCCGATGTATTTAGAGCATGCATAATGCATATATAAAAGATTGAGGTCTATATTAAAAAAACTGAGAATAAATTGGCTATTGTGATTTTCAAAAATAAACTAGAAGTCCATTTTATTGTTTTATCGGCGTAGACTGCTTACTTATCAGTAGCGGCATTCGTAGTCAAATTCAAATGATATTTTGATACATAAAATCAAAAAAGACGCGGTAACGGTTCAATAACAAGATCTTTTTCATTATGGACAGTTCCGAGAAACTTTTTGATTTCGGAAATCAATTAGAAAATGACTTGATATTATTTTTTTGTATTATTTTTACTAAATACCAGTGGCCCTACGCCACAGATATCTATTTATTTTTTATTTTAGGTTACAAGTGTAAATAGTTACCGATATTTTAATTTGATTTGTCGATTTTTGGATATAAGGCATGCCGGTTTCTTCACAATGTTTTCCTTCACCAAACGAGCTACTTTTAAAAGAAGAAGAGAAATAGGCCATTGATACACAGCAGAGATTCGAACACAATACCTCAGACCGGTTTTTTCAAGTAACGAAATTAAACGTACCTGTCTTTGAGTCCCCATGGGAGTGAATATTCTCAATAATCTTGCATTCGTAGCACATGCCACGATTCCACTAGCGGCAGTAACACATACGATTTCTTCAGTATCGGGTAATGAGATAGTCCACTCTTTACTACTACCAATTAGTGATATACAGACCAGTTTACTATAAAAACAAGGAAACAATATATATAATAAAAAATGACACATAAAATTTGCTAGATTAAAATATAAATATATTTACTTTAAAAAATGTTCAAGAATTCCATTGCAGTATAGTAGATTAAGAATAATAAAAAATTTACATTCTACATTGACTAAATATAATGGCTACATTAAAAAAAATCCATGTGTTTTAAATTTCATATTAATCAGTCGGTAAAGTGACGGATTTGATAGAGACGTGATTTTTCTAGAAAATTGTGTAATTAATTGTTATTATTTATATTTTGTTTCAAAACAAACGCTTTTGTTTGCTTGTATGCGAATTTTCATAATAACAGAATATGAAGTAAAATAGTTATGACAAAAACTAACATGATTATTTTGAAATGGCTGCCCTTTAAAGTTTATTATTTGTCAGATCCGTCACTATTCCACGACTATGACGAAATTATTGTTAAAAGTTGTTATTAAGAAAACAATTACCTTGGTGTTTCACAAGCGAGCGCTAATACGTGCGTGGATAGGCTGGCCATGGTATGGTTAAGGTAATTGTTAAGATGAATTCCATGATGTACGTTCGAATCGTGAAATTCAACATCAATTGTCGATTCCCCATTCTCCCCAGTGTGACAGCGAACGATTCCAACTTCATTCCAACACATGTACCTAGTTAAACATCGCTATGATATTATTAAAAAACTTATTTTGTTTTCAATGGCAATAGTTTTAACTTTATGCCAGTTTCATTTAAAAGGTAGGGACTCTACACGCGTGAAAACATAAACAAAGACATCAAAAGGAAACAAAGGGATAAGCTAGTTAAAAAACAAAATATGGACATAAACATATTAAATCTTAATATTATTATTGATTATGAAAGAAGATAATACATTATAGTACAATAAAGGATAAAGCTTAAGTTGGAGATTTTAGTCGGAACCGGAAATGTAGTAATTGTAAGGAATTCAGAAAGGAGGTGCGATAAAAAACTTTTTTAAACTATGTGTATATATAAAATCTTTTTTATACCATACTTAGACTGACGATTCCGGCTTTATTCCAACACATGTACATAGTGAAACTGTCGATACAAAGTCTTTTAACCCGAGCCTAAACTACTAGAAGATTGTTTAGCGATTATGTAAATTCCTTCGAATTGTTTTTCCAACTTTATTGCTTTGTGATACCGTTTATTTTAAAAATTATTTATTTAACGTTTCTTATGCTTAACAGCCTGCATGATCATGGGTTGAGATGATATAGGTGCAGTGACAGTCGAAGTCTTCCACAGGTATATAGCCCGATGGATTAATGCAACATGAACTCACTGTCCATTACATTTATTATTAGCTTTTCATAGATAATGTGTTTTATAATTACGAATACATCTTGTATAGAAGTAGAAAAAGCAGTAAATTTATAAGTGCCTATAGAACATACACAAATTGTTATTTTTAGTAAGTATCGGCTCTAAAAACCCCTCGTTAGGCAAGTTCGCGTCAGTATGCCATGCCAGTAATAAAACACATATACTATTTTTCGATCAGACACAGTCTTATTACATAATTTTTCCTGACATAGTACGTCTTCAAGGATTGATTAATCAGTGACCGTTCTGTGTCACATGTTGTAAATATAAATATATTTTTTAAATCGATTTTATAATAAATTAAAAGTTATATATACATATAGATAAATACAGATTACTGTCAAAAACACTTTATTTGAATCCACTTAAAGTGTCTACATAAACTTATAAATGTTTACCTATGTTCAAGATGCCCAGGAGTTGACGACGGTTGAAAAGGCGCTTGAGGGGGTACAGTAGATGGCGCTGGAATCGCTGTCATCGCTCGAGACACAGGGCGGGAATCTCTTTCCACTAAGCCAAGGGTCTCATTCTTAATCCTCTCCAATGATATCGCATTATCGTCATCACTTTCATAGTTTTCGATCAAATCGTCTACTAATCCATCGTTATCTGAAGTAAAATTTAAATATCTAGTACAATACTAAGTAGATAAAGCATTCAAATGCATTTTGAAAGAACCGAACTTGGGTGATTTAATTAATTCATAATATACCATAAGAAAAAAAGGTTTTTACAAAAACTTTTACATTTTATTTATATTTTTTAACTCATAAAACTACTATACATTACACATATATTATTGCCCAACGGTATTTCGCACAGTATATAAAAAAATATTTTGACATCGTACTTTTATATTTCATTCACACAATTTGAAGTTAGAGTTAAATTAGGGGAACAGAGTACCTGAAGAGTTAAAGAATATCTACATTGTTATCACTTAAATAAATACAGGGTTAGTACCATCCATTCTCTCAACGGTTTCTATATCTTCTTCAGCGTCAATTCCAATTTTAGAACTGTCTTTGCCATAACAGTTTACTAACATTCCCAGTTGGCCAGCCACATCACAGTATACTAATACACCATTACCTGAAATTCAATTAAAAATAAAATTGTTACATAATTTATGATAAAAAAATATTCATAGAATTCCAGACTGAATGTTAGAAAAGATTTCAAAAGAGTCTAACATCTCACAAGTAAATATCAGTTGCAAAATCGTAAAAACAGAAATCGCTACAAGAGAAAAAAATAGGTAAAAGAGAAAAGAATTAAGGAATATTCATAAATTTAAATTGGAGTATATTTAGTCAAACATTAATCAATACATAAATGTAAGCGATATTGGTTTATTGCAAAACAATAAATTTAGTAATACCTACAGCCATATACATATATACCAATGCAAGATAATAACATGTATAAAATAATTCAAGCATTGGTCTTAATATGATTCTTAATTAGTATTACTGCCAGTGTTGTCCACTATTTCTTTACCTTTTGGATTCCAAGCCATTGAAGAGACATTATGTGATGTGGGATGTTCTATAATATCAATACAATTTCCACTCTGTACTTCCCAAATAGCTATCTGACCCGCCACACTACTACCAGCCAAATACTGACCACAAGGTGAAAATAAACTCTGGGATATGGCACATTTGATCTAAGAACAGAAATTAATTATTTTAATTGCTATCTAATACCTAATCTGCTGTTTTGATGGTAATGTTTTTTTTCTGCTTAACAAAAATTGCTATTATTTTTATTTTATATGTATTTTACTTTTTGTAACATTAATGTTTATCAAAATGTAATATATTGTAGATAAAAGAGCTTGTAACATATACGGTAGATATACATACAGTATTATGTATGATGTGGTAAACTTCGATAAATAGATAAAATAAAATATATGTTTAAATGAACAAAAATTCATTAACTACCTGAGAAAAAGTGTATGTTCTCATGACTAAATGAATATTGTTTGTAATATTTATTGTTTATAAATTTATGTTATATACACACTTACAGTATTGTGTGAGAATGCCATTCTTTGACCCCAATTATCACTATCTAACAAAACAATCTCTTTGTTATTAGGATATGCCAAATATTTACCCTCTGATGGTTCAAAGCTCATACGACCTGCAATCGTGATAGTGTTTATTAAACTTATAGAATTAATAAATAAAATCATAGAAAATGATTGTATGACTGATCAAACATCTAGGTTTAAATAGTAACATATTTTAACTTACATATAACTTTAGCTGCATAAAATGTATTTATCTTTGGTACACATGACAATTCTTTAATGGTTTTCTGTGTATCTATATCCCATACTCGTAAAATACCATCACCACTAGCTGTGACTGCATATTTCATTTGAGGACATATAGCTATACTGAGTACAGGGCCCTTATGGTCAGACATGACAAACAGCGGTGCTCCACCTTCAAGGCTACAAATCTTTGCTTCCATATTTTCTGAAGTAGTGCCTAAAGCCTGAAATGTTAATTAAGTTACATAATGAACTACATAAGTTTCTTGGTGATTAAGTAATTTTACTAAGAGTCAAGCAGTGACTACTTTAAGTTGCATTGTATGGGCAAGCATTTTATAAATTAAACTCTTTCAACTTACTTCAATTTTGGGTGTGGACATTATTTGAGTAACAGGAGCCGTAAACCTTGTAATAATTCCATCTTTGTCGAATGCAGGAAATGTGTATGCCTGCACTGCATGATTATCTGTTGCTACATATAACCTTTTATCCTTAAAACATACAGCTGAAGCACTTTCACCCACGCAGTGAGACGTTGGATCATCATCTTCAATATCTATCCAGATCCGCACATCACCATCGTGACCACATGTAATAATATGTCTGCAAGACGGTTTTTAAGAAAAATATGATTAAATATTTCTATAACCTGTCTAAAATCTATGTTAGATTAATATTTAAAAAAAAGTGGAATCGTGCCTGCCATCTTCGCTGTAGCAAACATCAGTATGCCCCTCTGCGTGAGCGTATCGCAGAGATTTACTTTCCACTTTCATATTCTTCAATGAGAACTAGAAAACGATTTTGTTTATACCTACGACTAGTATATAACTATTATAATAAATAAGAATTGAATAATCATAAAATCATTCTCCGTAATTATTTTATTATTTCAACATTTAAATATGAATTATGAAGTTTGAAAACTTAAAACTTAAAAGTACACCACAAAAAACTTCAATCAAAATAAATTGAAAATCAGATTTTAAGCGCGAAAATGTCTAAACTCCAGTGATTCAATTTTCAAGTTGTCTGTTGTCAAATGTCAAAGTCAAAACTTATTCGCCGTTATTTATGGTACATGGATGTACACACGGAGTAGAATAATATACCCTATGGCCTTAACAACATTCAACTATAGATAAAATTGTTACTGTATTTGATAATATTGTAGAAACGATAGATTAATTAATAGTGTATTCGAATACTTACATTATACGAACTACCATAAAATTCGTTTAAACAGCGATGTCCATGATATCATTGTTTGATATTTTTGCAGTTATGGAATATTTTTGAATTATTCTTAAGAGTTACATAAATCTTTCACTTCCCTACACATGTTTAAATACTATGTTTTGAAAAAAAATTGAAACATAATATTTGACTGATTATCTGACACCCTGCCAAGTCCTTCTCTTCACATGTGAATTATGAATACTCGATACAGGAAAAAATCTTGCTAATATGCTTGTATCCAGTCGTAAGTGTAAAAAAAATATGTCAGATGTTATAAAAACGTGATAAATTGTCAAACGAAACAATTTAATATCCAATTGCCGGGAAGTTAGGTTGGTCGCTAACAAAATACTTAGATATAAACGTATGTGAAATTTTTACTTTAAAATTTAATTTCTTTTACATTTATGTTATAAAAATAACTTTTCATTCATTGTAAAAGATTATAATATTTTGTAAGCTTTATTTAGTGATTTAAGTTGAGAAAAACGATATCCAAGGTAACCTAAATATGTTTTATTTATAAATTTATAAAAAAAGTAAATGCGTAGGTAGTAATTTGTCAAATTATTGTAATTTATGAATATTTTAATTGATTATTTTATAATTTAAACATAGAAACACTAATAAATATATTAAGTTGTTTATTTGCATTAACTAAAATATACATATTTTGATTATATCTATATTCTTAATATTTTCCGGAGAATTAAATAAAAAATAAGTGTTAAATAGTTCTTTTTTTAAATTCAAGTGTAGAAGTGTTAGTCAAATATTCTCTTAATAATTATTTGCAGATGGGTGACCAAGGATTCCTAAAACAAAAATCGGGATTTGCTACCCTTGCAATCCGTGCAGGACAAGATCCAGACAAATGGGAATCAAAGGCTGTGGTTATGCCCATTGTAACAGCCACAACATTTAAACAAACAGGACCTGCTGAATACAAGGTATATGACTCAAAACATTATTGAATAGACCTGTATACAAAACATGGCACTTTCTTTTCAATACTTTTCTGCTAAACCACCTTAAATTTGCATTCTTAAATCAATAAATCATGACAGAATCATTTCAATTGCAATTATCTTCAGTTTTTGTGATAAAATAAGGTTAGTTAAACTTATACATTTGTACTGGTACATTCATTTTTATATAGGTATGTATACTAGCTGCCCCGGCGAACTTCGTTTCAACTTAAATCCTAGCCTACCTTTTTGGTAAATACCACATTTTGGTTTGCTACCCCAGAGACAGTTCGGTTTTCCGGAATGAAAACTTTTTAGGTTTTTCTGTGATTTTTCTCTATATAAACCTTAAATTTTAAGTTATAAGTTCTTAACTAACAAATCAAAAATAGGGGTTGATCGTAGAGGGTAGATGAAAATTAAGGGTTGTATTTATTTTTGTATGATATCATGAAAAAATAAAAACAAAAAAAACTTGTCTAAAAATTAAAGATAAAAAGTGCGTGCGTACAAAGTACACATGTCACAAGTGAAACTTCTTTGGCAAACTAATTTTTAACTCTTGTTCATATATATACAAATCTAAAACTTTAGATTTCCGAGAGTTAGAGGCAGGGAAAAAGAAAGATATGTTAGGAATTTAACGAAGTGTCGAAAATTAATACAAGTAATAAATTTAATTTTTTTAATCTATTTCTTCGATAGTAAAACCAAGTGGCATTTTAATTTACAATTAGATATCAATAAATTATTTTGCATAAAATATAAAATACTAATATTTCTTAAATTCTCTTTAAGAAATTTTAATTTTAAAAATAGAATTTCTATAAGGTAATTCACCCTTCTCACTCTCTCTCAATCGGTCTCAATCGCTCTCTCCCTTTTCTTCAACAAAAACGCTGCACATCTTCGTGACGTTCCGTAAAAAATTTACCCTCATGCGCCTTAAAAGAAGTTTCACTTCAAAAATTGTTTTGGGGTGGACACCCCGTATCACTTAAGGGTTTGGAAGATAGATAGTAGCCGATTCTCAGACTTACTGAATATGCATAACAAATTTCATAAGAATCGGTCGAGCCGTTTCGGAGGAGTATGGGGATCTGATAATAGTTAATTTTATTTAAATCCACTTAATATAGTAGGGGAGCCCACGTTGCTAAATGGGGATTTACTCGAGCATGATAGAGACCTATTGGGTTGCGAAGCTTAGATAATAAAAATAAAAAAAAGGCATATAATGTACCTTTTCATCGGTGGGGGGAGCGGCTATAGATTTTCAAAAATGTAAAATAAAGTGTGCCATGGACATACTCGAGCGCGTCAGATATTGATAGCATCCGTGTCCTACGTATTTTTAATAATGTACGTATGTTAATCTGAGTGTTTGCATGGTGGGGGTGGTCATAATATGTAAGGGTTGAAAATGAAAAAAAATAATAATCGAGTGCGTCAGATTTTCTAAGAGGGTGTTAATTGAACCTAAAAGAAAAGCTCTCATCTAATAAACTGACGATTTGGATGTGGCACGCTCTCTGACGATTTGACTGATAAGCTCTGGAAATAGCAAAAAGTGTTGTTCAAGTAGAACTTGTATTTATTATACATAATAATTTAAAAAAAATGCTTATTAAGAATAAAAAAATAACCGGAAGAACCGGCTTACTTTGACGATATTCTAAAATATTTATAAATTTTTCTAATGTAAATTTTATTGATTTTTGCAAAGTAGTTTCACCACAAATTACACACCTTATGTTAATATTACTCATAGTTAATATTGTTAAACTAATATAGCCATCACGCAGCCGCACGTATTAAACTTCATCGACAAATATTTCTGACTTCGGCTTGTGGAAATCGTCAGATTATATATTTTTCGTCATCCTTGAATTATTTCAATTGAGAATGTCAAGATGACGTTTTTTTTACAACTTTGCTCCCCTTTCCTTAAGTTACTTGCAAATTGTCAGATTAGTGAAATATACACTTCTTAGCATGACGTAATTAACTCACCCTACCTTAATCTGACGCGCTCGAGAAAGTCTGATGATTAATATTTTTTTACTTATCTGATACTTTATCCTTGACGGGCGGCCATATACATGGGGCTCATATTTGGTAGAGGTACTTAACCGAGTACAAGGTGTAGCGTGGCAGATTAATATACTCCGTGTATATTAATCTGTCACGCTGTAGTAAATCCCGAAATCCCCGCTTGGGCTCCCCTACTAATCTGTATATCATAGTACTCTTTAATAATTGTCGTATTAACATTCTGTGGGCATGTAAAACTTGTAACTTGTTGTTTAATTCCTGCTAGATGTCGGCTAGCGCATTTACGGCAGACAAGTTCTTCTTTCTCTATACAACCACTTACTTTACTGGGCTTCTAGACAGAATCGTGTCATTTTTCAAACCCCACTTAAATCATGTGCACCCGTCAAATAATTATCTCAAAATTTACCCCTAGCTCTATGATAGTGATGATTCTGTTTTAGGAATTTGACTACAGTCGATCTGGTAACCCAACAAGAAATAGCCTTGAAGAATGCTTAGCGGCCCTGGATGGAGGCAAATATGGTTTGACCTTCGCATCAGGTTTGGGAGCTATTACCACCGTCGTGACTTTATTGAATCAAGGAGAACACATTCTTTGCTGCGACGATGTGTACGGTGGCACTAACAGATTGTTGAGGTAAATTCAAAGCACTCACAATATTTTTTAGTTTTTACTGTTTAAGTTATAGCGTAATTGAATTTATGAACTATTGACCTTTTATTGCGTTTATTGCCTCTCGTAAAATAATTGCGTATAGGTAATTGTTGCTTATTAAATATACCAAATTTACAATTTTATATATTTTATTTAGCCATTCTTAGAGTTAATTTATGTAGAATTTTTTAAAATAAATTTACCATTGTTTTAATTTTTTAAATCAGTCTTGAATTAATCGGGCATTTAAGTTGCTGACTTACACAGTTTAGTTAGATATCATTAGGGATAATTTTATCATAATAATATAAAAGCATATCAATTATAGCATCAGACAAAAGGTCAAATCGTAAAAACCTACATTCTAATTAATCCTAATATAACACAAAAAAATATATCTTTCCGATTCTTAGGAATGTTCTTGAAAGACATGGTATTGAAGTATCGTTTGCGGACTTTACAAACGTCGAATACATCAAGAATTCAATTAAGGAAAATACAAAGGTAAGTGGATCTTTCAAACATTCTAGTTTTAATGTAAAACTTTAAGAAAAGTTTAAGACCTAAACGAATTATTAAATATATCTGTTGAACGTATTAGTAAAAATCACCTTTATAGGCAGTAAAGGACTTAAATAAAATTAATTTAGCCTCGTACATCCATAGTTATAGCAGCCGTTAGTCAACGTAAACATTATTTCCAGATGATTTGGGTAGAAACACCCACGAACCCACTTCTCAAGGTAATTGATATGGAAGCGGTAGTAAAAATCGCGAAGCCCAAAGACATTGTAGTTGTAGTAGACAATACATTCCTTACACCGTACTTGCAAAGGCCTCTAGACTTTGGGGTCGATATTGTCTTGTACTCCATCACCAAGTACATGAACGGACATGCTGATGTCATCATGGGAGCCATTGTCGTCAATGATGATGCTCTAGAGAAGAAGCTTCGCTTTTTACAAAACAGTAAGTTTCTTATTGATATAGTAAATGATATTTTTAACGAAAACCGAACATCCTAAGTTAAATCTTTGGTATATCAGGTTTTAGCAGATTCGGGAAAAATGGTATACCAATATGGCCTAGGCTAGTTATAATGAAAAAAGTTTAGTAATAACTTGAAAAATCTACATTGCTAAAATTGTACGATTTTCGTTCATTTGTTTATAAAATCTATCAGAATAGCACGATTTCTTAGAAACAGACAATACTACTGATAAAGATCAGATCAAAATTGCAAAATTGTAGCACATCGTTAGGGCGAAATATTGGTGACTAGTTGTAATGTTCCAAACAATTCAATTAGTTGGTACATGACTCGTCATATTACTGTTTGTATTAGTCGTTCTTCTGGTTACTATATTTTCCATACTGAGTTTTCATCACCGTGATAATCATATTATATCTTACGAAGTCATCAAGGTTAATTAAAGAATTTTTTACTTTTGTGTACGGTTTGAAAATCCCTCATCAATTAGTCCAATTATAACCGAATAAAAACAAATATTTCCTTACTAACATATGCTCTAAACACATTTCTACTGTATATACATTTAGATAAATTTACTTACGAAAATGATTAGATGCTTACACAAAATTGATAGTGTAGCCTAAAACAATTGTAGTAAAACGGTCATTATCATTGAACGACCTTGAACAGTAAATTTAGCATAGTATCTTACGCAATACGTCGCTAGTGTTGCTGTACGCTCATATGAAATTTAAGGAACGATTACCGAATATTCTCTAGGTATCTTGGTCCCTCATCAATACCCATACTTCATTTTTTATATTTAATATCCCGCGGCCAAAACAGCACAACCTATCGCACAAGTCATGAAAAGAATTAACCCACGTTTATAATGTTTCCTTAAGTAATTTTTTTTTTAATATACCCATGTTGTTTGTTTTATAACTACTTATTTTCGCATAAGACGAAAGCTGTGAGAACCGGCTTTCTTTAATCTATGTAAAGATATATGAATACAGTGCGTCCATAGGAATGTCCAAGGTCGACCTTTTTATTTCGATTTCCGGACGATATTTTGAATTTATTTACGTGGCTCAATTTAAAAATAGACAAAATGTTTGGCTTACATAAATATTAGCTAACAGAACTGTCATGTTAAAGTTCAAATATTACGATCAAATTCTTGTTCAGAGAAGTGATGGAAAGCGAACAGCAACCGGTCGGGCAATGAATAAATACATCAAAAAACTAAGTAATGATAAAGTAATGATGCTAATATCAAAGTGTCGAGAAACAACTTGTAACTAGTTGTACCACCCGGTTTCGTACCGCGTTAATTTAAGACCTTATTCATCATAAATTTGCACGTACTTGATAATTTTTGGTTGCGGAGTTATTTTAAAACTATGATATCTCCTAAAATATACATTGAAATCAAATGATGTTAAAGGTTATTTTGATCAAAATTAAATATTTGTGATGTGACGTAAATATTTGGATAAGGTTTATAGTTATAAAAACATCTTTTCAAATATAGAATAAGATTGCGATAAAAAGTTCTCGTGAATTAACCATAATCGACTAATGATGCATGCTGTCGCGGGCTTTTTTACAACTGTTAAAGGCTTCAGGAACAGTTTCTCTCGTTTCTGCAACAATTTTTAGTGGTCCGCTATTATTGATTGTATGGGGATTTTATACTATAGCCTTAACCTTGACAACCATTTGTATACCGCAACTTAATACCACATAAAAGGACTGCCCAATTATAATTTTACATTACAAGTAATAATATTTTTTACGTTCATATTCAACCAAACAAACATTTATCTTTATAATATTATTAGTAGCTTACTATAAACCGATAGTTAATTGATTAAAAAAATAGTAGTAATGATTATTAATTGTAATCCAAAGAATCTTAAATTAATGATTTCATACATTAATTTTAAGATGTGTCTTTTTGAATTTAACCTTATTAATAAAATGAACCAAAGCATTCGTTTAGTGTGAGTTGGATCTTTATAAGAAAATTAACGCTTCGCCTAGAGACGAACGCCTTTTCATTTTGGGAAATTGACACCTTTTCAACATAATACTGAAAATATATTATATAATATATTCATAAAACTGAAACGTTATAAAATGTTATTTCCTACGTTACATTAACGTAGGTCGTATTTTCTAATGTGTCTCTAATAACTGAAAGATTACGATGACTTGTTAGATTTTAGGCAATCTTTTTTACTTTATGGTAGAACTACAGACTAAATAGATACTAAAATTTATGTATATGAGGTCAATAAATGCGCAGTAGTTGTCTTCAGATTAAATTTCGTATTACAAGCGCAAACCAAACCCTTTGCGTTTTCACACCCAAAATCTGGCCGAGGTACATCACAAGATACGGGATACCAATAGTTTGTTAACGACTATTCTACAGTTTACTTAGATTTTTTATGTCTCGTAAGTATGATATTCGATATTGCTAATTTATTAGTGCGTGTGAAATTCTATAGCGTCGGTACAAAATATGGGCATGCTTGAATTAATCTTGCGGCCATGGTTATTTAACATATACACTTATCGATCAGTATTTTTTTAGAGCCAAAGCATAAGATAGGTTCCTTCAGAGTTTTTATCTAATTGAATAATTTCGTACAAACATCATATGTTTGGTTCCTATAGAATTAAGAAAAACTTTTATACGATAACAACAATCCGATTGACATCCTTCCGTGTAGGATACATAATGCATATGTTTTGAGGTTGGGGCTGTAAGCACTAGGCATCGGAACTAGCAACTATTGCTGGCTGTGCCGCGGGCGTGCACTAACTTGCTCAGAGATCAGGAACTTACGCGAGCGTAGCGCACACTTAATAATGCTAGGGTAAAGACATATTTACTTTAACACTGAATTTACAAGAGTGGCATTGTCCATTATTTGTTATGAGACACGCACAGTCACTCCACTGGCTCTGCGACCAAAAAAGTATCTTGGCCTCGGAAACGAGAAACTTCCTGCGCTCCTTTTCCAATGCCACCTACCGCCAATTGCTTACGCTATTTTTTTCTTCTCTGGCCAATTGTTAAGCTGTAATGGTAGAAAATACGGTGACATTAAATAAATAAAGCTTTGTATGGCACAAAAGTACCACCTAGTATTTTATCCAACATAATAGCTTACGCAAAGTTGAGAAAACACGCAAAGTAATGAATCTTACTACAATATTTCTGGATTAAAAGAAAATACTGTTTTATACTAGCCAATTATAATACAAGAATTAAGCAATTGTTCTGAACTGGAATGTGTAACAACCAAGACTGTTAGATTTTTGATGAAAAACAACATACCAAATATTCGTAGTAGAAAAGGTGTCAGTCTAGAATCGATATAATATATACCTAGATTGCGTAAGTAATACGTCATAGAAGTATATATTCCGTCTGATATTTTCCTGCATTGTTCAATGTTTGCTAAATAAATTCATTAATTCCTTTTAATTCGTAGGAATTTCTACATTGAAAAAACTTATGGAGTAAATAGGTACCGGTTAACAAAACAACATAACGACACAATGATGTACGGTCCTAAAAGATAACTATCACAAAATTAGTCTTTGAGTATGTGAAACGGATGCGATGTGATCGCTATTGTGTGAACACATGTCTTTTTGGTACGGTTATTATTCGGTAAATTCGGTTATTATTTTATGTCATAATTGCGATTAATTTCTAGGTATGGGCATCGTTCCTTCTCCAATGGACTGCTACTTGGTAAGCAGAAGTCTGAAAACGCTCGCTATACGCATGGAACAGCACAAGAAGTCATCTCTGATTGTAGCCAACTGGCTCGTTAAACATCCCAATATTATCGAAGTACTTCATCCGGGTAAGTAGCTGTTTTGTATGTTTGTTTTATACACCTCCGGAGTAGCGGATAGATCATTGTCGATGGTAACTACTAACTTAGCACTAACGAAAACGTTAAAATTAGCTGTTTATTTATTTTACCTTTACCACTTTTAACAGTTTATTTAAAACTATATATAAACTGATTATACTTAAGCTAAATGTTAAAAACATACAAATATATAGTTTATAGATAATAATAAAAAGATACCACCTCCAAAGACACCGACTCTGTATTAAATATGAAGATTATTATATATTATTCGAAACTAGCGGACCGGGCAGAATTTGTCCCTCTATATACGTACAAAACAAAAAAAAACATTTGTAAATCCCAACCACTCTTAAATCCATTTGAACACACAAAAAGCATCAAAATCGGACCAGCCTTTTAGGTAGGCCGGTTAGGAATAAACACACGCACAGAAGATTTATATATATAAAAACACAAACAACTCATCTTAAAAAAGGCTTGAGGATGAAATATAATTTTTCCTTAAGAAAGAAACTCGGGGTTTTCACTGATATTTTATATATTGTTGACCTAGTTATAAAATAATATGTAACGAATTTCTACTATTTAGTAGCCTACAATAAGATATGATTTCTGCCGTAGAACAAATTATGTATCCATTTCAGTTGCATACGCATATGAGGAAAGACTCCTAACCTTCATTTGTTTGTAAACGTTTACTCTGGAAACTGACATCTCATATTTTACAATAGTACGTTGTCTTAAATCATCTGAATTGAAATAAAGAACTATTACAGGACTTCCATCCCACCCTCAGTACGAGATTGCGAAGCGCCAAATGTCGGGCCATTCAGGAACATTCAGCTTTAGGCACAATGGTGACCTTAAGGAATCTCAGAAATTGTTGAGAGCTCTTAAGATGTTCATGGTAGCTGAGAGTTTGGGCGGATACGAAAGTCTCGCGGAGTTACCGTAAGTAAAGACTTCTTGACTCCTAAAATATATAATTTAATTAGTTTTAACGGAAAGTCTCATAGGCTTAGACATGTTTAATACGAACTAGCACATACTTTTGAAAATAGAGTTTGATCAACAAAATAATTTTTATCAGTTTTACTGGTTTGGACATACCTTAATATCTTAATTACGGATATAAAAACAACATTGTTTTATCTCAACGTTTGTGACGTAATGAAACACGTACGACACGGTAATGTTACGGATAAACCGTAAACGCTATTATCGTCATTATTCTAGTGTTATCACTATTTTACTACCTTCGTTACATAAAAGTAGATCGTATTTTATTTTAGATTTTATTTAAGACTTGACAGTGACCCATGTAATGGGTTACCTAATACTTTATACTGTGCACCAGTCTTGTTTTTTCGTTAAAACGTGATGAGCAATCTTAATCAATTATTAGTGACGGGGCGTCGCCAGTCGACTGTCAAAGAAGGCCAATAGAGATAGATGAAATCGGAAAAGTATAAGTTGTTTACAGCATGTGAACTTCAACGCGGTCTTGATTGTAATTAGATATATTAGGAAAAAATATTTTGTCTAATTAAATGTAAAGAAATAATAGAGGCGTACTACATTTCAAACTAAACCTTAAATGATTAATAATTGCAATGAAGTCCCTAAATTGAATTAAAAACATGCTTCTTAGTTGATACGATATTACGTCATTTCATAATAACAACGCATACTCACTGTCGTATAAAAGTAGTTATGTTATAACCATGACGCTGCAAAATAGAACTAAACCATTGATTTTTACATTAAATATTTCCGTCTGTTGGAATTGTCTTGTGTTGATGATTATCATTATATTATCTTTGTAATTCTTGTAAGTCAGTGAATTATTGCTTTATAGATTGTGGTGCGATTGGGTTGGAACCAAGATAATAATCGTATATGATGCTTTTAAAGGTCATCGTTCTTTACAGTATTCCCTCTATGCTTCTTTAACAATAACATACTATTTATTTTGATATTTCTTTTCTTCCTTATCTTGCATATAACTGAGATCAAATTTAGATCTATATAATGAAGTCTTGGGACCCTCGTAGACATTTCTGCGTCTGTTACACTATATTTAACTCAATAGACATCAGTGTGACAGTCGCTTCCAATTTAAAACCCGGAAGCTTACCACGTAATTAACTTTTACAATTTCAATATTCAGTCTTCGTAATTAAGCAAATGAATTCAAATAATTAAAACATTTCGATCAATGTACATTAAAAGAGCTGCATTACGATTCTTTATTGCCAGTCGTTAAATTATTGGGTCAGAAATTGAAATAGAACTCAACTCTCAGGAACTCCGATATACCTTCTAAACCACGTAGGCAATATGGTATGCAGTATTAACATTTATTCCTTTCGTAGTACTCTGATGACGCACGCATCAGTTCCTGCAGAACAGCGAGCAGCGTTGGGTATTACGCACAACCTTATCAGAATATCAGTGGGCTTAGAAGACGTCGAAGATCTCATTCAAGACTTAGACCAATCGTTCAAAGTCGCATTCGAATAAATTTTACAAAGTTTTATCATATTTTCATAGTAATTATATAATAGCAATATATAGTATATTCTTAGGTTTAAAAATAAAAAAAGTAGTTTTGCTTAAATGCTGTTATCTCAATTTTATATATTGTTGGTTGTTGTCTAATTGTATTATAAACGGGTGATAATAAAACAAGCTATAGTTAGATTTGTAATCAAGATAACTGATAAATATTGTCTTTGTTTGAATTAATTGCATTTACCTACGCTTTTATTGTGTAAATGATAAGCGAACAAGATCATGTAAGGTTAAAATATGTGCATTTTTATGAGTATTATTTAGAATGATTTTCTATTTTGTGTTTCACATATTCCCAATGATGTTCCTTCAATATTTTATTTTGTAATAATTTAAGTGGTACCAAGTATCAAGAAATAAATGATAAAAAGGTTATTTTGTTTTAATAAAATGTCCACTAAAATATAATTTTGATATGGTTATTACAAACAAAATTTTGCCATATTACTAAGAGACTAAAATTAGTTCAGTAAATAATAGAAATGTTATAGAAAGTATCTTTCCTTATCATTGGAAAGAAAAAAACAAACATTTTTTGTTTTTAAAAATAACTGTCATTTGTTTGAGCCGTGCCGGAATGTAGTCTTCCAAAAATGGATAAAGTTTAAGTTACTGCGGTAATATAATATCTTGAAAAACTTTGCTTCGGTGCTGGCAAATCAAGACTCAGGGGTTCATGCTCCACCATATTCTACAGTTGCGCGTTGGTATGCTGAGTTCAAGTGAGGAGGAACTTCAAAGTCTCACTTTAAAACGTTACTACTGCGAAAAATATAATTGCGTCATACTTATAAATTTTTAGTACAACCCTAGTATTAATAATTTCTATTTTTGGTATTGATATTTACATCTCTGAATAAATAGTAAAATCTACCTAATTATTGCTGAGTATTCTAGAAGATAAAGTTAATATTTTACGTTCAGATATTTCAATATAATTTCTGAATGGGAAATCCTCCATGAGCTTTTTCATTAGTCATAATATTTCGTAATCGGTGTAGTATATATTATGTATAGTCCTTCGACTATTTAGATTCCGTTTTAGTAATTTTAAATAATTTTTTATTACATCTATTACACTTAGGTGGTATCTGATAGACTTGTTTATCGCTATGGATTAAAGCTGATTTTATATTTTCTTAGTTTCAGCCACCAAAGAGATCGATCACGAATATTGTTACTGACTTACTGAATGTCAAAAAAATATCTGTGCCGACAAAAATTAGTAACTCGGGTTGGTGAGAAACATAATATCTGCCCTATTAAGGGTACGGGTTTTTGTGAACACGCTAAAATTAAACCAATATAAAAATGGGAAAAGTAACGAACTGTATGACAGAATGATTAAGGGCGGGTAAAAGAATTGGGAACGTTAAATTAAAAAAAAAATAGTTGTCAATACAGATATTTCAATTTTTTTTTCAAGACACAAATAAACACACATCAGGCTGTCAAGTTAGCACGTCATTTCAATACGTCTGGGTAAAATATCAGACTAACCTTAAAAAACTGAAAAGTTTTTAGTTCTGTTACCGTCGATAACAATACACTTTCTGTAAAAAATATTAATGAGTATAAATATAATCTCTAAATATTGCGTATATTTAGAGATATATTTAGTTGCAATTAAAGCATTAAATTAAAGGTTTATTGGCTCTTCCTTAAACTACCCTCTAAACTCCTCTATAACCAAAATTACACATCGTAGATTTGATTTCATCTAAGTATGTGATGTTTGAATTAAAAACAACAAATATGTATTGATCCTTCACTATAATTTCAATGTCTCTAATTAAAACACAATACAACATTCCTCGATACAAAACAAAACACCTCTAACTTTGATCTAATTTCGTTTTTAATCAATCATGGCCTGTGTTATGGAGACAAAAATTAATTGAGTTACGGCACATTTGTTTGGCCGAGAGCTGTTACTAGCGATTTTATTAAATATTGTATATTTCATGAGTTATTTCAATAAAAAGCATTTAGCGTTTACTTTTTTTACTTCCGCGAAAACTATATTGTCCGTCTCATCTCACTCGAATTTCGAGCATACTTTTGTATCAATAGTCAGTCTAGGAATCTACGCTTCTTAACGCCAGCCTTATTAACAATGGTTAAAAATAATAGACGAAAAAAACTCGTACTTATAATTTTTGCTAGCTTGTATAAGATAGCACACAGACACTGTCATTATTATAGAAATAATTTTTAGAATCGGTTTAGTAGTTATTGATATTAAATACATATATTTTTTTAATAGTTACAATCAAATTTAAAAAAATATTAGTTTTAAAGATTTTTTTTCCAATTGCCAGTTCTACTCTTCCGTTTTACGCCCTTGATTTGAGAACTGGCACTAAATGTAAAATTAGAAGCATTTAATGTATATGTATTTCTTTTTTGACGTTCATTAGTGTGTACATTGTGTTACCTATATTAATAAATGATTTTTTATTTAGACTTTGACTTTATTAGTAAGTATAGATAATGTTCGGCTCTTACAATTACAAATACCTAAATACACTTATGGTGGCCATTCACGGGCGATCCATATGGCTTTCGCGCCACTGCACGGGCTCGATACTCGACGTCGCGCCGAGCCAAATTCATGCCAATAGCCGCGTACTGACTGAGCGAGCAGCCTCGCGAGGCTGCCTCGCGAGGCAAATCCTCGGTCGGTCAAGACGTGCCTCGCCCGAGGCAAACGCACGCGCTGCCTCGCCCGAGCGTGCCGCGGCCCGAGCCGAACGTTGTCGGTTTTTGTCGATGTTCAAAGGCGCCTCCGGCCTCAGTACGTTTGCCGCGCTCACTCAAGACGGTAGTGTTTTGCCTCGCTTATTCGTTGCGTGTTAGTTGTGCGTCATGGATAAAGAACAGTGTCTTAAATTAATACGACTATATGGTGAATATAGACGACTTTGGGATGCGCAATGTCCTGATTACACAAATAGAGGACTAAGGGAAGATGCATGGAGAAAAATAAGCCAGGAAATGAACCTTCCAATAGCTGAATTAAAGAAAAAAATGGACTCTTTACTAGGGTCTTACAGGAGGGAAAAGTCGAGAGAAAAAAAAAGCCGAATCACAGGATCAGGTATTTATTATTTAATGTTTATGATTAGGGTTAACAACATTCATTTTATTATATTCAAAGTTACATCGGTTTTTATATTATTCTTATTATTATTATTATTATTTTTACATATTCGATGCCTGCTGCCTCACCAATGCCTTCTACCTCACCGATGCCTCCTACTTCACCGATGCCTCCTACTTCACCGATGCCTCCTGCCTCATCGATGCCTTCTACTTCACCGATGCCTGCTGCCTCACCAATGCCTCCTATCTCACCAATTTCGATGCCTCCCCCTCCTCCTTCTCCAGCTCCTCATCATTAAATATTTGTTTGTTTAATTTTCTTATATTATTTGTCCAATTTTCTAATCAGATTAATAAAAAAATAATAAAAATATGTAATTTTATTTTACCTTAACATAATCCTTTAACACCTCAATTATAGCATCACAGACTTCAGGAACTATAACCGATATCCTTTGTTTTGATATACGAAATAGATACTGTAGACTGGTATAAGAATCTCCTGTGGCCAAAAATCTCAACGTCACTAATAATCTTTCCCTAGCGGATATTGCTTCTCGAAAATTTGTGTCCTTCTTGCTTATTTTGGCGTTTATGAGAGAATACACATTGTCAAATTCGATTTTACTCATTCGAGTGAAAATTTTTTCTTCGTCATCGAAGCACAACTCTTCAAATAATCTGTTCCCAGCCTGTAATCTATTTTTGTATAAGAGTTTAATCCAAAAACGTTTAGTTTTCTGTTTTATTTTTTTTGCAAGCCTTAGAATTATTAAAAAGGCAGTGGTAGCGACAGCTTTCCGAATGTGCGGCCTCATGGTGGTCTCGGGCAAACTATACGGGCACGCGCGGTCTCTATTCGACTTCAAGTTAAACTGAGCGTCGATGCTCACGATGGCTCGGACTTGCCGCGCGAGGCAGCCTCGGATTAGAAAACTTACAGACCGAGGCTGCCTCGCGCGGCAAACGTTGCGAAGCAAACGTCCGAGGCTGCTTCGCGAGGCTGCTCGCTCAGTCAGTACGCGGCTAATAGAATTCACGAACGCGCCAGCGAGCCGTTCCATTTGATAATTTTGAGTGTAGGCGTCGATAGCACCGGACGTGTTCATAATGAACTTCGATTCAGAAGATGAGTTTTATTTATCTACCATAGCGATTTGTCTAGTTTTAAAAAAAATTAAGTGGTGTAAGGATTGGTTGCTGAAAAGATCGCAACTCACTCACATAAATTTAATGAAGGAGTTGACATTTTTTTTCTAAACTCATAAATAAATGTAATTACAAAGTCACGGTTTGAACTCATTGCGAAAACTATTTATATTAACAATGGGTCACGTGCTTACCATCCAATGGCTAAACGCAAACTAAAATCAAAATGGCGTGTTTGGCTCGCGAGTAACACCATTCACGAGCGAGCAAACCGTATGGCACGACGGCTCAGACCGACCAGACCGTTGGCTTTCCGCATTCACGAGCACGCCACCTGCGTATGCGCGCCGCGCCAAGTGGACTCGGCGCGATGGACTTTCGCGCAGTTGGAATTCCATCGCGCCGAGCCAATCCATTTTGACCGACAGTGTTTTCACATTCATGGACGAATTTTGGATCGACAGCGTGCCAAATGTATCGATGGATCGCCCGTGAATGGCCGCCATTAGACCCAGGTGAGTAGGTTTTCATACGCAGTGCTAATCTTTCAAATTGGTTAATCTGACACTGAACCACATATTAATATTTGATCTAATTGTATTGTATATTCAAAATCACCGTTAACGAGCTTTATCATGTTTTCATAGTTACCTACGTATGTTTCGGAAGATGGGTTTTGATTATTTAATTAATTTGATTACAATAGTACGACTGCTATGTTATTTATTCATCTTGAATGTCATACGTATAATTTGTTTAAGTTTAAAAGTATCTAATGTAATTATTTACCCCTCACGTAGCTAAATGCAGCGAATGAGATAAACATTTTATGTTTTAATTCTTTATACAAATATAGGTAGATAATTTTTGGATGGGTATTTTTCAAGAAAAAAATATAATTTTTCAGTGTATATATAAATAATAAATTATAACTATGTGACAATGTACATTACACTATGTATGCAGCTATAATATTGATTAGCTTCATCTGAAAAAGAGAGAGCGATCAGTGTTGGCCTTAAGCGTGCAACTTTCATACCTAAGGTGGTAGGTTCGCCGTTCGGTCCTGGCTGTGGAACAAGGATTTTGTATGTAGCGCACATTGGAAAAAGGATTTAACACTCGCCCATACGGTGATGGAAAACACCGGAACCGGTATGCCTTAGAACCTTAACCTAAAAATCTTTGCGTAGAAAACACTGAGCAATTTGTTTGTCATCTACCGTTTAAATACGATGATTTCAACTAACCAGATACTGTTTGATATCGATTGACCGAATTTTCTATAATATCAAAATCCTAAATCGGTAATATATATATTTTTTATATAAATATATCTACTTATATACGCGGCGCGGGTGTGTAATATTTACACATAACTGTATGGAAAGGACCAAGGAGAAGGAGAAGAGGGTACTCCAAAAAAAGATGGATAGAAGAAATAGAAGCGGTAGCAGGAAGTGAATGAAGAAAGAAAGCCATAAACAGAGTCAGTTGGAAAAAGCTGGAAGAGGCCTTTACTCGTGAAGGAGTTCCGATCGACGGTACTGAAGATAGTTAGGATATAGGATAACAAGATAAAAATAATCTATAAAATGTGAAAAATATCTAAGCTCTATTATAGGCTATATATTAACCCGAAAAATTTGAAAGACATATTAGTACGAGATCCCGCTGCAGGATTGGTGCGCTCATCGACTATTTGTTTAAAACCAAATTTTTATGTTTTTTTATAATTAAGAGAATATATATTTACTAGGGTGCCTATCAAAATTTGGCCGCCATTATTTTTAATTAAATTATTTTTAATTGATTTTTGGTAAAAATTGCGTTCATTTATTATTTAAATAAAATAACGTCTACATCACGGTAATTAATATGAAGATTCTAAAAAATCACGGGTGCCGTTGCGCACATGGCCGCACCTCTTTGTAGCCAGGTGTAAACAGGTATGATTTCGATAAATTTATACGTTTATAACCTATTTTTATTAATTATATGTCAAATTGAAGCTAATTTTTTTCTTTTAATTATCATATAAAGTTGCTTAATTAAATCTGGCCGCAAATAAGGGCTACTGGCTGTTAAAGATAATAAATATTTAAGGTAGAGTGAAAGAGAGTTAGCGCGTAACATCATTTGTCAGACGAGGACAGCGATTGTCGGCTGTGCGACGCTTTTAAGCCATTGCGCATGCGTCGAACGTTAGTGTTCTCAACCACCGGGGAGTAATAGAGACGACTTATAATAAATACTCCAAAAAATATGATTTTTTTTTTCAAAATGACAAATTTAAAAATTGCAACAAATTCAGCCCAGAATGGCTGGCTGGTACTAGATGGTTTTTTAAAACCAACATGGTTCCTGGGAGACTCAACTCCAACGCAAGTTAATAGTGTGCTATGTGAATCCATGAACAAAGCTTCCGATAACGACGATTCTGATATTTGTAGCGATGAAAGTGATAGCTCCGATGATAGTACAACAGAAAGCTCCGATGATTCAGATTTTTAAAAAAGAGTTACGGAAATATAAGAGTTATAAGATTATTTTTTTTAATTTTTTAATTTGCTTAAATGTTTAATTAATATGTAATAGACAATCAATTACTTGAATAAAATCTAATAAAATTTTTAAATAATACTTTCGCAATTAAATTTTCTTTTACTTAAGTCACCTTGGTTTTATTTTTTTATTTTTTAAATTCATATTAAATATCGACGTTCTAATTAGCAAATTATCTCACTCCATTTTAGAGAATCTTTTATTTGTACGAAAAAAACAATGACTTCAAAATTTATTATCATTTTAAAAAACCATTTAATATCATTAATATCTAATAGAGATATAATTTTTAAGTTTGAATCATTCAAATAATTTGTAATTGGATTATGTCTTCATCAAAATGTTAAAAAAATCACCCTCTAAAAATAAGGAGTTAGACAAATTGCTAACTAGACCGTCGATATATCAAATCAATATTAATTTTTTGTTGTAATTTTTAAATTTGTCATTTTGAAAAAAATTACATATTTTTTGGAGTATTTATTATAAGTCGTCTCTATTACTCCCTGGTGGTTGAGAACACTAACGTTCGACGCATGTGCAATGGCTTAAAAGCGTCGCACAGCCGACAATCGCTGTCCTCGTCTGACAAATGATGTTACGCGCTAACTCTCTTTCACTCTACCTTAAATATTTATTATCTTTAACAGCCAGTAGCCCTTATTTGCGGCCAGATTTAATTAAGCAACTTTATATGATAATTAATAGAAAAAAATTAGCTTCAATTTGACATATAATTAATAAAAATAGGTTATAAACGTATAAATTTATCGAAATCATACCTGTTTACACCTGGCTGCAAAGAGGTGCGGCCATGTGCGCAACGGCACCCATGATTTTTTAGAATCTTCATATTAATTACCGTGATGTAGACGTTATTTTATTTAAATAATAAATGAACGCAATTTTTTACCAAAAATCAATTAAAAATAATTTAATTAAAAATAATGGCGGCCAAATTTTGATAGGCACCCTAGTAAATATATATTCTCTTAATTATAAATAAACATAAAAATTTGGTTTTAAACAAATAGTCGATGAGCGCACCAATCCTGCAGCGGGATCTTAGACATATGGTTTTGATAAATAGCTAAGTCGGAGGAAAAAGCTACGACAGATATATCACTTAGTTCTAGAGAAAATGTTAGAGAGCTTGATAATGCCTATAAAAAAGTCAGCGAGAGCATATTATGTTGAACTTTTATATTATATAAAAACAAGTCTACTATGACTGTATACTTTACACCAAAAGAACTTAGTTAACGGGGTAATCAAAGAAATCAGTACGCATAGCCAAATCATAGCAAATCAATCAATAATTATTAATTAAACCACTACTGGCCAGTTTAAAAAAATATTCTTGGTTTGGATAGTCCACTAAAAATATGTTGGAATTCAGGCTCCTTGTGCTCGAATGTTGCGGGCTAATTTTTATCACTATATAAACAATATCATCAGATGAAGCAGGTCTTGGTGCCAGTTTGGTTTTTCAACAAGTCTGTTAAAAACTACGTTTAACTTACTGATTACATTTTTTAAAGAAAAATATGAACGTTTTGTTTTTGTAACACACAGTTTATATTTGCTTTTAGCTTTTGAAAGTGTATTTAAATTCCCGCAAAATAAGAAGCATTTATTATATCAGTTTATGTACATTGTAATAGGTACATAACTAAGAATTTTTGTTATCACCTTTTTATGATGTTGGTTATAATAAATAACCTTCTAAACAGTTATAGGAAGGTAAATTAGTAGTTGACACCTTTTTCTTTGTACCTCAACGTCTAATTTTTATAACATAGCTTTAAAACAAGTAAAACCATTGAACCTGTATTGTCCAAAAATATTAAATAAATAGATAGCCTCATTTATTCAAATAAAGTAATGACTTTTGTTACATTTCTATTATTTTAGATACCACTTAAAATACAATTTAAATTAGGACAGATGGAGAGGTTGGTACTAATATCCAATGTGTAGTTTGACAACCTGATGGAAAAGCAATTTTTTGTTACAACCTCACCATTTTGTAGCCCTATAAATACGAATAAATTAAGATGAATGCATAAAAAAAAAGCTTATCTTATTAGCGAACAATTCAAATTATTTAAGTGTATTTTTTTTTTAATTTGACAGGTCTAAAAAGTATTTATGTATTTTACTACCTTATAATAAATTTCAGCAAAACGAGCCGAATGAAAATACTTAGTTTCACACAGGCGTTTATTTATTGATTTAACTATTGTAGAAAATGTTCGGGTTGTAATAAATATAGATATTGCATGAATTGGCATTGAATCATATAACCTTTTATATCTCTTTTCTTTTTTCAAAAATATTGAAAATGAGAGTACTGTTAATTAATCGATTTCGTTTATAGTTTATTAATCTCACATTTGAAGTTGACAGTCCGAACCCGTCATACTCTGTTCATATTCGGCGTATACGCAGCGTGTCAAAATCGATTACATATCAGATATCATACAGTTTGCCTACTAAGTAGGAACTGTGTCATTTGTTACTTAGACTAGTAAGTTCTGGGTTTCCAAGTCCTAAGACATACTCTGACCTGACCTGTTGGACGATTAAGCCAGGGGCAACAATCACGTCACTCCCTGGAACTTATTACCAGTTAATACCAGATCTCATACATACGCAGGGTTCATTGGTAAATACTAATTATATAATGTCAGATTTAGTCCGGTAAAATAAACACCGTATTAACTTACACTCCACGGTCAAGCCACCGAATTGAAAGTATGAAAAAATCACCCGATCCCTTATATTCTATAACATTCCTGTCAAATAGAAAGTCAATTAATTAAATTCAACGTGAATGCAACTGTTTCATACTTAAATATTATCATTAACTTGACTAATCTAATCGATGTATTTATAAAATTATATATGTACATCGAATAGATAATTCTCCTCTATATAAGCTGTATTATCAGTTATAAGTGTTGTTTAAAGTAGATATTTCTTGGTATTAAGTGGTCGAACAGCGGCCACACAATACCTAGTTCTTAATAACTACATACGTAAATACTAATAATAAACAAAGTAAGACCGTACCTGATAAACAGAACAAGTAACTACCCTTACTTATTACATAATTATTCATTTATTATAATTAAAAACATATTTATAGCTGTTAGATTACTATTGGAATTTTATTCTTGTAAAATTCCAATAATAATCTACCCACATATAATTTACATAGTATTTAATTTTAACTATTTCTTTGCAAGAAATGCCGTTGCGTTGGGGTATTGTGAGTGCGGCTAAAATTAGTCATGACTTCGTCACCGCTTTCAATTCGTTTCCTGATAGAGGAGATGCTGTAATTGCTGGCGTTGCAGCAAGGGATAAAAACAGAGCTACAGATTTTGCTAAAATTCATGACATTCCTCATGTATTCGACACTTACGAAAAAATGGCAAAGAGTTCTGAAATAGGTAAGATAATAGAATAAGTGTTTTGTTTTGTTGTTTAAAATTATTTATAGTTATGTGTAGTTATCGCAATGGGTTTTGGACTAGAGTCCAGAGATGTCTAGCGAGAGCACGTTATGTTAGTGGTCATTAAAATTGCAAATAAATTACTTATTTTTACTATTTATTATTTTATAAAACGAGTGGAATGAAGTCACCTACGAAAATATGATAGGTTGGTATAATAAATAGGTACTCATAACAAAACCTATGGTTTGGGAGCAGCACATATTTACGTAACGTTTCCTAAATTATGGTTTTTAGATGTTGCTTATATCGGTTCATTGAATCCTCAACATTACGATCTCGCATATCTGTTTCTAAATTCTGGAAAACACGTTCTTTGTGAGAAGCCCCTTTGTTTGAACTACAAGCAGACACAAAGTTTAATCAATCTCGCAAGATCGAAGAAACTCTTTTTAATGGAAGCAGTGTGGTCAAGATTTTCGCCGGCGTACATTGCACTCGAAAAGGAAATAAGCAATGGAAAGTTAGGAGAAATTAAATACGTTGACGTCGCATTTGGAGTTCCCATTGTAAACCACGATAGAGTAAGGTAATATATTGGGCCTCGTAACACGTTTATATATTTTTTTAAACTGATTAATAAGTAGATAATAAACATTTCAGTAAAAAGGAATTGGGAGGAAGTGCTCTACTTGATATAGGAATTTACACTATACAATTTGCTCAATACATTTTCAAAGATGACCCTATCAAAGTAACAGCGTGCGGGGAATTAAACGACGGAGGTGTGGATGAAGTGTCCACTATAGTTCTAGAATACTCTGGACGCCGCCGAGCGGTTCTAAATATTAATGCAACACTACGACTTTTGAACAATGCAAATGTTTATGGGACTCATGGAAGAGCAACTGTAAGTAAATGTCAAAATTGCTCATCGGTCAGTTAAACGAAACATTTTTTAAAGGTATATATTAAATTTAAATTTTTAGCTGGAGGATCCATTCCATTTTCCAACTAAACTAACTCACGGAGACGGAAAGGTGGACGATTTTCCCTTACACCCGCCAAAACTTGAGCTTAACTTTGAAAATAGTACCGGTTTGGTCTACGAAGCTCTAGAAGTCGAAAAATGTATTAGAAAGGGTAAATTATCTATGAAAATTTAAATATATTTTTGTCTTTGGTCTACATTCTATTCAACTTAAATAATGTTAAAAAACAAGAATTATTTGTCCAAAATAAACATAGATTTTGGTTTTAAAGGTTTGGTGGAATCTCCAAGAATGACGCACAGGATGAGTCTCACTCTAGCCAAAATTGAGGATGAAGTAAGAAAACAAATTGGGGTCCACTTTGATGCTGACGATATAGATTACCCTTAAATTAAAATACAAGAATAATTGGGGCAACAAAAGGAATTAAGGGACTTTTAAGGAATTTCATGTTAACAATAAATGATATGTTTAGTAATACTTTGTGTATCCATAAAATTATTAATAAGTGAATTCTAGTAATATTCATATAGGTCCAATACAAATGGACTGGAAGGTTTTTTATTTTTATTAGCTGATGGTAAGTGAAGAACTACTATGTATCCAAATGCCATATGGCTAGTGAGAATGTTTGTTATTGTTTTATATTTTTTGTTTCATTTATTTATTTCAATACAGTCATTTGTTTTGTTTGACCAAGTCACAATACTAATCAGAAGCAAATTTTGACATTAACTTTAATAAGTTCAGGTTGATGTTAAAGAAATCACAAATAAGTATGTCCTCATTATTTAAAATTATTATTTATTATAAATTTCAAAATAATGTAGTGATATTATTAACCTAGAACATTTACTTTTTATTGTATAAAAATTGTAATAAATTTAATATGTTTATATTAAGTGTTCATTTAAAATGGATCTAATTGCAACCAAAGATACATAGAAAAATAGTTAAAATCCACTGTCCTCAAAAAAAAATTGGAGTGTGACCACATTTATCCATAGAATACCTTAAAAAAATAATCAGTCAGCTAAATCAAATTGACCAAAGTACCGAGAAACTAAACAAATAAAAATATTAAAGGGAGTAACAAGTTCCATTGAATTTTCTTCTTCTGGATTAATATGTGATCTGAAAATACAAGTATTTCAAATTTCTATAAATCAGTTAAAAGTGAGATATACAGTTATGAATTGCTCTTTTAAAAACAACTGCCCATAACACACTTAACTACCAATGAGGGCATTGGTTACCTCCCCTGACTACATTTTCTCATAAGTGATACCTTGACTATATATTTATATAATAACAATGTTTATTTACAGTTGTGCTTATAGAGCCTCTTCTTGAACATATTTTTAAAAAGTGACAGGCATACCTGACTTCAGCACATCTTCTTGCTAAGTTTCTTAATATACTAACTGTATTCGGTAGTAAAGGTTGTCTCGTACAAGCCAATATAGCATAGATCCATTGACCTGGAAGAGAAAAAAATTTTGATATAAATATTCATATAAATGGAAGAAGTTGTATGTATATTTGTAGATGGTGAGCTAAATTGATAAAAATATGAATTTAAAATTTACCTGTGTTATATGGAATAGTGCTTCCAGGTTCAATATCATTCAAAGACTCAATCAAATATTCTAAGCCTATATCTAATATTTTGTAATTCATTCCTAGAATACATGATAAGGTAGGCTCATGATTATCAAAAAAATTGATCCATACGTCATTAACTGGATTCACTTTTAGTTTCCTTATTTGAGGCCAGTCAGACCTTTTATCAAGTAGCCGTGAAATATACAATCTGATATCAGAAAAATCAGCAACTTGTATGTTTTGCCATTCAATAGTTGGCTTTAAGTGGTCAGGTGCTTTTGGATGAGGAATCTGTTAATATATATGTTAAATAAATTCATGAAATAAGTATAATGATCATCATAATCAAAAACCATTATTAGTACCTCTTTTACAAATTCAGATTGATTCTGAGCAAACTTTGAACAGTCTATTTTACACTTGGTGACCATTTGACAGTTACGTCTTTCGTTTATAACTGCTAATAAATATTCCTCGCCAGTACTTGGGACGTCTTTCAACTGTACATCATTAGAAATCTGGAAGCATGGAAATAACAAGGTGTCTTTTTCTAATGCTTCTTTACTCTTGACGTCAATTATACACTTTTCAGTCATTATTGAAAAAAATAAAGGATTTAAATATTCTAAAACGTGGTAAATGTCGATTCTAATATGAAATGTCTAGAGTCCAGACCAGTGCTTAGAAATTGTTAATTTACAGGTCTTCATTAAATAATATAATTATAAAAAAGGAGATATAATAGTATAGTAAAATTTATCGCTAGTCAAAGAGTAATTATAATTTAAAATCATAAAAAAGAAGTTCAAACTTCAAAGGTATAATAGAATTTAGAAATTATAGAAGTAGTGCTAAGTGCAAACCGTAACACCACAGACGATGATACTATAGATTATAGATTACATTATAATGCATATTCGATTGTTTTAAATATTAGTTAAGCAAACAAGACTTGCACTATGACTCCCGTATATGAAATTCCATCAAAACAGTTTTAAAATTTATCGACATTATTAAGTCACCAAAGAAATTTCAAAAAAGTGTTTCAAATTAATGTTCAAAATATTTAAAATTGTATTTTTATTTTGTTCCTTTATCCTGCGAGTGTATAAGTGGAAATTATATATATACATAATATGTACATAGCTAACAAAAGTCTCATGACTCATCTATCTATGATCTACAATGTATTATGTAAATGTTACCAATGTGCTACTGCTGATATATCTGTGATCTGCCTATTGCCAAATAACAAATTTATGTTTTTTTTGGAGTTTATGGTCTGGTAACAAATTTATGAATGCATACAACAGTGTTGCCAACTTAGGGGTTTTCCCCCAATTTTAGGGGTAATCAAGATGACCAGGGGGTTTTTAGGGGGTACTTTATCCAAGATTTTTTTCTCTATAAACACACGATTCTATAAAATTTATTTTAAGCTTCGAACGCAACCAACAAACTAAACCAAATATGAACTCCAAGCCTGGTTACAGCTTAAATATCGAAAAACAATAATTTCATGTGTCAAATATGTTCCTTCTGACCGTATTATCAAATCATTTAACGTCAATATGTATGATTTCAAAAATATCAGCAACAGCAAAACGCGGTGCGATATTCAGGCTGATGCCTTCGACGAAATATTAGAAGCTTATCCCAATGACATTTAATAATATTGTATTAGTAAAAAACCACATTGAAGCAATTCGTTTTTTTTAATTTTGTCTCGTCTAACTGTAACAGAACAGATAAAAAAGAAAAAGTACAAAAATCTTTATAAATAATGTATGAAAAGAAATTGACGAAAACGCAAAAAATTGTCTGCCAAGAAACATTAAGAAAAACTGAATTCGAAGTAAGAAAAGTTAAGAAATAAAAAATAAGAATCGTTTCATCTCATTGTTATTATCATTAAATATTAATGATAATAATAAATTCGGTCATTGATTAACATATATAAATATGTAAAATGTACTCGCATAAATACAAAAGCAATTTTTTACTACTTCAACGTATTTTTAATTCATATTTGAAATTACCTCTCAAACCAAGTGTACAACAAAAACTTTAGGGGTTTTTGATCGATATATTTGAAGTTGGCCCTAGGGGGAACATTTTGTAGGAGCTGGCAACACTGGCATACAATACTCGACTTTGCTTGGCCTAAAGGTCTAGATACCAGGCCATAAACTCCAAAAAAAAAAAAATGGTTGATTTGATTGATACTAGGCTAAGGTCATAAACATTAAACTCCAAAAAAAAGATGGTTCATTTTATTTGTAAAATTGTAACTAATTTGTATTAAAATTGTTATCTGTTACTAAAGCTCTTCCTGATTTGTGGTTTCTGATTAACTTATTTAAAGTGGAAATACCTAAATATTCCTTTAATACAATTATTTCAAGTCTTAAAAAGTAAAAACAATAATAGCAAATCTTACATTAAGTTCTTATAAGTTGTAGTTCTTCAATAACTGTAATTATTATTGGATGTTTAATTTTTTTTACTATGAACGATAAGTTTATCGAAATAGTTATTTCGATTCGATTATTCTATATAAATAAGTTAGATATTTACTAAGTAAAAGTTATGTCGTCATCTAGCAATTTATCACGATCATCCTATTCTCCATCAGACCCTGAAGCACCTCAAGTAAGTTGATACATAACTTTAATTCGACATACAAATAGTATTATAGGTAGGTACGTTTTTATGTTAAGTCTAACCCTCTACAAAAAAAGTAAGAAAATATAGCACACTGAAAATAAAATATCTACTTAATTTATAATTTTACATATTTTTCAGAATAATAGAAACTTTGATCAGTCTTTAAGTCCTGAAAGTCATTCTGATAGTTTTGAAGAATCTATAATAAATGCTCAAAATGAAATGCACCAAAAACGTATACTAGCTTTGCGAAAAGAGTTGGATTATTTAAAAGCTACAGAATGGAAGTTTGAGTCTGACAAGGGTATATCGCAATAATCAATTGCCAAATATATTGTTTTGTCCTTAAGTATAAACAACAAATAAGATGTGGTCATACATAACATCTATATTTGGTTATTTTTTTAAATTACAAGAAGATGAAGGTAGGGAAAAATTATTAATAGAAGAGTTGATTGATTTAAAACTAGAATTGGAAAGAGAAGAATTTCATAATCTAAATATAGAAAATAAAGTTCAAGAGTCTCCCCAGCAATCTGAATGTTTTCAAAGAACAGGTAAGAAATCTCTGACTAATACTTATGTTTGGCTATATGAATACATATAGCTCATTTAATACTTAAATTCCATGTTAGTTCCTTTATGGGGAAATGTGAGAAAAAAGTATGGAAATAGGGCATAATAACATGTCTAAATAAAAAATTTTAGTAGTTTATTTCTTGATTAGTAAAACAGCGGTTTAGTTTTTTTGTATAATATGTACTTTTTTATAAATCTTTATGCGCAGCTAAATTTTTTTTTCCAGAAAGGTATGGATATATCTTTAAATTTCCTTACTTTTTTCCAGGTTTTGTAACTCATTGTGGTGAAAGCTATATTCTAATTGATGGTTCATTTTACTTTGATACATCAGCATGCAGCTTCAATTTAAATGTTAATGATAAAATTTTATATCTTGGGTATAACAACTCAAATGAAGAATTAGTTATTGTAAGAATCTTACAAAATGAAGGCATTGGCTGGGAAAATGAAGATGACTCAGAGGAACAAAGATTTGATGTGATAAATCACATTATAGTTGGCATAGTTGATTGCAGAGAGGATCGTAATGTGTTTATCCAAGGAGGTGACTTGAAATTCAATCTTGATGATGTTCAAGGAACCTTTATACCTATTGCAGGTGATTGGCTTGAAATGCAGTGTTCAATTCAAAAAAATGATGAAAAGTTAACAGACATTAATATGACACAGGTGAGAGTGTTATTCTGTATATTAAGATGAATGAATTTATATGTGATAAAATTAAAGACTATTGTCAGTCTTTGATGGCTAATAATTATTTCAGGTTTTACAAGTAACACACTTCCGTCCACTTCGGACTAAAATAAAGTCGGGCACAGTAACTGAATGGTCTGGAAAAGTTGGCATCATTGACAATCAGATTTACTTCGACAGCAGCACCTTTATAGAAACTTTTATTCCACAAGTGGGAGCTAAAGTAAGTTTTCCTTAGGTTATCAGTTACATGTGTAATGTAGCAACTAATGACAAACTTAAAAAATCATATTGTTTTCAAATCATACAAGTATGGCTGTCTATTAGAATATTATCTATATATTTGGTGGTTTTAATAAGGTGTTCATGTAAGTATTAACGTTTGTACCATAAACTTTCCTATCAATATAACTAACATTAAGTAAGTAAGTGCCAATAGAGATGCGGTGACATATCTGAGTTTCAGGCCAACTCAGCTGAACATTATTATTGTTAATATTAAATTTGAATCGACAGGTTGATGTTGCATTGAATTAATGAAACTACCATGCACTTAGAACAAGTGGCTTATATTTTAAAAAAATCCATATGTTTGCTATAAATACATTAAAATGTGTAGTCATTTTTTATATCCAATCTAACTAAATAATAAATATACTTATAGCTTTAATTTGCTATTGTATATGTTTAATGGTTATTCCTTGACTGTTTTGTCACATGACAAAATAATCATAAGTAACATAACGTAATTTTACTAAGTGATACTACTGACCATTCATAGTCACAGTGCAGCAAGTGCGTTGCCGGCCTTTTAAACTAATTTAGGCATGATTTTTTTTTAATTAAGGCATTATGAATCAATTCCAGAATCTTGTTTACAGGTAATGGCTGAGGCCATAGAAAGCAGTCAAGGTTATTATTCCTGGAGAGCAATAAAACTTGCGATAATTGAGAAAAGGACTCTTGTTGTTAATGACTCTCCTCAAGTAAATGTTGATGAAGAAAAAAGTCTTGAACTTGAAAAATCTAAAAATATAAGCCTCACATATCCCCTGAAATTTCCTTGTATTGACATTTCAAGTTCAGATTCTCTTAACCTTAACATAACAAACAAAAGTCATAAGGTACACACATTAAATAAATGGATGATGCTTAGTAGGAAAAGAGATTCACAAATCTTAGTAAAACCTTTCATTACTCAACCACAGCAGTTATTACCAGGAGAAAGTATAAACTTTACTGTCATTTGTCAACCAAAATTTCTTGGCAGCACAAAAGAATGTTTGGTGATACAGTTTAAAGGTTTTCAGTTTATAAGATATATTGATATAAGTGTTATTGACAATTTTGGAAATTTGAATGGAAATTCAGATAAAAGGCAAAAAACTGAATGTTCTCAAATGATTGACAAAATGAAAAGAATTCAAAAAGATAATGAAGGCTTTATTCCAGGAGTTAAAACTCATAAGAGTCCACACTTTACAGCCAGTCAACTTGGCTCTTACCCTATTCCAGACAAGGTTTGGCAAGTAGTCTTAGGTGACTCTGAAGAAATAGTCTATACTCATGATTTTGATAGAATCTTAAATAGAATACGGTCAAATTTTCCATGTCTAATTCAAGATATGACACTACAAAATTATTGTGATCGGTGGCACACCTTATTGTTTATGGAAGAAATTCAGACCAATATAAATTTGAGAGTATATGATACACCAAAAGCTTTCTTAATTAGGCATCAAGATTATCTTGGACTCGAAATAAGTGGTCTATGCGAGAGAAGACCGTCGTTACTGGCTGGCGATAGAGTCATAGTTAAAGACACATGGATTCCTAATAACAAAAATTATGAAGGCTACATTCACATGATTAAGGGTGATTTAGTTTTATTTAAGTTTGACTCAAAATTTCATGAGTTGTATGATGGGGGCGATGTTTCTGTGCAATTTCATCAAAGCAGAACAACTTACAGACGAGCTCATCATGCAATTAATAATGTATTACATAGTCTAGGGCCTGATATTCTCTTTCCTTCAAAATTGAAACTGAAGCCGTATCAAGTTGCAAAGGATCAATTGGAAAAGATAAATTGGTATAATAACGAACTGAATAATGGACAGAAAAGGGCTGTAATCAATATTCTTAAAGGTGAAAGTCGTCCACTGCCATATGTAATTTTTGGCCCTCCTGGTACTGGAAAAACAATCACTGTAATAGAGACAATTTTACAAATTTTGAAAAACATTCCAGATAGTAGAATCCTTGTTGCAACTCCATCTAATAGTGCTTCAAACCTAATAACAGAAAGGCTCATACAATATAGAAATGATTTCTCAGGTTCTGTTGTTAGGCTCATAGCCCATTATTTAGCTGACTCTAAAAATATATCTGATGTGATTAAACCATATTGTGCTACTATTGACATAGCTAAAGAAGGGACTTCAAATTCTAAGCATTATGTAAAAGATAGCATCAATATGAACTGCCAAAAATCGTATGTAGGAAGACATAGAGTTATCATTTCTACCTGCAACTGTATTGGTAGTTTTTTTTATATGAAATTTCCGAAAGGCCATTTCACACATATTATTGTTGATGAGGCTGGTCAAGCCAATGAGCCAGAGTTAATGATACCATTAAGCTTGAGTGACAAGAATAGTGGACAAATAATATTAGCTGGAGACCCAATGCAGTTGGGGCCAGTTGTATTATCGAAAAACTGTATTGAATTTGGGATGGATCAGTCCTATTTATGTAGAATTCTAGAATGCTATCCGTATCAAAAAGACTATAATTCTTACAAAGATGGATTTGACGACCGTGTCGTCACAAAATTGTATGACAATTACAGATCATTAGAAGAAGTATTATTACTTCCCAGTAAAATGTTTTATGATAACACTCTTGTACCTAAGTTTGATAAGAATACATCCTGGATACCAAAGATAGTAAATGCGACCTGTGACGTTTTTGGTATCACTGAAAATAAAAGTGGCGGGATATACGTGTATGGTATACAAGGTCAAAATACACGAGCTGAGGATAGTCCTTCATGGTATAATCCCCAAGAAGCTTCTATGGTGGCCCTTACCACTTGTAAACTATACAAAAACAAAGTGACTCCAGAAGAAATTGGTATAATATCACCGTATATTGCGCAAGTAAGATTACTTTAATTTATTACTAGTCTTCACACTCACACACTGGATACAACCAGTGAGATTAATAAGATTCACGAGGGGGCGAAACTAAAATTGTGCGTTTCGTTTGATTGTGATTTGTCAACAGCATCTCTACTCCAATACGCGTGGCCACGTTGCATTAGCATACCGCGTCATGATATTATGTCCGTTTGACCAATCACAATCGACCCCACCCTTTCTTGCATCTTTTATTTAACATTCTCACATCCCTGAGATTTTAGTTGTTCGATTCGAATTTTTTAGAAATACATAATATACAAATGAAATTAGTTACTATGTGTGAAATTCAATTAACCTCAAATTATTAGAAGACTGAACGTGTAATGAAAGAATATGTATTAAGTATATTAAAAACAAAATAAAAACGGCGACTTTGAAACAATGAGCAATTTTGTGTGCCCGTAGTACTACAGTTATAACAAATCTAAATATTTAAATCTCTTTGCAGAAATAGTAAATATACCAAAATCTAGATATGTTTATGAATTGAACATCTTAATATCCGTAAGTTTACGATGTCAACCGTTTTCTCGGAAACTTCTAATAATCTGATGTCGTTTAAAAACTGCTTAATAGTTTATTATTATAGATTAATGATTGATAATAAATCGTCGAGGAACTGAGACTTCTATGCCAATTGCCAACCATCAAAATTTTTTTTTGAATTAAGGGTAAAACACTCACAAAATCATCTGCGACATAAAAGTTACTTTGCTACAGACACCTAAATGATGTGTGTTTAACTAAAGTATGCCTTTGATTTCAGATTAAATATCTACGCCTTATATTTAATGCAATGGGACTACCACAACCAAAAATTGGCACTGTTGAAGAATTCCAAGGTCAGGAAAGACCAATAATCTTGATCACTACTGTGAGATCTACCGAATCTTTAATTCAACAGGATATCAAATATACATTAGGATTTGTAAATAGCCCAAAAAGATTAAATGTAGCAATAACAAGGGCTCAAATATCAATGATTTTATTTTGTAACCCACATTTACTTAGCACAGATTTGTTATGGAATGAAGTCATAATGAATGCAGTAAATAATAATAGATATATGGGGTGTTACTTTCCCATTGAAGAAAAATAATGAGAAAAGTGAATATGTTTTAAGTATTTTCTGGTTTCTAATTTTAAGAAATATATTATTATGCCTATAAGATGTTGTATTCACTTCTTAATTAACCTTTAAAAAATAATTATAATAAAAGTATTCAGCGTAAAGACAGAAAAATCCAGTTTTAATTTTAATTCGAATTTGTATGGAAATAGTCATGTAACGATGTCTGATTGCCTGCTATCATACCAATTCACAAATTTGTTTGACGTCAGTGGCTCATGCTTGTAGTAAGTGCCCTGCCTCACCGGGACGCCATGGCGACGTTAGGAGAGCAGGAGCCTTACTAACAATTTCTTTCAGGATACCTAAGTAAAAAACATAATTAAGAGACTATGAAAAAGCAAAAAAAGTGCTTTAGTGTGCTAATTCGCCAGGTAGCCAGCGTCGCAGCTCGCCGCATGCGAAGCGGTCAACTCTGGCTGAGCTGGCTACTTGGCGACGTCGGTAGCCAAGGGAGTTAGCCGGCATACATCTTAATATTAACTATTTGGCGACGTGGCCATGGCGTCCCGGTGAGGCAGAGACCTAAAGCGATTTTGTCTCAAGCCTCAATTCAGTAAACACAAACGTTTTTTTTAAAGATTTTATATATATCAACTGTTACATAAACTCTGATTGTCTTTAAGTACGCCAAGTAATCGAATCTTAATTTTATTCTTAATACATACAAATATAATATAATTTTTTGACATTAGGCATTGACCACATTAATCTGTGGGCATTGGCATTTGACAGAAAATAAATAAATACAGGAACGTCATACTTTTCGTATCAAAAACTGCTTCTACGTTTTCGTTTTATTTATTAGTGTTAATAAAAATAACATATTTTATGAATATATAATGTTTTTCTGAATAAAATAATATCGTTCATGTGCTACTTAATCAGATAGCATAATTGAAAAAAAAACAATAAGAATGGAGGCGAATGGTGTTGTTCTTAGTAGTAATTTAATAAAATGGTTACAAACTCTTAATCTAGTAGCAAAACATGGAAATCCTGCAGGTAAATTATTTTACGTAAAAATTTAATCTATATCATTTATATTGTTTAGTGTGATATTTATCACATTGTGAAAGTAGATTGACAAATGATTGTAAGAATTGTGATAATCTTGTAAGTTTCGATTGCATTTAGAACTATCTGATGGTGTAGCAATAGCTGAAGCTCTAAGCCAGATTGCACCAGAATTTTTCACTGCTTCATGGAATTCAAAAATTAAAACTGATGTGGGACAAAACTGGAGACTCAAAGTTAGTAACATAAAGAAAATATTAGAAGGAGTTGTAGGTAAGTGAAAGGAACAAGTTTATTTCTAATATCTAATATTTATATATCTCTATATCTAGTAATATAAACACCACTTTTAAGTAGAAATATTCTAAAGAAATATATAAAAAAGCTGTAATGCACAATGTGAACTTTGCTGGTGCTATGATTATTATATTCATAAATATATCTCCTTTTTAGATTATCATCAAGATGTTCTCAATTTAAGTCTCCAAGAGTTTTCGCGGCCAGATGTTGTAAACATTGCTGAACATGCAGATCCAGAGGATTTAGGGAGACTTCTACAACTTGTGCTTAGTAAGATTGTTTTTAGAGATAAAAATTATTGCTGAATGTTTGTCAAGTAGTTGCCTGGCATTTGACTAATGGATTTTTCTATTCAAGGAAACTGGCATCTTGTATTTTACATTTATTTATCTATAAACATAATATAATTATTTACAAAAAATTTCATACTCAATGTACAGTAAGCAATGCAAGGTTATTTCTTTTGTGTGATATTGCTATTTAAAACCTTGAGTTTTCACAGGCTGTCATCAATATTACTTGGTTAAAACAAGGTATTTTGTATTTCCATTTTATTTTGACCAACCAAACTAATTTGGGTTTGCTTTTAAATAGATTAACAAGATTTCAATGTGTGAAATTGATTGCTATCTGTACTATGTAGTTGGTATTTAGTAGTGCTGTTCAGAGTGTAGAGCTGATCCAGAACATGTGAGTTTGGAGCTTGGTTGATAAAGGGTCTTAAAAAGTTATATTCTATATTAAATATAAACATATTTTATTTCCTATATATATTTCTTTATTAATTATGTGACGGATCACTCCTGTGTGTGGGGCGCATAGGTAAGATTACCGTCGGCCATACACACACACATATAGACATTATATTAATGCAATGTGGGACACAGTAATATAATTATACCCAAGTCTAATTTTAAAAATACAAATGTTTTGTTCTGGTCCATCAATTAGCATGCAATCTATATTTTTTTTTGAAATATATAACATATAGTATATGTGGTATGTATGTAAAATAAAGTCAAGGAATTAACTGATATTAAATATAATTGTGCAACTTTAAAATCTAGTCTACAACTGTTGTGGGGTTTCCTTTAAGGAGAACACTAGTGTCATGTTGTAAATCTAGCGTAAGACACTAGAATTCGTTCAGTAAGGCTTTTCTCGCATTGAGGTTTGTTAGTTTATGCAAATAAAGAAATCATTAATAATCAGTTTAAAATATGTTTTACATAAGTTTCAATATTAGTTACAACTTATTAATGATCTAATATTTGAAATAAAAACAAAATAAAAAATACTTAAATGTTCAATTAGATTTCGTTTTCGCTGTTCAGTTAAGGCGGTTTATATGAAATCTTACATTTAAGTAAGTAAATAACATACAACGACCGCGATTTGTTCTTAGTGTATTTCAAGGCACATTGCCTTGAAATCCACAGTAATAGTATTAAAATATAAGTAATTATAATATACGATATGGAACGTTAATTTTTGTATTAGGACCAACAAACCAAATAATTTTTGGAGGTAAGAAATATAATTTAAACATTGTTTGTGTTTATATTAATTTAACCCCTTTAATGACTTGAGTCTTGTACCTTTTTACAACTTATATAATCAATGTGTTTTAGTGACCTGGCCAAACAAATTTTTGGAGGGAAATCTATTGTGTATCTAAACCGTATTAACCTCGTTCAGGAACTATTTGATCAAACAACTTGTTATGTTAACTCGTTATAATTATAATGTTTTTTTATCAGGTTGTGCAGTCAACTGTAACAAGAAAGAAGAGTACATCACGCGAATTATGGAACTAGAGCTGTCATGTCAGCGATCTATAATGCAAGCAATACAGGTAATTGTAGTAATTAACACTTGGAAAATATTTATTAATTGGGTTAAATTTTGTTTTCTCATTCATTAAGTAACTTTGAAATATTGCATTCATAAGTTATACTACATATACCTTGTTTTGATGTATTTTTGTAAGATTTTTTATTTATTATTGCGCAACGTTTACGTAAGCTTATATTCCAATATATAGTTTTTTTAAATACTTCGTAAATAATTAGCGATAGCGTCTATAAAAAATATGATTTATGTTGTTGAATTTTAAGTACTTGTAATATGTAGCAGTAGTGCACTTCCGGGTGTCGAACTCGGAAGCGGGTACCCGACATAGGGACATTATAAGTTACTCTATATTTATGTTGATAAAATTAAATATTGCACATTCAATTGTAAACAGGGCGTAAAATCGTAATATATTATCGCAATAAAAAATGAGCAAAGTCTTGCACAAGTGCAGTTTCGACGATGCACGATCGCCGCCCGCCCGGCTAATGTACGCACCTAATGTCCTTGCATCACGAAGCAGACAATAAATTTAGTTAGCTTTAGGCGACTGCGGGTGCCTCACTCGTTGTTGTTGATAGTAATTTAAAAACGTGCGTGCGGATTTTACGAGACGATTGTGACATAATAAGTATAATAAATTTTGGAGTGCCTGAGATTATTGGAATTTAAAACAGTGTCAATAGTTATTTATCTATGGTAATGTTTATTAGGAGTTGGAAAATATTACTTTGGGACAAATTCGAGCGAGTCTGCCTGTCGATGGGCCCACGACGGAGCACACGGATGTTGATATGAAAGAGGTTCTTGCTCAGAGATGTCATGAACTTGATGCGCAAGTAAGATATAATTAAATTTTATTTTCGTTTGCTGTTTTTTTAATTACTTTCCTTGTATTTTAATATATGCAGTTGCTCTCGGATTCACGCCGAGGATCATTGTAGATTAGTTCTAGCCTGTTCTGTCAAAGATAGCCCTTTTCGTCATAATTATTATTAATTAAAAGAGTGTAATTATACTGATTTAGTTTTTATGATTAATGAGGTAAAAGTTTATATACTCGAAATAGTTTCTATAAATTAACTAATATTTGATATTATGTCATAAAACGCTTTCATTATTATTCCAAAATGCTTAAATATACAATATATATATTACAATGTTATTAAGATACATTTACAGAATTAAGAACTTATTATTTGTTTTAATAGAGAAGACTTCTGCTCCACATTGTTTGCACAAAATATTTATGTAATTAAACATTTCGTTTAAAAGTGAATTGACGTAACAGTCAGTGTACATTTACGAGTAGGTGTACTGTACGAAACGATGTTTTTAGAAGTCCAACATACTGAACTCGAATGGCTTGGAGCAAAGTGTTACTAAAAGAACTATGAGGAAATAATAAGCTTAATTATTTACCAGGTAAAAGCCCTTCAAGAAGAAAATATGACGCTATTAAGTGAAATGAACAGGCTCACGGCAGCCCGGGAGGCTGACAACGAGAGCAAAGACGACCTGGATGATGCTGGAGCATCCTTAGGACCAGCACACGCTGGTACATTACGGTACAGCAATATGCGTAAACAACTGGATTCTCTGAAGGATGAGCTGGATAAGGTGGAGTTACAGAGAGATGATCAGAAAGCGAGAGCAGATGTTCTTGAACGAGAAGTCGCGCTTTTGAAATTGAAGAATGAAGAGCTACAGGTATGTCTTAGTGGTTGGTTTTGAATGAAGATTTTTTTGCAAAATAATTATTGTTTCAATAAGGTTTATAGTATGTTCGCTGTAGCATGGTGCGGGTGACAGTTTCAGTAACGTTTCGTTTCACTCTTGAAAAGTTTCCGCGATGTATAATGTATATGTTATAACTTAGTATTTCAGCTGTACCACATTCATACTATAAACAAATAAATATAGCCTTTATTGACAATCTTGTAAGTTACATTTTATCTTATTTCTTCTTAGTTATTAAAGTATTATTTATTATGTTATTATTTCCTATTAGATACTTTCAGCATAGGCCTCCCCAAGTGTTCTCAACAAAGAATAAAGATCTATCTCTAGCTTTCCTCATCCATGTCGCTCCTGCCACCTTTTTAATATCATCTTCCCATCTACGATATTGTCGACCTTTACTTCTCATATTATGTCTAGGGCACCATTCCGTAACTGCTTTGGTCCATTTTTCCGTATTACTTCTTATCAAATGCCCAGCCCATTTCCATTTTAGTTGTTTGATTCGGTATTTTATGTCTATTGTCTGCACTCTACAACATTCGATTTATATTGAATCATTAATTACTGTAGTAACTTACATTTAACACAGCCAGAATGTTCTAGTCTACAAATAAAATCAAATTGAAAGAAAAATTAAGCAACTGCACCATGGTACAGCGGACATAGTATAGTTATAACAAAAATGTTATTATTTAGACTTTATGAAATTGTCTTTGTTGACTTTTACACGCCTTATGGAGTTCGATTTGCAGTTATCAGAATTGTGAATTATACTGCATGCATTTATAGATAGCGGCAATTGACAACGTCGCGCTAAAAGACGAAGTTGATGCGTTGAGGGAAACGGCGGCAAAGGCGGCTGCTTTAGAAGCCACTGTGGCCTCTTACAAGAAGAGGATGGAGGAACATGTGGACTTGCGGAGACGGGTAAGATCATAAGATACATATTTGTTTTCTATATATATATATATACATTATATGTTGTAATAGTTGAAAAGAGCATTCATTTGGAATCGAATTCAATTACTACATTATTTCAAACGTTTTGTTAAAATTGTACTCGAATGACGCAAAAAACTCTTACTTTTTGAATTTATTTATAGTATTATAAATAAGTAAAAAAAATATCTTTTTAAAGTTGTACAAAGTGATTTGCCATTATAGAGAAAGTATTTTGCTCATCTGCATTATACGGAAAGAAAATGCCAAGACATAATTTATTACTGCTGGTTCATTGATCTCGAAGCATTATGATTTAATATGTATGACGCAATTTTAGTCTAGTATGAAAATTGCAAAAGCGTTTTTAAATTTTGAGTAGATTTGCGTAATTTCGAATGGCCTTAATGAATTTGGCTTAAAGTAGGACAGTCTGTTCGTGTAAATGTAATAATATAAATTATTAGGTCGCTCTGAATGTACTCTTGCGTGGTTGTAATTTACCATTACGAAGTAAATAATATGACGCAATATAAACCATTAGTAAAGTTTTTCTTTTAACGAAATTAATTAATCTCGTTAAATTATACTGATACCAAAATGTACTACCACATGAATTTCCAAGCTATTATCCAAAGGTCTTATTAACGATTGTACCACAAAGTACGGTGGCCGTTGATACATAGTTTTTTAACATTAAATAGTAAGCCGAAGAGAAGTACATACCTTCATATATGATTGTCCCGAACTTAACAATTAAATACATACGATTGTCAGTCGATAAGGAACAATTAGTATAGGGACAATGAGATAGGTTAGACAAATACTTTGCCTTTAGGCTTTAAATGAAATCACAAATAGTGATACGCACAAACACTTACTAGACAAAATTGAGGGCGTAATTAATTAAGTTAAATCTAAACAGTTTCTATGTTATATCAAAACCCCAGCAAATGTGACGATAGACCGTATCACAAAATTACGGATCACCTCAACAAAATTTACAAAATAATGATATCTATTACGATCAATGATATTCTATCCCAATATAGCGATTGAATTGAAGATATTTTTAAACATAAAATATGAAATAATTTCAGGTAAAACTACTTGAGGTAGCAAACACGGAGCACGTACACCGGGCTATAGAGTACGAGCAGGCGGCAAATCGCGCCAACGCTATTCGGGGACAATTAGACATTTATAAGAAACAGGTAAGATAATGTGTCAGAGTGGGGCAAGACAAGTGGCTCGACATATTTCTGCGTCTGATTGGCCATTGTAGGCAAGATCAGTTTCTTACAATTAATTAAAAATATAATGGAAATCAATTTAAGGATATTAAAATATATAAAAATCTATTTGAATCACAATGCTGTACCGCGCTATCATTTAAAAACCCTGGTTTAAATGTTTAGGATATTTTATTAGTATTTTATCAGTATAACCTGATTTTGTATTTACTTTGGATATGACTCTTTCATATTGTATTATTATTTGAAAACAGAAGTGGATTTTCAATTATACATATTTTCTAGCAAAAGCAACAAGATATCTATGAATTTATTATTTTTTAATAATTATTCCAGGTAATAGATTTAAATGAGAAGTTAGATGCTGAAGTAACCAAAGCTGACCGATTGGAGATAGAAAACAAGAAACTTAGCAGTCACGTGGCGTCGCTCCAACGAGAGAAAGATACATTACTGCAAGACCGAGACAAACTAAAGGAGACGGTAGAAGAGTTGCGCTTCTCAACTATTACATCAGATGATATTGCAAACTCTAGTGAGTTTACGAGTGTACTTTGTGTAAATTAATTGCTTAATATATTAATTTGTTTCACTTTAATCAAAGTGACCCGCCTGCTGGCTTGCCTCCTGTTCCATAGTTGGCAAGTGCTTAAATAACAATTTTGCCTTATAATTATCGTTTCGCTGGGAACCCACCTTCAGGATAAAACCCTTTGGGTGCGTCCACATCTGACGCAGGAGCGGCGCACGAACAAAAATGCACGCGCGCAGCTCGCAAACTGCTCGCGAGCCGCACATTCGCGGCATATTCGCCAGATGTGGACGCACCCTTATAGCTACAGAGAAGATTAGAATATATTAGATGCGCGACATAAATTTTATTTGTTTCATTTATTTGTAATTTAATACGATATAGGTTAAGGACCTTTAATTTAAAAAAAATCTTTAGTGAATTTATCTCTACTAAATGACATAATCGTCTCTCTATCTCTTTTTATATGAAAACTTTATCATATTCTGCAAATTGTTCGATTGACTATGACTTCAGATGTTTTTTTCAGGAGCGAATGAAAATGTATCGCAGGAGTTGATGCCGAACGATGTTAAAGAGAGATTAATAAGGCTAGAACATGAAAATAAGTTATTAAAGCAAAACCAAGGCGCACAGGCTGATCAGGCTTCAGTACAAGTAAGAACTACATTATATATATATAGAAAGAAAAAAAACTTTATTATCTATACATATGTATATATAAAATTGTCGTGTCACAATGTTCGTTCCCATACTCCTCCGAAACTGCTCGACCGATACTTATGAATTTTTTTATGCATATTCAATAAGTCTGAGAATCGCCTACTATCTATTTTTCAAACCTCTAAATGATAAGGGATGCCAACCCCAATAATTTTTGTTTTATTTATTAGACAAATTTTTTTGTTTTTATTTTTTATGATACAGCATACAAAAATACATACAACCCTTAATTTTCATCCACCTTCTACGATCAACCCCTATTTTTTATTTGTTAGTTAAGAACTTATAACTTGAACCTCTGAGGTTTATATAGAGAAAAATCACAGAAAAACCTAAAAAGTTTTCATTCCGGAAAACCGAATTGTCTCTGGGGTAGCAAACCAAAATGTTCCATGTTGGTATGTACTAAAAAGGCATTAAGGAGAAACGAATTTCGCGGGGGCTAGTCTTAATATATATAAATTACGTGTCACGTTGTTTGTCCGCTATGGACTCCTAAACTACCGAGCCGATATCAATCAAATTTGCACACCGTGTGTAGTTTGATCTAACTTAAAAGATAGCTTACATCTCAATTTATACCCGCAATATTATTTTATTGCAAAATATTTGTTTATTATTTCATACTCACAATTCTAACAGATGGCGCTGCGTTGAATGTACCAACGTTTCAAATAAGCTACAATTTAAAGGCACCACCACCAAAAAAGCATGGTGGTCCCCATGACTGGTGTTCTCCTACCGTTTCCCTTGAATAGGTTACTACTATGTAATATAACTAAAACCTTAGCCACAGCAACGCTTGGCCGGTCTGCTAGTATATTATAAAAAAAGGATATTTAGTTAAGAAAGTGAGCTCACTAGGATTCCCCGTATCGTGGGCAGCTAGGCTCTTCCATGTTAACGGTACTTTGACATAATGATTTCACTTCAATTTAACACTTACATTTTATAATTATGGTTGCACAATAAGAATATTTTTCAGCATAGGACAGGTTAAGAAGATTTTGTTTAAGATTGTTAGTGAATGTATAAAGTTTTGAATCGTTAGTAAATATTTTTTAAAGATGAAAGGGCCTCTGAAGGTGAAAAAGCGTTGGGGTAGCTTATAATATGTAGATTTGCGTTCTGTTTGATATGGTGGGGTCGGTGTTTGTTTATAAAAAAAAGTCTGCATATTGCTATTAAGTACAATTGTCTAACCGGTAAAAGTTTAGGATCCTATCACATAGGATTATTATATACCTAAATATAGTTTTAGCCACTCCAATACATTTGACAGTACTCTGTAACTCAATGGAACCATTACTGTAGTTAATTGGCAAAATTCAGTATCGTTAACCTGGGATTTTTACAATAATTCGAAATAGATGACGCCGATATCAAGTTAGCCAATGATAATCATAGATGGCGCTATTTTCTTGAATGATTAATGAAATATCAGAAAATAACGGAATGCTGCGTTCGATTGTGATTGCCCAATTGGACGAAAATATTTGTACATAATTTAAAATCCTAACAAACAGTTATTTTACAGTTTTTCTTAAGTTTCATTACGTATTTAATAATTTATAGTATATTTGATATTTTTCTAGACTCTTCTAGAAGACTATGTGGCTCGTTTGGAGAAGCAGCGAGCGATGAATCGCGAGGCGAATCAACGGATAATGCAGTTGGAAGCGGCCATAGAGGCGCCCCATCCGAGACTAGCTTCTGCTATTGAAGATAATCAAAGAAAATGTAATTACGCTAATAATTTTCATTACTTCTATAAAATTATCTATCTGTCTCTAGTTACAACTATCGATTTCATTTACTTACCTACATACACATACATCAGTAATGCGTGGATAGTCATAACTCAAAAATTACTGAACTACTGTTGATAAAATCCAAATCCAAGGAAAATTGAAATAAAAGGATCATATTGACATGGCTTAGTTTCTGGGTAATTTAAGGATAAACTTACAAAAAGACTATACACATTATTTGGCAATTCACGATGGTTTAGTTTAGCGAACTTATTCCAATCCAGCAATGTATATTTCTAAACTAATATATTTTTTTAAAAGTAATTCTTGACTTTGTTCAAACAGGACCTTTCAATCATATTTCGCATTTGCATTTTGATATATATTAGCTTTGCGATACCGTTAAATACCAATTTGAATTTAAGGATAATTTTTAAGCACTCGTTTCAGCGCTACAATTAGAAGAGCTGCAAGCGGCTTTAGCTGAAGAACGGCGTCGAGCAGGTAAACTCCAAGAAGCCGTAACAGCACGTGAAGCTGAACTGCTAGCGACGGAAGACAAGTACAAGAAGTGCGTCGAAAAGGCGAAGGAAGTCGTACGAACGCTTAATCCGAGGACCACGGGTAAGACTTATATTTTTAAAAAATCCAGTGACGCTACAAACTATTAGGTCTGGGCTCTAGATTTCTGTAACTGTTTCGTGATCATTTGTTTTTGAAGTTATACTTCTTTAGGCGCGTTATGAAAAATTGATGAGAGTGAAATTTTACGATGCGCGCGCACTGTGACACAAAATTATCAGTATGAAGTTGCCCACGGAAGATGCTACGGCATTGGACATAATTTAAAAACAACATTCGAATAATAATAGAATTTATGTTACACTTAATGAATAATAATAAATATTTATTTATTTAATTTTTCAAATGTAAACTGAACTTTATTGACTATAATGACTCCTTTTCCAGTCTTTGATTATTTAATTGTAATTAATTATTTGCATGCAATCAAAAACTATTTTTAATAATGCCAAAGAAGTATAACTTCTTACGCGCACCCTTTTTTTTCTATTAGGCAAGTAAGTGATCAGCCCTCTGTGCCTGACACGCTGTCAACTTTTTGAGTCTATGATAAATGGTAATATACCTTCACCGTAAGGGCGAGGGTTTAATGCGCCCATAGACAGACCGTCTTTTGGTTCACAGTCGGGGTTCGAACCTATGATCTCAGGGATGATCGTCGTACGTGAAGCCTAGTCCATCAATGCTCTTACAACAACATTATTTTCCGATATTTATTGTTGAGAATGGCAGTTGACACATTTTAAATTATTGTCAAATTATACCATTAATTGACGTACTAAGTATATAAGCAAAGAATAATATTTAAAAAAAAATATATTCTTTGCATATCGGCTATAGTGGTGCGTAAGATGGTACTGCAAAGAACTGCTTCGCTATGTCAAATTAGTATGAAAAATATCAAAATTTAATTACAATTAATTTGTTTATACTATGTGTGTCAATAACCTTATAAATTACGAACTCCCTCGTGCTATAGAGGCCCTATGTCTAAGCTTTATTAAAAATATTTTTGTGTGAAATTTTTTATTGCGTTTGTCAGGTCAACAACCCTTGTCAGATGCAACTTTGGGATACTCTCGAGCGATCACTAGTGCAAGTGGAGCCTGTACGACCGTAGCACGACCTGAAGCCACGCCCCCTAACGCGCAGAGACATGAGTAAGGATTTTGAAATATATTAACAGCAAGCAAAAGTTGTTTAGGTGTTCTGAAATATGACTTAAAATCATAACTAGCGGTCACATTTACAGTTTATATAAAAATTACCTTTTTTTTAATTTTCAAATATTATTCGTATCAAACACAGAATTCTACTACTAAGCACTACTTGGACATTCGAACGTTATGCATTTCGAACGATTGCGAAGCTAATAAATATTTAGAATTTCTTGTAAATTTTAAAATAATTTTAGGAAATTAAACTTATCAATGGACTTCATTAACTACATTATTCATACTGCTAATATTGTCCAATAAAGTTATAATTATAATATAGCTAAAGACAGTCAGTCGTCATTTATAACTAATAAATCTGATGTAATTGCAGTTCGCATCTATCTCTTTTCCTCAAAGCGTATACACAATTTGACAGAAAGAGACGAAAGAGTGTAGGGTTAATGAATAATGAAACGATCTATAGGTGGAGCGGGACAGAAGAGAGCCGTGTTTCAGTGAACGAGCAACGGCTAATGGCGTCCGCGTGGTACGAGCTTGGCGCACGTTGCCATCGCGACGCAGTCGAAAGTAAGTTCGCGTTATTATCGGCAGGACACTCGTTCCTGGCGAGACAAAGACGTCAACCCCCCAGGCCGAGGCATTCCCCCGCTGCGCCTGCGCATTAACCTACATTGTTTGTGTTCCAGGATCACTTAAACATTACGCACAGGCTGCTATATTGGTAGATTTCATTGGTGTGTATTTAAAGGAGTCTTGAAAGTGAGATTATTGAAATGCAGAATTTCAATCTGTTCAAGTAATAAATATCTCAATCCTGTAAAATAAGAAACTAAATATTTTTCTAGTTTCCATATTTCTAAAATTTCGTGCATCAAACTAGTTTTACTATCTTTCATGTTATATGACTCCGTATATTCTTATGTTGTAATCTAGAATGTCAGCTGTCAAACCTTTATTTCTGCGTGAAGTTTGACATTTTTGACACCTAAACGAGCAAATGGACCTTTAATATACCAATATAGTAATTGCATTGTGTTGTAAGGTTTACTTAGGAAATTCGAAGTGATTACAAAAATACGTTTTTTTAAATCTTACAGACAATAGTTGTAAGAAAGTTGTATTATAAAATACGTTTCATAACTGTTATGTTTAGATGCTAATTTTCTAATCCCAACAAAATGTTACATAGAATCTACTCTTTTAAAATATTGTAATAGTAGAACTACAGTAACAATTAATATCGACATTAACTTAATGAATTTATGTGGCCTTTATTACGCAAAATATAAATATTTTTTATGTAATGAGAGAGTATTATTATATAAACTCAGTGTAAAACGTGATAGTAACATAGGAACATTTGTTTTTATATTAAGTTATTAGTTATGCCGTAACTTATTTTTTTTATTCTCACGTACGTATATTTTCAATCCTTAAGTTTTCAGGGTTTTTAATGATTGTCTCAAAATCGACTTGCCAATAAATGCAATAATAGTTATTTTCAAATTATCAAATAATAATTACGCTTATGTTAATCACATTATTTTAGACATATATAATGTTAAAATTATATGTAAGCTATATGATAAATTATACTAATAGGGAAGTGTTCGTTAGTATATAAGATGCGTTGTCAATGTAATAGTTGCTGGTAAATTATGATTTTGATCGCTTCGAGTGTTAAAAGTTTCGTTTGGCACATGGTAGAAACTAACACGTTCTAGATAAAACAGCATCTAAAGATGATTGTAGACTTGTGTAATATTATTACGTTCAACTTTTCTTTACAACAAAACATTAAGACCTATACTTTTAAATAAAGTTTAGAACAATATTGATCAATTCAACATTTTTTTTATATTCTTTTATTTTCGCCATTTAAAAAGCCATTGTTGCTAACAATGAAGAAGTATGTACTTTTGTGATCACATCCACCTATATCAGAATTATAGTGTAAAAAGTAATGTTTAAGTGTACCTCATTTGAAATTATCCCATCTGTACTATATAAGCATCATTTAATGATATATTTGTATCGACTTGTATTGGATTATTGTTTATAAATATTGTTTATCTTTACGTTTATATGATTTTGATTCAAATATTTTATCAATGGTTTTAATAAATTTTCCTACATAATGTGTATTATTTTTACCGCATAGAAGAAAAAACACCCTAGATATTTTATAATTTATTAGTTATCGAGATCACAAGCCACTGAATAAAATAATTTAACATATCACAAAATTAATATAAACAGCAAATACATTGATCTTTTATCACAAATTATTTATAAAAAAATATGTAATAACAACAAAAGTTATATCCTAGGACACTGAAAAAATAAGCACATATTCGTAATTTCTAAAACAGCCTTGATACACATTGCGGTGGTAAAATGTTGCTTAACCAAAACTAAAAACATTCTCTTAACTTTTGGATTACAATGTTTTCGAAAGGGTTTTATGTATTTCCAGGTTTTCCTCCAGTTTGTAATTATACAAAATCCAACCATTTAATTTATATTTATTGTTAAAACAAGTTTAAAACATTGTTGAGAACACATTGAGAAATGAATTGAATCGGAATACTTAGTTCTAGTCAAAGTCTTCATCGGAATCTGTCTTCAGAACACTGTCTGATCCGGAGCCTGGCTCGCTATCTATTGCTATTTCTCTGTAAAAAAATAATTGTTTTATGTAATACTAAGACAAGTCAGCAAAAAAACATTAATTTACTTTTCGGTGAATTTATTTAAGTTATATTTGGTTGGACAAAGTAATGGTGAGACTTTCTTGAGATCCTAGGCAACACGTGACTTAAGGATAATATATTCACTTTCAAGCTCCTATGGAATTTGAATTTTGAATACTATTACTATCAGTATTTACTATGGTAGGGACTCTATACTCTACCTAATAGAGGGTACTTGTAGTGAGATAGAATATAAGAAAGCATCAGCATTTTATAGCTATTTCAAATATATCGCCTGAGAACCTAACACATACGTCTTATTGCTTTTTCAATAGCCTGAATAAATCATTTGAACACGAAGCAAGGTGGTCTATGAAGTTATTTTTCTTATTTATCATTCATGCTATTAAGTTGAAGTGAAAGGTAATATTAATAGGATCGGATAGAAGTTCACGCGCCAGTAAGTCACTATTTCTTTTATTATCGCGCACCTAAGTTTTAAATAAATACACACGTACAGTTCAATAAAGGCATATAGCATAATATTTATATTAGTGTTAAAAATGCCGTAAGTATAAAACATGTTCGCAATCCCACACACTTGCCTGTATACAATTGCGATGTTCGCGTGAATCGCAGTTATTACCTCTGCCGATAAAATTACCAGTCCATAAATTCATAAAAGTCTAAAAGAGTCATAAAACATCTATTTGTTTATCACAATTACTTCATCATACATTGTTGGCAGACAACTTGTAAAATGCCGAGGTGCAAGAGGCAATTTAAATTATATTATAACTTTTTATTAATATCTTTTGCTTCGCCGCTCGCAAGTTATTTACGCCTAATTAAGGGAATAAGCAAGTATTTTCCTGCATATTTTAAGTGCAATTTTGTTATATATAAAAAGGTAATGGCCACTAACCCATTGATATCCTTAGTGAGCTGAATGTCGACATTAGTCGCGTTATCGTTGAGCCCATTGAGCGCCTCACAAAAGTCGCTGCCCACGTTCTGTAGGTGCTGCGTGTTCAGATGGAATCCCTGCGAAATAAATCATGTTAGGTGATGACGTCTCAACTGATATATTATGCAGCTTATCTTCGCTTAGCGCTTGCTCGCGTCTCGGGACCAAATAAAATTATGTAAGGACATTCCGAAATCGTCTAATTTATTACTTAAGAGGATTAAAATGGTTTACATTCAAATACTTTTTATATTTATGTTATATTATTTATTACTCGAACGCATGGCTAGCTTTTAATTACCAAAAACTTATGTACTCATAAAAAAGGATTTTTTATAAAAAAGTTTAACGTCGATTATATTACATAAGGATTTAATGAAACCGTTTTTATACCGTTACGTATCTTTTTAATGGAGCTATAAAAGTCATCACCGTTAAGCGAATTAACAAGTGAAATAAGCTATCCTGACGTTACATTGATTGAAAATATATTGCTGCATAATCTTACGAGATCTGCACGGGCAGATGAATTAGACTGCATGTCAAACGCACCCTTATCATTAATCTCTCTCTATTAACTATCATTACTAATTGAAAAATGTAGTAAATAATCGATCAAAAAGTAATTATTTCTTTACTAGTGACACGTGTTGTTATACAGAAAATTCATTAACATCGAAGGTATAATGCTTTTTTCTGTAATATTAATTGTAGGAGTAAATAATACTGACACCGTAATGATGAATTGTTGAATTCGCAGCGGTCGACTTCTTGCTCTTTTTCCTGTGATCCGTGAATATTTCTTTGCGATGAAAATATGTTTTTGCTTTCTCATGCTTATGTTTTGCTTGATTTATTGCAGTAAGTAGTGCTTTTGTAGATAATTTATTTAAACACAACTCGTAACTTTTTAAATATCATCATATAATTACTCGAATATATCTAATTGGTGACAATAAAGTATGCAAAATTTTACTTCATAATCTAAGACTGACCTTAAATGGCCCTCTGTCAAACCCGCAGAAAGAGGCTTCCATAGTGTAAGAACGGGTGACACCAAGATGGCGCCAAACCGTGACTCGTGCTGTACTCTCTCTTTCCCTCTCCACTCGGAACGAACATGAGCCCAAAGCAAATGCTGGCGATATCCGGTGCATCAGCGCCGGTAACATCTACATAGTAATTTCTTAATTTATATGAGCGAGAGTATCTTGTTAGAGGATGTAATAAAACTGTATAATTAAAAACCTGAATCTCATTGAACGGCACTAAACGTCTTTTTTAAATTCAACTCGATTTTAACGGAACTAACCAGAACCACAGCTCTAAGAATATATGTGTTTAATCAATTCCAAAAATGGTGAAGTGCAATCTTGAAACGTCGATTATGCAACTTACGAGGTATTTAACAGGTTCATCCTGTACGAGTCTGTCGTTGCTGCACCAGCTCTCTGCGCCGGCACATCCATAAAAAAATACGTTCTTTTTTCGTGAATGACCATGGTAATCACAGTATACAAGGGGAGGCTTTTTCCAAACTCGTACTAAATATTCGATTAAGCCCTGGACATAAATATTAATATAAGCGAGCAAAAAAAATAAAGCAAGTCTCTGCTTAATGTCGGTTATGATTTATATTCAATTACAAAGAATTTTTTTCGTTTTTCGGATTAGCTTTTAGAGTTTTATTATCATGATCAGCGATTTAAGATTGCAATATATTACGACATATATTTTACGAGACAAGAATAGGCACTATTTAATTATAAGAAACCTGCGAGCAGACGGCAAAGCATAAGTTGTCGGCTTTAATTAGTATATCTTCTGTGAGATTTGTCATGACAATAAGACATAACAAGTCACTAATTAATACAATTCACCTTTGTATGGTAGATAGAAGGATGCAAAACAGGATTTGGCTTGCACCAGCGTCGATTTAAATCTTCATTAGTTAGGCTGCACCGATGGCTGTAACAACACAGACATTATCGTTTCGAACCAGGAAGCTCTTGCCCGCTGCCTATACTCGATAAGCCGCCTGGACATGTTCATTGAGGTGACAAGCCCGTGGGTCGGGAGGCAGCTATCGTTATTCTAATATCACACACGTATGGGCCCTCAGTGCGTACTGAGCGTTATAACCGCATTTGATCGCATCAGATTGCGTTTTATTTATTTGCTACTACTCACTTGTTTGCATACCATCGATAAAATCTCAGGAAAAGTGTGCAGCTTCTCAGATACAAAAGTGTGCAGAGAACGTACCTTAGGTACGTATCTTACATTGAATCGCATTTTAATTTCCATTAGAGGATTTCAAAGCACTACTAGAACTGCTAGTTACGTACGCAAGCTATGGGTTACAATATTTACGTGCTTTCATCTTTTTGTGCTTATTTATGTAGTTTTATTAAAGTTTTGTGAACAAATGAGCAGTGCCCACAGTCCACACGCATAGCATGCAATTAAAGGGACTGTTCCGTGTCCATTCCATTAAAGTCACAGCACGTTCGGCAATATAAAATGATAATTGTTTCAAACTTATAAGGCTTACGAGCTGACAAAGAGAGTTTTGATGAGACAATTTGTTATACATCATTAAATAATATTATGGTCGACGTGCCGTTCAATATAATTGTAATGCAGCAATTCCCGCTAACGTTTATATTAAGCATCACAGTCAAGTTCTTATAATTTGCTAAGACAAAAAGAAGCACGAAGATTGCAATTGAGAACGAGATAACCGCACGTTCAACTATGCGTATGAATCAGACTGCAACTCCACAAATAAACAACAGACAAATCTAAATATAAATCAGAAAGAATTCGCCCGTGGGCTCAAATTATTTTCTTGTTTAACACAACGACCGTAAAATTAACAATGAATTGGAATAAGGAAGTCATTAACGCTTTATTCTATTAGAAAAGAATAACATCAATTGTGTTATTATTTACAGCTAGGTAAGGTCCGTACGTCTGCAATCTACGACAATTCTCCATAGGACGTCTGTTATTACAAGGTAATTCTTGTGATACGTAACTTCATCTCAGTATTGCTACGCATTTTGTAAGACGCAGATGCCCTAGCGGTACATATAATTGAATAATACTTTTCCATATTACCTTCACCTTCAAAATTGTATATGCATGTTATAAATTAAGTTAAAATAAATAATCTTGTAAAGTAACTAAGTATCTACCCTTGATGTATACAGACACATGTATCAAAGTTTTAGAACGAATGAAAACCAAATAATTAACATAAATGATAATACTATGCGACCCTATTCCATTATTATCTGCTGAGTATCTTAACTTCATCGAGATATCCAGTTCAACGAAGTTAACTTGAACTAATTAATCAAGATAAGAGTTGCTCTAGATGCATAACTGAAAACGATTCACTGTTGCTGCTTTCAAAAGGCTTCGGCGTTTAAACCACAAATAAATTAAAATATCTCAGTGCTTAACTAAATCCAACGAATAAGTAACATGGTGAGAGTTTCTATTAACATTAACTTCGCGTGCAACCTTTGTATAGTTTTTAAAACGTTGGGACAGTTCGACGTTCGTCCAATTAGGAATATTCCAGCGCAGAGATCATTAGTGGCCGTTGCAGAGGCGCGCCGAAAGCGTAGGAGACCGAGTTAACTCTCATGCAGCGTCCTTCACGTGCAAACCGGTTGCGCATCTTTTACTCTAATCATTGAAAAAATAAGCATGCCACATGTGCGAACGAAGCCGACCAAGCCAGAAACACCACCTCGTCCGCCTTATTTATGGAGGACTGTGACGGTACTGAATCACGCTTGAGGCCTGGTATTTCTATATTTTTTTTTAAAACAACGTAAAAAAAACTTTATGTGGCATGGAGTTTATTTAAAAGTTTCATAACCATAAAATTACTCATGATTATAGCAAAATATGCTATAAAAATTTGATGATCTCTCCGAATAGTTTAGTCGAGGCACTTTAAGCATAAACTATGATTAAGTACTATGTAGTAGCCATTTGATGTGTGTAGTGACGATCGAGGCTGGTTCAAGGGTTCGCCTGCCCATCTATTTATAGACTACGGCGTTGCGATGCTATCGGACCTCAACCATACCTCGGCAGTCCGCCGCGCACGACGCCTTCCCGCCCTCTATGCATCTCCTCTAAAGCTTACCGAATAAAATAGATCAAACTGAAACTATTTTTCTTTCGTTCCAGCTATTTATATCACATGTCCATTGTTTATCGCGAGGGGAATTAATAGCCGCCGGCGTCGTCTGCCTTTACTCGCGATACTAGTCGAGTTGATCAAATTGTAAAGCAATAAATATTGACGTTTGGCGCATGCTAATTAGTTTCATTGCGAGAATAATAATATTTCCATTGCGATAGATATCAATAATGTTGACGGTTAGATAAGCAGAGGCCGGGGCACACGTCGTGCTCATCCGTATGCTGCCCGCGGAGGCTGTTTCCTGAGCAGAGGGTAGTCAATGCGTCATCCACATCGCCTTTGATAAAGCCAGCCTTAGGAAAATAACTTAAGTATTCATTTTTACACACACATTACCTCATTTTCCGTATTTATTCGTTAGTATATGATTTTGGTCGTATAAGTACATGCATTGAAAAAATCGTGTACATTGTAAATTATTAATTAATTTGGACATTAAAAAAATCCTTAGTAAATATTTTATTTTCGAGTTTCAAATACCTGTTCTTGCTCTGTATGTATCTGGATGTTAACATAGTAGAACACATACACATTTCAATATATAACATTAACACAATTTTATTCTATTCGGTATAACATTGTTAATTGTTAGAAAATCAGACAATTATCTTATAACTTTGAGCTAGTACTAAGGCTAAAGGTCGTCACGTGGCCGTATTAGGCTAGTCTGACTCTTTGAAGTGTACACCCTAATGGACTGATCGTATCGTAGTCTCGTTTCTCGTTGCTTGTAGTTATACGAGTTCCTTTTGGATCCGTAGATACATCCAGATGCGCTGGCTAAGCCTAACTCTGTATTCTTGTCTGCTACCGGACACGGGCCGAGTTATTTACGATAGTCGCGAGACAATCGGCCGGTCGCAGTGCTTATCCGGTGCCACCGACGTGGTGCCAATAACATGACGTGGCCACCTTTATTAAACACCATCCGTTCAAATTAACACACGTTCCTAAGCAATAGAACAATCGTTGTTGATTCATACGCTATTATGTTATTATAACATGGAAATACGGAGACGTATAACTCTTGAGCTTTGCACGTTTTGCATCATTATAATGTTCCGAGAAATAGTTTTTTCCCTTAAATATGCGTGGAGAGAATGAAGATGAAGCTAACGGTGTCAGGTCGACTAATTGATTTTATTTGCTGGATGTTGGCGGAAGCGCGACGATTCGCCACGGATCGGTTCAACGACACGGCTTTGCTCAACAAACTGTCCTCACCTGCGGAATGCAGTCTGCGTTATAAAGGAGATTAACTTATTTTATAATTTTACATTTTTGTTTACAGTTTTCATGGTAGTGTTTTTCGGTATGAGCAAATACGTAATTTAGTTCATTTCACAAAGCCTGTTTTCAATATGCCCACATATTATTATGCGTATCTGAAATATGCACATTATCGTACTAATTTTAAAACGTAATAGCATTAAAATAAATGTATATAATTGTTACTTATCGAGGTCTTGTATATAAAGTTAATAACACACGTTCGATATTGGATTACAAAAAGGTCTGTCGGTTGAATTCAGATGACGTTATAAACGGACTTCGTGAGGCTAATTTGTAAAACTTCGTATCATCCTTTAGCGCCTGCAATCTTCGCAAGAATTATTGCGCTGCGAGCAATTGTAACAATTATTAAGGTGAAGATAATGGCAAGAATGAGTCATAGAAACTGAGGTCGACGGGATGAGCAGGTAATAGCCCGGCGGCGGCGGGTGCCACGGGCAGGGCACATAACATTATTTACATAATCGCGAGCACCGGGCGTCCTTGGCGCTCCTATTGTAGGATCCGTACATTGCTTTTATGTCGCTTAATGACAATAAAAGCTCCTTTAATTTACCTATACCATATAAGCTTTCGTGTTAACCATGCCAATTTAATTTAATTTCATTCGTATTTTAGGATGCATTTTGTTTAGTTATTGGTTTAAAATTAAGTATAAATTCATTAAATACGCATTCTGTGACAAGTATACTATTTTTCGACCGTAAAATAAATGATGCGTTCTTAAAATCGTCGGAATCGTGCTTGCAGCGTCTGCATTCGCGCACTAAAACATCGCACGACCCTTTCTTATAAGTTCTGTATTCGTTTCCATCGTAATTCACAAGTTGACTTTTCATTATTTATGACTGCTAAGTTTTGTCGCGGCTATTCTCACTGCCCTGTAAATGCATATTACTATTAGAGAATATTAAGGACATTTGAATAGAACAACTGTGTTCAACGTCTGACACAGCTTTCATGACTTTTCTTTGAGAGGTCACCACCATTATCGTTATTCATATACATATAATGTTTTCCTAACTTTAAGCATATTACATCCCTTTGTATATTACCAATGCTTTTAGTTGCTAATTTATATCCTAAGAGGCCAAAGTCTCATCTATAAATTTTCCTTGTGTGATATGGAAGTGTTTTTGAATTCCTGAGATTATTGTAAAGGAGGCTTCCAGGAAGGACGAGAGATTTTAATAGCTGGGCGTCGATGGGCGTCCATCCTTGAAACATTATAACTCAAGGTGAGTGACGTACGAGACATGGCTAAGTTTTAATAGTCTTGTGGTGTAAAACACCGTATTGAAGAAATTGGAAGTACTATAACTTTTATGACACATAATTTTACTTGCATATCCTGTCGTAGTCTCGTAGCAATTCTAGAGCTCAAAGTATTTTTAAGCATTGTATAAGTTGAGTTTACCATAAATGAGAAAGCTAATTCAGCCTTTTGTTTATTAATAAATAATGTAAATTAATACATAAAAACCGATATAAATTCCTTATCAAAAGCTGTACGGTATTGGCTTCGTGGCTTTCAGCATTTTTTATGGTTTTGTTTAACATTTTCCCTATTAGTATTGTATAACAAATTGAAATAGATAATTGCAAGTAACACCGGGGGGCAATAAACTTGCTTCAATATAAGGCGGTAGGCGTTGACGCGGAACACACTAAGCAATCCCAGTAGAATCCGGAAGCAAAGATAATTTTCACAATAAAATTGAACCTTCTACAGCAACGCACACATTCTTGCAAAAGCCCGGAAGAAAAAATTGCCTGTAACCAGCGTTTTCCCAGGCTTCGGATTGTAAGTGCACTTTGATCGTGCTACGTACAATCAATGAACCGTAGCAAATAAGCTAATGTGGTGCTATGATCTTTCAGAATGGTGGACGAAGATATAACTTTCTTAATAAACCTCAATCTTATATAAAGATTGAGCAACATTGTTTAAAATGTGAAAAAATATTAACAAAAGAGTTATACAAAGCTATTCTACTTTCATCGATTGGGAACCAATAAACATGCGCGCAGGATCTCAATCACGGCACTGAGTAAATACTAACGGCGAGTTTGTGTCAATATTGATAGAGCCAACAACGATAACAAAGAACCATAGAATCTAATGATAAACAGAGTTCAAACATAGCACTTGTAGCTAAGGATGTATGTGATTTGTCAAATCCAAGATTTTGCCGATAAAGAAAGGCTCCGTTATAGTTTTGATGAAACCATATTTGATTACTTTTAAATACATATTCTTAGAGATTATAATAACATTAACACCGTAAATTCAGAAATAATGTATAGATGTCTATTAGCTCTGAATTAATAATTATATATTCAGTTGAAAGAGAGTAGGTATAACAACGTAACTACATCGTATAACAAATGTTATACGATGTAGTTACGAGAACTTTTGTTAACTAATCCTGCCATAAAATAATAGGAATTGTAAAATGTGTCATTTTACATTTTATATTTTCTAAAGGAAATACATGAAGAATACCTGAAAACATTAAGTCTATTTGAAGGTTTTACGATGGCATAACAATTACTTTTCGTCCGTGAGAAAGATTTGATCTTGCGATCAATGCTTTCGTGCGGTGATGGCCATTGATTTTCAATTTATGATATTTCAAAAGCACGTTTAGATCCACGAATCTCAACAAATGCAAATTCTCAATTTTGTCATCCGTAAATTTAAAATTTCCTTAGAATATACAAATAGACTAAATTACAAAAAAACGTGTGTGTACTTATACTATGTACACGCGTTAGAAGTTATAATTCTTTGGCGTAACCAGATAAAAATATTTTCAACAATCTTATCTTTCGCCTACATTTGTAGAAAAAACGACACTTACAATAGAAAAAATTTACTCATAATTTTTCCTCAACGCGCCAAAACAAGTATAACTTAAAAAGAAACTAAAATGTTGACTATAGCTCACTTCAGGGTGTCGGTGTTTTGTGGACAGTGTGCAGGTGTCTACTTTTTGGGTCTAATTTACTCTCATAATTTTTCCCTAACGCGCCAAAAGAAGTATAACTTAAAAAGAAACTAAAATGTTGACTATAGCTCACTTCAGGGTGTCGGTGTTTTGTGGACAGTGTGCAGGTGTCTACTTTTTGGGTCTAATTTACTCTCATAATTTTTCCCTAACGCGCCAAAAGAAGTATAACTTAAAAAGAAACTAAAATGTTGACTATAGCTCACTTCAGGGTGTCGGTGTTTTGTGGACAGTGTGCGGGTGTCTACTGTCTACTTTTTGGGTCTAATTTACTCTCATAATTTTTCCCTAACGCGCCAAAAGAAGTATAACTTCAATTAGTTTACGTATAGTCGTTACATTTGACGCATTGATCATAAAAAGGAAAAATAGTAAGATTTCCAGGTTGTTCATTAGATAGTTTGAATATAAACATGCTTTACGTGTAATTTTATGTGAGCTATTTTTAACAAAACACTGTCCCAGCAGTCGTAAACAGCGGCAACGACCTCACTTATTACTTTCCAGTGTTATAATGCCTTTGGTAAAGATGAGATTTATCTAAGAATATTAGTTTAATCAAAATGCCGTAATATTAGAGTATTTGAATTTGTTAGCGTGATGAGTGACTACTTGATGAGAGGATGTAACGTCAGATAGAGCTTTGGAAATTACAGGGCAATAGGAAGGCGGGTATCGTACGGTCCTATCCAGTACTCTAAGTGGTCTGACACCTCGCCGTGACGCTCCCTGATCCCCGGCCAATTATAACGGGATCCGATCTTACCATCAGCTCAATGTTGCGGTACTACTGTAGCGTAATTGCTTAAACACATAATCACTAATGTCGCAGGAGAATCGCGGGTCGAATCAATATCCTGGCGCCTTATCCGCGCCGATCAACGCTAATGGCTGGTTCCCGCTGCCTTCAAAGTATTGAATTATGATAAGTTTATTTGCTTACGTGAACTCCCTAGGATTAAGTTGCTATCACTAGTAACCACAGCAACGGTTCTGCTGACAACATTATTAGTTGCTCTTTCTTTTATTATGTATTTGAATATTTAATTCCGATATGGTTTTAGGTCAAATTTTAACATTAAAAAGAAGTTTTAATCCCAAATCTCATATAAATAAGATTTTAGACGTAAAAAATTATCAAGCAAGCGGATGAAACGCGAAATACAAAATCACTGAATGCAATAATGGCCGACCCGCTTAAGTAAATGGAGGCAACATCACGATGTAACACCGTATAATATTAGTCTGTAAAGTGATCTGTTTTAATACAACAACGTACAAATCGCGAGATGTAATGCCGTTATTTCATTTAGTGAGAGTTATATACTATGGTACTAGAATTTAGATCAGTTAAAAAGTAATAAAGGAAAAGAACTTGACTCATTAATGTAGGTTATATGAATATTATTAATTACTACGCGAGTTGTAATATATATATATATAACATATAATAAGAGTATAGTGGTATATAGTGTGCTCAGTAAACAACAAATATAATTTTTAGAAAATGAAAAAATACAATATATAATAATTCTGAAATAAATAAATTTGTCCTTAATAAAATATTATATCTTTCCAAATGTTTTATGTCTCAATATAAATAATATAAATTTCAAATATCAGCTTTTATTATTTCTGCATCACAGCCCCACTAGTTTTATCGTTTAACAAAATAAATAAAATAGTTGAATTTTATTTGAACATCCCACTGTCAAATGTCGCCGACCTGAACTCGCGTTTGGTGAAAAGTGTTACATAATATTCACTACTCTTATACTCCACTTACTTTCATAATCTGTGATCTTGTATATTGTATTAGATATTTGCCTAATTAAGATAATGCTTTGAAGCATGGTATGGGTCAAGCGAGCGACAACACAACAAAAAGCTTGAAGCGAGGGCTCGAAGTAATTTGAAACGTTGCTTGAAAAGGAAATGTGGAGTTAGATCTCGTACACGATCGAAGAATGCTCTTCTTGCTGTTTTTTACTAAGCGCTTTGCTTCTGGGAATCACTACACGAACAACATCTTATTAATAGGTATTAAAGAAGTTATTTTGATTGTAATGATGCGCCTTTTTATCCGTTTAAATAATTATTATCAATATATATGCGCCTAGTGTTTTAATAAAATTCTCTAATACATAAAACTCAGTATTAGTAAAAAAAAGTAAACTATCACAAATATTTCAGGTAAATTGCTCATGCGCTGAAATTCTAGTATGAACGACCCCCTGAGGCTGGATAGTATATTGTTATTACTTGATCAATTTATAGCTGAGCATTAACAATGTATATAAGTTAAAAGGGTTTGTTTTTGAATATTTATCACATTAATTGAGGGTGTATATCACTGTCTTTCGTCGCTTCTGCCTTAACCTAAGGAAAACGAGTACAAAATTTGACTTGAGAAAAAACTTTGACGTTCAAAATTGAAAAATTAAAATCGTATTCTTCGTGTCTTCTCCAAAATCGCTAAACCTAACTATAATAGAATGCGCAAAAAAGCCAACAAGTTGTTGATTGACAGATAAAAAAGGCTTTTGACTGTCTGGCTCCAGGACTGAAGAAGAGTACCTATATCATTAAAAGCTATTCTTGTCGCGGTGACTCATAGCCTACTTCGTCTTTTCAAATTGGAATAAATAAACCTTTTAACTACATAACATTCAATTTTTAGAAAAAATTCTGTACAAAAAGAATTGTCATGCATCCGATGCAGGAAAATAAGAAAATGTTTTAAATACTCGATGTTAATAATAAAACAAGTTAGTGTTAGATTTCTCTTTGTAAAAGAATTGATGTTAATTATTAAGAAAACAGATACTTATTATGTTAATGAATATAATGTAATAAATAATATAAGAAAATAATGAAACGGTATTAAAAACCATAAATGTGTCTTAATTAAGCTTCAATACAGTTAAAATAAATGATTGATCAACTGGACGACAATATTTTACATTAAAATGACTTACGGTTATCTAAGTTTAAATTTAAATCTATTTTTAAATATAAAGTGGCTATAATGTTTCCTTAAAGCCTGGTAAATGAGAATGAAATGCTATATTTCAATACAAAGGCCTAATCTCTTCGCCGCATAGTTTTTGTTCCTTTTGTAGGTATTAAAGTAATTTCATAGCTTTTTATGAAAATAAAACGGTGGATTTAATTTTATCGGCCCTTATCTCAGTCATACGTAACTCATCCGATGTAAGACAATACGATAGGCATCGACTGAATGCGATTAAAAAGATTAAAAAAAGAGTCTCGCGGGCATTAAAGCAGTCGGGCTCGCGTGCTTCATTTTAAGTGCAGTATCTTGTTGAATGCTTCAATGGTATATTGAATATTATTTGGAGTAGGTCCGTGGGGCGTTACAGCTGTGGTAATGGCTGGCGGGCGATTGCATTGTGTGCGATGCAGAGGCGCTTGTCAAAGCGAGGAGCCCGGTCGGCGCGCGGGCAAACAACATCCCACCAATTAACGTAGCTTTCAAAGTTTAAAGTGGCAATGCAACGGCGGCGGCTTTAAAGTGAATTTTATACTCCAGTTTGTTTTATTTTAGCATAGATCTAACAACCAAGATCCGAGATGCGAGACGTGCGCGTGCGGCAAGGTCAGACCATGCAGTTCTTACTTTGCAGGTTTTATGTTCCATCAGCGCTGTCGTAGATAACGGCCTGACGCCAGCACTAATAAAATGTACTGGAAATAGCATATATGGAATAGAATATTAATTGAATTACTGTTTTATTAATAGTGCTTTTATAACTTTGATGTTAATATTTACATAATCTTGCGTTCAAATTTTAGAGATGATAAGTTAAAACAACTTTATCTTCAAACGTTAAATAAGAAAATCCATTTAGTACAATGTGTATTATTTTAATAATGTTTAAACTTTAAGCCAATTATACTGCGTACGCTACCAGTGGCTTCCATTTGAAGTAAAAATATCCTTAATAGTACAGGATTCTCTCATTATTTCTAAACAAAGATTTAAACGTGGTTCCACACACCGGCTTCGTGACCAACAATAATGATAAAGTGTAAGTAGAATTGCCAAAGGCGTCAGTTTTTTGCAAATGGTGTTTATTTATGTTAATACAGGGCCATTTGAGTTTTCTCACTTTGTTTGTCTGTTTGTCTGTTTGGTATGTAAATGCTCTAATACGTAAATAACACTACGGTTATATGAAATATGGAATTTCAATATGGTAGGTAATGAAATTTAATGGTGTAAGAAGCTAGAGCATTGGATAAAAAAACTTATCGATTCGTTTAATTGGCGAAGGCTACTTGAATTGTAATAAGATTTAACTTCTGAGTAGAAAATAACAAAGTCTAAAAAGCTTTGCTCTTATCTTTTCGATAAGATCTGATTTTACTACGTACATAGAAAGGGAACGCGAAACGTGTAAGATTTACACTATCTTGATAAGATTTCAACTTATTTTATTTACTTATATACAAATATTATACATAAGTATAAGAAATTTATTACGATAAGTATATAGAACAATATAAGACAGTTGAGACAAATGAGACGGGTAAAGATTCAGTTCTTTAAGTTTTATAACGTCATTGTTAAAATATTTTAAAGTGGAATTTTACGTTAATGAAAATAATAGTCCTTCAACCTATAAGGCTATTAAAAGAATTAGTAAATGTGCATGTCAATTAGTAAATGCATAAAATAATTCACAAGATAGGTTTTGTTGTCTGCTGGAAAATACTTAAACAATAAATTTGCATGCACCCAGTAATTGCTCTAGAGATACAAAACCGATTCCAACAGTCGATTTAACAAAGGTATATTCATGAAGACCTGCCATGCGTCGTGATCAGAGAAAGAACTACAACAACCCTTTGGACAAGCGAAGAATTCACGGGGAACGCAATAAGAGCAAATTAAAACGCAAACTATTGTGCGATACGATTTGCAAAGATAACTCCCGTACGAACGCGGGCAGAGCGTCCGATCGTCGCCGGACATCCGCACCGAAGCACCGCGACGTTTCTTCTACTTGTTGTATCACCATTACCGACCACAGTTGTAACATTATCGATATATTGTATCGTAGTCCGCCGATGTACATGTTGATAGAGGCTAAGATCGCGGCTTTTCTTCCCCATTGTTCGTGCTTTGGTACGTGCGGGACGCATCGCTGTTATAAGGGGGGGTCCAGTGCTGCGCGCGCTCAGTGTACCCGAGTATCCCGTGTTGCGTGTGCGCCCACTTAGTGGTGATCCACACTTTTTCGATAGATCCGAAACATTCAAAATGCAAGTCTTATTTGTAACATTTTTCCTGCTGTTCGCAGCCACCCAAGGTCCTGCTGCAGGTACGTTACTTTTCAATATTTGGTTTATTTTGTCCAACATAAAGCTGAAGGGGAATAGTTTTAGCAAGAGATTTATTGTAATTTTTTTGACCAACGTATTTATTTCGTATTCTAGAAACTGGTTTATTTTTAATTTTATACGCCTAGTCCTTAGGAACGGTTTAGTTATATATTTTATATCAATGGGATTATACCTAAATTTATATACTATCGTTATTAGCTTGTTAAAAATTAACGCAAATTCTTTTATACTTTGAATTAGCATTTTCCCGATTAATATGTATTTGAAAAATCCACATATCCCTTTAAACAGGAATCACATACTTAACAATTTTAAATTGTTTTTACAACTTCATTTCTTCCCAAATAAAGTTCATTTCGGCATCGTATAATTTAGAAAATCCCACGGATTAGTTCTTGCGATTCGTTTTGCCGTGTAGTGTATGCTATTATGCAACAACGCATGCATGAACTTAGACATAATAAAGAGCATATTACGAGTGCAGTTGACATTCCTAGGGTAGGAACGCGTCGTGGTTTGACCCCGGGTCCTCGACCTTCATTGTTCAGCTTCCATTAGAGTACAATGCCAGTAACTTCGCTCCGGCATCTACTATTATTTTTAATTACACTTCGACTTGAATTTCCTTAAGCGACATTGTATTTGCTGGTTTTCCAATTTATTAAGAAGAGTCTTTATCAAAATTCATTCCACAGGATTAACAAAGATCTTTAAAAACTCAAATTTTGAAGTTAATGTCTAAAAATAAAATTTAAACATAAATCTTAGCCATCTTGATCATTCAAGATAATATTGCACTTACATAATTATTCAAAAGAGGTTACCAGAACAAAATTTGATACTCAACATGAACACGTTCCACACAATAAAGCACGAAATCACTTAATATTTTATGCGGCATGTAATATCAACAAAGCGCAACCATATCGAAAGCTAAGTCATGTAGTTTATTGACTCAAGTGCAAGTGTAGTTGAGGGTAGAGTAGATATGTAAAGGTAAATACAGTTTTATGTTTTCCTCATACGACTCTTAAATTTTTATTAGAATTTTGTTTTTAACTTACAATTTACATAAAACAAAAACATTGTAAACACGCAAATTTTAGGCAATACAAACCGCATCAGTTCGATTGGTTCCAGTTCAAAAGATAATTGAAGCCTTTACTAGATATAACACAAAAAACAAAAAACCAAAGATTCAATCCAATTCAATCTAATGATCCGTATCTGCAGTATCGGGTTAGTTATCGACAGGGCAAAAAACCGTGGAACGGAAGTTTTGTTGAGAAAAAATAGCGAGGGGTGAGGAGTGAGCGACAGGTGCGCGGTTCAACGTCCCAAGTCTAGCAACCGCGGAAAGGACTTATTTCTCAGGAATACCATTATGGGTTTATCTGTCCGTGTCGATTAGCCGGAATGCTGCAACATGTACCGTAAATGACGACAGTTTTTATGTCATCACGAAAGGTACTCGGCATGACTTCAACTTGATACTTGAACGTGACATAACTGTTCTAGATAGCTAGGGATATATGTTAGGTAAATTACAGTAAGTGTTTACAGTATACGTTTTATTACAGTATATCTTATATATTAAAACTTAGAAGAACGGCTTTCTCGCGTTGTAAAACTTTGTCTATTTCAAACTTTGCGTTTGCTCATTTTAAGAGACGCTATAACGAAAATGACAACTAATCGGTCACCATAATACAAGCATCTAATACTGGATTAAATTCAATGTGGTGGGCCACTAAAGACTCAATCTATATTTATAACACTGCTCATCAACCTTTTTTTAGACCTAATTCTCATATAATGTTACGCGCGCTCCATGTGGTGATTATATTAAATTACAATAACTTTTTTACTTCTTCAGTTTTTTGGAAGTCACGAATTTAATATTGATTCGTTTGTCGGTCTTTATTATTAAGTTCAGAATTGTTCTATGTTTCTGGTGTTATTATAAAAAAAATACAATGTGTAGACGCAAATTACGTTGAAATCCAAAAATTTTTGAACTAAGTTATTGGCTTTAAGTCTGATTGCTAAAAATAGCCGCTGCATTCCAGCGCAAGAGCGGGTGCTTAAGGGCACAAGAGCGAGGCGTCCTTGGACATGTCTCCCGACTCCTGCGCACGCCATTATCAACCCTTTTTTACGTTCCGATTCTGGTTTTGGAACGACTGCGAACCGCCAAACTGTAATTCCCACGAAGCAGTAATCATGATTTAGATAAAACATTAAAGCTCCCATTTTTATGCTTTAATCAAAATCTTCGTGAGTTAGCGAATTATTTTCGCTAGATGGTCTTGAATTGAGTATAGTAATTAGTAACCCATATCAAAAAGGATTAAATAAGGAATTTTATTTAGAAATGTAAAACTTCTGTTCCATCGCGTGTGTGCTATCTGTGGATCAGCATAGCCGTGAAAAGAGAACCTTGCCCTTGCACTTGGGTCACGTAATGCTAGCTCGAGCCTTACAAAGTTACGACCGATGGGACTGGTTTGCGTTATGCAACTGCTGAGAATCCTTCACACGCCGGCGCCTTTTTACCGCATTGCAACTTATACGAACCGATGCCAATAAATTGCGATCTTAGATTATTTCAAATTTCAAAGTACACTAGACTAACTTTTTTGAACTAATAGTATAGTAAACGCTGTCTGTTTTTCTATTTGTTAGGTTTAGCGTTATGTAGAGATAGGATTTCTAGGAATGAATAATTCATCAAGGCAATTTGTTGAAATCAAAAATGTTTTACTGAATTATATAAAGACCACTTGGCAAGGTCAAAGACCGATAGAAAAATCTCTTTTTATTAGATAACTAATAGAAGAACATGCATAATGTATTAGATGTCTGAAACTACGTTTTTACTACTTGTTTTTACGACATTGATAATTACAGAGGGGAGCTACGTTTATGCAGAAATCAAGAATTATTGCATGTAACTTGTTATGCAATTCTTGGAGATTTTAATAAGAAATGACTTATGCACTTTTAACGTTATTACGCTAAATAATAATTTGTTCCTTGCAAGTGATCAGAAATAGTAATGGCGTGCACAATGAACTAGAAAACAATAAAAATGTGATCAGACTTGGATATAACCATTTCTAACGTTTAATATAAGTAAGAATAATAGTCAAATTAGGTAATATAAAAATAGTCGTTATTTAAACACAAAAGAACATAACTCATTGGTATTCATTAAAAAAACCTTGTCACGAATTTCAAGTAGTAATTTCGAAGTAATAACTACACATCCTTCCATTCATTTGGAGGGTGTAACATGAATTTTGAGAGAAACCATGTACTTCGTGATTTAAGTGTACATTTCAATATAAACGTTTTGAGATATTATATCTATTGCTTTAAAATATAACTAGTTAGTACGTTTTCTGCTTATTTTACGATGTTTCTATATTAACGAAAAAAACAAACAAAAATTTTGTTAGTAAAAAGTTGTTTGTGTTTTTTCATGTTGTTGATTGATCAATTAATTACTTTATTAAATGCGTGTCTTAGCAGAGCTTATTATTACTTAAATTTTGTAGGTTTTCTGTGTCCCTCTTTTTGCCAAATAAATCCGTTTTGTTCATAAGTCGTATGGTGCTCCGTTTTATCAGAAATATATCTTGTTAGTATATATTGTTTATATTTTAATATAATCAAAGCTAACTACTTAACATTTATGGGCTCTATCAATTGTTAGCCTACTTGAGTTACACAGCACGGGCTGGTGCGTCATCGTCACCTCAAACCGATTGATTTGGTCAGCGAGCCGTTAGTATTACTTCCGGTAATTTCATATTCAACTAGATGAACAGGATTATAAGAATAACGTTAAAAAGATTCCATACTTTTTAAAACATTATACCGTATATTATTAATGAGACAAATAAAATTTGGAACATGTGAGGTGACTAATGAAAAATTACAGCAAAAGAGAACAACTTTTTAGGACTAGGTTTTTAATCTATGAGAGAAAAAAACCAAAGTAAAAAACACAATTGATTATAATATTTTAAGATCACCGATGTTGGGCTTTATATAGTATATACAGAAACTGCGGAATGAAAGGTTTCCCCATCAGTATGCGACAAGCGCAGCTTCAAGACGTGACTCGTATATTTGCCCAAACCTTTCATCCCAAGGCTCACTTGATTCAACGTCAAAAACATGTACCAACTTGCATAAATAGTCACTGGAATATGACTTCCAAGACGACCGCATAAATTCCTTAATTTAAAAACCGGACTCAGGAGATGAACACTTTTTTGATCCTACACAATTTTAAATTTAGTTGAGGCTCTAACGATCGCCTTTTAAGCGAGAATATCGCTTCGTTATTTTGTTTTTATGCTCATGTTAAATTAACGTGATCCATTTTGATAATTTCATGTGCAATAATATAAAAGTAAAAACCTTTAAGCATTTTAGTAGTTAGCGAATATTTTCCTTGGTGCTTTACCGTCAAAGTATGTTATTATATATGATTCGTTTCATTGGAGTTAAATACATGGAATTTTATAACCGAGGTAATTTTGTTAATAATGTCAGTTTACCTTACATGTTTAAATACGTAAATGCGAAGCAGCCGTGCGTTCGAAAACTACTACAGAGCTTTTAGAGAAATATGGCATGCAAAATAAAAAGAAATCTTAAGTAATGTACGACGCTCTTTATGGAGGACAGCATTATGCATGGATTCCAAAGACGGCTCGGGGCTTTTTAATGGGCGAATAATACCGAGTTCTTGGGTAATGCTCTGCGGACGTTAGCTACTTAAATTTACCTTAGTTTTTATTTTAAATTCTTGAAAATTTATAACGATGTGATTTTTCTAAGGCAAAGAAATCTTATACAATTGATAACTAGTGACCGTTTTAAGATTTATTTTATCTACAGGTTCGTAGACCTGAGATCGCTAGATAACATATCCACTTAGATGCTAATGCAACGGGTGAGCGAACGGAAGGAATAAAAACAAGTCTAATCTTATGTCCATATAAGTATACATATTTAATAGATACTCTCGTCATTTATGCAATGAGTATATTCATAGAAGATTTATTCCGCTTTATTACAATTTTATTCAAATAATTTCTTGCTATTCCACTAAGGAAATGTAAAATGAGCAACACAGAGAGAGTTTTTTAAGAACAGAGGCGTCTGCGAAGATTCATTTTTACGTGTGTATTGTTTGCAAATGTGGTCATGTAAATTTTACCTTGAGTTTAAAAAAATATAATACGTGTACGTATTCAGAAAGTGTAGGAAAACAATGTAGAATAGTAAGCTCCTGTTTTATGCAACCTATTTTAGCTCGCAACTTGGATTATTTTCAATACATTATCCTATTATGGAGTTACGAGCCCTGTCTGTGCCTACCATCTTTAAACGGGTCTTGGATTTAATTGGATCCATAATATCAATATTTTGTTAATATACAAGGTTCATTACATTACAAAGACGAATCATACGAGAATGAAGTTGAATTAATGTCGTCAGGGTCAAATTAATTTTTCTAACAATAAGGGTCATTGAAAAACGGCCAGTGTGCTAACTCCACGTGCTCCTTATATTAACGAAATAAATATATCTTTGTAACATAAGAAAAAATTATTTATAATTAACCTGTAAATTATTAAATGTAATTGTATACACAGATTTAAATTTAGGCAAGATTTGCAAACACAACCAGCCGAGTGAAGACATAAAATGAAAGATAAAGTGAAGGCAATGACCTTTTTATTTCAATAAACAACACAAAAAGACCGCGAAACCGTTAACAAAAATGTTTCGTTCTAGAACTTTTCATAAACATTTTCACAATTTTGTATAATCTGTATTTATGTATATTTTAATAACATTAATATTACTTGTTACAGCGCAAAGGATAACGACGATACAATTGGATGGAGTACAATATTTCATATCCAGAATGAACCCGTATAGTCCAGAGCTCAACTATTTTCTAGCGTACCAATATTGCAGGCAAGTATATCGAACTCTACTGATATTACCATATCGTCAGAACGGAATTGTACAACAACGTACTTAAGAATTTTGCACCTCTATATTTTAGCATCGCATCGTATCATATTTTGCAAAGCGCAATTCTCGCGAGACGTAATAGTTGCATCGTGACTGTGAAAGCTTATCTGGCTTATCGGCACTCTTGTCCTAGTCGAACCTTGCCATAACTACAGTCGAATGGCCGTTAACAAGCGTACCCACTGAACTTCCATGTCCTCAGTCGCGACTAGGAAATACTGGGAACATTTGCATTGCTTTTACCGGTTCAACTAAATGTAGGTATCGACACGTATGACCTGGCAACATTGGAATAACAATGGATTGCTAGAAGTACCTATATATTTTTAGAAAATCTTGACTATATCGAAGAGAGCTAAGGTTAATCTTCGATCTCGACCTAACCACGTGCTTGTTTCTGTAATGACAAAGGTCAGTTGCCTTGTTGCTCGGTCACGACGCCCTCACGGTACGCCTGTAACACGACCCAGATTTACAGTTCCAATTGTTAGCAATCATAGGGATCATTACTTTTGTGACAGAACATGAACAACAAATTACGAGAAACTGTGTTAGCTATTACCGATCACGGCCACCAGAGAATGATACAATAATTTATAATATCTCGATATTGTGATGAGAGCATTAGCATGAAATATCAACAGATGGCACGACAAAGTGTCTTGTTCGCATTGTCAACCGTAGATAATAATGTGAAGTGGCCGTAATCGTAAGTTACGGTTAGTTTCCGCTGTTTACTGTCTTCAATATAACGGTAATTGTTGGTAAAATGACTGTTGACATATTCGTTATATTTTTTTTTATTGAGACATTCCAAGGGTTGTAATAATTAAGAATTAAAGAAGCGTTCCTTTTGACAACCATCTCTCATTGAAGCATTAGTAAAATTGTATTAGCTCATTACTTTACTTCGATACATTGTCGAAGTGAATGTATAATTAATGAATTAATTATTTTATAGTCAGTTTGTGGGCGTACCTCGCTATGTATGTCAATGAGACTGAAACAAAAAGCTATGAAACAGTTATGGTGCTAAAAATGTGTCGATATGTTAAAGGTATAATGTAATTACGATTCTGTACGTTCAATTAATTCAACTGGAGTATAATTTACGACATTTTAATTCGAGCCGAGTAGTAAAAACGTGCGTTGAGTCACAAGTTTTTTAATAAGAAAACTGTATTCTGAAAATAAAATACTTACGAAGTTCTCACAATATAAAGCGTATAAATTATTTATAGATTTTTGTTGTTAAATTAGTATTTCATTTAAGTTCAAAAGATACTTATAGTGAAATAACAGATAAACACTTTCTTACCACGTGATAGCGAACGGAGGAAGTTACAATCAGGTATTTTAATCTACAAGACGTGATAGTTATATTAAAAACGCTGTAACCAAATACGGAACTACGGGGGGTTGTTAATCTCCTAGGATACAGATATATTATTGCATGGAATGTAGCCCGGCCCAGCAAGGCCGAAGTGTGTCTTTAGCGAATAAATTTCTGTTCAATAAACTGGCTCTGCGCTGTAGTGTATTTGCGATCTTATAAACCTTATAGAACACGATTAGCTAGAACTCTTAGCTAAATAGCATTCATGGATCTGGCTTAGCAAGTTTGTATCTTGTCGTAGTGGAGAAACATACAATTATACACGGGTAGAGTTGCGTTACAACTGTCAATGACACTGGAATCTTTGACATTGCAATGCTAAGTTCTTGTTTGCTACGAAGGGGTCATTAACATTTTATAAAGGTTTTATATTTTAATGGCCATTGAAATAAAAGACATATCAGAATGATTGAAGAATACTTGTCTGACAACACTGACTTGTTTTATATTTGTGTTTTTGTTACAGATCATTAGGGCTTCAATTAGCATCATTTGAGACTAAAGAAAAGGCCGACTCAATTACAACGTACTTGACAAACGCAGGTAAGAAACAATTTATTTATTTGGTTAATATTTACACCTCATATATTATTTTACACCTCAGAGCTATCTAGTGATTGACAGTGATTGATTTTTTGTCTTTTGACACAATATTATATTATTTTGACAGGTTACAATAAATATGACTTCTGGACATCCGGCAATAATCTGGGAACTGACATGTATTTATGGATGAGTACCGGGCTTCCCTTCAACGCCACCTTCAATTACATGAGGCGTTTAACGATGGATCAACCTAGCCTGCACGCTGATGATAGTATGGATCCTTTGGATGTACCACAAGGCAGCACTGCCCCTCAACGCACTGCTAGGCATGGGTACGTAGATAAACCTTCTAAAGTATGAAACGCCTGAATAAAGATCGATGAGTAATTTGGCACGTGCAGAAAATTAAATTAATCGTTCAAATTCCGAAATAATTGTAGTTGTGTTTGATAGAAGAAAAAGACGAGGAGACGTACACAAAAATTGTAAGATTTTTTATCAATACCCGACTTAGTCAACACCTATAAAGGGAAGGCATGACACGCCATATAAGCGTCTCCCTTATATGGTCCATTGCCTACCATGCACTGCAAAAATAAGAGACGAGTTCCGTTTTTAAGGAAGGCATAATTCGATAGCATGTTACATTTTATACATACGTAATTTATTCGTTTAAATATATATTAATATTTAATAATGTTTTGCCTTTGGGAGCAGTAGGTAATGCAAAATAAATAGTCTGTTTTCTAGAACCGAGCATGTGATGACAAACGGCTGTGTGGCACTCAAGGCACCGACTTTCCATTGGGAGCCCCAGCACTGTGGCGAGATAAAGGACTTCATCTGCGAGCAAACGCGATGCTACTACTACAACTACGGATCCATCCCAGTTTCATCGGCGCAGGGGTAATGCCAGGTGAGATGCCAGCTGTCTCCGGAGGCCCGATCCCCGACGACTGCGCGCTATGTACTTTGATTTATCAAAATTGCACACTTTGTGTTTTCTATTCTCTTGTCACTATCATGTCTACGAGACGACATGTTACTTTATTTGGGGTTTAATTATTATTTCATCCTAACAAAGACGTAGTGATAGTTTTACACCGGTGTCATAAGCGCGTGGACCAGCGGGACCAGGCTTCTATGCCAACCCAACCACCAAACAAGAGCCCTACACCCAACTAAAATTATGAATGGTTCAACTTTATTGTGAATTGAATAAATACCTAAAACTAATCAAAATTGTTACTTTTTGGTGGGTGGGTGATGGGGGCTTTGCTTGGTATCTCTCATAATTGCTGTTTGTTTATAACAATCTGAAATTAACAATCATAACTGTGTATTTGGGCTTTTAGTAATAAATGGTATGGTGTAATTTGTGACGTCTTTTGAGCCCACATACATTGTGAGTGGTATGTGTATTGTATCACGATGGCCGGTCTTTGTCTGTTAATACAGGAAGCCACTATCGATGACGACCACGACAACAGCTCACCCGCTTACGTCGTCGTCGCCACCGCCGCCGCGCTCCGAACATCTCCCCACACATTTCACTCTCAACGACCTCATTGGCAAGCTGCGTCCCTCTTCCCTCGACGGCCTTCAGTCCCCTCACCTCAAAACCGGCGCTTTGCTCAAATCTCCCCCGCAAATTGACTCACACTACTCCCGTTCCGCGGACGCCCACTCTAAGGAACCAGAGCGTGAACCGAAAGAGGAACCAACTCAAGGCCCATATGAAGACGACGAGGGTATGGCCGGAGACGATCCCGCAGCCTATTTGACCCAGGAGGCTCACGACGCGCCCACCGCCGAAGAGGTGCCTTCCACTGCCGAACCGGATGCTACAGAGCGGACCGTCCACGCTAGCGGCATGCTAGCACCCCCTGCCTACTAGCGTTCGGCTCGACACTTTTTAAGTTAAGCCTCTGACGTTTAGTTATATATACTACCAAAAGTATTATTCATTATTTTCGAGACATTTATATGTAGCGTGATATTAAGACATATGCTTGCTTTTGAGGTTTCTCTTTAGCCTCATTTAAACGTTTCGCGATGCTGTATATGAGATATATGTTAGGGTCACCTATGTCACATGTATAAATGGCGACGTGTGGTGGGATTCCTTTTCCACTGGGATACTTTATAACCAATGAAGGTGCTGGCGACTCGTTCTGCGACTTGCCTCCGTCTTCCAACCCGAACAAGGTTACTAACATTCCGTAAATCACTTCGCTAAGTTATACGTAACTATTTGTGTGCAAGATCTCTAAAATTCATTTTAAATGCTTGTATTTTATGTATAACGATCGATAAATTAATCATTTTTGGACATATCAATCGAATTAGATTTAAGATAGTATTTGTAATATTTGACGTACCTAGTTAAGTATTGTAAGATGAAACTCAAGAATTTAAAGAATAGTGATGTAGCGAAGACAATAAACTTGAAAAAAATTACATAAAATCTTATTTATTGTACCTAAATCATTCTACTATTTCACAACCACTATGAAACGATGACCTTATTCGTATTCGTAAATATGAGCGTAATAGACCTTTGATATTGGATTGATCAATCAAAGGATGGACCAAAGCTGGATTGATCACTCAATTAAAAGAAGCCAGTTACGAAATCTGTCCCAGACAGATTTCGTAACTGGCTTCTATTACTAATGTAAATCTAAAAACCCTGTACCAATATCGAACATGAAAAATGCGCCCTCAAGTTCAGCACGTACAAATATCACATTCTCCAGAAAACTCCACATGATCTGCCCTTTGTTTTATTTTGGTCAAAACCCCTTGGGGCCTTTCGTTTCATTTTTCAAATTTTAATGGATATTTTTGCTAGTGCAGATTCTGTATAAAACGATCCAAATCGGTATGTTTAGTTCATTAAACACAATTTTGTGGGTCCGTAGCAATTCCACAGCGCAGCTACATAATATTTAATCAAATGAACTCACCACCCATTGATGACTCCCTCAACATTGAGCATTGGCACGATCTTGAACACATATTTGGCTCGAAGAGCGGCTGCGGCAGTCGTGTCCGATAGTAGATAGCCCAAAGTCCCGTCCATCACCCACGACGCGTTACTCTCGCCCGGGTGCACTCGGGCAGTAAGGAATATTATCTCCCGATCCTAATATAAATTATAAGTTATAAAACTTGACACAATTCTAGCACTCATAACTTTATATGAATACTTTTGCTTGAAATGAAAGTCGTATTTTTCTTTTGTGTTTATATTCATGATATGCAGCACTAAAGATAACAAAGAATAGAGCTGTCTCCTTCTACACAAGTTTCAACATTATTTTCCTAAATAATCTCAACTATTTAATAGTAACCCAAAAATGCTAAAGTACATATATAATGTTACTAACAGATTTTTATAAATTTTACAAACAAAATAACGTTTCGAATATCACAAATATTAAATAACTTAATATAAAATTTCCAATTTTTTAACGTACCACAACAGGGTTTGAAGGCGTATCTTCAGCAGATACAGTTAAGACTGGTACTTCGTTGCCGTTGATTGAATAGCAGAGAGCCTCCACTCGTAGATATGTGTTTAGTGGCAATTGTGAGCTCCAATGCCAAATCCGGGTCTGAAATTTACTTGAGTGAATTTTTAATAGTTTTTGGTATGTATACGAGCTATAAAAGAAATATAAGCCTTAACAAAAATCTTGGCCAACAAAACAAGTAAGTAGAGCGTTGAAAAATCGTTGAACATAGCTCAAATCGTCTCTTTTAGAATCAATTTTGAAACGCCTGATATTTCTGTTGCTTTTAAAAACGGTATTGATGTTGTTGATTGACGTTAGATGGATTCTTATTTCTAAGTGCATGAAGAGAAAATTATATCAAAATAACCAGCATTTCTGTAGCCTTTTAAACGACGACATGACTATGGCATTGAAGGCTGACCAGTGACCACCAACTGATCACTAATTGAGAAAAATATTGAAAATTACGCAGTTTTCATCTTAAAATAATTAATTATGTTAGGTTTGAAACATAAAAATCAATCGTGAGTACTCATGTATTTTCTTATTCTTTTAATTTCTAATACCACATGAAGCATAAGATAAATTTTTAGTATATATTTTATTTTAGATTAAGTGTGTTAATTGTATAATAGAGCAGTGTTGGCCTAGTGCCTTCAGCGTACGACTCTCATACCTGAGGTCGTAGGTTCGATCCCCGGCTGTGCACCAATGGACTTTATTTCTATGTGCGCATTTAACATTTGCTCGAACGGTGAAGGAAAACATCGTGAGGAAACCGACATGTCTTAGACCCAAAAAGTCGACGGCTACTTGCCTATTAGATTTAAAAATGATCATGAAACAGATTCATAAATCTGAGGCCAAGACCTAAAGAGGTTGTAGCGCCACTGGTTTTTTTTCTTAACTAGGGACGTCTGGAAGAGAACGCTTGTTAGCGATAACGTGGCCCGTTGCATCACTAATAATTTATGTTAAGTACTTGATTTTATTTGTAATGTAACAAAGTTTCAATAAATAAAATCAAACAAAATTTTGCCCGAATAATGAAAACTATACTGAATTCAGATTAATGCATTTATGAGCTTGCACCCCGAAATGTTCTCCAATAGGTAAATAATTTTAAAAACATTAACATTATTTTTATAACTTAAGACAACGAAAATATGTTTAGGCTTGATTTCTTACTCATAATAATTACTTTCCTGCTCATACGTAATTTTCTTGCACGGTAACCAAACCCAGCATTGAAATTAATAATTGACTAAATACACTAAAAACTTACCAGCATCATAGAGTATGTGAACGGGAAATGATATGCGAGATAGCACACGTCATTTGTGTGGGGAAATTCAATGTTGAAGGTAACTGTTAAGTAGCATTTGTTGTGATTCTTTTGATTTGCATAGTGGTAGCTGTTGCGGTAGTAGCAGATGTCCGTACCGGCTCGGATCCAACCTGATAATTTTTCGTACTTATAAATGAGATTAGGTAGCGAATACAATGTTATCCTGATTGTTTTTAGAAGGCAATTTCGTGCTGATCCTTAATTGCTTTAAACTTTATTTTAAAAATGCTATGACGAGTAAAACTATTCGTCAATAGCATCTCCAGTCCAATACACGATATTACGTCCATCCATTCACAAACGAACGAACAACGAAATATAACGCGAATGTAAAACAATTGAAAACACAATTGAACGCTATCCTTTGTTTTTCTCAGCATTTGAAAGTGAGAAATTACTATTTAAACAACGCGAGGAGTATTTTTGAGTTTATTAAGGACAAACACACATATTTATTTACAGTAATAATATTCTACATTTAAGCGTGTACTACCAGGTCTCCCGAGCACCGCCTCCTTGACAGAATACATCACAGGTTTCATGCCGAAATTGAACTGGCTATCGGACTTCTCACAATTGACGATATTGAATATGTAGGAGCGCCCTTGTTGCATGTTCCTTACTTCGAAGTAAAACCATTGGTGACGCTTTATAGAGTTTACATCTGGCATTAGGATTAGCTCGTACTCTCTTGGACCTGTCTGAAGTTTTTTATTATTTTAAGACATTTATCACGCGATTCTGCTCAATTCATGTATATATATATGAGCATAGCAAAATGTTCCATATGTTGGTATGTAGTACTACTTGGTAAGAAAAAATATACTATTAAGTCCAAACGAAGATCTCGGGGATAGGATTGTTTGTTTGTTTTTTTTTTCTTTAGAATGAAAATATTATCGACATTTATCACATAAATAAATTCAAAGGCATTACCTGCATAACCTTTCTCAGATTTCCCGATTCAAATCTTGATTCAAAACTAAGACGCGATGAGAAACTATTTACTTTAGTTATCTCTTGTTCGTCCGCATTGGTCAGGAACAGACAATCTGAACTGAAACTAAGAAATAATGATTATCATTTCATTTCAATTAAACTAACATTAAATACTTGTTAACAGAAAAAAATTCTTAAGAACTGCTGAACCTATATTTTTGAAACTTGGGACTGTTCTGTAAATCATCATCTAGTAGAGTTTCGAGATATTAGTTTTCGTAATTACGTACGTACATAATTTTTTACGAAATTGGTACACGCGTTCAGATAGATATCTAAACGCGTAATAGATCATCATAGACGAATATTACCAGATTCACATACAGGCCAAACTGATCAGAAAGTCAAATAAAATATAAAATCTGAATATTGGATGTATACCAAAAATATAACAGAAACAAAAAATTTATAAAAACATTTTTAATATTACCACTATGTTTGAAAACGATCTTCCCTTTTAACTACATTAATTCAGCAGTTGTCAGCAAGAGAATTTACTTACATCGATTTCTTGTTACAATCATATTCATTTAAATAATTATTACCTTTTCTGTGATGTGGAATCGTTGTTGGTTGTTGTCAAGCTACTTAATGCATCTAAATCATAAACCACTTCATTCATATACGCTTCGGGGTTTATGGCTCTATCAACGCATGACAGTAGTTTGTTCCTTGAAATAAATTTCAAAATTAATTGTTTGATATCGAACAATACTCTTTATAAGACTATGACTAAGTCACAATCACATTTACGCACAGTTTCACATAAATCCTGTTGGATATTTAAAAAAAAGATGACAACGGAGTTGGCCTATTGGCTTGAACATGCGACTCTCAACCCTGAGGTCGGAAATTCGAATTTAAACTTTTTTATATGTTCACAAATAACATTCGCTCACATAGTTTTAAAGAGGCAAAAATTCCGGCATAAATTTACCTGCAGGCAGTTCTTTCCATTTTGTTCAATGGCTCCGGTTGGTTGTATCCCTGTCCACCCATCATATCGGGATACGCGACCTTCACAAACGGAATGATACTCTTCACGCGGGACGCTATTGTACAATATACTGACGAAAATGACGTATATCTAGATATATCTTTGTGGATTTTTAATGAGGAACACGATGTTGTTGCTGAAACAAATACATATATTTTTCATTATTGACAAAGAACTCCTTGAATAATTATTATGACTGTTGCATAAATTTTGATATTCGTGGTAAATAATTAAACTTAAATCTTTCTTGAAATTTGAGCAGTGGCTTAGTGGCTTCAACGTGCGTCTGCCATTCCTGAGGTGCGTGTGCACGAACAGTGGCGGATTTATAGATTTGCCGCCCGTAGGCTATTCAATTTTTGCCGCCTCTAAATTTTGATATCTTAGTCCACAATCATATCAATTTTCTATCAATAAAATTCCAACTTTATAACTTTTTTATAGATCAGGAGCCCGCTTCGGCTCACGTAGTAACCCTATCGCGCTGCACTTGTGCTATCCATTCAGCCAGACACTACTAATACGACTACGCAATTGCATGCCTTAAGTGCGAAGCGCGTAGTAGGTATGCTCTACTCTTGCCTAAAAATCTAAATCCGATGTTTTCTCACATTAAACCGTACCTAACAAATATGATGTACATGAATATTATTTAAAAAGCAACTTATCGGCAAGAAAAATGATCCCTGAGCTTATAAAAATTATTTTTTCGGTTATGATTAATTATTTTTTATTTAAAAGGAAGGAATTTTAATGCCATATCGTATGGATTTTGGATGATCGTGTTCACAGTAAACACGATAACTGTCGAAAAAAATAATTTTTTCACTTCAATAATTCATTCCGATTGGCATTTTCTGAAAAAGTTGTCTTTGCGAAAAAGTTATCAAATCTACTGATGTAAACATTTAATTTAAATAATTCGTGTACGAATGAGCAGGCCATTTGGATTTTCCAAACTTTTTCTTACTGCAAAGAAAATAATTAACTGATAAAATGTATCAATTTTCTAATGAGCAAATTGTCTAACTTCATATTTTGTGGAGGGAATTTTTTTATTGTCAAGTCACAGTCGTTCAACTATCAGTTATTTGATTAATATGATCTCTATAAGATATTGAACTAGTTTTTTATTTAATAAAAATTAGTCAATTTTAGTCAGTATTTTTATTAGACCATCGATATTATATCGATTGAATTGGGTAAGCAGATCTCATAATTATTAGGTACACGGAGAAAAAATTATAGCAGTTATCAGTGAAGAATATATGTAAAAATTACTAAATTTCGATTATAATATCGAATCGCGATATTCTAAAAGTTCATAATCATTAATGTATAATTAGTAAAGCGTTTAGGAATTGTTCATGCAGAGATTTTGAAATATTTATTAATTAGCACTGTATATGAGAATATTTCGATTTTTGTTAAATATTTTAATTTCTCTCCAATTTTCGAAATTCGTATTATGTGTATGTATAATAAAAAAAAATTTAAATTTGTAAACCGAAATAAAAAATTTATGAACTAACTTTGCCGCCCCTTAAAATTTGCCGCCCTAGGCTCCAGCCTACTCAGCCTGCTGGTAAATCCGCCACTGTGCACGAATGGACCTTCTGTCTGTGTGCGAATTTAACACTCGCTCGGAAGGTGAAACGTCATAAGGAAGCCGGCGTGCCTTAGATCCCAACGTCGAAAGCGTATCACAGGCACAGGTGATTCACCTATTTGTCTATTGTGAAAAGACTAATGGTCACGAAACAGCTTGTAGGTAAAAAGGTATATCACTTAAGCGCCACTGGTTTTTTCTTTTAATAATAAAACATAATTTAAATTACATTGAAACTGATCCCCTCACTAGGACATTCCTGTTGTGGGTAACCACATTCTTCCGAGGTAAAAAAGAAGAAATATTAACTAGTTAAACATAAGCCACAGAAAAATTTAAACCAAAATTTGCTAAAAAGAATAATAAATGTTAGAATCTTATCATTTTGCGAGTCTTATAAAGTAGTAAAAACTATTATTTTTAAGCTTCGTTCCAATTTTCATACATTTTGTGTTATCAACACGATTTTTCTTGCTTTCGTTTAGTTCCACGCGTGAAGCTCAAGTTTTCGAAACAAGTCTATTGAACCTCTTTATTAATATAATTTTTCGTATGCTAAGAATAAATCTTGAACTGACTTACATGCGCTCTCATGTATCCGGTGATAACCTGGCAGCATAGGTGTTTGTGAGGAGCCCATCATATCGTATTCCACGCTCCCTAAATTCGTCGTAAATGATAAATTTAATGAAGAAGGAACATTTTTATTGGCAGCTTGTGTCACCAGAAAGTCTTCTAGTATTGATCCTCGCGAATTCGAGCGACTCTTTACTAGTTTCACTTGTCTATTATAGGAACCAAATTCTTTGAAAAATATAAAGTATCTGGAACAATTTTTTTTACATGTAGCTAATAATTGACTAGTTTAAGAATGTCACATCGCAAAGTAGCAACTGATATTTAGATTAGAAGGGATTTGACGTGCTCACAATAACTGTTGGTAAAACCTCAAATAATATTATCAGTTGATGCTGAAATATATATGCCTGTGGGAGTTGAGAGATCTCAAATTGCATTGATATTTTCATGTATGTAGCTTTACAAGATTAGCCATAACAAGAGATATTATTTCTCACTTTTTTAAGTCTTCTAAGTCTCTCTCATTGGGGTTAATCCACATCGCAGTTTGCAAACTATCCGCACTTTTCATTTGATTTTTAGCATCTTCATTTTCTCCTTTGACTTCGTTTTCATCATATTCAACATCAGGGAACTCGTCAATACCTTCTATATCTATGTCAGGGCCATCTTCATCTAAATCTGAGTTTACTGTCTTAGAATCTGAGTTTGCCGCTTCTTCCTCATCATCATGACATGGCCATGAAGTGTTCGTTCCTGGAAGTGTTTTGTTCAAAAGTATAAATCGCCTAATTCATAAAAACTAAATTCTTACTGCGCCGTTTTAACTAAATTATCATTATTATTACAGCGTAAATTACAATTTCAGAACGAAATAATGCTTGAGATAAGAGTCCAATTATAGTGATTTAATTTTTATGAATAAAAGGGGGTATGTCTTTGCAAATTTTTGGAAGAAGAATGTTTGGTAACCTTTACGAACGAAATAGGTATTTGTAACAAAATATTTCATAGACAGACCTTAGTTATGAGATACAATAGTCTCCATTTTACTTAAATTCACCAGAAATTATCACCGCCATATAAATTTCAACAAAACCAGAACGTAAAGAAAAACAAATTGACTATAAAATACCTTACTAATATAATAAAAGAGATGACAATATATTAGCTAATATAGATCTAGCAAAACATATACCTTTCAGAATAGGATTGAGGTTGAAGGTAGCTGGACTCGTAACAGGAACTGGAAGCGCTTGATGTCTAAGACAAAGCGTAATGACGGAACAAACTCTCGCTAAGAGTCCATCAAATTCTGGCTCATCTGGACATTGGGAGCAAAATCTGTGTAGGGTTTGTACATGTTTCTTGGTACAAAGGGATCTTCGACCCGCTTCTGTAATTTCACATTCACCTATGTGAAGCTCATTTAATTATTTATCACGTCCGCATCTGGAACTAAATACTAGTAGATTTTTTGAAAAGACATTGCGCTTGAGTCACAAATAACCCTAAATCATACCTCAGTAAAAAGATTCTGGATTTTATTTCTTTCGTTGGACTTTTGTTTATCGAACATGTTTTTTTTAGATCACTAATTACAAATGATTGGCATTGGGAATATTAAAGCTCCCATGCTTCATTATCTAAAGTATGTTTCTCTAATAATATCAGTGTCAAATTTTTCATTTATTATGCATTTACTACATACATACATGGACAAAGCAGTGTTGGTCTAATAGCTTAAACGACTGAACCAGAGGTCATGCGTTTGAATCACGTCTTTGCACTAATCGATTTTGCTATACACTACTATATTTTGATGCAAGTAAAAGTCGTGAGGAAACTTGTCATAAGGCTGATCACTTACTTGTCTATAACAAAAACATGCTAAGCATAAAGTGTTGTTGCGCCACTGGATTATTATTATAATTCATAGATAGACCACATCTGAATGCTTTGGCTTTAGCCGTATAGAACATGACCAGGAATGTACTTAAACATCTCAATGATACTACCAAACCTTTGCCATAATTTTATTATACCTAATGCATGTATTTTTTTATGTAGTGTAATAGTGTTGTGACGTCAGTGTCTATTATCATAATGCCATACGTACTGATATTACACAAGTGCTGTAGTGTTTGCAGTATATGTGCACAGATCTTAAGCCGCATGCGTCCCTCGTAGCGATCCCAACGATCGAAGACACGGAGAAGCACGCTACACAGACCTGTCTTCACGATCTGCATGCAGCATACCTCTGTATGAGTTACCTTTGTGTAACTTAACTGGTACAAGTATAGTTCATATATCATCAATGACTTGTGATGTACTAAACTAATACATGCCTTTGCATTAATAATTTCACAACGTTCAATCAAAATATTGATGCAATAGATCAAAAATAGCACCATTCTCTAATTAAAAACTGATAAACCGTCATTGGTGCTAATATTCTCTCAAAAACTCTTATAATCAATTTTATCAAAAAGTTATTTGATAACAGATAATAATAATCAATAAACATTGGGCGTACTTTTTCCCGCTTTATGCTATTTAAAAAAAAACATTAGTGAAGCAATGTCCCAAACGATAATTATAAATAATAGTTTCAATCCGTATTCATTCCTAAGTATGATGACACGAAGCGTTGGTTAGTAAATCTAGTTATCACTTAACTGTTTTTACTGAAGTAATCAATAGCGTCTAGACACAGGCGCAGTCTGGCGGTCGGTATGAAGCCGAGACTAACAAGCACCCGCTCATATGTCGTGATCGCGCCGTCGCGAATTAAAATAGATGTTGTTACAGCTGTAATGTACCAAAATCATTTTAATGTCCAAACAGTTTATTAAAGTTGCAGGGATACTCTGTAAAACCGATTTGTAAATTTAGTTGAAAGTTTAGAATTTACACTCTCTAAAAAAGCGATTCCACTAATTGTGACGTCACGAAACACAATCTATTAAATCCATAGATAGCGCTTACGTGTATGTAAATACGCGGTAAGAAGACTAGCGCGAACTACGACTACCGTAAGTCAAAATCCAATACATTTTTGCTGTCGGTCAGACTTACGGAGAAGTCGACTCATTTCTAAATTTAACCTCAATATTGGAATCGCTATATAAGTTACAGAGTAAGGCCCTTTCTCCACTGCTCCGGTCCGGCGTCGGATACCGGAATGAGTCATGAGAAAAATTACGGAAGGCCGGATTGCGCTTCTCCATTATATCCGATCCGACAATAATCGATCAGTAAAAATAAGTCACCCCGTCGCAAAAACCCCCATACTTTATTTTATTAATAAAACGTTCTAAATTCTGAATATGTTATTGCCCTGGCAAGTTTATTACATTTTTATATTGTCTATCTTAAAATATTATAATCTACTTAATAAATAGTTCACTAATACTATGGTATAAAAATATAAATAAATAGCAACATAATTTGGTTTGGTCTAGGTTATCCAGATTCTTTCAAATTAAAGAAACTATAAATAAACCTGTGAATAATAATTTATAACCTCTTGGATATACTTGGACCGATAAAACACCGCGTTCCGATCTAGCAAGTTATCGGATCGTTAAAAACCGGATGCCGGAGTAGTGGAGAAGTACGTAAGTACTGTTGTGGGTTTCGGTAATTAACGTTTGCCGGACCGGTGCAGTGGAGAAACGGCCTAACCCTGCACATATATGCAACAATTTTAAAATGCCATAAATTATTAACAGGCAAGACAAGACCATAATTCATGTGGAGTCGGTGCAAAAAGACTAGGTATCTACTGAAAACTCGTTAAAAACAATATTAATTAGGCAGCTACAAGTGATTCTTGTTATGCGTAAATATTTACTTACGATTTTTTGCGAGTTGTTTCATAATAACAAGGAGAGGAAATATCAGTTTATTGTCGGTAAAATGTCCTTTTAAAATAAGATGCATAGTTCTGACGCAGCCTAACATCCTCACTTTCATTGCGAATTTTGTATCTGAAAAATTGATTTCTAAATGATTTCAAAATATTACGTATGATAAAAGTATTCGGGATCTCTATATGTCGGCATGGGTTAATTAAAAAACATGTGCATTCCACATAATTTAATGACCGTCGCTGTTCATACTAAGGCTTTTAAGTACCTATAAATTGTCTCGATGGTTGAAGGATATAGAAGAAATTAAAATGACTGGATGCTTTCCAATAATATCTTTGTAATACACTCTAATGCTAAATGGTTAACTCTAAAACCTACGTAATGAGACTGAATTTCATATAACCTCGGCTACTGAGAGGAGCTAGAATCCATACGAGGTCTTGTATTACTAGCTCTGTACCAGCATGTCGCTCACGCTTATCATGCACGGCCGATATAACTCTTCTAATAATTGTTTGTGTTCCCTTCATCGATATAAAATCCTGTGCGCACTGAAGCCGCAGCGCATTGTTGGCTGAAATAAGTACAATCTATTATTAATCGCTCATACCTTTCGGGGACAGTGCTGCAAGGATCCAGACCAAGTCGTGCAGCATCAGTTCCGTGCCGACATTCCCATCGCGTTTCCCATGCGTCGTAATTATTGTACGAAGCATGACCTGAGTCCCGTTTAGTGATATTAAATGTTGACAACATTGCTGCCTTGCAATGTTATTGGCTGAAATGTTAGATATCATTTACCTTCACTGAATCAAGTCTTCGTAACATCCTGTTAATAACGATAAGTAGTGTCTATACGACGTTTCGTAACGTTACACAAACAAAATGTCATGCCGTAAAAGCTATTCAAATGTTACAATTAACAAGGTTTCGGATAAAGTAGTCCAATGTCAGGTTTAAATGAGTTCGTGCCAAAATGTCAGTAGGCGGAATAACAATTGGACAGACGGTATTAGTTAATTATTGATGACTGTGTTAGTTATTTGTAGGAGTTTTATATTTTAAAGCTATTATTTAGTCTCGGTGCAAAAGCCCAATTGGGTGCCCAAACGCAAACGACATACCCTTTTTACTAAGTGGCGGGACGTTTTCTTTTCCTGTCTTTTTACATTCTCTCTTCTTTGAACCTGATGTATCATTGGTAACTAGTTTGCCAAAGAACAATTGCGTCAGTAAATATTCGTTAGATAATAATTGGAGACGAAACAATTACAGTACACACCTGAACATTTCTTTCCCTTTCCTTGCTTCAAACATAATGCTTCTCTCAGTATCGAAGTTATGTAAGTTGATGTCGCCACATCCCTAGAAGTCTGAAATGAAAATAATCATTTGTAAAATATAGCTCTCAAAACAAGCAGAGCTATCGATAATTACTAGATGATTTTATGGGTGTCTATGGGCTGCGTAGACTGCCCTTTTTGGTCGTCCCGCAAGCTCGTTTGCCCCCCTATTATATATATAAAAAAAATGAGGTAGATATAATAACATATATACCTCCAAAATAGATAAAAGCATTTGTATGGCTCCCGTCTGCTTGTTCCATAGTTTTTCGAGAGTACATTGTCGGACATGTTTATCTGAAATATCAATAAAAGACATGCATAATACACAAATGTTGCGATTACATTTAACCAATTTATGTTTCCGCAAAATTCTTTGTTTTAAATCAACTGGAGTGCCCTGAAGGTCTACAAGTGATATTTAAAGTTATTTTAATGTATCCATAAATATTGTTCTCATGTGTTGCAGATTTCCTTAAATTAATGGGTATTGATTTCTTTAGCACTAAAAGCAAATTGCTTGTTAAATTTGGTCAATTGTCCGTGAAATTTAACACTGATGAATTAAATTAAATATTTTGGCAGCTTCTCGGTAGAAATTAAAATACACGAATTAATTCAAACATATACATAAATCTTTGGTTCATCATATAATAATTGTCGACGTCATTTCCTAATAAAGTTAAAGTATAGTTTTGAATTTACGATGTAATAATTATAGAATATACAACAAAATGAATTATTACTAATGTTACAACAATGACAGTTTGTTCTAAAGTGGTTGGACGATGGCCAACTCGGCACGCGCGAAGCCACATAATACTACTTCCCCATTAAACATAGGCTTTCCGTGATATACAGGGAATGAAACCTTTCCGTTGACGACTAAAACACACGCAAAAATAAAATTTATTTCAAAGGGCTTTTAATTACTCAAACTACAGTATTTCCAATACGAGAGATGAGTTATACACAATCATATTAATATTAATCAATTACATTCATTCCCATTTAATGTAAATTGTGTTTATATATTTCAAAAGCTCCATTTCATATATTCGTATATTTTGGCCAGTATAACGTTGTAATATATTAATACAGTTGATGAATGAGTGCCACCGGTCATTCGTAAGTTCGTGACTTTTCCGTTTCGAGTCGCGTCATTAAAGCGACGAGTTGGCAACAACAGTCATGTAAATACGCCGTTTCCAGCTGACCGATAAATAAGATTATCATGAAAAGAGATTGGCACTATGTTTCCATTAAGATGTTTATGTTTTTCATATGATCATACAATCATGACAGGCAATGATGGCATGTTATAGTGCGGTGAGTTACTATTTTTAAAGTCGAATTAATTTAACACTTCAAATTAAAATATTAATTTATGTACACGAAATGCGCATTTCAATTCGAAATCGATCGAAGTTACAACTGAATATATGAGTTATACCAAATCTCTCTTATCTTTTCTTACAATAGTCAAAACTGAAGTCATTTTAGTAACTCGACGTTAGTAAGTTTCTCGTTGACCACAATTCCTGAGTATAAAACGTAAATAATGCAATAAATTTGCGTTTATCCGTTAAAGTTTTACTTAAATGTCTCACCAAAAACAATATTATTATAACATTAATGTGCATTTAGTGAAACCAAGCCTTTGTTTTGTAGACTGTAGAGCAAGTAACATAAAATGATAATTTATTTCTCCTATTTAACTAACCAGTATTGACATCTCTGTTTGATTAGCATAAGTTGTATCAAAATATGTATATTGCTAACATAAATACAGCCTGATTAGCGAGGTCTTAATTTATTGTGTAAAAAATTGCGTAAATCAACGCAAAACCGTCAAACTTTCAATGAATACCAGCAAATTTTTTACGAAGGACAAATTTACTCAGCATTATATGTATGAAATTTACAATTCATTATTTTAGGAACTAATCTTAAAGCAATCTTTAGGTATTTCGCGTCACCAGGTTTATATCACGGTACTGTCTCAAATAGATCTCTCATACTATAAACAAAATTTATTTTTATCTAATGACACACCTAAATCTTTAAGGAGACAGCAGTTGTTATTTAACTTACTAGAATCCTGCCTAAAATTCTTCAACTATTAATAAAAATCGATTTTTAAAACTGTTTCATTTCGTTTGTAACCCTTAGCAATTTATTTCTGAATTGGGGCGATAACCCCCTGGTAGTACTAGGTCCCATTGTAATATCTTCAAACTAATGAAGGAATTCCGGTCGCATTTTGAATGGGTGGTAACGCTTGGAGAGGGCACGAACACCATGCCACCAATTGCACTATCAATACCCAACACGCGATCACAAGGTAATTTATTTATAAAATTAAGGAAATTTAAAATAGAAAACCAAAATTATAAATTTTTCAGTATTTTTACGATTTTCTCTTTTAGATAAGAATGTCGGTTATGATTGAAATGATAAGAATATAAGGGTTGATACTCCGGAAACTACTTAGTGTAGTATATTAAAGCAAGCGTACTATACGTATACACCTTACGTTACATATTTGGTAGTAAAATGTTCTTTATTTAGAATAAATTCGACATTTTATCTAAGTAGAAGTTAAGGAACTTTTACTTATTTGACAATTGATCAGTAGTTAAACATATAAAAAAAGTTTGCGTGAAAACCGGAAACATACGTTTTGCGGTATAAGGGTTGGAAGTACGAAACCACCAAAAAACTTTCTTTTGCCAAAAATGTGCTGATGAAGTCATTCCGAAAAAGTTTCGTAACACTCACGAAAATGAACTTCACACATTTTATATCAGATAGTCACGCAATTCGTTGGATTCTCCATTGTATCTTAACGTAAATGAACAGGTTTCTTTAGTTTTTACAATAAACGTATTCTATGGCAATCGGTATATAAATAGCGTTTGGCTATAAGCCAGACATGAGTTTTATGACTTTACATTAAAACGTTTTATAGAAGACTTGTTTAATTTGACGAGTTTATGTAATAATAATAATAAAACTATATTCACGACAGAAATATGATTGTGACAAAATGTATCTAACGCTAGTCCTCACATTGCAATTATTCCGTGGTACATTAGTACCTCAGAGACTCAATAATTTAGGTACTCATCCTGTCTCTTTTCATCACAGTGTAAACACCATTTGACAGAAAGAGACGAAAGAGTACTTAAGTTTAAAAGTGCAACTACACTGAATTATTATTTATGAATAGAGTTGGTCCTTATCACTAATGTAATGTAATTACTTAAATGTACTTAAAGTCTCAGAAAGACACCACAGGTTTCACCATGGGGCACAAGACAGACACATTTCTATGTTTTTATTGAAAAAGCAAGTATGTTTACCTATCGACTAAAAATAATTATTGTTTCGCCAAGCATCGAACCGGAACTTTATGTGTGTTAAAAAGGTATTTATTATTTCTACATCATTGGTCTAACACAATTTATATAGATCATATACAGTAATCCAGTTAATGTTACGTTGCATAAAGGTTGACGCTATTAATAAGATTTCAAAGTAGTTTCGCGGTTTTACAACTTCCGTTCTTAGTGATATGAAAATTTCCTATTTATACACCTTATTACAAATTATTTAAGACGTATGTTTTCTTTTACTATTTTTTTATAGCTTAACTAGTGGAGCCCACAGACGTTGTCCTGCATGATATTTAAAGCGATTAGGATATTAAGCAAAGTATGAAAGTACCGACTGCAGTGCCATCTGCCGAGCTGTTTTGTGAATCTAAACCATCCACGGCTCCACCCAAACGTATACAAAAAAAATCATTCAAATCGGTCCAGCCGTTTAAGAGGAGTTCAGTGACATACACACTCATAGAAGAATTATATATATAAAGATATATTATAAATAAACTAAAAATTCAGAAAACACCAAAAACACTAAGGGTTCAACCTTGGTGCCTGTAGGCCTACACGACAGTACACATTTTGGATTCTTTATAAACTAAAAGAAATACATTTAATACAAAAAACGAAACGAAAGCATTGCAACAAACTGAGAGAGAAAAAAATTAAACGTTTCCTATATGTTCCGTATACCTTATTCATATATTACATTTATCTTAAATTTATGAAGCCAAGCAAGCATATCCCAGGTTGGCTAAAAATACCTTTTAAGAGGTACCCTTGCAATTTTTGGGTGTGATTTTAAGATTTAAGGGTAAACAATTAACAAGACGCGGTAGAGAACAGTCTCAACATAGAATTGTTTTGAATTGTGTACATAGAAAGGAAAAACCTTTGCTCGTGCCCAGTTGAGATTCGCACGATCTGAGGATCTGAGGGATTAGAATCAACAACTTAGGATGTATTTAACAATAAATTATTAAGTTCAATAACAGGGAAACTATAAGTACGACTTCCATTATTAATTGAAGTCTTGAGTACAAAATCTATTTGGTTTCAGCTGTTCGGTTGTGTCGAGGTCACTCTATTGTAATCTAAATGGACGATGCTTCTAGATTCACGTAAATTCACATTTCTACGTCACGCAATGTCGTTAATCCAATGCAAGCGCTAATTATACTTATTTTTTGTTCAAGCTCAGTCTATATCGGATTTCACATCTTCATAAAACAATTTTATCACTTAATACATTTTCTGTGCGACTGGACCGATAATGAAATAAAATTTGTGTAGATTCGAGAATGGTTTAGGTTTACAATTAAATGTTTTTTTAATCCGCGTGTCGGGTCATCAGTATATTATGATTTTACAAATGCGCTGTATTGACTAAAACAATGATGGTATATTTTTATTCGCGTAGATATCTTTTATTAAGCCCACCACACCCTCTCACACCATGACCGCACTGTCACGGTTCCTTGCACAACGAACGTGTCACGCACGAAAATACGGGATATGATTAGGTAGTCGTCTAGTGAACAGTTTCAAACTTTTTTAATGATAACGGTAATAACCTAGTACAGCAACAACGCTTTATGGTTCTTAGCCTGCATTGCATGCGTTTCTTCGATCATTTTCATTTTATCGCCAAGTTGGTGATCACTCTTCTGGGTCTGACATATGTCGTCGATTTTTGACATTCCTGTGACCATTGTGTTTTTCGTCACCGTACGAGTGAGTGTTAGGTACACATCCATTAATGTACAGCCGGGGATCTAACCCACGACCTCGAGGATGAGAGTCGTACACTGAAACCACTCGACCAACTAGGCTAACACAAGACTAGCCCCTGCTTGAACTTGCTTTCACACTTGTCTATACAAAAAATATATTTTTCTCTATCACGGTCCCAGCACGATCAGGGTAAGACTCGGTGTACCTGTGGTCTATAAAACAAACTAAAAAGTATTTATTTAAAATCAACAAATTAAATTATACCATGAGATGTTAGTCTGGAATTAATCCTGGCTGTGATAGCCCTGGCTACCTCTGTGGAGTCTGGGGCTCGCTGCTGATGCAAACGCAGCCGCTCGAACAAGCAGTCCGACGTCGCCTCGTCAGCCATACGATATGCTGTAAAATACATAACAATTACAATTCTTTCCTAAAAAAATTAATTGCTTCATCCATTGCTGATACTTAGATCAGTAGCCATGGCCTTAGAGATTGAGACCGAATAGATAAAAAGGATGGAAGGAGAGATGTAGGCACTATAAGTACTTATTTAGTTCGTGTGATTAAATTATTATACTTCATAGATTTCATATATGAAATTTTACTCTGTAGGCGCCTTACTTTTTTATGCCTATCGCCTTGGATCACTTAAAGATTTTGCATGTTATTCATTAGTATTCATTAGTTTAAGGTTAATCTGAAATTCAATAGTAATTTTGTGTTATCTAATGTACATACAGATTAAGTTTGTATACAGGTTGCAATTTAGTGCAGCACCTATATTGATAAAAACGCGTGGAGGTGATTCCAAATAAACGCAATGCCACAGTCGCAGAGTTCACAAGTCAATAAACTTGCACGTAAAGGCATTATTTATCATACACAAATAAAATCAGGGATAAATCAGTTTTAAGTATGGGTCGTTTAGTCACTATCATATTAAAAAAATTAAAGCTGGAAGTTGCACGTTTAGTAAATTTCGCGAAAAATTTTGGCTGTAGGAATAATCAGCACTAAATTAATATATAGTATAATTCTACTAGCTACCAAGCGGTTAATGATTTCGGATGTTATACTAAAAATTTGCTGTGTCATGAGTATGTGCATGTATCAAAAAAAGATCAAACGTCAGTAATGAAGTTTAACATTGCGAGACGTACGTTTGTGAGTGCGTAGCGTTGTCCTGGTCACTGTAATGATTTATTGTAAATAAACAATGTATTGTGTATGAGGCCGTAACAACATCGCCCCTCGACGGCTGGCGGCCGACTGTCACTGAAATTTCAAACTGCTGAATCGCGGGGGCGGGCGACAGACATCGACGCCAAACACTCGTGAAAATAATTAAAACTAACTGCATACTGTAGGTCTACTCTGGATTTGATAAAGTATTCATGGCTTTCGTACAATCCAGTATACTTATCCAACATTTGTATAAGAAATCTTAAGTGTGCGCATAACTATCTGAAGCGCTGTAAGATTTTTATAAAAATATTGAAACTGACGTATTTTACGTTACCGTTACTTTGTCAAACTCATGGTTAATCTATAGACGATAACTATAGATCTTAAAATTGTTGAACCCGATTAAAAGTGTACTTACGTTTTTTCTTAGTTTTTTTTACTTCTTGCGTTTGTGCCGATGAATCGGTTGATGAAATCATGTCCTGAAAAATTGTAACACACATTCAATATGACTTTGATTCGACCAATAAGAATAATATGTGGTTAATATTCTCCTATTTATGAAATGAAATGAGACAACACTCCCGTTATAAAAATTTCCGACTCAACTATGTGTCTTCCCTATCATTTTCCCGCGCTTTGTAATGTTCATCCGGTAATGTCAGTTGCCAATTTTACTTACGGCTGGACAACATACTGTGCGTGGTAATTGACAATTGGGAAATTTTAAAATAATAGTTTAAATTTATGATATTGAAGTGTTCCATACATACACAAAATACTAATTCTTCCTATTTACAACTGTAGTATAGTAAAATCGATATCTTTATGGATTTTGGGAGACTTTGTAACAGAAACTTAACTAATAAATTTATATATGCAAAAAAATATTAACTTACAAATATGGATTATAAAATTCTAATTAATCTAACAATCATAGCATAGCATATTTTTGATATATTCATTTAAATTAACTACATACATCTGTTAAATTGCAGTGTTTTGTGCCCGCTCTCTTTATAACCCTATACTGTACATTAATCGCTTTGGGGCTTTTCTAGCTTCTCAAAAAAAAAATAGGTGAGGTTTTTGACACATCAAAGTTATTATTCTGATCACCATGAAAGGCATTAAAATGATAATTTAAAATTTACCTGACATGTCGTATTCATTACTAAATACGATTTATTGAGTATTCCTGTTATCTAACTTCCCGTAAAACATTCATTTCCGTTAATAAAATAGTTTTGGAATTTCATATTATAACCTGTACTTTAAATGTCATTGCAAAACATTGACATTTCTTTTTTTTTTCTTAAAGTTTATATTTGCCAGGATTAATTGATTCATTTTATATAGATGTTTGTTTATCAAATTTCCAAAAAAACGAGCGATGTATTTATTTCTTGTTATAGAGCGCAGAGTTGTACTATAAAGCTTTATTTACAATATTATAAAAAAATAATAAAAAATTTAAGAAAAAATAACAATTGAATTTTCAATTTCAATTTATTTAAAAAAAATTAACTTTATTTGGAACTTGATAACTTAGATAATGGCTACATGATATATTATCATTTTGTTTATATTATTTAAAGGTAGCTCTCAATAACAAGTTTCAGAGATAAATGTCAAACACCTACTTTGATCACTTGCTATACTTGCTCACAATTAACTAATGCAACAGAAAGTCGATAGTAAATGTCAAGAAGCTTGCCTCGAGGGATATACTGGGTACGTTTATTAGTACGTATGCAGTAAACTTATTGTAAATTGGAATTACTATCTGTTGAACAATTAGCTCTTGCGTCGTAAAATAATGTATGCCTTTTTTAAACTATAACGTCTTACCGGTTAAGATTCTAAACCTTCGAGGAATTTTCTATGAACGGTTGTACATATCTTTTGTTCTCTAAATTTCTAACTTAATTAAATATGTAAATAAAAAATCGATTGTGAAGTTTTAGTTTATGAATCTAACAGTATTATGATAATTAATCTTCACTGCTAATCAAACGACTACAAAATAAGAATTCTATAAAATAACATGTTACAACGTAAAATAAACATACAATATAATTCTAAACAGTAAACAATTATGATTTATTGTTTTATAAAATGGTGCGTTTATAAAATAGCATTGCCAGTTATGTTAAGACTAGTATATTCTGAATACAAGTTGTGTAAAATGATACAGCTACTATTATTTTCATTTATCACATTTTATTGTTACCACACTGTGGCCGCCTTCGCCTTGGGATCTACAAACGTAAAGGTCAGCTCTCTTAAATTGATCTTATACTTAATATTGATATCATCTCGAGTTACACAATGAGATCAAACATCGTAATACTTTTATAAATCTATTTCCTTAATGAGTATGTATTGAGTATTTGTCATTTTAGACTAAACACTTAATCTGATGTAGAACTGTGCTCTTGACTTTTACTTAGACATTAAGCCCTGCAGTATACTTATTAATATAAGAAATACAGAATTATATATCTATAATTCAATACAAGACACAACATCTGGATAAGTATTTTTTTATACTTCACTTCCAAGAGATCCGATTGAGAATGAGGTACACAGATATTGTGGTTTTGACAGAATTAATTAATACATGATGACATCCATGTCAGATTTGATATCTAAGTATATGATTTGTTTCAGGAATGGAATGAGTCAATCAAGAACCATTCTACTTTGACATCCCTTGATGTTACAAATAAACAAAACCTGACTTACGGACGTCTCATTCGTGTTAGAAGAGATACAGATGACGGCTCAAGTAAGAAAATCTGTACTTCCGTACAAAATCTCTTAATAGTGTTTAAATTTCTTACTTAAAAGACCGATTCTAAGCTAAGCTTTGAGCCGCGTAAGGATGGAGTTTTTCTGTAGCCTGTTTGTAGTAGAATAACATGACGTATAATTATTGTTTGTTTTAGAATATTTGTCCCTAGATGTTGTCCCCGATATTTGATTCGCCTATAAGTTTAAAACATTTAAGCAAGAAGCTACTTGTTTTATACTATTTAAAGATTACTTTTATTATTAAAACTACAATAAATCAATTAAAAGCAACACGAAATTCTTATATATTCTAACTCCGTAAACAGACCATAAATATTCTTGAATACACTACAGTGAACAGTACAACTTAATAAAAAATTGTTTCAGGTAAATTTACCCAAGCGGCCCAAATGGATCAGTTGAAAGTTCTTCGTTTGTACTTACAACATTATAAGAATTTGTGGGACTCCGCATATATCGGCGGGGCGCATCCTTTCCACCCAAACGTTCCTAAAGCTATTGTTCTGCTTTGGAAAACTAAAATAGTAGAGTTCTTCTTCCCAGCTGTAGGAGAAGACGCCGTAAAAGGAAAATAAATAGACTTTAAATACCCTAAATAAATAAATATAAAATTATTATAGATATTCACGATGTTTTTTTCTAAAAATCGCGAATTTATTTAGTTAACGACACTAGTTAAATTAAACGAATTTTCGTCAGTGTATGTGTGTTACTATATTAATCTAATTGACAGTGTTTATAGCATCACATGAAATAAAGTAATGGTAAACTTATTTCAAGAGTAATTATTAGGTGACTGAACTACATACACTTAAATTCTATATAGTCAAACATGCTACCAGTGCTTAAAGCTACTACGAGTATTTTATACATTACTAGAAATGAAAAATTTAAACGTATACACCATAAACTATTGCATTTAAATTATTTATAATTAATTAAAAGTATTATAAATTAAAAGGGTAAAATATAAAAAAATCACTCAAATTTGTTTTTTATTAAAATAATACTTTTGTAATAAACAGCTTTTGTTAAATAAAATAAAAAGTATTAAAGGCTCACATAATTCTCACGAAAATTTATTTTCGAATTCCAATTATTTCATAAGATTTTGTGAAGTTAATTATTTCTTTTGTATCATATATTACAATTATATAATCCTAATATTGTATTCAACTGCAAAAATAAATCTTCTTAACATGTAATAATAAGAGTCAACAGTCAAATTATATAGGCCAACAATTTATTTTGTTTTAGTTGCTAATCTTGATACGTGCAGCGAAGGTGATGCAAGATGCAAGTATATTGAATACAAATAATTGTGAAGACATATCTAGATATTTTCATTCTTCGTTTCGGGTGGGTGTTGGCGAGTATATAAGCACAATCATTAATACCAGTACATACATCTCCAAGTGCCTCAGAGATGAAGGTACGAATATTTTTCTAAAAGCCACTTGCTCCGTTTATTTTTATGGAACTTGACTAGTTATAAATAGAGTGGATTGAAACAGGTTTTTAAGGATAGTTTTTATTACGTTAAGAATATCTTTATTTAAAGTGTGTATGAGTGCAATTAAAATATGGTATACTAGGTCTCAGTATGAGACTTCCAAGCTTAGAAAAAAGTGCGAAATATTTACAATTTTATTTGTTCATCAATGTGTTTTGCTGATCTCTCTATACATAAAGAGATCTTAATTTATTTTTTTATGTTATACATTACTAAGGGAGTTGTGCTACTGCTTTGGGCTACGTTATGCTGCGTGAACGGCGGAGCAGTGGTGTGGCCAGGGGCGATTCCACTGCCTGCTTCGTTCAGATCAATTATACCACCCCAAGTCAAAGGATTCGCATATTCAACAAGCCAATACATTAATGCGGTATGAAATATTGATTTTGAGAATTTTCAGTAGTTAATAGAAATATGGGATTTTATTCGAATCTTACAAGCATTTCGAGTAACCCTTATAAATATAATTTGACCCCTTATTATAATTTAAGTTGTTTGTGTTTAAAGACAATTAGTATATGTTTTTATATTTTTTTTAGGTGCAACCGTCATATTCTATCGGATATCAACCGCAAGTTGGATATCAACCGCAAGTTGGATATCAAATACCTCAGCTAGGAGTATACCCTACGTATCCCGGAATAAATTTCCAACCCATTGTAGCGCCACCGTACTATCCTGGGACTAACCCACTATATCCTGGTCTAAGCCCTATAGGACCGCCTATATCTGTTGCTCCATCGCCACCACCTCAAAGCGCACCAGCACCACCATCGCAGGATGCACCTGGAGATGAAGATACTGCAATTGTTGACTCAGCAGAATTCCCCTCTGATCAGAGAGGACAAATACAGCCCGACCCCTCTCAAGGATTCCAAACACCTTTTAACACCGGATCCTATGATTCCAAAAACATGCCTGCATTCCCTCAAATTCAAAGGCCAGAGGCTCCAAAACCCCCACCAATCCCTCAACCGCCTCAAATACCAGGAGTTCCTGCAATTCCCCAACCACCGCCAATACCACAAGGTCCTCAAACGCCAGACATTCCACAGATACCACAAATTCCACAAATACCTCAGTATCCAGGGTCTGGCAGTGGAATTTTCCAATTTCCACAATTCTCTCAGCCGCAGCTGTTTCAACCTAACCCATCATATCCGCAAGCACCTCCTCAGAGTCAACCTTCGGAATCCCAGTTCAGTTATCCTTCACCAGCTACCGGTTCCCAGAGTCTCAGCGACGAGGATTCAATAGCCGTAGATTCAGCCTAAATGTTAAGTTATTGTGCCTTACAACGATAAACGTTGAAACATGTAATAGATTTTAGGTATTCTGGTCATACTATTGATTTAGAATTTGGTAATGCTTCTATTACAGCCGATTACAATCTATCACGATCACGTTGTTTTATGTAGGTCGAAAGTAAAATTACTTTATAGTATATAATATTTATAAAATTTTAAATATAATATGTATTTTTTTACTTTTTTAATTCTGTAAGCAATAAAACAAAGTTTATATAATACATGATTTAATTCAGAGCTCACCAAAAACCTGGCTTACGTTCGGGAAGCCATTTTAAGTAATCACTAAATGTGGTATTCTTTCCGCTAAGCCCTAAAGCAAAATAAAAAACATACGGAAACCACTGTGTATTGAAAGTGATTGTAATGTTGTATCCACCAACTCCAGTAATCACAGGCGTCACGAGACGATTCGGTAGCATCAGACGGGCGCACACTATTGTACATTCTATCCCTGCAGACACCTAAAATCAAATCTTGCGTAATAATAATTTAATGCGTAATTATAATTATAATTTTAAAAAAATATAATTTAATTTTTGACGACACATTGGTCTAGTGGTTAGTACCTCTGACTGCGAATCCATGGGTCCCGGGTTCGATCCCCGGCTGAGACCAACATCGATGTGATGAGCATTTGGTGTTGTGCTTAGATCTTGGGTGTTTAAATATGTATTTATATGTCTATCTATCTATAATATGTATGTATATCCGTTGCCTAGTACCCATAACACAAGCTTCACCAGCTTAGCATGGGACTAGGTCAATTGGTGTGAATTGTCTAAAAAAAAAAATATATATACCAATTTATGTTACTTAGAATCAACGAAACTTTAACAAATAAAAAAAAATATGCAAAAATATTAAAAATAATTATTGCATATGCATGTGTGCTACAATTCGAGGCTATAATTGCATTCCGATGACGTCATATCCTGAAACGCGCTATCGAAGTTATTTCGACTGCTAAGGATATATACAACTTCTCGACTTTAGCCGGTTGGGGCTTCAGGCCGGCCAGTCAGTGGTTAAACTGACTATTTATCCTATCCCATTATATCGGAGGAAGCGCTCAACATCCTACCTCCACATACCAGTGTAAACTCCATGTAACGTCCCTGGTTTTAAAGACAAACCCCCTAAAGCATCGAAATCACTCGGCTTTGGTTGGTTTATCTAGTTTTCCATATAATGATAACCCCGATCCTCAATACCGACAACAATTAAATACTAAAAAGTACTTTTTAAGTTGCCGAAATTAGTTAAAACTGCGGAGCAGTGTACCTTGTTTTGTCGCTTTATCGTCCTAGCGAGAAATAAACTCGACTGTCGGTACTCGTCATACGTACCGAACTTTCCAAGAAATCTGTTCTTTTTTTTACAAATTGCGCATGCTTGCATGTGCTTTATCACGAAGATGCCTCAATATCGCAAGAAATGAATTAAATAAGTAAAAAAATACAAGCTAACTACCGGTACAGTACAAAAATAACAGACAACGAAAGAGCGTTCAAATACGAATTGGTTTTATGTAATTACTAACACTAGTCTGAAATAAACTTTCTTTCTAATACAGATTTTTTTCCATTTAACTGCACAGTCCCTTGAGTTTCGTTATATAAAGTTTACACTGTATTTCAATTCAGTCTGCCAAAGAAGACTCGGCTAATAATGTTGTACCAATAGGTATGTATGTATAAGATAGAAGTTTATACCTTCATAATAATATTCAATTTTCCAGGGGGGTCTGCGTTGACTTCGAATCTTTCTGAATAGAAAAATGCAGCTTGTCTCTGTTTTTTTAAACTTTTGAAACAATTATTTCCAGAGACATAGGTTCTGGCCCTCCATCCAAACTTTTGTGGCTTCCTGGCTCTTAAATGTCGACTTTTTATGCCAAAAGCTGAAATTTTAATTATGACGACTACATACACATGTATTCAAATAGGTAGCAGAGTCAGATAAAATATCGATTTATTCAAATACACATAATACATGGATACATGTTTAGTTCAATATAATTTATTGTAAATGGCAAATTTTAAATTATAATAAGTTATTAGTATCATTAGTCATTTTTTATTTTTTTTATGTAATAGGAGTAAACGGGCAGAAGGCTCATCTGACATTAAGTGATAAGCCCATGGACACTTACATTGCCAGAAGGCTCGTAAGTGCGTTGCCAGCCTTTCAAGAATTGGTACGCTCTTTTCTCTTCTTCTTTCTTGAAGGACCCTAAGTCGAATTGGTTCTGAAATACTTCAGTGGGCAGCTGGTTCCCATAGCGGTGCCATTGAACTATATAACTATATCTGAATCAGTTGTGGAACGACGGACGTCGAGTTGATACGGATGGTATTTTGTATTCTGCCTGTATCCTGTTAGGATTAAGAGCTTTAAATAAGCATACTTACTCGGACCACCGTCGACTAATTTAAAATTTTCTGGATATGGTCGTGGTAGTATACTAGCTGTTACGAAGTTAATTATCCAGCTGACATAAGGGTAGACATCTATATATAGAGGCGGTTCTTTATTTAGTCTATTTCTCATAGACCGCCTGATGCATGGAGCACTGCCAGCTGCCACACCCATTAATTGAACGGTGCCTTCGGTAGCATGAGTTACAATTGGGGCCCCAGGACGAATACCACATCCAGATGTACAAAGCACGTGCGTCACACCCTCGCTACCTAAATTCTAAAATTATGTCTCAAGTAACATATGCTCTTAATACATAAAAACTAATATTACTTTGTTGAGGTTATTTTACTTAGCACTTAGTTGATGGGTATAAATGGATGGTTTAACGGTGACTTGGACTTATGCAAGTACTACACATTTTAATAATAGTTCTTTAACGAATATAAAAATTTCAAACAAAACGTGAATTTATGACATTACATAAATTAGACGTAGTTTTCAGCAATCGTGGTCAGCGATATACGGTTCCTTTAAATATGTAATAAGAATAAACGTATTTACGTTGTATATCAATTCCATCTTAAATTTATACGCAACTCTAGCTGCGTTTTAAAAATATCAAAGTACAACTTACGTTTCGCGTTCTTTGTTTCCTACACTCTTTATGAGTGTAAAATTTGAGGGTCTTTTTTGCCATTTTTTCGGAATCAAAATCTCTTGGTACAGCTGTAAGTTTGACAAATAAATAGAACACTATCAACCCAGATAAATCACGTCAAAAAGTTACTTACAACTTATATAGTCAACCATAAATACATATTTATGTTTACGTTTTCTTTCACGTTCCTCAATTGAAGGAAGGCATATTGGTACCATATAATCTGAAATTAAGGTTCTATCAACAACAAAAAATTAGTTATTTAATTATAAGTTTAAGATGTTATTAAAATATATAACGTCGTCGTTAAGTGTAAAACATAACGGTATTTCAGTGTTTTCTTACATCAGCCAAAAGTAAGACTATAAAGTAATATTTACGAGATTTAATAGGCCTCAGAAGCTTCACAATTGCGAGACTATTTCCAACTCCGAACCTGTGAAAATAAATATACATTTTCAATCTTTACAAAATGATCTGCATATAATACAACTTAGTATATACTGCTTGAGTGGTATTAAAATATAGTTAAGTGAATCTTATAATCAAGTAAGTAACACGAATCATATGATTGTATTAGGGTTTAATAGCTTACCTTGAATATTCAGGATGTGGAGATATATCAATTAACGGTATTTCTAAATATGCTCGAGGGCAGTCGGCACCCATTTTAGTTTGCGACAATGTTAGACCACACTCTTCTTCATCTCGGACGTAGTCACCAAATAATACATTTCCACTGCAATGCAAAATAATTTCGAAAATATCCCTATCCTTTTGCATTACCAACATATTGGTTTCTGGGCCACACTATGCCAGAAAACGTCCGTCGTATCGACTTAATATACTATTCTAAGATATGTATTTGGTACTTACAGTTTGTAATTTTTAGGCAAGTGCAACATGTCAGTAGCAGTGCCAACAGCAAATTGCTTATGAACGAGAACCACTCGCGGTGCCTTACTGTGATGCGGAAGACCTGTTGTAACTGGAAAGATGCTTGGTTTTAAAATAATAAAGTAAATATTTGATTAATGTCATATATAGCATAGGAAATAATAATAGAATAATAAATCCTTTTCTGTTTTAGTCTATTTTGCTGTAAATTGTTTCAAACTTACCGTGAATGTACTGCACAAATCCGAGCCATGGAAATGTATGTTCCTTAACAACGCCATCTGGGGGCTTCAAACCGAAGTCATCTTGGCACGACGAGAAGTCTCGTATCATGCTTTTTATTGTCAGAAGATTGCCTGGAATATAAAAACGACAAGATTGCTTATTCTTAAATAATAGGCGTATTATAGAAATAAATAAATCAAATTTTCAATGAATTAATATACTGAAACTCTCTTTTGAATGAGTGTTATTATATAGAAATTATTCTCATGTATTATGAACTTTATTACTGCCGAAGCTTTGATATATAGTAATGCATAAAGATGTTAAAGGTATACGAACAAATTATTATGACAGCAAAACGTAACATTGCGTCTTACGCATTTCATAAGACTGCTCGGCAATACATAGTTTAGTATTTGTAAACAACGATTGTTTAGTTACAATTGTCATCCGAAGAAATAGCGGGAATAATTCAGATTTTGTTTATACGTCTGTTTTGCTAATACGAGTATTTGTTGATTGGTCTTAATTCTAAATAAATTAAATGTAGGTAAAACTCTAGAAATAAAATAACATCCGGTTAAATAGCGACTATACAATCTAAATCTACTCTAATATATAGCGGCGATGATTTAAATACATTTCACTTCCGATAGCTCTCGAATAAGGAATAAAATTTAGAAACGACACGGGTTGATGAAAATGGAAAATGTTTGGATTTAAACTTGGTGACACGACTTTAATAACAGTTTTCTTTTATGCTTATGATAAATAAATTATCTATACAGTAAACTATATAAGGTGAATAGGATACCTTACAACAATTATAATAATGCAGTCGCCCTACAACCCTTAATGTTGGTCTTAGATTTCATTTGTTCTTTAATTGTTTACGTTTTGATTCACTCGTAGATTTTAAGTAGGGGCGGGGATTGAATAACGCGTTTTCGTTAATATTATTTTCGACTTTCTAGTACTTTACACCACATAATGGTATCTTTTAGGTAGAAAGAGTCACTAGGTCGTCACGAAACGTTTTACTATACAGAAAAACGTTACGGCGCGTTACCCGGGGGGTGGGGGGGTCAATAATCTCCAAAAATTGCGTGACGTAATACTTGAACGCTCCCTTAAGTAATATAATTAATGATACAAATGCTAATCCTTCTTCGACGATAGAATAATTGAGATCAATGCCAGTTTGTAATAATCGACTCGAAAATTTATTAAGGCCGGCAACGCACTCGCGAGCCCTCTTGCATTGGGAGTGTCCATGGGGAGGCGGAATCACTTAACATCCGATGAGCCTTCTGCCCGTTTTCCCCGTTTGTATAAAACAGTAGAAGAGTAATATGATCTATATTTATTTCTGTGTCGTAAATAATGATAGTAAATAAGTAAAAATAAAACTAGTAAGAGTAATTCATTATTTTTATTTTTACGTGTCAGCATTAAACGTCGCTATAAAACAAGGTGCCTGATTTGTTGACCCGTTGAGTAGCGATTTCCACGAACTTTGATTATAATAATCAAAATTACTTCTACATGACTTTTTCCCTTTATGAGTTATACATAGAAGTTTATGTATAGTATTTATAAGCAATTATTTCTCCGGTAGTCATTCAAGCCATTGCTGTACAAATCTACTCAGCTGCCAGATTAGATGAAGTCAAAAATAACACGAAAAACCAACAATAAGGTAATGAAATAAAACAGATAACAACTTTTAATAACTTTTATTGTTATAACTAAAACATAACATTAACAGTACTCAACTTTTACAACTTTTACACAATACATCAGTCCTTATTATATTTCCTCTCGCTGCTGGAAATATTCCTCAGCTCTTAGTAGTGCGTGACTGCCCTGACATTCTGATACTGCCCACTACTATAGTATCTGCGCTGTAGCATGGTGCGCATAATTTTTCGTTTCACTCTTGAAAGTTGCCGCGATTTACAAAATATGACTTAGTATTTCAGCTGTACCATATTCGTTATATATTAAATCATTAATAACTGTAGTAACTAAAATTTAGCCCAGCCAGAATGTTCTAGTCTACAAATTAAATTAAATTGAAAGAAAAATTAAACAACTGTCACACGCACCATGCTACAGCGCACATTAGGGCTAAATGTAGCATTATGTCATTTTAATAACGTTTTCCGTGATAAAACTCTACCACGAAATTAGCTGGAACTAGTAATCTGTGTTTGATATAGAATTCGTGAATCTCAAACTTATTAATTGTGTTCATCATTAATATGTGTACAGTCCCTTGACAGTAATAAATAGGTAATCGTGCCTTATGAAACATAAATTTAAAGGGCACATACATTTTTAATATGACACATTGATGCCTATATTGTATCGTATTTTTTCTTACTAAGACCTGAAACAAATATATTTATTTTAAATAATACTCCAAGAGATATAAAACAAATGTGGAGCGCTTTGCTTTCCTGGACTTCGACGATACAGAGATGTTTTAATTAATCACACTATATTTTATACCAAAACTTAGTAGAACCTAATTCAAACTATCGACAACATAGTTTGAAATAGAGTAGGTACAGACGCTTATATTTTAAAAGCTCTTATTAATTAAAAAAAACTTCTAACGCACTTTCGTTAAATACAATTGATGAAGACCACTCGAATTGTTATGTAAACTTAAAACAGTGTAATCTAATTGAAGCTTTTAAAATATAATTGCCTGTTTAGTGTATTAAAAACTACGTTGTCAATTTAAAGCGAAATAAGCGCTCGGAAGCTTTCTAAACCTCCCGAAAGTATTTTATAATTTAAATTCTTTACATACATATATGTAATTGACATTTGTGCTCTTCCAGGTGGGTAGTGTTATGTTGACAGATTTCTTATAGTGTGCCGGAACCACCATGTCACGAGTGCACCAACCAAATTTGTAGACGCTGTTAAGAGTTCCTATAACATAAAAACTCTTTAAAGATTAGGAATTTCAAAATGTTAAATATTAAGATGATTTCAGCAACGTATTCCAACTCGTGAGTAGTAGCAAAAAATCTTAAAAGTAATATTTTTCATAACTATTGAAATTCAGTCATATTCAATTTAAGTATACTTAATTTAAGTTTATAGATGTTTTCCTAATAAGAACGCGATTAAAAATAAATATAAATAAAATATGATAAAAACAATAAAACAAAAAGGGATAAAAAATAATATCATTAAAGTCTATTTATTACCTCGTGGTAAACGGTCCTCTTCATTAAGTAAGGTCTTGAAGATTCGATCGTCATAGTCTTCAGCATCACCATCTCTTAAGGCATAAGACGCTTGGTTTGCTGGAATCGCTCTCCAAGCCTTATTCAAAGAAACTATAAGATACATACATACATGCATAAAAATATAAAGGCGATAACAAAACCATATGGATTATGTAAATGACTATCTATATATATTAAAAAACTGTATATAATACCAACCCCATGAGAATAATAGCAAGATAAAGTAAAGAATTTTATAGTTCGTCACTTTCGTTTTGAACACTTTCGTCATCTCTGATTACCTATAAGAAGTGAGAAGGCTAGTCAGTTTGATCACTGTTTAGTGTTTTTAAAGAATTCCAAACAACATTTTGCGAAAACAAATTTTATTGTAGTTCTCTGCATCGACTTTAACATCTACTAAATTAATAACTACTTATATATTATGTTTGTTATAATTATAATAGATACAATAGAACATCTTATCTACCTTATAAATAAAAGTATTTATTACAGGATATTATAAGGAAGACAATATACAAAAAATAACTAAAATAACCTAAATTAAGTAGGAGCTAACATTAACAAAGGGAATTATATTTTATACAATTATAATTCATATATAATAATCCTTACTTTTCTTTTAAGATGCATTTAGGTATTAGTAATACTTGTTACACTTTCTCTTGGAGAATTAGAACGGAATTGTGGTTTCATTAAAGTTACCCATAAATTACGTGTAATCGGGTCACAAATGACAAAGTAAACAAACAAAACGAATCCTTGCAAAGTTGAAGTCAAACAGAAGAAATAGGACCAGACTAAATTTTTTGTAAATGAAAATATACCAAAAATCCATGTCAAACCCAAAAGGAAAAACAGAAATATAGACAACCTTATCTGGGCCCCGATCAAGTCAATGTCTGTAGTTCTCATTTTTCCGTCAGGACCGTGTGAAATAGCATATAAAACTGAAATAAACAAGGTGATATTTATAAACAAAATAATACAGATCGGTACAATAACTGTAACAATTAAATAAAATCCAGTAGGATAGCAAATAGCATATTCATTTCTACTTAGTGATGCAGTCGAAATATAATTCTGTGGATCAAATATTAAAACGGCCGCTACAGGTACTAGTGGAATTCCCCATCCAATCAATGTAAATTTAATCATAAACCTAGAAGGTCGTTTATCTCCTAAAACTCTTACATATCTGATGAACTGTAAAGAAGCGGTTATGAGCATCCACATAAAACTAGCAAGGACTGAATAATGCAATATTGCACCTAAAAATATGCAGATTATTTTCATTTTATTTGAAGCGAAGTACTTGCCATTTTCCCCTAAAAATATTGTATCACCTAAATTAAAAACAACCATTAGAATTAATGGCATTGCTATAGCTCCTGTTAGATTTAATAGAACTTTGGAACCAGCTTTCTTCCTCCAGGCCTGAAAAACAAAGGCTGTCAGCCATATACCAGTTATTCCAAGGAGTGATAAGAAGCTCCCTATGAGAGATATTATATTTAACGGTTTTGTATTAACGGCGTTGTCATCAATTATTCGTTGCCGAATGTTTATTAACTGCCCAAAATGAGTTAAATGATAACAGTTACAAACGCTTGTATTGTTGACTGTACTAACCAAGTAACATCCCTTACTTGACCAAAATCCCGAAGCTCTGTTTTTTACCATGAAATCCCAATAACCACATTGTTTTTTGTATGCTAAATTATTAAAATTACGAAATATTAAAGGGATTGGATGAAGTAAATTTGGTAAAAATCCAGGAATCGAAACACCTATGACTCGACTGTTTAAAATTAAATCATTGGGATCTAATTCTTGAAATACTGCGCCATTGTGGAAAATACTTATTATTATACGGATATTCTCTACTTGCAGCGTTTCGTTACTAGTTAAATTTTGACTAATAATTAAAGAGTCGAGAACATTTCCCGGTATCCATGTCGCTATATCTAAATTAGAGATCAATAATACTTCATCATAAGTAGTATTCTTAAACAATGGTATTATGTCCACATCGAAAAAATTACTCGTGTTTGTTTTATACCTAATAGCTATACCAGAAATGTTGTTGATGGTAGGATAACATATTTGAATTAAAAAGTTTGGTTGTCTAGCCAAGTCATACCCTACATTTTGATGACTTCGTAATGTAGATGTGTTCCTTCTAGCCTTAACTAACTTATGAATTATTACATCTACCGCATCCAATATAACGTTCGTTGAATTTAATGTTTGTGCTAATCTTAGGTATCGATTGTCTAATATCATAACTCTATTCATAATCCACGCAATGTTCTCAATAGTACCCATATCTACGGAGCTTTTATTACTTTGAGCTATGTTTAAAATTTGCTGCAACGATATGGACAAATAATATATGTCTGCTGGAATAAATATGCCAACATCATTTAATATATATCCCAGACCATTTGTTAGAAATTCAAATGTATCGTTCGCGGGCATTCGACCTTTATAAAACTTATACAAATATGTTGTCGCTATTGAAGGAGAGTAGTTTTTATTACAAACACCTTCAACCTGACCCCACCTACTACCAAGAATATATGAACCCAGACAACGCCTCTTCACAGGCAAACCGTTAGCTTGTAAACAGAATTGTTTTGGAGCTGCTATATGACCAATCGCAGTCAGTTCCCATTCTAGTATCATACCTTCCGAGTCCGAAGTAGTTGGTAAGCAATACATTGAACTAGAGATATTTACAAATGTATAGTTATATTTAAATAGTTCCGTTTCTGCAATTTGTTTAATATTTTCATATAAAATTTTTATGTTGTCACCCTTTTCATTGTGAATATTCATAATTGGCATATGCATATGTAACAAAACTAGCAATTTCTCTGATGCATATGTGAGCATTTCCATTAAAAGAACTTTATCTGCATTAAAGATTAAAGTCACATTCTCACAGACTTGTATCATTTTTTCGTTTAGTTCAATTCTTATTTCATCATCAGTAAAAAATATTTCTAATCCTAGAGAAAATACGTGAATATCATTTCCTTGAGGATTGGCAATCACTTTTTCAGTTGCGATTAAGGTAAAATTATTTGTATGCCCCTCACACCAATACTGTGCTGATCGATCTGTTATAAGATCAACTTTGTAGACGACTTTTTCTATAGTGAAATTTGTCTTATCTTGATATTTACTTGTCTTAATTTGCATATACGGAAGCTCATTTATATCTATTACTTTTACAAAGCCCTTAGCGTCCGAGAAACATTGAATGCCTGTGTCATTTTCACTATATTTCCACAAACCGGAAGGGAAATAAATTGTTAAGTACATAGTATTATGAATTTCATTGTATTCAAACAATAATTCAGGCTGTTCGTACAAAATCTGAGTCCGACAAGCTAAACAGGACAGTTTCATTGAATCCTGTTTTCTGTTTAATCTTATTGAACCTTTATTATTTATAGAGACCCGAAAATCAGAAAATACTGACTTAAATATGCCTATTTGATCTCCAACATGGTTATAAAATGATGTCGAGAACCAACACCACGTATTCTCTGGAAAAGCATAATTTTTAGCTATTTCTTTATAGACATATCGGCTTAAATCATTTTCTATATTGTCTCCCATTGGTGTGCATTGAGATTGGGATATATTTGAAAATTCCTCAAATGACAACTCTTCATGCGATACTTTTATTCCAGCACAAATACTTTCCTGTGGTGTTAATCTTACTCCACTGTAGTTTTCAGGACAATTAGCTGGATAATGTATATCATTTCTATAAAAACATAAACTAGGATATTCTATCCAACATAATTCAGATGTGATTTCCCGTGCTTCAATATCTAATAATAGGCAGTTTTTAAATATACAGTCACGAACCGGCAAAAAATTATTACTTTCCACGTTGCGGCCCCACATTTTTCCGGGAGTATTCCAAATTAGAGGACTGAAAAGTGTAGCTCGGCGCCCTGGCAACCAAAAATATCTCGAAACGTTAATTTTTTTTAAAGATGTTAATATAGATTCCACGTCGTCATCACTGAGATGTGTAATTACCGAAGCACCACCTTGAAGACATGGAAAACTCCACGACGATGCTTTCTCAACTTTATAACAATAATTTGTGTTATTCTCGGAGACCTTCATGTATGTAGCTGGACACAAGGATGACTGTGGTGTATCAAAAATATGGAGAGCTTCAAAACAAGGAGTAAGCTCAGACAAAGAAGGTATCCACGTGTTGTTAACACAATTCCTTGTTATAATTGTATCTTCGTTGTAACATAAGGGGTCGGACTTTATGTCTGTGCCCTCTTCACTTTGTGGCCATCGGACACTTAATCCTTTATATGAAGTTTCTTCTAAACAAATCTGCAACAAGACATTTTACTTAATATAATGTTGATGTACTTACCATTCATGTATTTAAGTGAAAATCTTTACCTGTAGACTTGGGCTTAAGAAAATCAGAAAATGAATAAGTAAATATAAAATGATCATATTTATGAGAAAATATCCACATTTGACTCGCAAAGAGCTACCACCGTGCTTAACGGATAACTGAGATTTGTAACAGAGGTTTATCGCATAAGCTTTTCCACAAACACAATTTTTTTTGAGTATACATGGTGAATGAAAAGAAATAAATTAAATTACTTTAGATGTTCAACTAGCAAAAATCATCTGTATGAATAGGAACAACTTGTCATTGTTTTTTTAAATACATATGTTAACATTAAACAATAATTATATCAACTTAATTGCGCGGAAGGAATCGTGATTCAAACTTTTTTGATGTAAACATTCACTTTTTGACCTTCGTAGGCAATTGGTATCGGATTCGTCACTCCATTGCCATTGTATGTGCAAAGAATGCGGTGAATTAATTTACAAAGAAAGTGTTTATAAACATTAATTATAGTATTAAAATATACATATTTTATGCGGCTTGCTATTCAGTATTTCTTTAAACAGAAGTGCATGGTTAACGTAATAAAATTTTGTGGCTATTGTGCTTTATATTTTCTATTACGTGCACTTTAAATATGGCGATAAAATTACTGTATTTAGGTGTCCTGCTTAGCTATAGTAAGTATAAATAATATTAAGTTTTAAGTAATAATTATTTTATTATTAATTGAGAGAACATTTTATAGAACTATATAAATTTTCCGAGATAATGCTAAAGCTTAAAACAAAGATAATTAAAGCAACGAAATGCGATAATATGCGCACAAAATATCGCCTGATATTTTTTACTAGCAATGGAGAAATTCCTACTAAACGACGACGACTTATTTATAATGTGATTAGACTAGAATTAAATTGTTTATTCAAATAAATTGGTCGGGTTAGTAATTAGTACATCACACATTTCTTCCTTTTAAATATTTTAAGATGTATTTAATGTAATGCAGCTGTTGTAGTAGTGTAGTGTTTTAGTTGAGAAATGTAAAAGGAGCATATTTTGTTACCGAAGACTACTACTACAAATACTATTTAGGTTATTAAATTAATAATTTATAAGATGAAACCATACGATAACGTCCATAAACTTTGGTATGGTAAGAAACATTATATTACGATTCATATGATAAAGCAAATTAGTAGTACTATTCATATTTCAGTTCTATATTTAAAATTATATTTACAGTAGGAAAATGTGTTTGCTGGCAATATTTCACGTCTCTCAATGAACTCACTTTGGACTCATCGGATAAAGAGCCAGGTATTTTTTTTATGTTTACATACATTACATTTCAAATATGCAAATAATAAAGGTATATTTTATTAGTGTCTGTGCACAGCGAATATACTTTTGGGGATTGTTCACGAAAGGATATTCGATTTCAAGCCCATATACACAAAGATCACATGGAGGTCCTGGGCAAAATTATTATTCGAGTAAGTCAATGCGATTATGTTAAATAAATTCCCTTACTTAAAAACTGAAGAAGTAATTTGATAAAAGTTCACGCTACTATTTGTATATAGTTTTTTTTTAAATTTAAGTTATCAAGGTAGGAATTATAAATTCGAAAATTAACTATAAACAATTGATTTTTGAATTGTTCAGTGTTAGGTCTGAATAATATATATATACAAAAGCAAGGCCCTGGAGAGACCCTGTTTTATAAATTTAAAACCTACACTTTCAGGGCTGGTTAAAGATTCGTAGAATACCAACTTGTATTATCCTCAGAGCAAGGGCCTTTGAAGAAGATCTGTTTAGGAGTACAGCGTACAATTTTCAGATGTGCGTACCAAGAATCAGTTATTGTCACAGTCAACAACGATTTAAATATTATTATTACGAATGGTATATACCATCAGACATGATTGGTGGAATGAACTGGGATATATATTTCTATGGACCACCATACCTTACGTGGCAGTAACACATTATTTTCAGATGTTAAAATATTTTTCCTACCTCCTATATATTGTAATCAGTTTATTAACAGCAATGACACACACCCACACATGAAAGTTTCGATAGCCCGCGAGATATGGAAAACCATAACCTTGATTTTGTATAGAATTGAATAACTGTAATATAGGAAAATATAGTATAGAGAGATACTTTATCATACCTTTGTGATTCAATAGATAATACTTTTAGCTAAGTAAATAAATATCCAGTATCAGTTATTAGGTTCTTGGATCATAACTCATGATTGGCAATTTTCTCTGTTATGAAAAATGATAACACTGTACAACGTGAATATTTACAAGGATAATGTATAAATATTAGAAATGAAATTTCGTTTCCAATAATTTATTTTATATAAGTAATTTTATCAATTACTAATAATATATTGTAAAAATTACTTTTCTTTCGTAATAGTAACTTTCCAAACCGTCTAATTAGTGTTGAATTATAGTTTTGCTATAAATTTTAGCACGTACAAAGCTCCACGCACACATTTGCAAGTAAATTATTTTGTCATTGATATACAGAAAAAATGTATTAGCCTAAAATAATGATGAGCATTACATGTATCACTTACGTACTGTAAATTACAGAATAAATCTTAAAACTAAAATCACTGTATTATTGTCAAACTATTCAGTGTCGGGTTTTAACCCTCCCTGAGGCAAAGGTGGTGGTGGTACATTCGGTATAGCTGGATCTTTTGCTGAGTAGTTCAAAATGTTAAGGTCGCTAGGTTCTGATGGAGGTGTTGCACCTGCCTCAGAACTTTCTGGTGCTGGTGTTGCTTTTGGCACTTCTTTTGCCACGGGGGCAGCAGGCAAAGGAGCCAAAGCATTTGAAAGCGGTCGATACAAAGGAAAATTTGCATAAGGGTTGAATAAAAAGGGGTCATATGGGTCATAAAAACGTAGGCCTGGGAAAGAATATGGGAACGTGTTTATCTGCGTGAATTCATAGCCAGAACCGAAGTTGCCCAAGGGTACGACTTGTGGTGGTAAACCGAATTCGTTAAGAGGTATTGGCGATTCAGTTTTTGGTGGTGGAGGTGGTGCTTCGGTTCCATCATTGGTCTTTGGTTCAGGGCTGCTTGGTTCAGGAGGACTGTCCGAGGGCGACTCTTCTTTTGGTGACTCTGGAGATGCTGATTCTACATTTGGAGTTAACTCTTTTGACACAACTGATGGTTGCGCCAGTGGAGGCAACAAGCTCTGAAATTGTAACATAAAAATAATGAACCAAATGAATTTGTTATTAGTGTGTATAATATTGTTCCAGAAATACATTGACGTGGTACAGAATTTTTGAACTAATTAGTTATCCACTCTATCTGCTCGGATTAATTACGAATGTTCTATAGATCTTCAAGTTTCAGCTATTAAAAATTCATTTAAATCTCGCTTCCATGTAAGAAAAAAAAGTCCCATTAAAAAGTAGTTAGGTACTTACATTTGTGAATGGAAAATCACCATAGAAGACAGGTTGAATTGGATACGGGAAGGCGTTCCTCAAAACTGGCTGATACACTGGATAAGCTTTACTTGGCTCCAAATTTTGATTCGACGTAATAAGGGCATTATAGACCTTAGGGATCCTTCCTGGGATTGGTTCAGAAAGAGTTAGCGCAGTAAAGCACAGGAACTGAAAAATTCAAAACTAATATTAAAACATATGATAAGTTATCATCCAATGAGGAATGACAGACACATTCCTGCATCTCCCTATACGCACGTAAGAGTGGGTAAACTAATTAAAACTAGGACGTAAATTGCCTTTTTTAGGTAAAACGTATCAAGCAAAAAAGGTAAAAAAAGTTTTTGTTTGTTTTATATACAGCAATTGTTATATATTCAAATAGTAGAAAAACATGTTAAGTTTTCTCTTTAAGAGCTAGTGAAATTGCAATTTAGTTAGTAGGATATCTAATTGAAATGTATAACATACGCATATAATTATGTACGTAGGTACATATATATATAATTTTCTTAAGAGCAACTAGAAACCAGTTATATGAATAATATGGATAGTTAGTTGCAAAGACATTAATTAGAATTTGCCTTGAAAATTATAGACACTTAAAAGAACAATTTGATTAACGTAAGGTTTTTTGCACTCGAAATATTTACCTCTAATGTCACAGTTCTCATTTAGTCACGCATTTGTTTTTTCAATCTATTATTACGGATTGCCTAGATTTATAACATAACAGTAGTTATGGAGATATTTACCCCCTAAGGGTTCAAACATTGTTAAAACATTACTGCAGTTCATTTATTTAAAATGCCATTTTAAGTATTTTTGAAACATGGATATTCAAGTTAAACAAAAGAATGAAGTGAGGTATACATTTGATATTAATTTGTTACAAATACTCGTACGATATTCTGTTCCTCAAATAAATAAAACTAGTCAAGCAAGATTCTGTAATTAATTTTACTTACGTTCCGACACGACATAAAGGCACATAACTACGCCTAAATATTTGTTAATATAAAAAATAAATAGTATTAAAGTACATTCAATTTATGAATAATTTATGTTATGTTTTCTTGTGTGTTATTTAACAGCCCCATAAGATGTAGCGGGCGTTTGATTTTAATTTTTGAATTTTGAATTAATTGAACGTGTCTTTGCTATTTACAAACTCACCAAGATTTTGATTCACATTCATATAATATAGCGGAAACTAAGATTATTATAAATTTATTTAATATTTATCATATATATTTTTGGAGCACTTTACGCATTTGCTTGAATATTTAATTTGGTAATAGACAATAATAAGGATTAAAAAATATATTATTATATTTATATACAGTGACTAGTGGACCCCACAGACGTTGTCCTGCATGATATTTAAAGCGATTAGGATATTAAGCAAAGTTTGAAAGTACCGACTGCAGTGCCATCTGCCGGGCTGATTTGTGAATCTAAACCATTCCCAGATCCCCTTGAACACACACAAAAAATTTCATCAAAATCGGTCCAGTCGTTTGAGAGAAGTTCAGTCACATACACACGCACACAAGAAATATATATATTAAGATACCCGCTCTACTCTATGCTGCATGTTTCCATAACAAGACAGTCCCTGAAGAGAAAACGAGGTACTAATCGAGGAAATAATCGTAAAAATATTGATACTCGTAGTGATGGTTTATAAGAACATACCTAGTATTTATGTGTAAAGTTATAGCAATTATATTGTAATACTTTTATAGTATCGTTAAGTGAATCTATTGAATATTTTATATGATGCTTTACATAAGAATGTAGTTATACATTGTTATAAATGGTAATCATTGCAGATTGATTTGCAATAATTATCCTACAACTAGATGGTTTTTTATTCAAAGTATACGTCTTTGTTCTGTATACGGGCCTTCGTTTTTTTACATTTACTTTAATTAAATTAAAAAAATTAATTAAATTATTATCATATTTTAATCTAACTTTGCATGCTTTCTATTTTAGACACGAACATAATTTACGGTATTTTATTTATCAATGTATTTGCAGATATTGTTGTTAAAAAATCTGTTTATTAAATTTAAGAATCTGGTTGCATTAAGGATATTTTCGGTATATATTTTTTTCGTATATGATATTTTCTACTATTGGTTTCCTTTGAGGGGGTTCAGTTCGAATCCACATACTGTTTGATATGTAATAGGAGGGAAATGGGCAGGAGGCTCACCTGATGTTAAGTGATGCCCATGGACACACACATTGCCAGAAGGCCCGCAAGTGCGTTGTCAGCCTTTTAAGAATGGGTACGCTCTATTTTTGAAGGTACTTAATATCTACTGATGATGTAGCGTGACCTGTAGAAGTGTGAAAAAACGCAATATCTTCACAGATGCAGCTAATAGTAACTTAAATTTTCGTGAGATATATAGATATAGGTTGCTCATTTTTAGTAGAAATAAACAAAGAATCTCTCTTCCATATATCTACTATTAATAAGTTATAAAGAAACTCGTTTCAGTGTACAATCATTTTAAGCTCCATTTAGAGTAAGCCTGGCGTTCTTAATTTAGTAGGACCTTGGTATTTTGATTTGTCATGCGGACGGTTGGGATAACACGCGCTCAATGAAGCCAAAGCAAAACTAATTGGCCATCGAACGTAAATCTTTGGGTACCTATGCACTGATACAAAATTATGTTAATAGGCGATATTACTGCTAAACGCAGTTCCAGACAACAATCAATACTTAACACACACATAACTTTTACTTAAAAACTTAACTTCTTAATATAGCTTACATAAAAATTCAAAAAACTGCAAAGAACCTGTGAATTAAATACACTCTAAGGAGACAAAGAATAGTCCTTCATGATAAAAAAACACAATATTTACGTATTCTGCAAGAAGTCAAAGATCATAAACAATTTAAATATTCTATTTTTAAGCCCGGTTAGACAGTGGGTCATTGCCAAATGCAACGCAACACATATTTACCCAATCATAGACAATATTTTGTACCCATAATTTACATCATAGAAATCATGATTGATAACATCTGTACGTAGTCATTACGTGGTTAGTCTCAAAAGACAGGAGACGTGATAGATCATCAAAGGTTTCGAAATTATGGTAAAATGTTTTGATAAGTGTATCGTTAAAATTGGAAATTGTAGTTTGACTTAGTTCTATGCAAAATCTTGAATTTAAAATAAATCAATTATCCCGGTCGAGCGTGATTCCTAAGAGAATTTTGTTATAGCTGTATGGCCAGTCTCTTCCTGGCCGGCCGGCCACCATTTCGAACTCATACGCAACTAATACTAAATCGTTTATCAACAATTTACACACATTTGTATTAATTTAATAATTATTATAACTGCAAAAACCCATGATTCATATGTCACACAGACAGAACAGGAAGTAATGAGTTTTAAAAACTATTATTGTTGTTTATTGAATTAATTACTTATAGATCCGCTATTAGCTGTGATCCGGAAGTAGTCGCTGTAATAACAATGTAATTATTGAGGGTATAAAGCTGCTGTCATAGCGCGACAGTCAAAGCGATCACAAGGTTTAAGAAATGGAATGTTGACGGTAAGGTCAATAAGTAGAACCAATTATGACAGGACTACTATTAACTGATGTTATAAAATATAATTAAGTATAATCTACCTGGTTTGATGGAAAAACATTTTATAATGTTGAAAAGCAAAAAAAAAATCGCATGATGTAATACTCAGAGTCATTAACGGTTACTTGACACACTATAGTTGGAATCGAAAGCTAAAGAGGTCTTCACTGCCAAAACTTCTTAAATCAGTCGTTAGCTAACCGGACATTAATTGTTGTAGCTGAGTTGAACCTTTAACATATGTTATATATATTGGATGACTATCAGTTTGGCTGATTTTGTTGTCTTTAGATGTTATTTAAGCTAAGACTTATCGTTCTTACCACGTGGAAATAACTATGAACCTATTTACCTACACAATATTCGAAAACATAATTGATTGTTATTATTATAATATACATTAATTAACATTAAAATGCAGTGACACATATTTGAAATGAAAGTAAAGTTATACAATAGGTAATAAGTCACTGTAAATGAATGCATCACAAGAAAACAGTGGTTGCGATATTTACGAGGTCTGTGCATCATTGTGCATTCGCAATAAAGCCTGTGAGGTCATCGACCCTGCCATCACATGCACCTAAGATTTCCTTTATAAGTTTTCTATGAACATTAAACTTTTTGAGGGCTTAGTAAATCACTTATCAAAATATAAACAGTCTTTCATATTTTAGGAGCTGTTGGTTAAAGATTAGGATTCTATGAAATATGGCGGCGTATTGGTCAACGCCCAACGGTTTAAATTATTTATTGATTTACATTTATAATCATATGCTCTTATTATCCTTTTCTATGCACTTGTTAGTTAATCGTAGAAGGAAATCCGGGCATAATGATTATTGCAAATATTACATAGATTATTCTCAACCTTCAAGCATTAATCCTAGTTATTTATATGAGTGGAATTAATACTTTTTTAAATGATAATATTTAATATATCATCCTCCTATAGTAGCCTCCTTTTCAACGATAACAATGACTTGCCCATATAAGAACAAGAAAACATGGCATGCCACCAGTTAAGAAATTAAATAACATTTTTTACGTAGGAATAAAAAGCATCAATTATTAATTTAATAACGACACTAAGAAACGAAAGCACAAAACATTTATCATTAATAAATAAAGGCAATGCAAATATAAATATTATACTATGTTATGACAGTGGCCATGAGCTGTAGTGTCGAAGGTTCAATAAAATGTCGTACAGCACCAAAGACATCATTTAGCTGTCTTTGGTCATGGAGATGTTATGAAAGTTATGAATTAATGAATGTTAACTTACAAGTAAACACCGAGTCGCCATTGCGTCCGCTTCGGCGAATGGTAGTGGAGTGGTGTGCTTGCGCGGGCGCAACATGCTTGTCACCAGTGAGCTAAAACGTCTAGATGCGAATCATACCTCCCTCGTGGTTCAGGGCTTTTTCATATTCCCTTTCGTTGGGTGACCATGACCTTATATGAAACAGTAATTAAAAAATTGTTACCATGTGGTATTATTGAGCGGTCGTTAATCGTGTGTTAAGTTTGTCAACCGTGAATGCCTTGAAAAGTATACTTGCAAATTTACCTCCCATCCAAAATCTTACGCTAAACGCTAAAGTCAAGATTGTACTAAGGCTATCTTTAATCCAAGGCATTTTTGATTAGACATTCAGATATACAGTTAATAATAGGAATTGTGCTAATTTTAAAACTGTTTATATAACATAACATTTTTAGTGTTAAAACTAATAAAACCAGACACTTTTATAGTTTGTTGTAAATTAATATAACTCTGGTGCTTCTAGATAATTTTAATCTTGACAATTGTCCTTGTGAGCGAATGCAACCGCGTGCTTTGTCCTAGTTAACTGATAAGCTTTTTAGATAAAATTACCCCCTTTTACGCAGGTGACCAAATGATTGTGCCTGATCGTGTGAGAGATGTTGAAAACAAAGGCGTTTCCTTGAACCATTGTTTTAATCGTAATTTACGTTCAGACTATTGCGTAGGATCTTATAATTTGGTATTGTTGCTTGTATTTTGGCATATTTTTATCTTTATAGCAGTTCTAAAGTACCTATTATTTTTTAAATTATTATTGCGATGTCCTTTATTAAGCTTTTTTGACATTATCTTTTTGCATTAAATAAATTAATAATCCTATTAAGTTCTAGATGGTTACGTTTAAATTATATTAGTTAACGATAATATGCAGACAGCTATTGTTAAATTGCAGGTCCGATAGTTTTTCAACTATTTCACGTTCTCAAGTTTTTAGTAAATTGAATCAAGAATAATTAATTATAATATCAGCTTTGTCTTATTTAAAATTACTGTATTTAAGCCCAAACATCGTAGGAAAAGGTAAACTATACATTTTTCTATAGTATTTTAATTATATACCATGTGTGCTTATAAACTTTGCAAATAACACCATCTATTAGAAACATCGTAAACGATAAAACAGTTTGTTGTTTGTTTGACGCACGCTATATGGATTGTAATCACTAAAGATTTTACTAGATGGCGTGAACGAACGATCTTCTAAGATAATGATTATAAAATTAGTTTAAAAGTTGTTGTAACGCCCGCCATAACAAATATATTATTTAAATATATACTGTGTATATATAACCTTCAAGTAAGTAAGCTAAACTATGCTTAAGAATTAGACATTTCTATCAAACACAGCCGTGTTTTTTAAGGGACAGGAGTCAAACGAACTGGCTATCTACGGATACTGCAAAGTTATTTAAAAAGAGGAACCATCCCACTACATTCTGTCTTTATGTAGTACATTGTTAACAGGCAAATAATAGACACGCAATAGAATTATAAAACATATCAAGAATCTTGGCTTTGCTGGTTCGCCGTTAGGTATATTATGGTTTTTATTTTATAGTGAGTCAGAAGAGAGACAAATGGAATGCGTGTTCACTGAGTGGAAGTTTTTTCCAACTGTGCTAGTGAACCTGCTACGCGCTTATGTCTTCTTGACTCTATGTAATTAATATAACGCCACCCTAGGAAAGTCTTCCTTGATACCTCGTAGTTTAAGTAAAAATTAAAGAAATATCTTTGCAAACCTGAACCTATCACTAAAAAGAATTCAGAAGATTTTAGTGGAGGAAGAATGTTGAAGAAGAATAGAATGCTCTTCCTCGACCTTAAAGGAAGATTCTAGATCAGTATAACCACACTAGCCGGCCCGCGGTCGGAATAATTTTGTCACGGCGATTCAAATGATTGTAGGTGTCGCTACATGTCCCAATGCAAATGCACCCTAATCAAATTGAATTTTTAGAACCTGTAGTAGTTCAATACTATTACAAACGTAAGTAAGCTAAGGTTAATATTTACCAACCACGCGCCAAGTATGATTGCAGCAATTTGTGACTTTTCTGAGACACAACTGCTCAAAGTCTTCACAAATAGAAATGTTTTCAGAGGGAATTGAACCACATATTACGGGTTGCACTTTTGGATTACCTATTGAAATTCATAATATTATATATTTTTTTCATTCTTCGTATATATTAGTTCTAGTTTTATTACTTTTAGTCACCTTACTAGAATCTAAATGTCGATAAGAAAATTAATATTGTTTGAAAGCTCAGCCCTGTGATTCTGTAACTCACTTTTCGAACTCACACAGCGGTTTTCGCATCGGCGGTCGCTCTCAAATCAGTCGTGAAGAAGAAGAGAAGTCATTTTATGATTTGGCATTCTGAAAAGGTGGGAGCTTGCAGTTTATTGTTTATATTTATTATTATTATTTATATACAAAGAAAATCCGCACAGTATTCTATTTTTATCAGAGGGTTTTCAGTGAACATTTATTTCTAAAGCTCAGCAATTTTTTTATTATTAATTAATAACTGTATTCCCATACTTTCGCAATATATAAATCTGAAGCGATAAATGTAATTAAAGCATTTCTATTTTACATTTAATATTAGTGACATGAATAGAATGCATATGTATAATGTGAATGCATATGTATAATGTTACTTGCAAAGAAATATTATGTTAATAAGTTATTGAAAGGTATCAGTTAACATTCATTCGACGTTATCCATGTGTTATCTTCTATTTTTATTGGGGTTAACCACTTATAACATGTTATATAGTAGTTACATGATCCCACTGATGGAAAATTTTATGATTTTTGCTCACATACGAGTTAAATAGATAATTTGGTCAATTCATGTTAATATTTCTCACCAATTATTACATTGTATATTCGAATGTTTCTAATAGTTTTTTTTCACACAGCTACAGTAATAGAAATTAAACAAAAATCATGGTTAGGTTAGTACAGTCAAGAACTAAAATTTATTTTACTTATTTATTTTACAGCTTTAATATAAAATTACCCTAAAAATTATAAAATTCATTAAATCTTAAGGTATATAATTAATTCGTTGAATGATGTCATTAATTAGTGAAATACAAAATGTTTAAACGCGTATTTTCTATTCGAAGATACTTTAAACAATACGACCGTCATTGTCAGTCATCCTATACATAGCCAAAGCACTCCGCTTTGTTCCGTCGAAGATATCTTGAGAGGCTTGTACTTACATCAAAGATAGTTGAGTTGGCAAGATTTTACTGACCTTGAACTAAGAATGTCTATAAACGCGGAAATGTTAATGACTTTATTGTTTTACCGAAGCGCACGTTCGTAATCTAACTAAAACAACAATTGTATATTTTATTTTTGTTTGAAGTACGACCGTTAACAAATGCACAAGGCAGATCTATGTCTATGTTGTGTTTTTAGGGTATGTTTTAGGAAAATTGACCGGGAATTGAACCGAAAACTTCCGTACCACGCCATGGCGTTACCTACTATACTGCGATAAAATATTTATTTTTATTTTTTATTTAAGGTCTTAAAGTGATGTTCACTATTCATAAAGTAGTTACTACTAGTTTCCCTTTTGATGCTATTTACGCATATTGAACCGTTTCCTCAGTTCTAAACCAGAACTCCATATATTTTTACGATAGGTTTGGGAAGTCTGAGAGACGAATGTAACATGTTTTAACTTTTTAAATAGAACTACTTTATAATTGTAGTTTTGCATTTTTTATGCTGTCAAAAAAAATAATACTAACTACTAAGGCTTTGATAATATATACCTATCTAGCGCTTAATTTCCACCTTATTGTTTGTAAATATACATTTAAATCTACAACAAGTCCTTCAGTTTTAATTAGGTGTTATTTAGTACAATAGTAAACAACTATTTAATTGTCATTTGTAATCAGACAATTTGCACTATGAACCTCTCAATAGTGCCACTTTAATTATTGTAAATTGAACTGTGTACTCAATTTCGTTGTTGGCCTGTTTACATAGGCTATTAACGTAACATAAAATGTATTAGAACGCCAACCTAATCTTAACAAGAAGTCATGTGTATACTTTAAAGCTGAAATATACAAAAGCTCCACTTTTTATTAAGAAAATATATGTTTTCTGGATATTCTCCTACTGTTAGGCCCTTTCACCACTGCTCCGGTCCGACGTCGGATACCGGAATGAGTCATTAGAAAAATATCGGAAGGCCGGATTGCGCTTCTCCACTATATCCGATCGGACAATAATCGATACTTGTATATTTATCATGCTAATGTAACTAAATCCCATATACTTTATTTTATTAATAAAACGTTCTAAATTCTGAATATTTTATTGCCCTGACAAGTTTATTACTTTTTTTAAATTGTCTATCTTAAAATATTATAATCTACTTCTTTTTCTAATTCTTTCAAATTAAAGAAACTATAAATATACCTGTGAATAATAATTTATAACCTCTTGGATACTTGGACCGATAAAACACCGCGTTCCGATCTAGCAAGTTATCGGATCGTTAAAAACCGGATGCCGAAGTAGTGGAGAAGTACGTATGTACTGTTGTAAGTTTCTAAATCGGATCGGTAATTAACGTTTGCCGGACCGGAGCAGTGGAGAAACGGCCTTAGGATTAGTTTAAGTTGCAAACAATAAAATTGCGACTTGAAAATGAGATTTTGAATGTCGCGTCAAAAATCTACGTTTAAATCTGTGGTTATAGAAAGATATTATCTTAACTAACACTTTCAATAAGATATCGGAATATCTTAGATTATTTAGCCTAATTTTTCGTTGTTTTTTTCGCAAATCGTATTTTCGGAGATCAACTTTGTCACCGATATTAATATTTTATAGCATATAATAAATAATTGAATAGCAAAAAATAATTTAGTAAGCTGTTAATCCAACGTGAATTATTGTCAACGCGAATAACAATTTTAAATGAACACGTGTAAATTTAATTTAGTTTACACATTCAGCGTTATAAGCTTTCAAAAGCTTACTACGCATATCCAGTAACTATTAATTCAGTTGCCGTAACAAACGTTATTGAATATTTTACCAACACATATACATTGGAATTTATGTATTCATAGATTTTTCAAATTATTTTTAACCCTTATAACAAAACTATGATTAACTATTGACGAACTGTTACCAGAACTTGTTGAAACTTGATATCGAAAATACCATGTTTAAACAGGAAACAGATAGAATACTGGCAAACTTTACTGAAGCAGATGGACAAAGTTTTATTACGAGGTCTGTCAGCCTCTACGTTCTATGTATTTATTCAATATATCTAGTATATGATATAATAAAATATTGATATGATTTTTAAAAAGTGATTCAACATTCATAAATAAATATGGGTATAAATTGAGTATTTTAAACTATAGTGAAGAACTTGACAATTTAATTAGCCAAACTCGATTTTCTGTTCACGTTTCACTATATTAATTAACCAATCTTCCAATAAAAAACAACTCAAAATGGCCAAATATGTATTTAAATCCATAACTTATTTATTATTTACACGCTATTTACATCTAATTACAATAAAACCTCACATTAAATATATTCAAAGGGTATGTAACATAATCTCCGCACTACTAAAAGTGGAAGTTGGGGAAGGCAAAACACTAAAAATATTGCGAAGGGGCTAAAAAGTATGAATGACCCGAGCCACGCCATCAAAAACCATGTCGGAAGGAAAGCCATTTGTTCCATGCTTATCGTTGGCACCCCCAGCTCATTTTTGGATACACTTTAATAGTTTATAACCAGCAGAAAACATCTATAACTTTCGAAATAGGAACCCTTTGCAGCACTCGATACACGTGCGGTTAAGAACGCCATCTGAAATCATAAAAAAAATCAGCTTTCATTTGATCAATGCCCGTCTTCCACTGCGAGCGGAACGGACCCATTACGGACTCCGCTATACTCGTAACGTTGATTTTCATACATTTTCATTTTCATTTCCGTGGAAAACTCGGTCAACTCGCTAACCTCATATGTGACTCTTTCAACTCGCTCTCTCCGCTTCGCTCGTCTCCGCTTTGGTGGAAGCACATGTATGAAAATCATCGTTACAATTATAGTGGAGTCCGTAATGGGTCCGTCCCGCTCGCAGTGGAAGGCGGGCATTATATTGGTAAATAAATGAAAATGAAAGCGTTTCTACCCATGTCGCGGATAGTACCTAGCTCCTGACGCTCGTAAAAAGCATAACAAAGTAAAAACTACCTCACACAAACGTAACGTCCGACTCATAATCATATTTTAAAGTAAGAGCCACAATTTTGAAATATTCTCATATTTATATTAATACCTGGACTGGTAGCTAGTAAAACCCGTAAAACTAGAAAAAATATATACCTAAACTGTTTCGTTCACAATTACAGAAAAAAACTGGCTGTTAAGTTTTACCTTCCAATTTTTTATAAAAATCTCCCTCAGAGTGCGAAAACAATTCGAATTGGTCCAGCCGTCTTCGCTTATAAACATATTTTGCGATTCATTATTTATATAGATTAATAGTATCGTAACTACGAATTAATGTTATAAGATCATCATATCTAAGTTTGACACAATTTCATGTAACTGTTTTACGATAGTATTGAATATAAGATATCACTTGTTCTAGATCTATGTTTTACGATTTGAAAAATTTACACTAAGGCGAATAACTTAGAAAAAACATTGGACACACAACAAAACTTATTGGAAATTAAAGATTACTGAAAACTACTTGCTTTAAATTTTTAATGTCGCCATAATGTGTCATAATATTGTATGTAATTTAGCCCAAAGGAAACTGCAATACTAGCCAGAGTCGTATTTGGAGCGATTTTCTTCGATTCAACGCGTACAAATAATCGTACAATTTCATCTCTAAGTACTGCATCACAATAACGCACACATACACAATACAATAACGAATATTGCATTTTAAATGTGATTTGTGGATTGAAGCCAAAATCAAAAATCTATTTTTGACGTTGAAATTTTATCAATTGACATTGCACAGACATCGCCATCATATAATATTATTAATGTGCAATTAGCAATATCTTTTGATATATATTATTTGTATGAATTGGTTGAAAATAACTTTATTACGCGTGAATGGTTATAAATGCAACATGTTACTGCGCAATGTACATTACTCATACAATATTAATTACGTGTTAGTTCTGTTTTAAAAACACATATTTTTGATAGTACTGTTCTGTTACTTTTATTAAGACAAAATTATTTGAAAAGCTTAATAATTCATGTTACTTTCGCGATACTTTCTTTCTTTTAATATTATCGCATTCAAAATACATTGCACACAAATAGTGACCTTCACTAGAGTTATATTATCAAGCTATTTATTGCTTTATTTAAAATCAATTCCGCATCATTTGAATAAGATTTGAATATATGTACGTGGAAATGACGCGGTAGTGACTCGTTTCCTTATGCTTGTCGCCTTATGATAACAAAAGATTATTGAATAAAAATATAATTAGTTTAGTATTTAAATAAACTTAAATTTGGCGGCAAATATCAGTACTTATCAGTTTTACTTCCAAAGCTGATAACCCTTTATAAGATATATCAATGTTTTGATTCTTGTTACAAAATAACCTCTAAGTCTATATAAACAAAATAAATTATGCTAACCGATGCATGCAGGTTCGTTGGTATTCATTCAGAGGTCATGAAACACGTGCTCAATTCAAATTATCACTGTCACTTTCAGATCACTAAGTTATTTTCGTGTGGTCTAAATGTATACTGCGTCGTAAACCGAACTGGCATAGCGTGCGCGAGCGCAACCAAAGGTTTCGACATCATAAGGCGAGGGTCGTCAGCCTTATTCAGTGTATCTCATTTACACGTGCAATAATGCGTATAAGTTGGACAGAGCACGGTGTATTATTCAATGCAACTCAACCAATAGTGGTTGACCTTCTTGCAGCACCATTACTGCTAAGCTCGTGTTTTGCAATCAACTCCTTGAGCCACATTTTGAGTGTATGATTTTTGTATGTAAACATATTCAATGCTGAGCATGGTTTCCTAAACTTAAAATCATCATAGATCTGATCCTTTGACCTAGAGCTTCATAGTAGAAACAATAATCGCAGTAATATAATAATATAAAACGTTTATAGTATTTTTTTTAATAAGAGGCTTTAAATTAAATACATAAAGGCGGATATAAAGGATTATTAAGTTGTAGTAATAATTGTTAGCTTCGGAACAAAATAAAGTGTTTCCAATCTTGTTCTTTGTCTGGCTGCGAGTTGCAACACAATTTTTAACGCAACTTAATTTTATAATTTTCTAAGAATTGTTATTTTTGTTTAGAAACGATTTTATAGGCAATAATTAGTATATAATATTTTGGTGTTATACATATATTTTACAACTTTCAAACAAGATAAAATTACGGCTGATCAATGTTGTAACAATAGGAACTAGGTAAGTAGGTGAACTTTGCGAAACTAAATAACAATAGGAATTCACGTAATGACTAGGTTGTTGTGTGTTTCCTATTTTTAATGTGTTTCATTTCTTAATTACAGAAATAAGGCTTCACTCCAGGTTCTGTCTTACTCATTCATAAATATACCTTTTTATTATTTGCTGTTTTGCCTATATTTTTGTTTCTTGCTTGTTTGTTATGTTTGTTTATGTTCTAACATTTATAATAAAAATAAATATAGTATAGATACGATTACTTCAATAAGTTTAAAAGGTCTTACGGTATTAATCATAAACGTTTTTACGGTATTAATAATTATATATAATCAAATGTCAGATATAGACTATTTACAATGTTATTATTGATTTGTATGTGTTGCAACGTTATAAAATAATTAAGTTCTTGTATTTTTTAAACATGCATTAGTAAGTAACTTAAGTAAATATATATATATGTATTTGTCGAATATTTATATCAACTTATAGGTGTTGATTATTTTTTAAACTATCAAACTACCAAAAAAGCTATAAATTTTTGCAAAGAAAGTAACTGGTTATACAAATGTTTAAAAGAATAGCTTTTATTCAGTAAATGACATAACATTATTGTTATTTATAAATATTACGAGCTGATACATAGTTATCACTGGTCAGATACAAGATACTGCATACAGTTGAACGAGCCATGTTTTTAATTTTTAGATAAGAAAAGTCAAAAACAATATAGAAAAAATTGAAATATGTCTTTTCGTTGTTATTGAGAGGAGAAACAGTGTACTCAGAGTGCTATTATATAAGCCATATTTTCGTAAAGATGATTGTATACAATTGATCTTCAAATATACTTTGTCCTATGCTTCCGTAAAATAGTCGTTAACTAATCGAGTAATATAATCTACCGTGATAAATTTTTATAATAAGTGTTATCATTTATTTTTCTTCCATAATTACATATCTCTCGTTGCTGTGTTTGTTTCTTAATGTGCAAATGTTTCTCTATTTTATTATAATGCCCGTTGGCAGACTTTTCTTTAAATAAACAAATAATGTAATAGGCCCTTCATATACTTTAGACAGTTTTGCAAGCATTACCGAAAACATTGGTATAATAAATTTCCTCTTCCGTAGAAAAGCCGTAGATAAACTGTCAAAAGCAACAAAGGCATAAATAACTTGGATACAAAATGATACCTATCCTAGCTTGATTTATGAAAGGAGTGGTATCGTAATGGGTGTTTAAATTTCTTAATTCCTGTTGCAGTGTTCTAGTATATGTCGACGATATTGTAGGAAAACTCTATCAGTATTCGGGTGTATCGGAGAAAATTCTATTCCTGTATAATATGCGTAAAATATAGGTTTTCCAGCAATGTTAATATATACGTAGTCGGTCCCAAAGTTCTGTCATAAATGGAAATAATGATAAAAACAAAAGTACTGATCAGTTTGTAATGAGTGATATATCAATTCTTAGTAAATTAATTAAGGAATAAAAAAAGCATAAAAATATTCGAAATAACCTCCCTCATTTTTAATACAGGCCCTTAAGCGTCGCGGCCAGTCGTCTATCGCAGCACGCACCATATTCGTGTCCATTTCAGTCACTGGTTTTTTTAACGATGACTTCAGATTCTCCAAATTTTCATGAGGTTTATCACAGACCTTCCTCTCTAAGCCCTGTCATAATTTCTGGTCCAAAGGATTAAGGTCCGGACTGGAGGAAGGCCAATCCTCATGTCTAATTAAGACGATGTTTTGACGCTCAAACCAGGCTTTAGTGGTCTTGGCTTTGTATGCAGACGCAGAGTCCTGCTGGAACACGAAGTGATGTCCCGCAAATAGGGTGCTGGACATGTCTTTGACAAGGCGATACAAAACCGTCTCTTGGTACACTGTAGCACTGGTTTTGACCCCCTTTTCGAAAAAATTAACCTCAGTTAGCCCGTAATAGGACACTCCCAACCAAACCATTACTGATGATGGATGATGTCCATGTTGCACCCTTGGAACTTGATTTTCAGCTTCTTCAGAACTCTTAGCGTACACTGTATAATTCTGTTTATTGTACTTCTCATCAATATCGAAAAAATTTTCGTCCGTAAAGAGGATATCACGGTGTCGGTTTTTCGCGTACCGCTTAAACAACACCCGCAATCTCTTAAGCCTTATTGCTTTTAGACGAGCATTAAGTAAGTGCCCACTCTTTTTTGTATGCTCGTAGACCAAGATCTTTATTTAAAACCTTTTTTACTGTTTTCCTACTGACACCCATCTGCAAATCCATCAACTTCTGTTTTCGGACAGGATTTCTTACTATCCGCGCCTTGATAGCTTTGATTACTGCTGGTGTTCTTGCGGAGCGTGGCCAGCCAGTTCTTTTCTTGTCCTCAACACTGGAGACTTCAAGGTACCTATCAATAGTACCGTACACAAACCTAAGCGTTATATTCAAATTTTTGAGCAACTTGAAAATGGTACTCGGCGAGTGTCCACAGCGGTGCAACGCAATAACAACTGTTCGGTTTACTTTCAATGTCCACTCCATCGTGAAAAATTACGGAAAGTTATTGTTTTTTGTTTTAAAACAATAATCAAACATTCCAAAATAGAATGCAATATTTTTTTTATAAAATCCTGCTCGAAATGTAGAAATAATGTGCTAGTGACAGAACTTTGGGACCAACTACGTATATTTTGACTAGGACCAGGACGTCACATTACCTAAATCTCAGGTTTCGGGTGCCTCCCGTTTCTCTGGAGTATAAACAAGTCGGTGATCAGCGTAAAGTAAATATATTATTTTGCCACCAATCAAACCTAAGATAAATTATATTATATATAAAAAAATCACACAATCAAAAACAAAGTCACTTTCCGTCCCTATATCCCTATGTATGCTTAAATATTTAAAACTACACAACGGATTTTGATGCGGTTTTTTTAATAAATAGAGTGATTGAAGAGGAAGGTTTATATATATATATATAATAACATCCATGAAATAGTGAAGAAACACTGTTATTTTTGAGGTTTGAACCCTACGAGACTTATCAAAATAATGTACTAAGTATTGTACACATTGAAAAGGTCTACATAAAACTCCGCGATGGTAGATATATGTCTATCTCTTATGGATATCCCACAATATTTTTTTTTTGTATTTACTTTTTACGAGAAATAATGGCTAATTTTCAAAGTGATTTTAACCAATACAGCATTAATCCTAGACCAATTAAATACCTTAAATACATTACTGATATAATATAGATCTATATGGCCCTTTACAGCATATGATTTAAATGAATATTTTCGGAGGCCGCGGCTCTCCCTATAGCACTTTGAATTTAGTATCAGCATTGCACCCGTGCGAAGCCAGGGTGGGTCGCTAGTTTATAAATATAATATTTATCCCCAGCCACTAAGGTCGTGACTTAATAATAATATATAGATAGTAGTAGATAAATACAAGTATAATAAACTATACGAACGCCCTCTTTTTATTTAACTCATATAAAGCGAACATATAATATTATCTGGTTTATATATATAATAATTTAGAAAGTTACAAAATACATATTCAAATACCAGTTTCATTGTCGTTATTGAGTTTAGCCTTGAAATATTTCTCATTAAATGCTAGCAAAGGACTTTACCTGACCTTATAACAAACAAAGCAAAGTTAAATCAATAATTAAAACATGTCCTTGCTCAATGGATGCTAGAAATTAGAAAAACTAAGTGCTGTTTGAATAAATTGAATTATAGTAAAAAAGTTGCTAACGATAAATTAATCTATATTTTAATTATATCGTAGGTACCTATACATTTTTGATTGTAAAACATTTTATTGAGTGTTTATTGAAGTTTTTTGAGCATCATTTAAATAAGCTTACAGTTATCGCTAACTATGTATGAAGGTTAAAGATGTTGCGACTATTCATTATTTTTTTTATTACAAGGTTGTTGGCCGAAGGCATCTATAAACATAATAAGAAAATCTGTCATAACTAATACTTACATCATCCAAAGATAATCCTCCGTCTTTGTATTTTGCTTCGGAACTGTACTAAATTGAGATCCTAAAACATAAAAAATGACAATATATTTTCGTATCTTTAACTACAAACTTTTAACTTTGCTGTACATAGAGAGAGAGAGAGATCCTCTTTTCATTAGATGTTCAAAATAGCACAGCATGTTAATTATTATTTTTGGTTTGACCAACAATTAATATACAACTGAATTTACTTTTTACACGTACAAAGAAAATCGACGATACACAGAGCGTGACTTGATTCACGTATTCTACAAAATAAGCAAGAAGTCATTTTAAGTTAGGTATTTTACATGTTAATTGCTATGCTATGCTAAGTTATTGCTTCTAGGATTGTACCCACACCTGTTTACTACGCAAATTGGAATTATTAATATCGAAAATGTAAAATAATTGAAAAATTAAAAAAAAGATTTTCACCGGCAATTTAATTTAATTTTTCTTTCAACGTCCCTTTCTACTTGGCGTGTACTTGTATGAGATTTGATAGTTTGGTTGCAATAAAGAAACAAGATAATAAAAAGATGTCAACTCACCAGACTCACTTGAGGTAAAAGAACAATTTGATGTTACACTATTCTCACTGTTTGTTCTTTGCCTTGAATTAAAAAATACATTCCAAGGATTATAGTTATTATTAACCTTACTTTCATTCTTAGCCTGTACTCCTTTGTTTGACGAATCCATCACGATTTTATTATAATTATTATTTTAATAGAAAACCACAAGTGTTATGAAGTGTTACAAAAAATTTAGAAACTGTCATATGTCTACGCCAAGCGGACACCAGCCGGCAAAGCGAGCCAGCAAAACATTGTTTTGATACGATAGTGCACGATGTTGTACGGAAATAAACGAAGTTCTGTTTACTAACAATGGACTTTGCACCACCGGCTGATACCAACTAAGCGCTTCTAAAGCTAGATTTAGGGGAATATTGGATCTGTCAGCGCTCAAAAAAATTTCTAGCGCAAAGCACTTTTTAAAAATTAACAACTTTATTTGGATTTCAAAATTGGTGCTTTGTATTCTATTCCTAATTCGATTCAAATTCCTTATTAGATTCTAAAGAGATGAGAGAAATCTTGAGTCAGTTTTAAAAACACTATCTCGATATACAAAAGATGATATATATATGGGGTTTTTTTACAAGAAAACGGTCACTTATTTTATTTATTATCGCACTTTCGTAATCAAGAGTTGGCAACACTGACACTACTGCCATGTCTCGATGTAGCGTAACAGCCAACAGGTACAAGCCACCGTGACCGTCATGGTTTATAGAGATCCTGCTTATACGTTGTAATAATTTTATTATGATGGTTAACAAGGATTTTTGTTTCCAATTAACAGTTTAAACTTTTCAATTTGTTTTAGCAAAATCTATAATCTATAAAAAATATTAGTACTTTTCTTTTAAATTTATTCTTGTGAGGTTTTTTTATATAACAGGAGGCAAACGAGCAGGAAGCTCATCTGATGTCAAGTAATACCGTCGTCCATGGACACTCACATTGCTAAATGGCTCGCAAGTGCGGTTAGCCTTTAAAGAAATGGTACGCTATTTCTTGAAGGAATCTAAGTTGAATTGGTTCGGAAATACTTAAATGGGCAGCTGGTTCCAGGCTGGTGTTTGGGACATAGTGGTGGTACGCGGCAAAAACTACCTTAAGATTCGTCATTACATTCAGTGTGCAAAAACTGTGAAAAACTGGAATCAGAAATCTATGTAAAAATAATACAATATGTGGCAAAGAGATTCATGCATCATCATTTCCTGAATGATTCTATAATAAAGTAGAGTGCGTCTATGATTGCGCCACGACATAATATATAAGATTTTATTAAAGAATATGTCATACTCGTTATTATCTATGACAGAAGTTGTCATTGAGTTTCAAATTACTGTCTTTGTTTTCAAAGCTTGGACAAAGCCCTTTTTTATTTAACTGAAAAAAAACATGAAGATCCCTTACGTCGTTTCGTCAAATACCCGTAATGCCTATGCCACCGCTCCCCTGCTGCATACATCATTGGGTGAAAGCGGTCGCAAGTTGGTTCCTGAAGACTTTGAATGGGACGACGGTTTTACACCGGCACCTCTAACATTTTACGCAGCTTTAGCACTTTCACGAATCTTTCACCGAATTAACCCTCTTCACAGAATCCTTCAAAAAGACATCGATATACTTATGGACTTATATCCTGCAACTATACCTTTAAAATTCAGTGTCCGTTACATAAAGGTGAATATTGAACCAAGAACGATAGTAATAGTTATGTATAATGGCTTCAATGAATAAAAAGTTAATAAATAAATGGTAACTTTTTCCAGGATGAACAATACTGGAAGCGATCATTTTACTCAAAATTTCCGGAACGCAAAGAAATTGGTGTAACTTTTTGGAAAGGAAAATATTTGTCTGCTTGTCTTCAAGATTATCTTGAAAATGTAAAACCTGACATTTTTATTGAAGAAGATGCGGTTGTACTGGCTTCTCTGGTAAGTAAGTAAGTAAGTCTTGTAAGTCCTAATTATTTCTTGATTAACCCTACTATTTACCATATTATTTAAGACAACAGCCTTCTACAGTTCCCTCCTACATTAATAAAAAGTTATACAAACACAAAAATGGTTATTTTAGGTGAGTCCGTACATTTATGAATTAAGTCTCAATCAACTGCAAATGATAAGGCAACCTAAACCGGCCTTACCATCACAGGAAGTAGAAGATACGTGCGAGTTTAGTGTTACTAAAATATACGATCATATACCTTTGGAACCCGTTCTAATGAAATTATACAACCTTCAAGAAATATCTTTAGTATTTGGCATCAATAACTTAGCTGAAGAGTATCTGACAAGGTATTTCGAGTTCTCACTCGCCGACTGTGAGTCTCTTTGTCGAGGTCTGGAGTACCTAACGAATTTAAAAATATTCCGCATCAATCGGAGTAATCTAGATTGTTCCAAAGTTAAACTGATTCTTCAGAATTTAGTGAAAAAAGACTGTATAGAAGAATTAGACTTTAATCACTGTAAAATCGGTGACTACGGTATGAAAGCTTTGGGTGGTTTTATTTATATACATAAAAACGTGAAGAGAGTAAGAATTGCAAACAATAGATTTAAAGAGGTTGGTGTGCAAGGAATTGCGTACGCTTTACAGATGAATCCAGCTGCGCCAATTGAACTATTAGGTAAACTATTAAAGATATTCATAAATTTAGACAATGCATCATGGATGTAAAAAAATACATTTTGTCGATATATATATTTTAAGTTTAAATAACAAAATTATGTGGTGTAGACTTGTGACTAAAGTGATATTATTAACATTTAGAAATTTTATGATATTAAATATAGGAGTGTAAACTACCTATTTTTTTTTAATTTCAGATTTCAGCTTAAATCCCATGTCTTTGGAATGTGCAACAATTTTTGCGGCAGCTTTCGTTCGATGCAAAGTAAAACCGCAGACGTTAATTGTCAACTCCTGTGGATTCTCTGGAGCTTCGGCTGAGAAGGTCAGACACGGGTACAGTTTTGTATCTTTAAATATTATTGCAAGTAATCACGACATAGGACGACCTTATTGGTTAAATAAAAAAACAAGTGGTGGTGGTGGTAAGTCCTTATAGTCACCGCAAACTGTTGGGTAGAAATATTTTTCTCTTATTTCACAATAATGTCGAAGCTATTCAAGTTCTTGACACCACGGGTCTAAAGAGAAGATTAAAAAGGCCAAAACCATTTAAATTAGTAAATTAGTGTGCGTGCACTATCGCTTAGTGTGTGTGTGTAGTGTACTAAACAGTGGCAAGTGTAAAAAAATAGTATACAAGAACAGAGTGTTTTCCCCTTAATAGATACTGTAAGTAGTGTTATTGGACACTATCTTTGTGAAGTATGCTTTTCAGTAAATTAGGTTAATTTTAAATTACTAGTCTTATGTTAGCCTAGATAGTATGTTAAGTGATGTTTTTGTGCACACAGTTTATGAAAAAAAGCACTACAAAACTTATTAGTAATCAATTGGTTGTACCTTCTAAATTAACTGCTTTTGTGAGTGCATAACTATAACATATAGACAAATTTTACCCACGCATCACACGCGTTAATTTGACTTGACTTGAAACTTGATAAAAAATATGTCACTTTCGCACTTAAATTAAATTCGGATGAACTTACCTGATTAAACACCTATATGTAAACCTAAAAATCGTCAGTAGCTATATAAAACAGTTTCGCTAAACGCCGCAGCCGCTCTTTGATGTTGATTTGGGGCTTGCTAAAAACACTAAGATTTACAAAATAAAAAAGGTTCACCAAAACATAATGACATAAAGGTAGAAAAAATAACTAGTTATTCGAACACATCACACCCATCGTAGGAGACCAAGATCGACTACGGATTGTTAAGCAATATGGAAGACCTCGCACGAAGCAAGGGCAGTGCAGCACTGATATTCACGAATAATAGCAAGATCGATGGCTGTGCTTCCTTTTCCTACTGGACAGGTGGAATTAAACACAAGAGACGACAGATCAAGCTGGCATCATACTGCACTGTCTATCAAGCAGAACTTGTAGCCCTGGCGTATGCGACAGACAGACTCAAGGGCGGCTGTAGAAGCAATAACCAAATCAAAATTGGTACATCCATTAGTGATAGAAATCAGAAAAAATATAACGCCACATTCACAGTACAAGAAAACCGTACGTATATTGGATAAAGGCACACGTTGGTATGACAGGAAATGAGAGTGCAGACAGCGCGCGCAACTTAAAAGCGCTCCTTCATATGACAATTTCCCCATTTCTTACATAAGAAGTAAAACAACAGAAGAGTGGGGTGATAGATGCGAACAAGCTGAAACGGGCAAGGTCACCAAATATTTTATACTGGATAAAACTTCACCACATAAAGTAATGAAAACGAGTCTTTTAATGTAAAAAAAAAAATAGTTTATATTTATAGTTTTAGTTGCAAATCATCAATGTCTCTCAATAATATTCAATGACTCCCTTTTATCAAATACTTATATCAAGTCCAATCGATAAAAATATACCTAATCTCTTTTACATTGATAAATTTGGGTTATAATTTACAGCACAATGAAACACATATGATGTTTCACACAAATAAGTTATAATTTCTTTAAAAAAAAATTGTTTAAATTTATATTGCCTTTAGTCAACACAGTTTTACTCAACATAATTGGAATTTGTTTTTAGTACTAGACTTTAAAAAACTAATTATTCCTAGATTTTGCGTTCATATATGTTTAAGACGTACCTCAAGATATAAATAGATATAAATTAATTCATACCTCTTTAGTAAAATAATTTACGTTTAAAAATACGAGCCTTAAGTAGACAAGAGACCTCTATTTTCAGATGGCTGGTATTTTAAGTCTTAACCGAGGTCTCACCAGATTGGATATGGCTGCCAATAATTTATCTGGGGAAGCCGAAACAACGCTTATAAGTGCCTTGGAACAAAACAAGAAAGTGCTGAGGGTCGATCTACGAAGAACACGTAAGTGTCAATCAAACTTCTGAAGAAGGAAAAATTTACAATGAGATTATACACTTTAAACGTCAAAGTTTTGCAAGAGGCGAGAGCAATCCGAAAAATTTTATGATATTTCTTTCAATTTTAAAAATGATAAAATTTCGCTTGTTGAAAGTGAGACCTTTTTTTAAAGTTCTAAATAAGTTACACCTACTAAAGTGGGTCATGGTTTCAGTCCACGTTTGCGTGTATCACGTTGGGCACCGCAATCATTCCCACGCCGTCGCATTTTTTCTGTCCGGTATGGGTTGCAAAAGATACTTTATGGCCTTTGAAGCAGAAATGATATCATCTAATTAGTTACAAATTAGACACACACCAATTTTATGTCTACAAACGATTTTTGTTCTTACTTAATCAACCTTTTTTTTAATTAATTTATTACTTTATATATATCTATCTATCTAGATATATCTGATGAAACTCAAAGAAAAGTCGATGAGCTGCTGGAACGCAACAGAAGTCTAGTTGGACAAGAAACTGAAGCGAGTGATGAAATACCACCTCTGTTTCTTAATGAACCTGAGTACCTCATATGGGAATACAATCCAAATAATCCAGATTATATTCCTGGCAGGTACCCAACGCGAGTTCCCGAGATATAATATCCTTTAATTTTTTTTTTGATTTTATATGCTTTTAAAAAATATATAAGTAGTTTTAAATAGTTTTTCATTTACAAAAAGCATGAAAATTTAAAGAAGTCTTAGTTAAGTTAATACTATATGAGAGAATTAGGGAAATAAACGTTATTTAATAAAATTTACATGTTGGTATTCTGATCACGTAGGAATCGAATATAACAGTTGGTTAAAAACTACTTAAAAATACTTTTTCTAATTAATGTTGTTTGCAAAACAATTCACAGATTCACTAATTATAATAAATAGCTGGTCAGGTTCTGATGATAAATTAACGCCTAAAGATAATTATAACAAATGTTGCGTCTACGATAATTTATCATTTCACTACTATTTGAGCTCTAGTGATAACTAAAATGTATGAAATACCTAGTAGGTAAGATATAAAAATAATAAGATAATGTATTTAATTTGGTTTTGAAAGGTTCAGAAGGAGAACCCCCAAGTGCAAATCCAGCTATATTTGTGTTTGATCAAAAGTGGCCTTTATAACGCGTTGGACGTAATACTTGAAAATGTGAATAAGTGCCTGATACGATTCAAAAGCAAATATTTCCTCCACCATAGTACCATCTTCGGCAAAAAAAATATCGATAAATACGCTTTTGATAATACCATATATATTGATAATTTATATTGATAAATAATACCATACCAATACCAATACACCCGCGTTAACAAATTTGCGAAACTTGTTCGAGAAACCACCATAATAATTGTGATTTGATTAATATATATAAAAATGGCACCTATCGCACTTAGGAAATATCATTAACTGCGACGGACGTGAGGGTGTGATGAATTGAAATAAAAATACGTGAAGTGTAGTTCGTAATAGAACATATCTATTTATGTATTAATATAATTGCTTTAACATTTTCTTTTATTTTCTAAAGGCAATAGAATAGCCTTTATTACTTACAGATGAAATCGCGTATTTTTATCTAATATATAACCACTTATTGGATGTAATTCATCAAGAACAGATAAAAGGGCCTACCGTATTGCGTTGTAACCGATTTAGTAGATTGCGGCCATTACCTAAGGATGCTTGAATTGTTCGGATTTGAAATCAGTAGTCATAAAATAAATCTCCGAAATTCTACCTTTATTTTACAAAAGGTTTTATTTAAAAACTTCTTGAACACATGAGAAAAGCAGTGTATTTGAAATTATAATGATTTTGGTAAGAACCTCTTTCGTTTCGTTACATAATTGGTCAGTCACTAACCCCATTCTGATTACCTGGGACAGGTAGAAAAGGAACCGAACATGGGTTACGGAAATTGAATCCAGATAAATTATATGTTATTGATTACTTTAGTGTACGGGTACGGTTGTTAATATATATATATAAAAAGGGACCACGTAGTGTCAGATCAATGATAACGTATCTTCAGTATGTCGAATACTTCTAAGTATAACTCCATCCTATTTACTTAGACAAGATAAAATTAAAATAGCTCGTCATGTATATCCATTATTATTATATTGAGGTTTTCTAGTTGAACTTTTTTGTCGTTAGCTGTCTCAATTAATACCTATTTATGCTTTAGATATGTATCTCAAGGATTACTAATATTAAAACCCAAATGAGCGGGAACCAGATTTTATGTGTCTTAATTCTTTTTTACATTTCTTCAATTCGTAAAACACACGTTTGAGATCCCTTGAGTAATAAAAGTGTTGCAACTATGTTCTTAATATCTCCGCTTATGTGTACCGGAGCAGTTAATGTACTCACTTCCACTTGAAAAATGTTACAATCTGTCGAGCGTGTGAGTCACACGATCTGATATAAGTAATACAGTGTATTAAGGCTTTATTGAAAAGATACCTTGGATGAGTTATCTTTAATAGTTGGATAATAAAGTATTTCTCAGGTGAAGTGTCGTCTTGAACATCGTCGTAACAATTCTTAGAGATACTCGGCGTGGTGGCTCTTTACGGGTTTTTATTTTTTTATTTTTATAATGCCACTTTAATTCCATATTACTACTACCCTATTATTAGATATTTGTAAACTGTCTCGTTGCCGATAGCTGTTTATCCTTATTTCAACTTTATGAATATTTATAAGATGACGTAGTAAATTGATACTTATAATTGATAATGAGTTCATGTTATAATAGGTAAAACTTTGCAATTCATTGACATAACTACGTAAATTAATAATGTACAGTGTACAGTTTTACACATACCAAAACAAATTTGATATTCAACATTTCCTATATAGTGTGTTATATATATTAAAATAGTATTAACATATGTATGAACTCCTAAAAAGTACATTTCTGTAGAAGTAATTAAAAAACCTTTAGAAATTATAATGCAACTCAAAAATAGTTTACGAAGAATTAATACAGTGAAACTGCCTTCCGTCAACTCGTTTAAATACGGCATCATTATTTCATGCGCCCGTTGAATATCTCCCCCAGTAATAAAAGCCTGTAACGTAACTGACACACAGTTTTATTTTTTCGATATTACATGGGTGGAGAGTGCTTAGTCTTTTTCAATATAATGTAAGGTGCCGAATGAAGGAAGAAATAATTAAGCGTAAAAACTGTAAGGACGCATGCTACATTTTACAATAAAAAAATAAAAAATCAGTGGCGCTACCTTTTTACCTTTTGAGGTCTGGGCCTCAAATGTATCTGTTTCATGATCATTTGTTAATCTAATATCAGCCTCCTGTGCCCGACGCACGCCGTCGACTGTTTGGCTCTAAGACATTTCGGTTTCCTCACGATGTTTTCCTTTACCGTTCGCGTAAATGTTAAAGGCGCACATTTGAAAGAAAGTCCATTGTTGCACAGCCGGGCATCGTACCAACGACCTCAGGAATGAGATGCACGCTGAAGCCACTAGGCCAACTCTGCTCATTTTACAATGTCCTTACATATTATAAAATGTAGCCACGTTTGTGTAGAAACAGATTTTTATACGGTTTTCACCGATAAATACTATATGTACCATTGAGGAGTATAGTTTTATGTACTTCGACTAAAATACAACGATGAATGTTGATGAGGTTGCAAAAAATATACACGAAGGAAGCTAGTTAAGTTTACGGACCTGTGCATTAATTTTCGATATCAAAGTAGCGTATTCAGAAATTCTTAATACCTCGTCATCAAATACGCGCAGCTGCTACACATTTTTTCAAACAATTTATTTGCGATTCTACAGAACCTTCGTAAATCCGGGGAGAATTTCCTGTAGAATTTCATCATTTGTAATCTGGAATCGTGACCAAGTTTACGAGGCGTAAAATGAAATATTCTGCAATTACAAGTAATGTTTCTTGAGTAGGTACAAAACTGTTTTGTTAGTAATTATCACAATTACTCCATAATTCTAATTGGGGATTCTTAATTGAGTTAACTCGAGATGCTCTCGCATGAAACGGGTAAACATTTGCTTTTTAAGAGTAATTTAGATAATTCAAAGTAATATCAAGTAAAGTTAAAACCTCAGGTAGAGTGTACCAATTCTAAAAAGGCCGGCAACGCACACGCGAGCCTTTTGACATTGTAATCAGCAGGTGAGGCTCCCTATAGTTTGCCTGAAAGCACGTTTAGAATTTTGTAAAAATTGTAACTTTTTTCGGGTAAACTGCATATACACTTATCATATTAAAATTAGCATATTTTTCATACTGAAGCGATTTGAAATGGAATATTGAAAAACCTTTTATTATAATACCATGACTTTCTAAAAGAAAATGAGAAAGCTAAATGAACAAATCGAGGATAAGGGTTTTAAGAAGTTTTTTGCTCTGAGCGTATAATCGTATTATGATGTTCAAAGGGAGAAAAACGTCTCTCATTACATAGAAGATTATTCTAATGAAAGGTACGCTTAATATCCTGCAATCTAGTACGTGATCCACAATAGTATGTGACACGAGCTATTCAGTTTGTCGCGATTGTCACAATGGGCGAATAAAGCTTTGTAATTAACGATTAATCAGAACTGGGAGGGCTATATGAATAAAGAAATCGCATCCAGTTTTCGCTTGCCCCAGCGTTGCACAGGTTTAAACCCCGACAAAAGAATAATTGTTTTAGAGACGACACAAAATATGTTAGAAAAGCGTCCACCGTGAAAAGACTAGTGGCGAATTTGCAGTCTCAGCCCATGTAGTGACAACTGGCCAGCTGTCAGCACCGGTGACATGTATGACATGTAACTTGTAACTTTTATAGATATCCGAAATAATAATGGTTCGTAATGTTTTCTAGGTTTTCTGTACAAAAGAATTTTTTATGAGAGTAAATTTTTACGATGCCGTCACAGAAAACCGACACCCTCAAGTAAGCATAGTTAACATTTTAAAATAAAAAAATGTCAATTTCTTTAATTATGCAGAAATATTTTTTTGTGATATTTAAATAAGATTTATTTAACTAGATAATGCGTTACAATAAAATATTCAATCTATTAAATACCTTTTTTCTGTTGTTAGTGTAATTTTTTCTATGAAGATTTATATATAGAAGTATAACTTCTAACACGTGTACATAAGTACACACACATGTTTTTTTGGTTTTGTTTTAGAAATCATTTAATCTCATGGATCGCTGTTAAAATTAAAAGCTTATAATATATACAAAGCGGTTCGGTGCGGGGTGTGGCTAGCATAATGTGCGCGAGCCTTTAAATTGTTTAGGTACTTTGACTTATGTATTTATTGTATATTCTACCTATACAAATATAATGACGAGGAATAAGTGATACCTGTATCTTATATTCCATAATAAACATATTTTTTTTTATCATCGGTTTTGTCATGATTAGGCACAACAATATGTGTCCACCCTAGGGATGTGACTTAGGGCAAATCCGCCTCGAATATGATACAAACTTGTGATTAGTACCGAATGAAACAGTAATAATATTTTAGTAAAAGATGCAAAAATGTTACAGTCCACTTTGAACTTTACTACATCTATTTTGAAGGTCATGACGACGATTAATTCGTGAAACTTTGGGTCTCTGTGGGAATAGCAAAAAGTAAAATATTTTAATTTTATACTTTATTTCTTATACGTGTAAAGTTTATTGTTTAACAGCACATTTAACATTTATACTAAAAAAATATTTACACCTTAAAATATTGAGAAATATTTGTATAATACATTCTTTGTTTAATCTCATATAAAATATTTTGAACGCTATAAAATTATCAATTAAATACAAGTTTTGGGAAAAAACAAAAATCACTGGAAACAGATATCGTTTTACATCATAGCTTTTTATTTATTACTACCATATAGTTAGAATATATTTATACAAATACCACAATTTTTCAATTGACTTAAGAATTTACTAACAACATTACGCTTATATCTACCATTAACTGTTGGCACGCGTTTGGCACATTCAAAAAAATAATTACCTGTAGATTTCAAATTGAAATTGCTTTATCACGGCTTTCACACAGAAGCATGACGTATCGAACCATAATGAGCCCTAAGCTGGGTGTTTTAAGGGTGTATTTCCGACGTGTAAATTCTTGAGTTGCGGCAATAGTATTGCACCCGTAGCCAGAGTGGTTACCAAAACGAAAACTGCAAGCAACGCTCGGTCTGCTACGACGGCCACCTGAGAAATTAAAATCTTTTATGTTAATCTTCATTTCAGTATCAACTACGTTTTATTTCCATTAAGTTGTTGAAGTGAAGAGAAACTAAAAATATTAATAAAACTGTACTGTTTTATTAATATTTTTAATTATTCACAGTTAAAAAGTAGATATTTACTGTTTTATATGTTTTAGACACTACAAAGCTTTTAGATCTTAGAACTTTAATTCAAGCAAAGAACACTGAATTTTTCTTTAGGGATTTAAAAGTAATTACTTTTTCTATTAAAGCATTTACTCGACCAACTACCAAATATTAGTGCTTAGAATCGTAAAATCAAAAATTTTGGATATTTCGATTGCTTTACAGGCTGCTTGGTCTGTCTTTGACTGGTATAGTATCAGTGTTAGCCGGAGTTTAATGCAAAGATCGTTGACTTGCCCTGTAAACTATATATTTATACTTTGATTACAGATCTTAGTATTTGTATTTTTTAATTGAGTAATTTATAATGTTCTTTAAATTAAAACTAAAGAACAAATATTTATACGAATGTGAAGTCGGTTGATCTGGTAAACATTTCTCAGTATATATCCCTTGAATAATGGTTGGCGACGTTATTTATGTAGAGCATTTAGCGGACCCAGCTTCAAATCCTTTGTTATATTTAGTTGAGCATAGTGTTGTTTATAAAGTAGTCGTCGTAATAAGACTGATATTGTTATAATACACCTATGTGCAATTTCATATCAAAAAATCAATTAACATTATTTTTCTTAAGGAAAGTTGGAAATTGATAATGACGTTCCACTTCAATATTATTTTTCTCATAATATTAATCTTCTTCTCAAGACGAGCTGTATGTACCCTCCTAATCTTCAATACGTTGAGTTTTATTTTTAGCTCGATTTAAGGTAAACATGAAAAAGGCTTAAAATTCTTAATAACAATTTTGCTAACAGCTCCAATATGCCAAGTTTCTAATAGTTATACTTAAAGGGTTCTTATTAAAAACTATCGAGGTTTGTATCATTTGTTGAGATTACGTATATATAGGAGGGAGATATTCTAAATTTGGTATCACTTCTTTTGACTTGGTATAACTATTGATAAATCATTAGATAGAGTTTTAAGTGGGCTAAGTTTACCGTGAAGTTAACCTAAATATCCATGTATTAAGAGGGAATTATCGTTTCGATACAAGATAAAGTGAAGTGTTCGTTAAGGGTTCAATTGGATTAGCTGCCAAGTGCCGATAACCCTAATTAAGGCCGCTGCATTGGAAAAACCTTTCGCTATTTCCCTAAAATTGCTTTTTGCGACATTTCACATACTGACAAAGCATATTAGTATTTTGCTTATGATTTTACATTTACCTTGTCCAAATTTTATAAAATCGACAGTTATACTTAACAAACATTTTATTCAACCATATTTTTATTCTATCATCAGATAATATTGTCATCATTATCTTGATTGATTAGTTAAAATATTCTTTAATTTGTTAAAGTTAAAATAACTTAAAATTACAAATTGAATTTTTAGGGTCGGAGAGTTAGATAGGTGTTTGAAAATCGAACTCACCTGCTTCCACTCAAGGTTTGCTCGTTCCATTCTCTCATTGGCTGCTACGCGCTGTTCGTGCCTTGTGGTTGCTTCCCGTATAGTACAGCCACAGCACACGCAACGTGGACAGGCGCCGATACAACCCATGGAAACTACGTCCCCCGTTATTCGCCCTGGAGCTGGACCCAGGTTCCCGCAATCTAAGATTAACAAACATTTTATTGCTTTATTTATATTCGATGATAATTATGCGCCGCAGTTTCAAAATACCGTAACTTTTTTTAGCTCTTACCTTATAGGTTAAGTCAGTCATCTTTCTGCATAGTGTCATAATTTTTTTTTTATAGACAAGTAAGTGCTCAGCGTATATCTGTAATTTTTTGGTCTATGACATACCGGTTTCGTCTTTATGTTTTGTTTACAGTATTGTTTGTGCACAACTAGTTTACAAATTTAGAACTTTTACTGGGTTCTAAATTTGTTACTACCAACACTGGGAGTGAGAAAAATTCATAGCGAAACTATAATTTTGTTTGTTAAGTTATTGCTATATTAAATTAAAGTAATACACAAATTTTAATACATCCTATAATTGTATAAATGATTGGCTATAGAAATTGTTTTGATTTCTGTTTGTATTTAAGTTCCAACTGCCGGATAGCCATTTATATAAACAGGAGATTAGAGGAACAATTAATTTATTAACATCATAAATAAATTCCAAAAAGCACTTAAAACCGGTTAACTTGAGCTTATGATATTCTGTAGACACTATAATTATTCAAACTCCGCTATCCTAATAATAAGTATCTATTACATATTTTGTGGAGAAACTGAATACTTCATAACGTTGAGAAATTAACAAGTTAATGTCTGGTAAGTTAATTTACTTCAGTTCATGTGCTTCGAATTAAAAAAGTAGGTTATTTATTTAATAATAGAAACTCACTGAGATGGTTGTGATTGTGCCGCGAAAAGCGTGGAGACGATGTGGGAGCAGAACCCTCGCAATTCACTTCTGCCTTCAGCCTGGATCCCGTTCTCGGGTTCACTTGCACCCCACCACCCGTTGTTACCATGCTATCCAACTGTAAATCAACAAACTCTTTACAACATGAAGTACACTCTAATATAGAGTATGTGCTCTTTATAAGGGTTAAAGGTATGAGAAATAATTACGGACCTTTCTTCAAATGTGTTGTTAGTACTATAAAATATTATTGCATAGTTCTACATTACAGTAAGGTATAGTCCTAATTACTTCGTCTATATTTCCTTTGACTTAGTAGGTAGGTAGTGTAGTTTAAATATTTAACAACGTGACCTGAGAAACCGAATTAATAATGATACCTTGTTTATTTTGATCGTATTCAGGTCGTTAGGAGATAATTGTGTTAAAGTAGCTTTCAAAATATATCTAGGGAGTTTCAGTTCAATACGCTTTAATGATGCGACAATAATGCTCATTTATATGAAAATTGCTTTAGGCTGTACAGAGTTACTAATATAAAGAATTCAGCATGTGATTTAATTATGATATTTTTAGTTTTTCTAGATATTTATTTTCTCACTTATTAAAATGATTCTGTAAACGCCTTAGGTATTATCGTAAGTAGCTGTCAGTGTATTGAAAAATATATCTACTAATATTACATAGGTTTGTAGAAACAGTCGAACGAAAACGTTTCTTACGAACTCCGCCTTAAAAATAAGAGATGCCTGTTTGAGTTCTAGAGCTTGATAATGCATATTAAAAAGTCAGCGACAGCATATATTTAACGTTTATATTTAAACCACAAAAAGTAGACCTACGAAGTGGGTTCGGGTCAGCTATTATAAAAATAATAATAGCTTACATCCGAAATAATGAAATGATGCGAAAACCACAAATATAACATCGAATTCCAGTACACAAAACTTACGTCTTATATGATTAATTTATAAAAAAAAACACTTGATAAACTTTATGACATCTGTAACCCTGAAAGACAATTTAAATTAAACTTAGAAATGATTTTTGAGACGAAGTTATGGACTACGGAAATCTTCAATCAATACCGCAAAGTTCGCAGGTAATTCGGGTAGATTTTTCCATTGCAAACTTCAGAGAAATTTACATATTTACCTTCGATGTGAAGGTTGAATTTAACAATTTGTTTCGTATTCAAAATTTTATAGAATTTATGTATTTTATTAAATTGGGAAAATAACACAGTATACTAATTTTTGGCGTAAACGTGAGATCGATCAAACCAATCATAGCTAATCTTAAATACATATATGTGTAACCTTTGGAGAGTCTGTGTCGAAGTTGATACACAGCATGCGCGCGAGTCGTTGTAGCACCAGCTCTCGTATCACGGCCGGCACCGGTTGCCCTCTCACTCCTCTACGAACAACACTACTATTTACAAACTCCATTCATGTCGTTATTAATAATGTACAAATTGTTTGTAAAAAGCATGTATTCAAAAATAATATTAACTGAAATTTAATCACGGTATGGAACTAAATGGTGTTAAACAAATCATTCCTCAATGATTAGGTCACGCATGTTGTTAATATTTATTATAATGAGGAAGCAATAAATTTAAAATTAAAGAAACACTTATCTTGAAAACTCAGAAGCTATGCTTTTAAAAACTGAAAGTGTAGAATCAATACAAAATTCAACGCATTATCAATTCCAAAATCTGTCATACGGTCTCTCTGTCTCGGATAAAATTAAGAACGCTTTTATCCACGACACTGGAATTATATGACAACCTAGGATTTAATAGCGATGAATAAAAATAATGATGAACATGTCAAATAAGTAACGACTTATGATCTCTCAAAGAGAGGCAAATGAAAGCACGTCAAAGCTTTTAAAGTGACGAATTTTCTATATAAAAGAAAATGTGTATGAATTGCTTATTAAATATCAGTAATGAACTGAAATTGTGAACGACAAAAATGCGACCGGAAAACAGAGCAGATACAATTCTGGATCTGTTTCATTTATTATTTATCTCTGTAGGCATCGAGGTCGTCGGCATTTAAAAGAAGTCGGTACTATTCTGGGATCACATCCAGAATCTTTTTCTTAAATATATGGCCGAATTCAATATATTAACATGACGTACCCAACTTTGTGTTTGATGTGCTGGGAAACTATCAGCTATTGGTAAAGTTTAATTAAAGATTTCCCTCAAATATATGTTAAATAAAGTAGTACATATATAAAATAGTCTTGCCTGTATGATATGTTAAGAGTAACAACTGAGAGGGAAGCTGAAAAGGAAACCAAACATGTGCTTACTCCATAGTACAGACCTGAGGAGAGATTTGGACGAATTAATTACGATCAATTATTCGTTGCATTACTATATTAAATGTAGCACTATAGGGGGGAGGGGTCTTTGATTTTCTTATTTGGTGATTACGTCAACAGAAATTATTAACTGTTTTATACATAGTACCCACACATTGTCTATGCTTACGAAATGCACCTTCGAAAATTATTTTTGAGGGCTTTGCTTACTTTTGCTGACAAGAGGAGGGGGGATAAATTGCAGTAAATCTGCTTACGTAATATTTGATCGGCCCCTATGACACAATTCGTGAAAAAAAATATAGTAATGTCTTTGACACCCGAAACGTTACAAAAAATCACGAAAAACTGTCTTAGGCTGTGTAAATAAGAATCGACTCCATCTTTCAAAAAATATATTATATTAAAGGCGATTTTTTATCATAAAACGGCCGTTATTCATGAAACGACTTAACGCCGCCTTTAGTAACCCATACCAACGGCGCTACAACCTTTTAGGTCTGGGCTTCAGATTTCTGTATGTGTTCCGTGATCATTTCTAATAGGCAAGTAGGTGATCAACCTTCTGTGCCTGACACACACCGTCGATTGTTGGTCTAAGGTAAGAGTTGCGCGTAGAAACCACTAGGCTAACACTGCACCTTTATTAAGTACCACATTAAATAATGAAATATGTTCACAAAACTTACTTATTAGAGGCGTTTTCTCCGTTGGAGGTAAAGTATCTCTTATTGTCATAAGAAAGACTGTCATCGAGAGTAAAGCGCTTATACCCAGTGTCACTTTTTCTCCGGACTCCGAAGGCACGTAGAACACTAGCAGAGCTGAAAATATTCAACCAACTCAACCACTTACATTGAAAAATATTACCTTAGAATCTTTTCAATTTACCATAATCTATAGTGATAGAACAGTAGTTCCTGAACTTTATTTGTATTTAAGACATATTAAATGTACTCTATTAGGCTTTATGTGAAGTTTTAAATTAAATATATATATATGTATATTTTGGAGTGGGTTCAATATTAACGGACCACGTTCAAGCAACGCCCAAACTATGTTATACAGAACAGTACATAGTGCATGTTCCAAACCAATTTGAAAACGCTTCGAAGTTTGAAGCATTGTCTCAGCGATATCCAAGTGCTACACACTCCGATTTGTATGGTATTATTATAGGTAGTCGGTGGTATTACTATACAACATTTGTATTTTTATGTTAGGTACGTTAAGAAATTTCATATAAAAATGGATAGAAAGAGTAATAAAATATACTCCTTTTCCCGTCAGAACGAAATAACAACCGCGACTATTGATTTTGCGTTATAAATAATTATACCATAAGTGGTACTATTACCTTTGAATAAGTAAATTACAAGTAATTTCCTGAAGTTAAGTTAACGACTTACCTATACCATTTATGAGAAGGCAGGGTAGTATGAGATTGAATACGTAGAACATCGGTCTTCTGCGTAGCTTGATGACGTAAGTGATGTCAGGATATGGCTCCACACAGCAAGAGTAATATTGGTTGTGTTTAATGGCGTCGAAGCTAACGAGATCAAACTCACCGTTGGTCTGATAATTCGTAGTATCGCCTGCATCAAATTGTTTCTGGATATCCAGCTAAAATTTATAACCATTTATTATGATTATGTGTATGTGTGAAACTATCATAACATTTTCCTTAGCGACAGACAAGTGATTGTTGCTTTTGTTTATGTCTTAAAATTAAACCATATACATAGTTATGTAATTGACAATGTCATAATCTTTCGTAAAGAAATAATATTGTAATATTAAAATTACTTCTAATTCTATGTTGGTTATAATGGAAATGTTACAACTATGAAATTTTATAAAGCTTTTGAAACTGTTTTGAATTACGTAACAATTAAAAATTTATTGAGAAGTTATAATTTCACTGACCGCATCAAGTAATTTAAATTTGCTGTCTCAAAACTTTCTACAATACACTCTGTATTGAAGGAATAAAACTGGATGATGCAAAAAAGCTTAATTTTTTAATAACATATAGTTTTAATGTGTACACGGTACTACAACGAAAATAATGGAGAAGACGACCGTCAACTGCCATTTTGACATGAAACATAATAATTTTTTTAAATTAATTATATACTTAAATTAATAGATGGTTCTTTTATCACTAGGTGGACGGTAGAAGAAGCTAGAAGTTAGGTTAGGAGATAGTTAAGGCACTGTCACCTACCTAATAATTTTCTAAATTATAAAAAAAAACTAATCTCGCAAATCAAACAAATAATGTACTGTGTTGTATACTATTTGACCCAGTTAACTTCGTACCCCCTTCATATATTTATTTTAAAACTTAATTTTTTATAAAACCAATATTTCTGGCTCTATAAATATATGACAAAATTCAATTGTAGTTTTTAATATATTTCTTTATGCTTTTGTCAAATACAAAAAGAAATAGATATCTTGTGACCTTTTCTGCTACAATAAACCAGAAATATCCTGGGGATGTGTACTTACTAACTGAGTTTACAAACGGACTGTTAGTATATCGTAGACTTGAAACGATCTCTTCAGAAATTCATTTGGGAATATATACATATCAGCAGTTTATTCAAATTATCGAGCTATCTCTTACGAGCTCAAGACCAGAACTACATTTATTAAGTAATTAAATAAATTATAAATCAATGACGCGAGTAATATAAAATAAAGGTGTTACCACATTCAATTGCGTTATTATCACAATTATAATAATAATAATAATAATTTATTTATTGCAAGAATATAGTACAAATGCTAAGGTGATACAATCATAAATCGTTCGCATATTCTGCCACACACGATGGCGCGCAAATTCGTCCCAAAGAATTTTACAATATTATTCAAAGCCAATTCCTATATTATCCAGCCTATTATATTATATACATTTCATCATTAACTTTATATCATTTACGGTGTTTCATGCAAATAATCATTTATTGAATAGTAAACTTTATCCAAAAGCAATTCACTAAGTCGCTTTTTAAAGAATCTAGACGGAAGATCTTTTAATTCTGTAGACTTTAATTGCCATATAAAAGATGTCTGCTTCTTATGACTTCTACATTAGACTTAAAAATATGTATGTTTCTGTGCACGAATAAGGATATCTCTAAAATATAAATACATGGAAGAGATAAAATTTTGAGCTTCTTAAATAAAGGTACGCAACTATCAAGACAGTTTGCTCCACAAATTGCTCTAATACATTTCTTTTGAGCCTTAAATACCCTATTTACTTCGACTGAATTTCCCCAAATTATAATTCCATATCTAAGTATAGATGAAACATATGCATGATAAGCAGCTAATACCGTAGCATGGTTAACAGTTTCCCTTAGTCGTTTTAACACAAAAACAAAACTGTCTATTTTGTTCTGTAATTTTTCAATATGTGACTTCCAACTACAAAATTTATCTATCGTTATACCTAAAAATACACACTCGTTCATTATGTCTAGTTTATTGCTTTTATATTGTAAGTCTAATTGTGTTTTAGAGTTATATATCTGAAAATGGATTATGTTAGTTTTGGTCATGTTTATTTGTAGATTATTGGAATTCATCCAGTTAATGGCGTCGTCTAGAGATTTAATTAAATTGTTTTTTAAGTCTTGTTCGTTTTTACTTTTTATTATAAGTGTAGTGTCATCAGCAAATAGTATACAGTTCTGGTGTATAGCATCTGGAAGGTCATTTATGTATGTTAGAAAAAGTAGCGGGGCCAAAATACTGCCTTGAGGTGTTCCGTACTCATTTTTCTTAAAATTGGATCTATAGGTTTTTTGCTCTAGTTTACAAATCTTTGTTATTTCCACATATTGCATTCTATTTTCAAGGTAACTTTTCACCCAGTTATAAGCATTACCTCTTATTCCGTAGCAATCTAATTTTTTTAAAAGTCTTTCATGACATACAAAGTCAAAAGCCTTTGTCATATCTAGAAAGATGCAACCTATAAGCATTTTATCATTTAAGCATTCAGTAATTTGTTTGACTAGGGAAAAGCACGCAAGGGTGGTAGAACAATTTTTTCTGAAACCAAATTGTTCTTTCTTTAAAATATCGTATGATAAAAAGAAATTCTCTATTTTATTATACATTACTTTTTCGAAAATTTTAGATAATATAGAAATTAAAGTTATTGGTCTATAATTAGTCATTTTTGTTTTTGCTCCTTTTTTATGTAATGGTTTGATAATTGATATTTTTAGTTTTTCAGAAAAGATTCCTTCTACTATCGATAGATTAATTATGTATGTCAGTGGATCAAGTAGGTATAAAGCGCATGATTTAATTGTTTTGGTATCTAAATTATCGTATCCTGTAGATTTTCTATTTTTTAGCGATGTAATAATTTTTAATATATCCGTGTTATTTATGGGGGAAAGAAAAATACTTTTATGATTTAGAGGGATTTTGGCTTCTGGCAAATTGTTTGTTTTATTTTTTGTAGGCAGTGAGGTAAAATAGTCATTAAATAAGTTGCATATTTCATGTGGTGATTCATATGTTTTGCTATCAATATTAATTGCTTCTATTCCTGAATAAAATGTCATGTCTCGTGTATTTGTTTTAATTACATTCCAGGCTGCTTTAGTTTTGTTTTTTGCGCAATTTATGTATTCTACATTAGTAAGCTGATGGGACTTATGTATACATTTTTTTAAAATAGATGAGTATATTTTATTATATGCAGATTTATTTTGTTTTTTATTGTGCTTATTTAAATAATATTTTAGGTATAACGTTCTTTTTCTTATACAACATTTTTTTAGCGCTTTAGTAAAGAATCTATTTTTGATAGGTTTGAATGTATTTTTAATTTTTTTTTGAATATATTATAATTATCAATTGAATTTGAAACCATAAAAGTGTCCCGATGTTTCGAGTGATGTCCCGAGGCCATGCTGGCTCGAAAGCACTTGAAACTTAAACAAAACTATGGGTCAAATGTACATGACACTGATAATCTACATTGATGCTTCTAGTAACATAATTACAACAAAACGCTTAATGCAATGAGAATCATCGAAGACGGAAATATTATTTGCACATTTTTTGGTATTTCAATAGCTGATGTTCAAAGATTCCGTCTAATATTGGAACATTAAACTTTACTTATAATATAAGTTGTTGTCAAAAATTGTAGGTACTTAATTAACCTGGACAAGTATAATTTTTGACATATTAGTGAACCTCTCCGTTTTAAGTAAATAAATAATTTAGTAAGTGAGCTTAGTAATTTTATTGTCCATTCGTCTTATTAATTAAAAAAGCATCAGTTAATTCATTCATTAGTCAAAGCTGAGCACATAAATTAGTATAACTTTAAATTTATGTGCATTAACTTCTTATAGTCTTAAAAGGGGTATTCTTTAGAATTTCAATGGTAAAGGAGTTAGCCTCGTTCAGGATGAATCGCTGTGCATTATATGACTTCCAAAGTTAAATGGAAATCATTTACGTCAATTACAAATTTTATAGTTTTAAGAAGAAAATGTTTTCCGACTAAGATTGCGGCATTACAGGTGACAAATGTGTTCCTTATGTATGCGAATAAGACTGAAATTTGTCATGTTATATTCATATCGTTAAACTAAATTAAATAAGAAAATGATTGAACCGGGAAAATATTTAATCTTCTTATATATATAAGTATAGACATAATGAACAAGTGTGTATTTTAAGGTAAGGTATAACGATAGATACATTTTGTAGTTGGAAAGCACATATTGAAAAATTACAGAACAAGATAGACAGTTTTGTTAAAACCACTAAGGGAAACTGTTAACCATGCTACGGTATTAGCTGCTTATCATGCATATGTTTCATCTATACTAACTTATGGAATTATAGTTTGGGGAAATTCAGTCGAAGTAAATAGGGTACTTAAGGCTCAAAAGAAATGCATTAGAGCAATTTGTGGCGCAAACTGTCTTGATAGTTAGGTAAGTTAGCGTACCTTTATTTAAGAAGCTCAAAATTTTATCTCTTCCATGTATTTATATTTTAGAAATAAAAATACAGGGAATTCGTGCACAGAAACATTCATATTTTTAAGTCTAATGTAGAAGTCATAAGAAGCAGACATGGGGAGAAATTGGCTGTGCCAAACATCAATCTGGAAATGTTTAATACTCTACACCTACACTAATTTAACAAAAATAAATTAAAAAGTCGTTAAGAGTTTATAGTAATTGAAATATTTTCTTGACTAAAGACAAAGGCTGTTTTGCTACAAAACAATTCAAGCATTTATTTTAATTACCTACTTTTTCTGTAAAACTGTCAAACATCACTGATTACTTAAAACAAGAAAATATTTAGTATTTTGCTACTTTCTTTTTGTTTTAATTTTAATTGCACACTGCTATTTAATATAATCAACTTAAGTATATTACATTATGTGGTGAATTTTTATATCCATAGACGTACTAGGGCAAGATAAGTCAGGACTAAACGCTGAGTAAGTTCCACACATCAAAAACGTATTAAATTTTTTTATGGTCATACTTAGCGCTAGAATTAATTCTTGTCTTATAACATGTCTTTTTTTAACTTATTACTTGACAAGACGTTAAAAAAAGATATAGACAGCCGAACTCAGACTCGTCCGTTTAATTAAATATCTATTATTTAAATAATTGTGTATAAAATAAAAACACAGTTGATAAACGAATTAATGTTAATGTGTTAGAATATAGCTGAACATTTTGATCCCGAATAATAATTCCATAAAAAATCACACCCGCATTAAACAATACAGTAAGTAATAAAATGGGCGTGAGAATGTAAAACTAAAGACTAAATAACTGTGTTTCATAATTTCTTGAAACGCCATGTTTGAAAATAATACGTAGATAATATAAATTAAATAAACAAACAATCTTTATATTTCTCACCAAATAAACCAATTAAGTTAAGTATCATTATGAATTTCTTTGTAATAAGAAGATTTCATTATTAAGTGTTCAAATCGTAAGCGCTTTACGCGTAAAATCATAACAGAGCTAATAAAGTTTTTACGTTATTGGCGCGTAAAAGTCGTAAAGCTATGTCCTGTTTGAAAAACAATTATTATTTGGATATAAAACAGTTCTCATTCGGAATTCAATCATTCAAAATTCAATGGAATTGTGTGCTAAGCCCCTACGTCAATAACGTGTTTCAGTACTCGGCAAATATCAACCACACACATGTAACGTATTCACTAATACAATATGATTTCAACAAAACGATATGTACTGGATATTTAAACTCGATAATAATCAATTTAAAGTGAGCCAAAGACCCTCTCAAAAACGTTTAGAAACTAATGAATTTTTAATTTACATTTCGGTCGAAAATGTAACTAAGATTTAAATAAAAAAACTATGGAAGAGCAGCAACGTATTGAGTCACATTTCACATTTTTACAAATACATACAAGATTTCTAAAAAAACTTGATGAACCATTATTTACAAACTTTAAATATAAGCCCGTACGTACGTACATAATAAAATGATTTCATAAGATTATTAAAATATCTCCTGAGAAAATAAACCTTTTAATTATCAGAAGTAATCAATAGCTCTAATTATGGGTAAATATATACATTACCTGAAAACCATCATAAGTCCACGAAGCCCACTTCATGGTACACAACTGTATATCGAATGGAAACTGTTCGACATTGATGTCGCATACAGATACGTAGATCCCATGACTGAGCCATGTTACCTCTCCTGTGTACTTCACTATCACGTTGGTATTAATGACAGCGGATCTGTAGTTTGGATCCGCACTAAAAGAAATTGTTATTACTTTAGAAACCAAACCAAAAAGCACCTTCCGAATATAAATATAAATATACCAATTAGTTTTCCCAATAGTTCGACAAAAATCCAGCAGTTGGCGTTGTTATGGAAGGCATGTTAAACCTTAAGGTGAACACAACCTGATAGGAACTATGCCGAGAATGTATATATATCTAGAAACTGCACTTATAATCATTAAAAACCATTTAATTGATAGAACATTAAACTTCATACACGTTAGTATGTTACTAATGCTTTATTTTTATATTATTATTACATAATTGTTGGATTTTATGTCAGGACGTTAAAATTATTGCCTCACTCTAAACTCAGAAATGCGACCACATATTATGCTCAGTGTCTCAGTGTCTCAATTTTAATTAATTATTTAAAAGTTTTAAAAGTGCACACACGATTATCGGTACGCCATTACTGCCTTTAATCTACCTGATTGGAATTTACCTAATTATGTTTCGTAAAAGTCTTGTTAATATATATATTTTACTTACTTATTATATAATATGATATCTGGTTTCCAAACTCTTTCGTACGGTATTCTTATAACACTAATGCCATCAAAGTCACTAATATTCCATCTGAGATGATGATCTGTCCATATTTGGGTGATCCAACAATTGGTCGTCAAAAGTTGATCCTTTTCCTCCTAAATGTAAAATACGCTGTCACAACTATACAATAGTCACATAGTTATAAAACTTGTAAATGCTTTTTAAGCCGAAATCTTTATGTATACAAATATCAAAGGTTGGCGCACATTGACAAACAAAGTTTAAAATGATCGAGATTATCATTTGGTCGTGGTCCTTTGGTCACGAATAAAAGTTCTTGCATAAATTTCTAACTTTAGTATTGTACCTACTAAATATGATATGTACTTCGACATATTCTTAAAAATATAAAAGGCACATACAATAAATAAAAACATACAATAAATACGTAAGAATAGCTACTACGAAAAGTGGGAATGAAAAATTATTAAACTACAATTTGAGACCTAGGCCTTTGCTAAAAAAGTGTGACGTAAGCCTGCTTTATTAGTCTTCTTGCCTCTTGACATGGAAATGCTTACATGTTGTTCTATCTGACAAATACTTTGAGCTTGTCGTTTAAGATGATCACAAGCTTGTAAATGTAAATCTCGATTTAACAAGGTTAAAACTTTATAAAGACAAAATATTCTCAGTAATAGCAATACATAATACTAAAAGGGAATGACTGCTAAAACATTTATAAAACCCTCTTGATATCCATTCCATTTGTTCCACTCTAAAAAAATACGAATCCCTGAATAAATGTTTTATGTGGTAAAATCTTTCTCTTTCAACACCTAACAAATTAAAGTCTTCATTTACATTGCTCAATTTGAAGTACAATTTGTGCACTATTTCAAAAAGTTAAATTAATATAAGAGTGTTTTCATCACAAAATATGCTGAGCCCCAACAAAGGTGAAATATTTGGACATATAAACCATATGATATACAGGTCAGTCATCAACTTAAAATCTCCGCTTTTTTTTCATAAGCCCTATGAATTTGTTTGTCCGCTATGGACTCCTAAACTACTTAACCGATCTGCACACCGTCTGCAGTTTGAACTTAAAAGATATAATTCTACTGTACGTGTGTATGTCACTGAACTCCTCTTAATCGGCTGGACCGATTTGAATGTTTTTTTAAAGCGAATAGGTGGAGCCCTGGATGGTTTAGATTCACAAATCAGCCCGGCAGATGGCGCTGCAGTCGGTACTTTCATACTTTGTTTAATATCCTATTCGCTTGAAATATCATGCAGGCAGGGAGGTGTGTCGGGCCCTCTAGTTACTTATATATCTACAGAATTTAAATTATTTTTTTCGAAAATCTTGAGTTTGTTTTTATAATATAGCACAAACGATACTGATTTTTATATTGTAGTACAATTTTGTCCTGAATCTAAACAAAGGCTGAAACGAAATTAGGGCTCAACGTTTTTCTAATTTAAAACTGAACACGTTTGAACCAAAATACAGAATTTAGATAGGAATTGTTCATAGTGATTCCGAGTTTATTGCGTTGCGTGTGGAAAATGAAATTTCCGGCGGTTTCTATGAAATTAAGCAGGCCGGAGACGGAAATTCGTAATATCCCTGAAATATTTGACATGAGTGAATGTAGCGCAAATGTATTTACTCTCGAATAGTTCCACGCTTTATCGTTGAATACATTTTTTCGATCGTCGATTTGATATTCTGTAGCAAATTTCCGTGTCGTTACTATATAAGTTAAACATAAGTAATAACTACGTAGTTTTTGTAGGAATAATTTAAGAATCAGTTACATATTTGAGAAATAGTACAAAAATGTATAACAATATTTGAAATGAAATTTGTTTATTGAAAGGGTTTGCCACCACTACAAGCGCGTTTAATTAGCGGCCTGAAAGATGTTCAGCCAGTTGATTAAACAGCTAGGCAAATGACTTGGATCGATGACGCTTCATTACTTGCCTAGCCTGTTGACTGTTAATTTCACTTTCTATTGTGTTTTACAAATTTTCATGAAAAACAACAAGTACAGTGGAAGAGAGTTGTGACAATAATAATGTGAATTTGACTTAGCAACTTAATTTTATCATATGTTAATCTTTTTTATTTCTGCCAAATAATGACTCTATCGTACGAATGGCCTAAGCATTAGCCAACCAGTTTATTAAATGTTGTAACAAACGCTACGGCTGAATCTCGAAGATCTTTCAGGCCGTTGATTAAACGGCGCCGTTTAGTTAAAAGGCTAGGCTGTTAATTGAACGGCTTATTAAGCTAGTTGGCTGCGACATATATATAAAGTCCAGCCACTTATTGGCAGGTGAAGCATTTAATTAAACACATAAAATAATAAATTGTGTAAAATTTGAAAACTTGAATTTTACAGTATGAACCTAACCAAACCTGTTTATTTGTATGAAATTTATATTGAATTTAAATTTATATTTCTGTGTCCCGTCTCACCTCCCTCCGACAAGCACGAAAGCTGGCGCAGAGTAGGAGGAAAAAAATAAACGGCTTTAATATAAAAGTTGGAGGAACTTTGATTCTGATCCCTACGGAGAAGAGACACTTGGGTCATGGTTCAGTGCACAGGCTATATTTAAAGATTTAAGTAGGCACCTAGTAGATACCGGTGACCGCAGAGCTGGTGCTTGCCTGGCTCAACAAATAAGTATCGCAATACAGCGAGGAAATTCCGCCAGCATTAAAGTTACACTGCCACAGTGACCAAACTTTTAAAATTTGTTTTAGTTTTCTATTTATCCGTTTTTAATTGTTATTATAACTTTGTAGAATATATGTATTGTTTGTGTAGAGTATTAAGAATTCGGCTTTCTGCTCATAAATTTTGAATCTATATTACGATTCAAACGTTTGACTCAGACTTGTCAAATAGATACTAATTGTCGCGCGCTTCCCCCCAACGCGCAAGCATCGAAAACGGTCCGCTCCGCGTTATAAAATTCCCAAAAATGGGTTTTTTCGCGAATTTCGCTAAGTACTATACATTATTTTAACCAGCTCAGTGCCGCGATTCTAACGATACCATTCTCGCCGTGATCAGTGGAAAATTCGGAAAAAGTTCATACAAAACATCAATATAACCTCGTTTTAGGTTACTTTTTTTTTCGGTTTTTCGCGTGCGGCGCGAATTTAAGATCGGTGACATAGTGACTTCCTAACCGACCTAACGAGACCACAAAATCCGGTCTGCTGGAAGGTTTATTGACTCTTTTAGTGACAACCCTGGCCCCTGCAGGGTCAGGGAGGAGATTAAGATGGCATCTAATAAAGCGGGGCCTGGGGTTACTTCCCCACCCCAAACACCTCCCCCTCTCCCCTCCCTTAGTGACATAAAAGACATTAGCAGCCTTCAACAAACATTTTTCAAGTTGGCAAATACCATCAGTGCCGCCATTAACGAAGGTAAAAGCGTTACAGCTACCAAAAAAAACTGATATCAAACGCTTCCGAAATCATAAAAGGGGCAGCGGCGCTCCTACCAAAACTTACAGATAAGGCAGTCAGATCATCAGACAGAAACGAAAATCACGCATTAAAAACTGAAATCATTGAAGCCGTTAAGGCCGAACTTACCAACTTTAAAAGTTCTATAATCACTAACCACCGCCCAATCACCTACGCTCAAGCAGCACAACCCCTCCACCCCTCCACCAACAAAAATCCAGCCCACACTTCCAAACCTTCAATCATCGTCTCTTCAAAAAAGGAAGGCGCCACAACAGCGGAAACTATCGCCTCATGGAGAGCAGGGGTCTCCTTCCGGGACACCAACTTTACCCCTGCAGAAGTTCACCCTGTCACCAATAATAAAATTAGAGTCGTCTTCGATAAACAAGAACATTTAGAAGCTACAATCCAAAAGATCGGCCCTGCACACCCCTCCATCCAGGCTGAAATCAGCAAAAATCTCAAACCCATGATAATACTCAAGGGCGTGGACAACTCAATAGATACGGAACTTTTACAAAATCTTATAATAACACAAAACGAGCCAATCAAACAACTTATAAAGGACTCCAACAAGGACATTATTTTCAAGTTTAAGCAACAAAACAAAAACAAAAACTTATATAACGCTATATTTACCTGTGAGCCGTCCCTCTGGCGCATCATTGTCAATCTGCACAAATTAAACGTTGACCATCTACGAGTACACGTAGAGGAATACACGCCTCTACTACAGTGCTTCAAGTGCCTTAAATACGGGCACACACGCAGGCACTGTAAATCCAACGACTCCTTCTGCTCCCACTGCTCCGCTTCTGACCACCAATACCGTGACTGTCGCGTCAAAAATGACGAAACTAAACTCTGCTGCTACAACTGCAGCAGCTACAACAATAAAACTGACAAAAAAGACACTACTACTCATAGCGCAACATCAGACCTCTGTCCGAGGAAACGTTTTATGGCCGACCGTACCCGATTGAGAGTCGATTATGGATCTCAGTAAGTATTCAAATCACCAACCCAACACCTCATACAACGCATCCACACACTCTACAATTTATTCCATACAAATTAACCTCGAACGGAGCAGGAACGCGCTACACGAACTCAACATTTATATTAATAACTATAAACCCGACATAGCTTTTATCACCGAACCTTACACTAGCAACACTAAAAGAACCAAACTCAACGACAATAACTACACTCTTTATCAGTTTCCCTCTGACCGCCCAACACGCGCGGCCATTGCCATTAGAAAAAGCCTAGGCTCCACACTTGGCCTCACAAGCCACTCCACACCAAACCTATACATTGTACAAGGTAAAAACGCACACACTGGCCACAAAGTTCATCTCATCTCAGTATATATAGAACCACGCAATGACACTTATAGCACTCTCGACACCTTAGAACAATTTTTACTTTTAAACCAAAACTCAACAAACATAATAGGAGGCGATTTCAATGGCTGGCACCAACTATGGGGATCAAGAACAAATAATCCTAGGGGTAACATGATACTTGACCTCATTATTAACAACAACCTTACACTATGCAACACAGGTAACACACCTACATTCCACACCATCACACTCAACAAACCTCGAGAATCTATCATAGACCTTACGCTCATCAGCAATAACCCTCATATTCACACTCACGACTGGCTTGTACAACCCAATATTGTACCCAGCTCAGATCACAACGCCATCACATTCAATATTACACTCAACAACATTAAACTCACACAAACCAAAAAACTCTCCACATTCAGATACAACACATCACACATCCGATGGGAGGACATCATGGATGAATTCACACACCTGATCAAGGACCAACTACCGCCTATCGACAGCATCGACCAACTCGACCCTCGCCAACTCGACACACTCGTCGAGGAAGTCACCGCGGCGATTCAGGGAGCATGCGATAAGGTCCTACCCAGGTGTCGCGGAGCTCCCAGCAAACCTCCCTTTTGGAATGACACTCTACAGCAACTCAAACATAAAGTAATACAGATCCACCATCGACTCTGTCTGAGCGTTCGCCGCAAACTACCTCTCGATGACATCCTGAGAGAACGTGACATTGCCAGGAAAGAATACTCTGACGCCTTCTGCAACGCTTCCACAGAACATTTCAAAGACTTTTGCAATAGACAAACTAAAGAAGACGTCTGGTCAGTCACTAACAGAATTATTAAAACTAAACCCCTATCCCAACCTCCTTCAACACTTTTACTCGATGACGGTACCTATACCAACAACACAGATGACACGGCACGTGCCTTGGTCAATAACTTCTTTCCCTCTGACACCCCTGACTCTACCGAAACACAACGATCTACCCGATCCCAAATGTCCCTTCCTCTAGACACCCAACCCGAACCTCCTTTCACCCACAGCGAAATCCTAAATGCCATCAAACACATGAGTCATAAAAAAGCACCAGGCGCTGATCATCTGACGGCTGATATATGTTTTCATTTCATCTCCCAGTTTCCCGAATACATCACAAAAATCTACAACAGGTGTCTGCTAACTGAACATTTTCCTCTCGCATGGAAACGCGCCATTGTAAAAATCATTCCAAAACCTAACAAAACTAATCACTCCCACCTCTCCTCTTTCCGTCCCATTGGACTTATTAATGTATTAGGCAAACTCCTTGAAAGACTTATAGTTGATCGTCTCATATTTTTCCTAGACACCCATAACCTTAATAACCCCAAACAATTCGGTTTCAAACAACAAACCTCTACAACTAAAGCCATACAAACCGCTCTTGACAAAGTCCGTCGGATGAAGGCTGCTGGAGAACATGTTGTCGCAGTCTCGCTCGACATCAAAGCCGCTTTCGATAACGCCTGGTGGCCTGCCATCCTACTCCGACTCCGTAAGTACAAATGTCCCTCCAACCTATATAATATCCTGCAAAGCTACTTTTACAATAGGACTGTTGAAATCAACTTCTCAGACTCCACCATTAGTAAGGAGATGACTCGTGGTTGTATCCAAGGCTCTGTCTGCGGACCGACAATGTGGAACCTCGTCATCGATGAACTCCTTGACCTTGACCTCACATCCAACTGCCACATCCAGGCATACGCTGATGACATATTTCTTATCATACACTCCCCCGACCTTCCTAAACTGGAAGAATGCGTCAATCAAAATCTCCACAAAATCAGCGAGTGGGGCAAAAGTGTCAAACTAAGATTCGGACCCGAGAAGACCACCATCACCGGCTTCACTAAAAAATCCACCCAAATCAAGGCACAAATGGACAACACACAGCTACAATTCACCAACGAGTTTAAATACCTAGGAGTTATTATTGACAACCAACTTAAATTCACCAAACATGTCACTTACATCACAAACAAAGCCAAAAACACTTTCTATAAACTCCTACTATTCACCAGGCCCACTTGGGGTATTCATACAGACAACATCAGAATCATTTATGAACAGGTCGTGGCACCCATCGTCACATACGCCGCAAGCATCTGGTCAGGCGCCCTTAAATACAAATACGTCAACAAATCCCTTCTCTCACTACAACGTCTTTTTGCAATTAAAATTATCCATGGATTCCGCACCAACAGTACCCACACATCCATAGCCCTTGCCCGACTCATCCCCCTCCCCGACAAAATAAAAGCCGTATCAGAAATCGAAAGCTCAAGACTTAACGGCACCACAACACTCCTACCCTCGGACATCCCACTTGAAACTCCGTCACATCCATCCACTTTGCTTCACCCTTCCGACAGGTCACCTATTACCTTTACGGAACTCAACTCCGTACAGGACTACGAAAACCATCAGGGCCCTGACTCGTGGCAAGTTTTCACCGACGGCAGTCGACATGACGATGTTGTAGGAGCCGCCTTTGTCGCCATAGACCCTAACGGTACCCCTTTGACTAAGAAATTTAAATTACACTCCACATGCTCCGTCTTCCAAGCCGAAATGATTGCCATCGACAAAGTGTGTCAATGGATCATAAATGGTAAAAATCACCCTTCCCAAATCACTATTCACTCTGACAGTAAGTCCGCACTCCTTGAACTCTCCAATCCTTATAGCCATAATAAAATAGCCGTCAGCATATTCCGCTCCCTACACCTTGCTAAGACCCAAAACATAAATATCAAATTTACGTGGGTCAAAGCCCATATTGGCATCCCTGGGAACGAGTTGGCAGACGTCGCCGCCAAAGCCGCTGCCACTCTGCGTAAACAACCCGACTTCTCATTCACCCCTATGTCCTTCATCAAACTCCACCATAAAAAACTACTGAGCGCTTCATGCCACAACTATTATGACAACACTCCCGGTTCCACCTACACTAAGCTACTCCTTCCCACCTACAATGACATTACCAACTTCTTAGAAGCCACCAAACTTACTTTCCCTATTACACAATTTCTCACTAACCATGCCTTCCACAAATCATACTTACATTGCTTTCACATTACCCCAGATGACCACTGCCCTTGTAACAACGCCGAACCCCAAACGTTCACCCACCTCCTTCATCACTGTCCCCGTTTCCAGCCCGATCGTCTGGACTACTACATAGTATGCTCCAACTACGGGCTTGACCCTCTAGACCCCCTCATCCTCACCAAAATTATCAATTTCCCTGAGGCACTTGAACAACTAAATAAATTAGTTAGCTATATCATTAAACAACTCAAGGGTTTCAATTCAACTTAGCCTCTCTCTTTGCAAGTTGAACACCCACTGTAACTGAAAATCTACCTGTGGCCAATTTATTCTATGTAATCATAATATGATAACTATGTTTCTTTAGTTCTTTAGTTTTAATTTATTAATTTTACTTTGTACATTTTATCCTAAGCATTCTTTCTAAATATCTCCTAGTTTTAATTGTTAATTGATCTTTACTTTTATTTCGATTTTATAATAGCATCTCAATTCAATTGCATAAAATGCTGTATTGTTCTACCTCTGAACAATTTATTCTATGTAATCATAATATAATTTAGTTTTAATTTATTAATTTTATTTTGTACAATTATACTATGCATTGTCTCTAATTATCTCCCAGTTTTAATTGTCTAATTGTTCTTTACTTTTATTTTGATTGTACAATAGCATCTTAACTCAATTGTATAAAATAGTGTATTGTTTTCGCTTTGGCCAATTTATTCCATGTAACTATGTTATAATCATGTTTTCTTTAGTTTTACTTTATAAATTTTACTATGTACAATTTATCCTAAGCATTCTTTCGAAATATTATCCTAGCTTTTAAGAATTCCTCCCCTCTCCACAAAAAAAGAAATAAATAAATAAATAAATACAAAAAAAAAAAAAAATACATAATGAAAATAACAGGAGAGGGGATGACGTAAATAATTATAACGACCTTTATAACAACTCATATATGAACAACTAAATAAAACAATAAAAGCTATGAGAGAAGGCGTATTCCGAAAGCGCCACTCTCATGGCTTTCCCTGAATAACTTAATTCAAAAAAAAAAAAAAAAATAGGTACTAATTAAACGAACTGTAGGTGAAAATTGCGAATGATTAAATTACACGATGACATAAATTACATAATTCAAAAGCGTAATTAATTAAACTGTTACAGGTAAATTATAGTCTGGATTTATTATTATAGGTTTCCAGGGTACGAAAATGGCATTGTTTTGTATTCTAAAATTTAACATTATTAATAAGCTTCATTCGTATTAAAATAAGTCTTAAAATATAGGTATTCAAAACTCGTGTTTAAAACACAGTTCATTATCTATCTCTGCGTCAAATTTTATCTCTGTAAATCTGTTCATAATTTTTATTACTTGTGGAGTTTTTTACTATAAATACAAATCTGTATACTGTATAGCGTCAAATATAGATAAGCAAATAATCTAAGTACAAAACTAAATACACTCTAGTACCACCTAATCATGTCAGCTAGCGATATGGTAGTAACTCAATATCAATATTGTTATTGTATCTATGGTTCTGTGTTGAAACAATTCACTAATTACAATTGCTTTACGCCCTGCAATCGACAATTGTTTGTGAAATTAATTAGAAACCAAGTAAATAATACTCACAACATCAATGATATGGTGCAAAGAGACCCCAAAGGTGACCAAGAGAGGTTGAGACGAGTTTTCCACTGGACGCACTGAAGGGTCATACTTGTCCATGAGATGTCGAACCAGTTGATACTCTTCATCGCATGAAAATACACCTGTTAAAATTATATAAGGGTTAGTAAAATGAACAGGCTTTTTCGTTTGAAATCTTATAAGCCGTAATTTGTCCATAATAATTTAATGTTTTTTGTTTAAAAAAATGTAATCCTATGCAAAACTACTTAGTACATTATTACGATCTTTTTACAAAATCTTATTTATTTACACTTCGTTACCTTATAAAAAAACATACATATAAAAAAGGTTACATAAGTTATTAGGCAACGGACGGCCTTATCGCTAACAAGCGATTTCAATTTTTACATTTTATTCGAGGAAATTCTGTTTTGCTCCAATAAAATGTAAAAAAAATGTGATCTGATGAAAAAAGATTTTTGTAATTGATGACCGCGACTTAATGGATTTTAACAAAATTAATTACTTTTAGCCTTATCTTTTGTATTTTAGAGTCTTAGTCCAAAACTGTAGTGATAAAGAAATATTACAGATAATAATAGAGCATAAAAAGGAACAGTAAAATCCATAGTTTTATGTGTAATTTCGTATACAAATTTGTCTAATCTTAGCATTTCTAGATTGGGCAGCTACTAATTCGTAGTATTACTACATGTTCTTAATAATTTTTATATCATTAAGTACTGACGGCATGAACTGCCATATTATAATCCTGACTAAAGAGAGAGAGAGTAAATCTAGCCATAGCACATCACCACCGCACATAGCGCATGTGCGCAAGCGAAAGCAGTACCAATTTTTTTTCATGCTCGGTTGATGTAATGTTTTCGTTTAATTTAAGTTTAAAAGGAATTTATATATTTGTATCTACTGTGGTGTAGCCCTTCAGGCATCAAGGTTAAATATACTGTTTTTTGGTGATTCCAACGAAATTTAAAGCCCGATATGCTTACAACCGGTATGGCCTAAGAAACCGGAAACAGATAATAAACCTACTTATGTGTTTGCATTTATAAGACATAGTTTCTAAGTACTAAGTACTCTAGTTTGTTTTAAATATCATTGACACTTTTTAATTTCTGTATACTATCTGGAGCTTTGTTCATTCTCTAAGCGCAAAATAAAAAATAATTGAAAACGAAAAGTTAATTATTATTCTCGTAATTAAATTGTTTAAATAACTATGCATAACCTGACAAAGAAAATTCTTTAATGTATATGTACAACCTATAGTACGACTTTTCACTCACAGAGCAACAGCCATCACTATTTGACTCGAAAAGACAAATGTTCTCAATTAAGATTTTTAAAGTTTTTTGTTTTCTCTAAACTAAATGCTTTTTGACTCAGCACCCAGTACAAAAAAAACAATGAAAGTAGAATGAAGATTTTATATATAACGCTGCTGTAAAAAAACCCAGTAGCTCAGGGCTAAACGTAATGTGTTAACCACTAAGATATAGAAGCTTAATTGAATGGAATATATAATATGTTCATACAATTTTATACGGAACTAAACAAGAGCTTTTACAGAAATATATATACAATAATGAAAAAAGTATGTGTTTTTGTTTACATTTGTAACATTAATGCATTTTGATATATTTGCAAAATTATATACATTTGAACATTTTTGCCCTTAAAATCTTGCAATATAACATTCAGAGTCCTACGTTTATTTGAATAAAAATAAAAGCGAGATCTCGTTGCTTGGGCACTAAATATGATTGATATATATAAAGAACCATAGTACACGTTATAGTAGGTAATATTATGATGGCACAGTGGTAGTCTCGATAAGATTACTGCTTAAGCCGCACTAGTTTTTTCCCTAATAGTAACTTTACTAGCGACAAACAAAAACTACCAGCTATATTTATCGCTAATTGGGCTCCTAGACGGGGCCATTTTTTCACGAAAATGTATATCTGCAAGGGTACTGGTAGCATCAGTCAGCATGTACGGCTAGACTATGCAATACTCGGCAATATTTTTAGTATGGCCGGAATATATTGCCAAATATTTTTGGTATGTCCGATGAATGTTTAGAGTCCCAGCCTTATGGCCGGAACCATATTACTGCTGTCTCTCTTTACGGCCTAAGTGCATCCCTTTTTCATTTCGTCTTTTTTTTCAGCCTTGAATTATCTAATGTATCACGCCTAGTGAAATAAGGTCAAATCCACATTTTTCGTAGTTTTTTTTGTTTTGAGTTTGCTTTAAAAACAATATAAGCTGCTGCAACGCGTATGAGTGAGTGTGTCATTGCAGCCATAAGTAGGTACTAGCCAAGCCAGGTATGTAGACCGTGTAAAGACAAAATAATGAGAATTATTATTGCCGAGATATAAATTTTGCATTAAAATGTTATTGTATTTTCGGGATATAGTCGGCAATGATGCCACATATTTCATTAAAAGTGTAGCCCCTGTAGAGGCCCCTTCAGAGAAGGATCGTCATGTATCATGCCTAGTACCCTACGCGTAACAAGCCGCGGCAAATCGTTTTGCGTCAGCGCTGAGTGACCACATATATCATTTTGTCGGTTTTAGTATTTTAAAAGTGACACAAATTAATGACATTGCTAATAATATCATTATAGCTCAACCTGATCTTTAACCTGTTTAACACAAAAATTATTAATTAATTATTCATAATTCATCGTTCATCTTAATTCTTTTATATTTACGCAAATAATGTTTTTATCATTTATCTATAACACAAATACTTTTTTTTTAAAGGATTGCAAAGTACTTTTTGTTTCTTTTGTTAAAGGCGGTAAATTATTATGTAATCAAAAAAAATATTAATACAATATGGTTTTTATTATTGGGTACTTGGATTAATTAAAACGATTTATGGCGAAAACCCCTTTCTCGTTGCCTGTCTGTGACAACTCTGAATGAGGCGTGAAGTCGGCAAACAAAACATCAAAGACAAATTAATTTACGTCCATACAATAATTATAAATAATTTAATACAGGGGTCTTTAAAAAATAAATTTAGTTTTAAATGCAAAAATCTTTGTTAATAAATGCTTATTATATTCATGTGAAATTTTAAAACCAGTCTAATGAATACTGAAAAACGTTTTTCCTTTGACATCACAGCACTTGAAAAATTTTATACATTTAAAATAATTCAATGTTTTAAAAATAAAGCAAACGAGTCTTTTATGCAATAAAAACATCGGTAAACCTCGACTAGATTTTCTAAGTACCACTGAAGAAACTAATTGAAACCCGAGCCACGGCTGAACAGTCTCTCGAAAATAAGGATTCAATAGACGAAGAAATCACTTCGCACAATGTAAATGCTTTTAAATTTCCTTTATTCGGTAATGAAACGAAATCTACGGTGTACCATTGCCCAGCAGCAGTAATTTGATTTCGTTTTCATTATTATTTGCTTTATTTTTTTATTTTCGTTTTCATTATATTATTTAAATACCTCTAAAATAATTAAATATTTCGATTTACTATATATTACCAGTTACTTAGTTTTGTTGAAAGCGTTTTCTTTGCCTGTAGGGACTTTGTCCAAATATTATCATTTGTAGCCCCTAGTTTGTAATTTAGAACGCGTTTTAAATATTTTAAAAATTTAATTCAGAAATCTTCTCTCGTATTTAAAAAGGTACAAATTAAACGATAAAAGTAATAAAAAATTTAGCAATATCAATACATTCGGTATGGATTAAATATTTACTAATTGCTAAATATTACTAAAATTATGTAACAAACCATTCTAGCACGTACCACGCAACTACCTACACTCTTTGTAATATTAAATTTCTAACAAAGGAAATCTTAATTTCAAAGTTATAAACAACTTTAAATCCACAAAGCGATACTTATACTGCATCTGAAGTGGTACAAAGCGTTCTTTGAAAATTTACCGAAATGCAGCCCTTTTTTTTCTCCTTCAAGCGTCTTTACACATGAAGAATCATTGAGGACCTCTAGGATGCAGGAAAAGACACTACAATAGCAATTCATTAAAGCCAAGTTTTATGAAAATATGTAAATTTTGATTACTTTAATTCGTGAAATATCATCATAAATATTTGAATATCCTTTTTAACAACATTACCGCGAGGCACTTTTACTCGTGCATTTTGAGTATCTTACAAATTACAGATTTTATATAACACATAACGATGTTTTTCTTTCATAATAAGTATTAAAGATTTCTATTTCCAGTAAATTCTATAAGATATTTCTCGGAACAGGCGAAGTAGGTATTAAAGTTGTATTTAAGTTTTCTTCTTTGAGCTCGCAAGGTACCTCCTCCACTTGTTACTAAAGAAGGTTGTAGAACAATAAAGCGTAGCTAAGACTACTTTAAAAGTTAAACCTTTGAAGGTCACTCCAGCGATCAAAGCTTTATTTAATGGCGAATTAATGATATAACATTGAATACAGTTTCATTGATTTAACAAATTTCACACAGAGTCAAACAAAATTAACGATTTAAATTATTATTATTATTTATTTTGTGAAATAGTAAAATCGACAAATTGATCATCCTGGAGATTATTCTTTTTAAAAAGTATATCCGTTTCTTTATGAGCACTGTTGGCCTAGTGGCTTCAGCGTGCGACTCTCATCCCTGGGGTCGTAGGTTCGATCTCTGGCTATGTACCAATGGACTTTCTATGTGCGCATTTAACATTCGCACGAACGGTGAAGGGAAACATCGTGAGGAAACCGATATGTCTTAGATCATGTGTGTCATGCACTGGAGGCTGACCATCTACATGCCTATTAGATTGAAAAATTATCATAAAACAGATTCAGAAATCTGAGGCCCAGGCCTTAAAAAGTTGTAGCGCCACGATTAATTTATTTTATTTATATCCGTTCGATTATACAAATCATAGAAAGGATTTTAATATTTAGATAAAAATTAAATGCAAAATTATGCTTATAACAGCGGTTTTTTGTTTTTAAATCTTAACTGAACTGTGATTAAAAAAACACATATCGGGTTGATCAATGCTTTGGATTATTATCAATGCTTTGGAGTAAACTCATTGCTTTGGATTATTATCCAAACCATTATTTTACGATATAAACATTTCATAATAATAATAAATGGATCACAGTAATAATCGTTTTCTATATTCAGTTCATGAATAAAAATTGTTAACACGGGTTGCCTGAAACAGTCTCTTAACGCGAAGCCTCTAGATTTCATGAAGATGTTATAAAATATTTTAAAACTCGTCTAATTTTATATTTTTAGCGTATAGACGTGTAGTGAAATAAATCATTTACTAGTTCGCACGTACATTATACGACTATGAAATCTAAGTAGTCAAGAATTATACAATGTGTACCTGTCATAATTAATGACGAAATCGTCCAAATAATGTTCCACCTATACTGCAACATATTCATAAACATAAATAGAACCCAATTAAATCGTAATAATACTCATTCTTATTAACTAACGATACTAAAAATCACTCAAGAACTCTTTTAAGAAACATTTTCAATAAATCCAGTATAGTTTTTTGTTTTATCAACACGTAAGCACAAAAAATAGATTAAACATTAAATGTATACAACATTAAGTAATAAATAGTTTATGGCGTCCGTAAAATTAACGAAGCGTTTCAAAGTTTGGGCGGGCGGTTTGCGCGCGTAGTCCGGGGCGGCACACGTTGTACTGACTGACGACACAAGCTACCAGAGTACTCTCCGAGGTCTCAACATTGTCAAACGCGAATGAAATGCCATTTTATTTTTCTTACACTCTCGCCAATATTGACCAACCCTGTAATGAAAACAAGAAAGGAAGAAACGTAGACGTTAAGTGTTTTTACACAATAGATATAAAAAACCTACGTAAACAAAAGATTACTTTTAAGATAAGATTCAAAAAATATTCATTAAGTCACTAACGTAATTTTGTCATTGAAATCTATATTTTATTCTCTAAATACGATAAGCTGATTAAATTATATACTATCTGAATTGAATACAACTTACACTAACTGATAACCACTAATATAGGATATTCGATCCAATGCGTAATATATAAATAGCAATTAGCCCTAAGCTTTACTACAAAATTTGTACGATATGCGGCTACGAATTTGAACAAATAATTTGATTTAAAAATCTATATATATTTATTGTTCCTCATTATAAAATATAGCAAAACATGAGTTAATTTTAAAACGTGGTTTCTAATGCAACAGTTTATATAAAAATAGGAATTATTAATATTACTCTAAACAAGTTCTAATATAATAATTATTGTCAATAACTATACCTACCTTAAATCAAAACCTTTTAAATTAGGAAAATACTTAATATAGGTGTATTTTATTTTCTAAGCCACAACTGACGAAGTAGTACTTTTCATGGACTACTTTTTAAGTTAAATTAGCCTACGAACAGTTGGTCGCTACGGACGCTTGACGTAGCACATCAATTTATTGCTACTTCGACTGAAAAATTCAATATACATACAACTTACATCTTAAACGATAATAATAGTTGCTTTTTTCAATGGATAAGCAATTTATAAACGCATAGTTTGATGAAAATAACTTTAGCGAGCATAATGTATGAAGTTAAGAAATATCTACGGTTGGTTACAAAACACCTGCTAATTCAATTTGTTTAAATTTACTGAGTATGTCACTTTACATATATCTAAAAGAGGTTGTAGAGCTACCGATTTTTTTAAATGTTTCTTAAATAACCGGAACCCTCAAGGGAAACGTAATGTATACAATATAATAGGTACAAGCTGTTTCCTGTGTATAAATATGCATTATACCTCACGGTGTAGTTCACTCAAGTGTAATTTGTTACTCCACAACTTTCGATAGATGCCGCATTTATCTGAGCAAATTGCGATGGAGAATACACTTCTTGTTACATTCAAATAAATTAAAGCCAAGTGATTAAATTATTAACTGTGTTTTCCTTACGATATTTTACCACATGTTTTGTCACACCGCACGAGAAAATGTTAACAGGGCGCATAATGTCCACATCTAATTACGTAATTTAGCACTGCACACTTATTTCTGGTTTTTGTACCAGATCAACTGTCTTGTGTTAAAATTGTTTATATCTTATTGTTAAACACTTTTACTAAAACAGTATATGACAAATATTTGATTTTATCCAATATCCACATAATCTTGTTTACAATGAATATGGCACGAACCTAATTGTAATGCTAATCGCACACGAAAGCTATAAAGAAGATATAAAATGATGTCTCTTGTATTTTTTAAGTACTACTCAACAACTTAATAGGCCGAGTTTATGACAGTTAAGTATAGTTTAAGTAGGATCGTTATGTAAAGGCTACCAAGATTTATGATAAATTTCTACCCGCCTCAAAAATGAAATGAAGTCCGCATTACAGTTGCAGAAACTACGGATCTTCACTTACTACGGTCATGACATACTTCTCTCGATTCATCCACTTTCATGACATTCACTCTGCATGATCATCGGTTTTGGGTTACTTTTAACTTGTTCCTTCTCTAGTACCTTCTGCATTTGATCTATATATGACAAGGCGTACCCAACCCAATTTCACTTTCCCAACGCTTCTCATTCTTCCGTTCTACATGGCCAAACCACCTAAGCATTACCTTTCGTATCCTTGTTACTACGTCCACATTTAAACCACACTGCTCACGTATCTCACTATTACTTATCCACCATACAGTTACACCACACACACTTCTTAACCTATTTATTTCCATGGCATTTATTCTTCATTAATTTTTTCTCTTCCACATCCAACATTCCTATATGTTAACGTCGGGATATGCACTCCCCTATGTACGGCCTCGATTTTAAAAACTGGAAATTATTAGGTTAGGCATTGTTCTGTTATTGTTCGGCAAGCGGATATCTGAACCTGCCAACGTAATATCTGTCTACGAGTTTCAACAGGGGATCGGCAGGTTTTGCGCTGTATCAACAAAGCCACGGCGTTGGTAGCTGTAAGTAAAACTAAGTTTTCATGAACACATTATCTACATGTAACTATATCTAACCGTTGATTTGATATCAAATCAACCATTTATTGAAAGAAAATACAGCGCATATCTATGGGTAATAATGTGATTCCTAAAAGAATAAGTAGAAAAAACAAATCTACATATAAGTAGTTACCTTCATGTAGCTAAGTTTTGGAAAACCAATTATAACGAATCTTAGAACTGAAAAAATGTAAATACATGTACAGTATGTACTTATATCATATTGGATACTTTTTAAGGCAATTTTTACGCTTGATAAAGAACTCACTGAAAGTAACTGAGCTTTATTATAAAACTTTAAATCCCCAGCTTTCAATCAAGTAGATGTAACATTTGCCACAGATGTTTTTGTCTGATCAAACTTTAAGAAGTACCTCGTAAGATTTTGAATATCATTTGAATTTTTATTGTTATTTTTTTGCGTCTTAACACAACTTTAAGGTATTTGAACGCTTTAAGCCAGAAAACTGCACGTCATTTTCATGCTCACTAAAGTTTTTGATGTTATTTTGGTGGTCATTACGTCATAAATCACAATAACCTTCACTTCTTCACGCACCCTACAGAATATAATATACGGACGTGATCGCCTATTCTTTACGTCACACTCATAAAAACTATATTTAACTACATACAAACTATATTTGTATGCGAGGGGGAAGGGCGAATAGGAGATAATACATTGCAAGGTTGCATATTTAATGCAAATTTAGCTACGATCCTCTGTAATCGCTTTAGAGAAAAAGTAAGTCAGTCACGAATCTCAAAATCCCCTAAACATCATTACAACACAACCCGTATTTAGTTTATCCGTAGTTGGGAACAGTCGCGGCGCTCAGAAATATTATGGAGATCCGTTTGAAAGCTCTTTTCAACAGAAATCTTCCTCATTACAGTGAAATTGTTGTTGAGCATAATATTTTTTCTTATAACTTAAATGAATATTGAAGTCCATACAGCGCTACTGCGTTTATTAATCTTTTAGTACAATTTTCCCGCTTTCGTGGCTGATTAATTAGCGCAAATTGCTTATATGATTCCTTAAAACTACGATTCTATGAACTATTTTCAAATATAATACATGTTCTAAAATAAAAAAGTTCTATTACTAAGGGGAAATACTGCTCGAATAGCAAAGTGTTTGACTAAGTTTGCAAATTGAGGAAGGATAAATATGCACAAAGGCCGGTAAACCCCAATGGGCGTAGAAAATGCGAAAGCTCTATAGTCTATATTTATTAGACAAATATAGATATTTCATTAGACAAATAGTTGATCATAGAATGCCAACATGACATGGTAGATTTTTGGACTCGTCGGTTTCCTCGGCCTTCAGGGTTTATTATGTCCTACTCCCCCGATAGTAGACTGTTGTAGCGTTAAAGTATAACGCCGGAGACGTTAATTCAAGTTAGAGTAAAAGTAAAAGTGTCGTACGCTTAGTTGGTTTTCAGTTTTCAGATTTGAGAATCACCCGTTCAACCACTAAGTAGTTGAAGGATATACATACAATGTACTAAATGTTGAATCCTTTTAAAAAGTTGAAACCACAAAGGAAAATGTTATTACTATATGATTTTATATCTTAAAATAAATTAACCTTTTTAATCCTTCGCAAGTTAATTTACTCAGAGCCAATACCGAGTTACACGAAACTAGTTTACAAAACACAGAAACCAGTTAAATCGGTATTTGCAAAGTTAAGGATTATCACGGCTCACCGAACTTTATTCGTCACATTGGAACGGACTTGGAACTTTATGTGTTAAAATACACGAGACTGTGACTTACTTGATTAGTTTATCCTATCTACCTTCACATACCTCCGATATATATATTGATAATACATAATATATATTTCTTTACATAATAAATCTATATTAAATACGGAGGTATTTAGTTATATATTGTGTAATTATTTAGGAATACTGAGGATAAAAACAGATACCGAAAACGGGAAAATAAGAATACCCGAATATTACGAATTGTTTGTGAGCTTTGACCTTGAACTAATTATAATATTTATATCAGATTAATATATAACTTAATAAATATCCCTTTATTTTAAAATATTCACAACCATTTCCATCGAATACATTTCACGAGATATTAAGGATTTATTAACGACCGAACGGGCAATTGCCGGGCAATTGCTAGCTTACATTAAACATTCTTTACGAACGAATCTAAACGATAATACGAATTGGAGGATTAAAATTATCTGTTTTTTTACGCACGGATAGTAGTAGGGGAGCCCACGACGCTAAATGGGGATTTACTCGAGCGTCGTAGAGACCTATTGGGATGCAAAGCTTAGATGATACGAAGAAAAAAATGTTATATGATACATACCTTTACATCGGTGGGGGAAGCGGCTATAGATTTTTAAATATGTAAAAAGAACTGTTGCATGGACATCCTCGAGCGCGTCAGATATTGATAGCATCAATGCCCTACGTATTTTTAATAATGTACGTATGTTAATCTGATCGTTTGCATGATGCGGGTATATAAGGGTTGAAAATTAAAAAAAAAAATTTAATCGAGCGCGTCAGATTTTCTAAGGGAGTGTTAAGTGCACCAAAAAAAAGCTCTCATTCACTAGTCTGACGATTTCGATGGGACGCAAACCCGCGGCCATTTTCATAATGTGCAAAAAAAATCGCCATTTTGAAATACTCAAGCGCGTCAGATTAAGATATATATTTCTTTTCTTTTCTTTAGTCTCATAATCTGACGATTATCTAGAGGGATTCGCCTGATCTGACAAAAAAAATTAGAAAAACAGATAGAGTAATAGATAGATTAGAGTAATAGATAGAGAAAGAGTGAGAGAGGAATAGAAACGCGGAGAAGGAAATGTAGGCATCACGCAGCTGCACGCATTTAAATTTATCGACGAATTTTTGTTATTTTGGCTTGCGGAAATCGTCAAATTATATATTTTTCATTATTCTTGAATTATTTCCTTCAAAATAAAAAAAAAATTAGCTACGCTCGAGAATGTCGAGATGACGTTTTTTTTTACAACTTTGTTGCCCTCCCCTTTTTTTACGTCACTCTCAAATTGTCAGATTAGTGGAATATACACTTTTTAGGATGTAATTAACTCACCCTACCTTAATCTGACGCGCTCGAGAATTTCTGATGGTCAATTTTTTTTTACTAATCTGATCCTGTATCCTTCACTGGCGGCCTTATATATGGGCCTCATGTTTTGTGGAGGTACTTAACCGGGTACAAGGTATCCCCCTGTATATTAATCTGCCGCGCTTTAGTAAATCCCGAAATCCCCGCTTGGGCTCCCCTACTATAGCGCACACTGACTCGAAGCAACATATATTTTGTTTTGAGAATCGCAGCTCAGCGGGAAGTATGTGTCTATGGTACAAAGTTAAAACCGGACAACATCATCCATCCGAATGATAAAGAATCTATTATCTATGTGGTAAAATTTTACATTTTACTGAGTGATATACCATATTTAATAAATTCATTAAAATACATTAAATTGCTCGTTATAACTAAGTCAACTTCGAAACTTTGTTCACACTTTAGACTATTCAAGTTCTGCGCTTAAAACTTGTGACATACTTTACCTTCTACTTGTTAGTGGCCTATAGTATACGCTTTACGTATTAAAAGTATCATTTAAACTATAATTGATTAATAGCGAAAAATAAAAATAAACTTTGAATTTCAAAATCACAGAAACGATATTATGAAAAAAAAAGGTAAAGGTTTCTTGTTAAATTGCAAGATATAATGTAAGCTATTATTTATTGAATGCATTTAAAATAATAAGTAAGCGCTCATGGGCGTCCGGAACATATATATTTATGTTCCTATTATATTTCTATGTATTTAGATACAATTTATTTGAACCAATCAAAACTCATTCGCTGTTGTCAAAGAATTTTTTATTAATAGGTTTTATTTCAATTAATGTAACGCTGTAATAATTCGCGGTTTATTTCAATATTTATTTTAAAGGATTTTGGTGAGTGCCATATATATGTATATATATAAGCTACTTTTTTTCATCTGTGATGACTTTAACATTAACTATTGCTACTACAGGTACTGGCAGTTTTTTGGCATTAGGATTTTTACAAAGGTTATTGGGCTGATTTGAAATGTTGTCACCTTTTATCTAAATTATTTAAGTAAAATCCGTTTTGCAATGGACGCATAATAAAATACAATAGAAACCGATCAACATTTTTGCTAAACTTTTTACAACAGATTTAAGAATTTAGTAGGTATGAACGACTTTGCAACATTAGAAAAAACGATAGTACGTGAATTATCTTGTAGATTGTGTCTTTGCAATGATGTTATCAAGCTGAAACCACTCAGTGCCGAAGTAAAGCGCAAAATTAAAAAACTATACGATATCGTTGTAAGTGTAAAATTTATATTTGAATACCTTAGATGTACATACTTCATCTAAAATCACTAATTGTGCTTCTTTTCATAGATCCATACAGATGACTGCCTTCCGAAAGCTATTTGCCATGATTGCCTACAACAAATTAGTAACGCATATATTTATACAGTGAAAGTGGAAAGGACTCAAAAATTCTTAGAATTCCACAGAAACAAGAAAAATGAAGACAAGCAGCTAAATGAAACTAAAAATTATCCGCTTATAAATGAGTTATCAGCCCGAAATCTCGAACATACCAGTACAGATCTAAAGACAGTTTCTAATCCTGACACTCCGCCAAAAACAGCTGAAGTTATAACCACAGAATTACAACAAGGTGACACAAAACCAGCAAAACCGAAACAAGTTAAGAAGCAGTCGGCTTCTGATATGAAATATTTAGAAGCTATGCCACTAGAAGAATTTGCTCAAGTGGAAAAGTTAGATAAATCCTTACTCAACAGCACAACGTCTGCTAATAAAAGTCCATCGCCGACTCGTGAAAAACGAATAGTTGAAGATGAACTAGCGCAAGATGTTTTAGATCCAATAGTAATAATCGACGGTCGTCCAGCCAAGCAAGGCCATGCTTTAGATATGCAAATCACGCTTTTCTACAAGATGGAATGTTGCATTTGTCATGAAACTGGATTTCATTTTAGGTCCCTAATGAAACATTATAAAGACAGACACGGCGTCCCTGGCTATGTAACTTGCTGTGATAAAAAGTTTCACTACTTCTACCCGAAAAAAATTATTGAACACATGGCGTTCCATTTGCAGCCAAACATATTTATGTATGTAATAACGTTTACTTTTTTATAGATGAGAGATGGAGTATTGCAGAACTTAAAACACCTTATTTCAGGTGCAAAAGCTGTCATCAGAATTTCCAGACGTCACAGGAACTTACAGAACATCAAACCAACGGGGGACGATCAGAAGGAAAGATATTGTGCCCGCGGTGCTCGGAACGTTACCCCACGTACCGAGAATTGGGCGCGCATCTTCTTACACATCGGGCTGATAAACTTCAGTGTGACTATTGTGGGAAAACGTATGCTTAATTTATTAAATTCATTTCTCCAAAAGTACTTTTAAGATTACCTACGCCTCAATTAATTGCTAATCGTATTTCGGTAACTATTTTCTTTCAGATTAAAACATCACCACCGCAAGAAAACTGTAAACCATATGGAGGACGTCATTTTGTGTTCTCAGTGTGTGCGAACTTTAAAAAATATAGAAAAACAAGAAAGAGATATTGTGAGTGAGAATACGTATAAGCGTTTTATTAAATAATGAAGCACAAAACATAGGCATTTTAATGATATTCCTAAAATTACTATTTTCTTCTTTTTTAGAAAGAAAAAGTAAAAGCGAAAAGTGTTGATACTTTAACGTTACAGAAGTATCAAAAATTTCGTCAAGCTATGGGACTATCCGCTGACGAAGAAGCGTCCTCAGATTAGAGCCGATGTTCACACAAAAGCCCATTGCTTCTTAAACTGTGTATTACTCTAAGATAAACCCGTTTTATACAAAACGAGCTATTCTCAGAGTTCGGTACAAAATCATTTTTTAATAAAAATTGTAACAAATGTAAAATGTCAAAGTTAATATGAAAATAAATTATAAGTCATGAGCATTTTTTGGATTAACACCGATGACAGATGACCTATCGCTTATCGGTTCTTAAAATATTCTTAAGTAGACCTACTCGCTTGGTTTGAATCTGGGCACAGAAAACGTACTTTTACATGAATATTATTGATTTCAATACTTTTTTTATTGAGTTCAATTCTATTTTACTCCACTACTTTATTCCCTAAATGGTGTCTTCTTATATTAGTTCATATGGTTACCTAAATGCGTCAATCTCGGGAACTCGAAAAGAATCATGAGCGATTTCAAAATATTTTTGTTTTGGATAGTCGGCGATGATAGGTAGTCAAATCGCGACGGTATTCAAAGGTTTTTTTAAAAAGGAAAACTTTATTAAGTAAATTACACTTAATATTCTTAACTTATAGTCGATATGAGACTCTTATTCTAAGTTGGTCGATGTTAGACCCTAATCCTAAGGTGGTCGATGCAAGACCCTATCACTATGGTGGCCGATATTAGACTGGCTTTTAATATAATTATAATCTTACAGCTAAAAACCCTTACATGATAACTTTGATTCGTGGTACACAATGGAATAATAAGACTAAGCATTGATTGCATTAACGCTTATAGTGCGTTTTGGGTATCTGTGTGACATTGTAACTTTTCCCTCCTTAAGCTCGAAATCATCTGAAGAACAATTTTTCGGAGGATGGTTTCGGCCTTGAAATATTATACATGTTTTTATCTTTTTGTATGCCAGAAAGGATATAAGACTTAAAATTAAAATTACATATAGAATTATTGTCCCTAAACTGACACTATTGGTTTTCACTACACTATCACTTTGATTTTCACTGTTTTGTAGGGCGTATGATAATACTTTTAAATTGGTTAAATCAACCCCATTCAGCTTAACAGGATTAATGTTGCTCTGGATACTGATCTTCAAATTTTCAGGTAAATTTACTAGCGGCAGCTTTTGAGATATAAGCTTCTCACCGTTACTGCTATGTATTCTTAAATTGTGATTTGCAATGTTATATTGGCATTTATCTTCTATGGTTAGTTAATAAGTAAGTATTTATGAGAGTGTAATGTAAAATTTCATTATCACAGGTTCTAACCAGATCAACAGGTGATTTAGAGTAGATTATCCATCGGTTAATCTGTAAAAGTTCTACTTTAATTTCTTCGAATTCTATTGGAATTTGTTTGCAAGAGACGTTGTGAGAATATTTCATCAGGTCCAGGATACAAGTGTCTTCAACAGGTACCATGGTCTGCAGCTCATCACAGAGGTATATTTCTTCTTCTATATTCTTACATGGTGTCGACAGCGATTTCGCTTTCAACCCCTTCGCAATAAGGTAAGGATACTTGGGTAATATTATTAAGGTAAGGTTTGTTTCAGGTTGGGTGATAGGTAAGGGTACAATTTTATAATAAAAATAAGTTTCTTTCTTAACTAAGGGTATTTCTAATACTAAAGTAATAACATTGTTCTTAAAATACGATTTCAATGTCATGGACTGTTCAATTCTTACAATATTTTCAGGAATTACTTTAAATATCAGCTTATCTGTTTTCTCTATGATTCTAAGTACATTAATGAATTCATTAGTATTAATTATAGATTGATGTAATACGCCCATTCTACTGAATGCTAAAATGTTTTCAATCTCGGTCAATTTTGTGTAAATTATTTGAAAATTATGTAAGAAGGAATTATAGATATGTGTTATTTGGTTAACATGTGAAATAATTGAAATGTCTTTAATATTTTTATTAATTTTATTAATTGCATCACTTAATTGTTCGAGATTGTTTGTAATATTTATAGTAGAGTTTGCAACAAGTCTTATCATTTCGGATATAACAGTAGTTTTCTTTTCCAGAGAATGTTCACGAGATTTTACATTTTTTATTAAGTTGTCATATTTAATAGCATCATCGTAATCCAAATTTCCTGTTATCATTTTAACTAGAGATCCCAAAGGATTAATGAGTCCTCTTTTCTGTCTATTAATTGGTACAATTTCTAAATATTTGTTCAATGTGATATTTAACATACGTATAATTAACTTGAAGCTTAACATCCTTGAAGTATATTAACGAAGAGCTACTGGTATTTAACTGTAATTCTACTATTCTATTTAGTTCTATATACCTATGCATATTAAATTCTAATTCTTCCTTAATAAGTTTAATATCTAATGTCTTAATTACTATCCACTTATCATACGTAATCATAGCGGTTCCTTCTCTAAGAGGGAGAACGCCTGGATTCTTCTCAACCTTTTGAAGTTGAAGGGCCCGGATCGTTACTGCTTGGGTCACTAGCAGGACGAACCTGTGGGGGACGTTTTATGTCTTTTATTGGAACATTTTTATCTTTTGTGCTAGTTTCTACCAATACTACATTTCTTTTTATTTTACCCTTAACTTTTGCTTTTTCATACCTGGGCTTATCCTTGCTTCTACGTCGATTTATGCCTTTAATAAAAACATTATCGCCTTCATTTAAATCAAAATTAGTTTCTCCTACTCTACTTTGTTGAACTTTTTCTTTCCTAGTTCCTATTTTATCGGTTAAGTCTTTCATGAGTTTATTATTGAATTCAGAACCAGGGTCTGAACTGATTTTAGTAGGTACGCCGTAGAATGAAAAATACTTTATAAGTGCCCTGACTACTTCAGGTGTTGATCTATCTGGGATTTCAAAAGCTTGTGCTAACTTACTAAATGCGTCTAATATGGTTAAGTAATATTTTCCTTCTATGGAGAATAAATCTATAAATAATTCTTGAAAAGGTCTTGATTGAGTTTGTGTAAGTTGTAATTGAGGTTTAAATGGTCTACGATCGTATTTCATACGTTTACAAGTGTCGCATGAATTTATTAAACTGGTTACGGTTTCTTCTAAATTTGTCCAAAAATAAACTCGTTTTAAATGAGAAATTGTTTCTTTAATACCTCGGTGACAGGTTTTGCCTACGTGATACTTCATTACTATTTCCTCTTGTTCTTTTTCGTCAGTGACATTAATTACTCTTTCAGTGCATTAATAAAGCTTTACGGTTTCTTTTCTAAATAATGAAATTAATACTTGTGTGAATAATTGTCGGTGTGCTTTATTTTCGTAATAAATAAAGTATTTAATTTTGGGTCTAATATATTCTTTAAGAAATTTTTTTATTAACTCGGAATTATCTAGGGGTAAGTGAACCTCTAAAATCTTTTGCTTGGGATGTGAACGAATTTTAACTGAAAGTTCATTTTTAAACCATGGGTATATTAATATTTGGTTTGGTTTTGTATCTATAGCTTCGTAAAGTATGGGAATGCCATCAGTATCCATATCTTCAGCAGAATGTGCTGTATCTGTACTAGAGTTTATTGTTAATGTGCGTGATGATGACCTGGAATAAACTCGAGATGGAATAGACCTAGATATTTCAGAAAAAGACATAGAGTTACTGTTATCTTTTTCAGGTTCTTTACTTTGGTTGTTTTGTCCTAATCGTGTTATTGAATCGGTTAATTCTTGAATATAGTCATCAAGATTTCTATCAGAGTTATCTACATTAACTACCATTGATTGATTATCTTTATCGTTTTTACCTAGAGCATTTAATTTAATACGTGAGAGAGCATCAGCATTGGTGTTTTGCTTTCCATTCTTATGAATGACCTTAAAGTTGTATTCAGCTAATCTGAGTTTATATCTAGTCAATTTACTATTTGGTTCTTTAAGAGAATCTAGCCAAGCTAATGGTCTATGGTCTGTATAAATTGTAAATTTTGTTCCATATAGGTATGGACGACAGTGTTTAACTGCCCATACTATCGCTAATAACTCTTTTTCTATAGTACTGTAACGTTTTTCTGTGTCATTCAAAGTTCTACTAGCATATGCTATTGGTTTATCACTTCCTACTTGGCCCTGCGAGAGTACAGCTCCAAGTGCATAGTCAGATGCGTCAGTTGTCAAAATAAAAGGCTTTGTAAAGTCGGGATATTGAAGTAATGGTGCATTAACAAGAAGTTCTTTGCATTTTTCAAATGATTTTAAATAATTTTCATTAATTACAATTTTACTGTTCTTTTTTAGACATGCTGTCATAGGTTGTGTAATCTTTGAGAAGTCTTTTATAAATTTTCGATAATAACCAATAAGTCCGAGAAAGCTCTTAATTTCTGTCGTAGTTTTTGGTACTGGGTAATTAAGTATAGCGTCTATTTTGTCGGTATTTGGTTTTAGTCCGTCGGGTGTAATTGTATGTCCTAAGTAATTTGTTTCTTTGCAAAGGAATTCCGATTTATCGAGTTGGACTTTAAGGTTGGTCTTTCTAAGTCTGTCGAATACTAGTTTTAGTTTTATTAGGTGTTCGTCGAGGCTAGATGAAAAGATAATTATATCATCTAAGTAAATTAAGCAATGTATGCCCTGCAGTCCTCTAAGAATATTGTCCATTGCTCGTTGGAATGTCGCTGGTGCGGTCTTTAACCCAAACGGCATTCGAAGGAACTCATAGTGTCCAAATTGAGTTGAAAAGGCAGTTTTAGGTTGGTCTTCTTTTTCTATTTCCAGTTGGTGATAGCCACTAGCTAAATCAAGTACTGAGAAGTAACAGCTTTTACCTAGTTTGTCAAAGAGGTCAGTTATATTAGGTAATGGATATTTATCGTCTATTGTAATGTCATTCAGTCTTCTATAGTCAACAACCATCCTAAACTTCTTTTCACCACTAGCGTCAATTTTTTTTGGTACGAGGTGTACAGGTGCACACCATGGAGAATTAGATTCTTGTATTACATTATCTTTTAAAAGTTTATCTATTTGATTCCTAATTTCAACAGCTTCGGCTGGAGATTGACGATAAGGCTTTACGTAAATTGGGTCTTCATTAGTTGTACGAATTTTATGCTTAACTTGATTAAAAACCTTAATGGTATATGCTCGCTGTAAAAAATATCTCTATATTCAAAACACAAATTAAAAATTTTAGTTCTTTCTTCCTCATTCATATGTTCAAAACGTAATTTAGACAAATTTTGTTTCAGAATTTTATCAATTTTATAATCATTAATTGTTTGAGTATTATTTATATTAATTATTTCTTCATTGTAACTTGTAACTATTAGAGGTTTAGTGAATTTAATTTCATAGTTTTTATCTGATGAATTCTGTATTATAGTGGTAGCATAACCGTTTTCGCATTTTACAAGAGCAGATGGTGTTCTTATACCTTTACCAAAATTAATTGAATTTAATATTGCTTGTCCATTAGGAAGATTAACAGGAACCTTAACACGAGTTTCAGATCGTGCATCAACATGAATGGCAAATGGTGGACTATAAATAATTGGTATTTCTGTGTCACGAGTTCTTAAAATTTGATTTTTCATGTCTATGTTAGCGTCAAGTTGTTTTAATAGGTCTGATCCTATTAAACCGCCATAATCGCTATCCACATTATAGATATAAAATTTATGATAATCTGTACTACAAAAAGTTTTAAAGAGGGGTATATAAATTACTTCGTTATGGTGACTCTGTGCGTGTGTACTCACGACTTCGAATGGCTCATAATATTTAAATTCTGTCAAATACTTATTTACTATTTTAGGACTTATAAAGGATCTTGAACTACCTGTGTCTATCATAAACTTACTATTTATTTCGGGAATTTCAATATGTGGCAACTTTAAAGCACCGTGATGATTTAATTGTATTACTTCGGTTTGTCGGTTATTGAGGCTTGTGTATGAAAATTTTCAGGTTCTGAGGTGTCAACCGCTTCTTCTGAATTTTGTTCTAATTGACAATAATTTTCTGGTGTAAAATCATTCGGATCTATATTATAATATTCATAGGGATAATTATCTTCGTGTGTATAAAATGTTTCATGATCGTAATCTGTGTAGTTATTCATATCGTCGTTCATGTAATTTGTATAAAATAAATTATTTGATGTTCTTGGTGTCATAAAATTTGGCTTAGCTTGAGGCGCCGTTCGCATCGATACATCGTTATCATATCTATGTACCGGTTTTGGTTGGTGATTTTGTGGGATACCAAATTTAAATTGTTGTTGATTCGTTGTTTGGGGGAATTGCCTGTATCCAAGTTGAGGTGGTCCACCACCAAACTTAAATTGTGAATTATTAGGATTATTAGGATTATATATCCCTTGCTTTTGGTTGGTACCGAATTTAAAATTAGAGAAATTAGGTTTAAATCCTTGAGGTTGTTGTTGTGATTGTATTCCGAATTTGAAATTCATTGGAGGCTTATTTTGGTATTGGGGTAATTGATTAAACTTATTAAAATTATTTTGTGAAAAATTATTTCGTGATAAATTATTTTGTGGTAAATTATTTTGTGGAAAATTATTTTGTGTTAAATTATTTTTTTCATTAATATTTTGAGTATATTTTTGTCTATTAACACTCCGTGATTTATATTGGTTAAGGAAATTTACTTCTTCCATTACTACACTGAGCGCGTCTTCTAGAGTTGTACATCTATGTAATCGGACAACGCGTATCATATCTTCGGGCAAATTGAAAAGGAAAACATTTAAACATGTATGGTTATATATATTCATCTTCGCGTTCTTAATATTCTCGTCCTCTATTAAATTAATTTTTGAAAATAATGTGCTACGGACGCTTTGGATTCGATTACAAAAGCTTAAATATGACTCGCCTTGATTAATTTTAATATTTTCTAATTCAATCGAAATACATTCTTCAGTTCTAGGATCTCCAAAATGTTGGATAAGAGTTGTTCTTAGCTCCTCCTAATTATTAATGTCTTGTCTCTCGCTAATCAAGTGACTTGCCTTACCTCTAAGGCGGCTTGTAATAACATGAAATATGTATATATCTTGTGCTATATTCGGACGTTCTGGCCTAAAGGCTCTAATGACATACTCACTTTTATTTAAAAATAAATTTAATAGTTTTTGTTCCCCATCGAACTTAGGTATAATATTTAGAATATCAGTTGGAATAGTGCGTATTTCTTGCATTTTTTAACAAAAATTATTTATTACAATAAAAATTAAAAATAATATAAATTTATTTTCTTTACTTATTTAATAATTCAATATAATTTTCTTTTTATTTCAATTAAAATCTTTATCAACTTAAAATTACTTAAATCTATTTTACACAATACACAGTCAATCACAGTCTTTTTGCCTTTAACCGTCGAATTACGCGATCAATAATGACTAATTTATTTGGTCGTAAAATATCCGTTAAATGCGTAAAAACACACGCGCAACCCTACACTCAGACTGATTTTTAGTCTTCACAGGCACAGGATTACGACGGATATCCTACCGGCTGCGCCAGTCAAATCGCGACGGTATTCAAAGGTTTTTTTAAAAAGGAAAACTTTATTAAGTAAATTACACTTAATATTCTTAACTTATAGTCGATATGAGACTCTTATTCTAAGTTGGTCGATGTTAGACCCTAATCCTAAGGTGGTCGATGCAAGACCCTATCACTATGGTGGCCGATATTAGACTGGCTTTTAATATAATTATAATCTTACAGCTAAAAACCCTTACATGATAACTTTGATTCGTGGTACACAATGGAATAATAAGACTAAGCATTGATTGCATTAACGCTTATAGTGCGTTTTGGGTATCTGTGTGACATTGTAACTAGGTTTACCTAGTTGTTTATAATATTAGCGACAACATTTGTAGTGGAAATAAAACATTTTGTTAAAATCAAAGGTTTAATGTAAATCCTAAAACTTAATCTAGCCGCCGTTTTTTGACCAAAGATCCTAAGAGATCAGAAATAGCCGGGAGATTGTTTGTCTGATCGTTGGCACCAGTGTTTAGGTTGGATAAGGGTATGTTCAGTTGATTGGATGTTCCCTTTTGGCCTTTCATATTCCTGTGTTGAGGGAAGCTAGGCATCAACTTCGGATCACAGGCTGAAAAAAAATCAATATAGTAGGAAAGAATTTGTTTTTAGTCAATCTATGGGTCGTTTCATAGTTATGATAATCTGTATGGTTCTTATTCTTGCGTTTCGTATCATTAAAGCCCGATGTCAAGACTGATGTCAATAGAAAAACCGAATCAGAGCACCCCACTATCCACGTGGTCTTTTCTGCCCTACCCCTAGAGTGTATATAAAAAATCGGAGGCGCGGAGGAAGAGCAGCCCCCACCCGCTGTAACAAAGCAGAGGCATTATGCAAGCTGTAGCGGCTAAGGCTGGTCTTAAAATACTTAGACGCATTTCCGGCAGCAAAAATCACTTGGAGGTGTTCCAATTAAGGTGCCCTGAGACTCCTGCATAATCAGTATCATCACATTCGGGGACTGATTTTAAGATCGTTACCGATATTTTTAAAAACTTACGTAATGGCTGTTCTTTGAAGTATGAACTTTGGAGACATTCTTCGGCAGTTGCTCGCTTCTTTGGGTCATACATGAAGAGGAAGTTAAGAAGTCGCAGGCCTGCAGCCGACAGCCAAGGGAATCGCTGCTTTAGGTTGTTGTAAGGCTGCTGCTTCAGTGTAAAGTTTTGTAAAGCCGGTAATGAACTGAATTCTGGCCAAATTGCGTCCGAAGGAGTCCCTGTAATACCACCATAATACTTCAGTTCTATTTTAATTTACCTCGACAATCTTTCATTATTATCTCTTAGTGCATATTTACGTATTTATCTAAAATAATTTGTTTATTTTTTAAGTTCCAAAATAATGTGAATATAAAAATTATAAAAAAAAACTTCTCACCGCACAAATTTCTTTTTTAAAAAGTCTATTAACCTAGAGATTTTTCGATTCCTAGTATACAAAATAACTCACCAAGCAAATCAACAATCAACTCAAGTTGTTCTATTTCACTTCTGCCCGGCAATAAGGGTTTGTTAGCCAACAATTCACCCAAAATACAACCAGCTGCCCACATGTCCAAAGCGGGGGTCTGTTTGGGTGATTGTAGGAGTAACTCAGGAGCACGATACCACAAGGTAACAACTCGAGGCGTTGCACATCTGGCTGGGGCACCTAACCAACGAGCTAGGCCAAAGTCAGCTGAAAGTTCAATACTTTAAAATAATAACTAAAAGCAGATGATTTGATTCTAGGCATTAAGAGTGGGCACTAACCAAAACCACTCATCATAGTTTTGATTAACCTTATCTTTAGACATATATTATCTAAGTATGTGATGCTTGAATTAAAAACAATGAATATGTATTGATCCTTCACTCTAATTTCAATGGTTGGCTCCAAATAAAAAGACAATACAATATAAATTCCTTGATACAAAAAACCACAAACTCTAACTTCTACCGAATTTCGTTTTTACTCAATCATGCCCGGTATTATGGAGGTAAAAAATAATTGAAGTACAGCACATTGTTTGGCAGAGTGCTGTTACTAGTAATTTTATTAAATAATAACAACACCAGCTTAATGCGAGCTTTTAAAGCGTAATGAAGGCTGAGACATTATTTAAGACATATTTTTTTATCATACCTTTTCAAGTCATATAAGCACACAATAAAATTAAAGAAACCTTAAACCTTAATGTAATTATATAGAAAGAATTCTTACCTATTTTTACACAACCTTTATCAGTAAGCAATAGGTTTGATACCTTCAAATCTCTGTGCACTATGAAATTGGAGTGTAAGTATTTCAATCCCTTTAACACTTGCAACATAAGACATTTAACTTGGGATTCAGTAAATGGAGATGACATATTATCAAGTAGAGACGCCAAATCCTGCTCACAATATTCCATTGAGAGAAAGATACTGAAATAATATTAGTCACAACTGTATTAGTCTGAAAATCAACTCTACAAGCTGTTGTTGTTCTTGAAAACAAGGCATTTCTGTTCTTTAGTATTAAAACTCAAACACCTATACCTATGGTAAAATTTATATAATTAATGATAGTACCTATGTACAAAAAGCTTTAAATAACATTAATGTACATTTTTTTTCATAAAGGTAAGGTAATAGAATATACAGTTATCTTTCCTATAACACAGTAGATTGGTTCCGCACTATAGGAAACGCATTGTAGGAAAATTCTCGCATAACGCGCTTATATGAACCCATATAACGCGTTATGTACAAATGATTAATAAAATAATTAGATTAATAAAAGTTAAACTTTTCTTGTTAAAGGGAATTAAATCTAATATTAACAAAAAACTATGTTATGCACGAAACAATTGCGTACAAATCATTATAATAGGGAATATAAATGGGAAGGACTGAAATCACATAATATAAAAATGCATTATAATGGGTACCATGTTATAACTTATAAGGGAGTTTACTGTATACGGCAAAAAGTAAAATTTATTGTTGGTATAATACCTCTCAAGGGATCGTCCTACCAGCACCTCCTTTAGTTGTACCACATTTTCATGGTGGCATGCCATTAATACTTGTATTTCTCTAAGACCACTAAGTGGCAATCCATCTTTTTCAACATCCATTCTGACCTTCTTCAATGCAACAATATTTCCACTAACTTTATCCTTGGCGCGATCTGTTTTTAAAAAAATTTTAACATATTTTATTATATGACGAAACAAAATGTTTAATAATTGGTGCTATACTTACACACTATGCCATAAGTTCCTTCACCAATGCGATTCAGTTTTTCAAATTCTCCAACAAAGCGGCATCTTCCTAACTAAAGATATTTTGAGAGTTGTAATAAAATATATTAATAATTAAAACATCCAGTTTCTGAAAAATTTACTAATCAAGTTTCAAATCTCTATGTTATGTGCAGAATGTCACAATTTATGTTATGTGCAGTCAATTGCATTTATGGTTAATTTAATCATTAACAGACTTGAATTTCGTAACATAAATAATTGAAATGTATTTTTGAGTTTCTAAAACTAAGGTTTACATTAAACAGTGATGCTGGAATTAAAACCCAACCAAATATTACAAACCTTTTCGAGTAATGTTATTCGATTACAACGTTGACTGTGCTTTCAGAAACTGGGCGTTAATAAATAAGTGAAATATGAGATCCAAGCTATCCTTGAAGTAACAAACTTAAAGAAAAACGATTTGGAAAATACAGAGGTTATGTCACTTACTATATCCTTTTCTGGTATTTCCATCGTCTTTCCTGTTCGAAAAGACACCAGAACACCTTTTCGAGCAGCTGGGCCCGTGGGATCTGATATGTCTTGATTTGCCACCGGCTTTTCTGAAGCTAAGTAATCAGTAAATCAATACTAATCTTCATTTGATAGATTTAAATTATGTTTTACGTTTTAGGACTTACTTTGAGACATCGCTTTGGAAAATGATACAAGATGATCTGGAAACCTGTTTAAACCTCATCAACTATTAAGAATGTCCTTATACTTAAAGACTTAAAAATTCAACAAATTTTTGGATAATGAAGCAATTGATTGTGGTAGTAACACTTGTAACTTGTAAAGCGTAATGTAAAATTGTAAACAATTAACAAAACAATTTACAGACTAGGACTATCACATAACCACAGAGTATTTATACACTACTGACCACAAAGTCAGAAGTGGAGCCAGCGCAATGGCGATCATAAGACAAATTTATTCTGGTCGTGATAACAATTTTCGCATCTATTTGAGAAAAAATAATAAATTTATGTTGGTACGTATAGCATTAATATAGAAAAGTTCATATATTTTTATAAATACTCATATTAACTACTGTGCTATAGATAGTTTATACTCGAGATAGTTCTAGTCACAGTCATTTAGATCTTCGACATCCACTCGCAATATTTATTTATTTAAAAAGAAACATATATTATTATTATATTTAATGTACCCTTGCATCAAATGAAATTTCGAAATTAGAACAATAAACAATTTACCTAGATATACTAGTATTAACGTATTATCTATGGGAATAATATTTTTTTTGTAATCGTCACTTCACTGATCACTGTGTAGTTTATGTAAAACAGAAAACTGTAATAAATACATTAAATTTTAATGTACGAATCACAAAATTCTTAAGTTTGAAATTTAAATAACAAAATATTCAATATTTGAGAGTACGCTATTTAATAAAAAAAATACTAAATAAGTATGTAAAAAAATTACGCCTCTAGAAGAAAATACATCCTGTAAACTTGCCTTATTTAGTGATGCATATTTCAAGCTTGATCAGGCCCATAGGTCAATTTTGGAGAACTCACGTGTAAGAGATTTATTAAGTAAAAATCATAACTAAGTGCCTGACAAAAATACCAAATGCTAACTTTTAATGTTAATGAAGAATGAAGAAAAATACATGAATACAAAATTGTTCCCTTTACTATAAGATAATACAAAAATATATTAAGAGGACAAAAAAATGAGAATCCCAAGAGTACTTAGTCCAATGTATCAGATGAAATTGTTGTAAGTTTATTACTTATTTGTAAGGTCTTAAGCAGACCAGATTTAGAATAGACTATTGAAACCTTATGTTAGGTACTCGGTTTGTATAAGTTATTCTAAATGTTAATATTGTCTTATTAAGTTTGAAAAAGTCTTGTTTCTATGCCTTTTAGTTTTTAACTTCTATAGTTCTTATTTTAGAAAAAAATTTGGTGCATATGAAAAAGTCTATCCAATTGAAACCACACCCAGTAGGCCAGTGCCTGATCACATAGCAAGACCGGATTATATAACAGGCCTTCCTCATGGAATTCCCAAATTACCTGAAACCAAAGATCAAGAACAGATAAATGGAATGCGCGCTAGTTGCCAGCTTGCAGCAAGCATATTAAATAGAATGCAGTCTTTTATTCAAGTAGGTGTTTTAAGTGCAAATAAAGTTACATACTGTACCCAGGTGCTATATTTTTTTTAGGTTTAATTAACTGTTTCAGCCTGGTGTAAGAACAGATGACATTGATGATTTAATTCACTATTTCATTATTAATGCTAATGCCTATCCTTCACCTTTACACTATAGAGGGTTTCCAAAAAGTGTTTGTACATCTGTAAATAATGTTGCTGTACATGGTATCCCAGATCTAAGACCATTAGCAAATGGTGATATAGTTAATGTAGATATAACAGTAAGTATATTGTTTTATGACAGTACTACGATAAATATGTTCCCATATCATGTATACAACTCATAACAATTGTCCAATATTTTTTTTTAATATGAACCTTTAGTTCCTACTATTTGTATGTTCAACTAACAAAGTTTAGCTTTTTATCAGTAATGAAAAAAATATTTCAGGTTTATTACAATGGTTATCATGGAGATTGCTCAAAAACATTTTTAGTGGGTGCAGTTGATGCAAAGGGACAAGAACTGGTTGCAGTAACTGAAGAATGCCTTTCACATGTAAATTTTAATGTTATTTCTTGGTTTGATCTTTAAAAGAAATCCAAATAAGTGATGGTTTTGCAGGCTATCAAACTATGTGGACCTGATGTTCCTTTCTGTGATATTGGTTTAAGGATACACAGATATGCAAAGAGTAAAGGATTGACAGTTTTGCCAGCCTTTGCAGGACATGGCATTGGCAAATATTTTCATGGTCCTCCAGATATCTTTCATATGAGTAAGTTCACAAAATTTAGTGAATATAAATACAGTAATTATAGAAATGAAAGATTATTTCGTTTCCATTATTCCCTATCAAATCCTAATAATTATATTTTGTGTAGTATAGCAAGTTTTTACTAAACAATAATTTATTAATTAAATTTCACTGCCTTAAAAATTGTATTAGTAGATAATGTAAGTGTAATTAAAATTAATAATTTAAATATAATACATGAATCTATCAATATAATAATTTTCAATTATGTATTAATTTTATAGTTAACAGATATCCCGGTTTGATGAAAGCTGGTATGACATTTACTATAGAACCAGTATTATCTCATGGCCGAGAAAATACATACATATTAGATGATGGTTGGACTGTAGTTACAGAAGATGGATCTAGAACAGCTCAATGTGAACATACTATATTAATTACAGAAGGAGGTGCAGAAATTTTAACTAGATAGCACCATTTTTTAAACGGAATGTACTGTAAAAAAAATTATTATATTGTACTAAATCGAAACTGCTAATAGATTTATTATAGTGCAGGTAGGTAGGTAATTTTAGTGCATTTACACTAAAATTACCTTACTTAAAATAAACATATTTACACGTTGTCTACAAATTTAATCATTTGATAGAAATAAAAACTCATCAGCATATTTGGTGTTTTATTTATTTAAGTTATTTTTAAAGAGCAATCTTATTTAGCACTTTAATAATAACTTTTAAATAAAAAACATAACATAGTACATAAAGCACAAGCACATTATCACTCAGGCTTGTCAGTCAATAGATAAAATGTAAAGGCGTAGAAGGAAGGTATCGATTGAGTGTTAATTTAAATAGTTAAGTGATATTAGATGTAGATAAAGGCGTAACCAGTGGGAAACCACAGCCCCTTTTGCAATCCTCATACTGTGTTCATACATTCTTGTTACATTGGTCCCATAATTAATCCAGCTACGCCTGATTATACAACTTTCTACTAAGATAAAGAGATTTATTGTTCTTAGTAAAATAACGCATATAAAACATGGGCCAGCAAAGTATGAGAGTAAGTCTTCAAGACATCAAAATACTTATTTTACATGCGTTATCATATAAGATTATTAAAAGTAGAAATAGTAAAATCGATTATCATAAGTTTAAGACCTATTATAAAAATTACTTTTACATAAATATTTAAAGTAAGTATTTAACAGAAGATTAACAGAATTTTTAAAACTTTAAATTTAATATTAGATTCTATATTGACTAGATTTTTTTAACAACAATTAATAAAATTCATTTATCCAGTAATATTATGAAAATGTTTATAATAACTTATTTATATTTGCTATTATATCATAAAAATTCATAATGTAAACTTGGCTGTAGGTGTATATAGTATTTGATAAGTGTTAAGTTTATAAAATATGTGAAAGATATAGTTATTTGTTTATATAATACTGGGCAATGATTCATAAAACATTCCCTTTATTAAAAACCTTGTTAACCTAGATTATCTGGATAAAATCTAAATAAATTTGTACATTAAAGGTTCTTTTTGGCTGATTATAAAATATCTTGTAATTCAAACTTTATAGTAAAATATATCCAGTTATAAGCTCAAGATAATGATAAGATTAATTATATAACAAATTAAATGCAATAATCTTTGTATATTAAACATTACGATATAATAACGCTAAGGGTGCTAGGGAAGGATAAAAAGAGTGTATAAAAGTTAATACAAAATTATTAAATAGACGAACTACAAGCATGCAACCCCAGAAAGCTTATGTAGGAATATTATTATACACTCTTAAGGTTAAATGCTATTATTTGGCATAGATTGTTATACAATATGTAATTTGCCTTCTGGTGGCCCTTTAAATTCAATTTGACAACCTTATGAAAATCGCACACTTGTAGAGCAAATTTTAACAACATACAAAAGCTACCACGCGATCGTGTTATACACCACTAATGACTTATTATTTATATTTATATAAGACAATATTTTAATATTATTTCAAATAAACTTACAGCATTAGCCGTCAATGTGAGCAACCTAGTAAAAAAATTGGGGCGATCAATACAAAAATCTAGGTATCAACATTTTTAGTTTAAAGCGTAATTATTTAATTACAGCTAACCGCAACTGCTAGGTTACATATTATTCACACGCAATGTGATAAGTATCGAAAATTACCAACGACACGAAACAGGTAAGCCGCAATATATTTTACATAGAACTTTTAAGAATGTTTTTTTTCATATGGCATGTAATTTTAGTATAAATTGTGAAGGAGAACGTGGGCAAAATGGTGTTTCAGGTCAACATACATTAAAAGCAGAATTTAATATCATGTCAGTTTCCGAAAATAGTAATTTATAGTAACTGAAGCTTGCTTTGTAAAATGGTTTTAATTAAGCATATACATATTTTAATAAAGAGCATTTGATATTTATACTATACACCAATTGCCGTAATAGTTATCTTTAGGAATCCAGCTAGGCCTACAAATAATTGTTACAATATTGTCAAGCTTTTCTCCATTTCAAAGTCAAAAACCTCTTTATATAACAAATTCCTCTCTAGTTGAACCAACAGGCCATGTGAATGCCATCAAAATTACCTTTTGCAAAAGCTACACAAATCCTATTTAACTGTTATATTATATCAAATACACCTGTATAATTTAGAATCAACAGTGTCTGTGCACAAAATGTCATACTGTGTTATTTGGTGCTGCCATTAATATATTTTGAAAACTTGTAGTTGTATTATAACATAGTCATACATACACATAGTCTAAAAAAGCCTATATGATGAAACTGAGAATAAATGTACTTAGTAAAAAATTCTACAGTATAAGTATAAATGCAACACTTAATCATTAATTCAATTTGATAACTTAACAAACATATCATAATAATACAAAAACCAAGTTAATCTTGTATAAGTTAACATAATTACCATTTTCTAATGAATATATCCTCACTTTTCTATCTTATAGAATCTTTGAACAAATTCAGTAAGATTAAAAACTTGGCCAGGACCAATATCGGCATCCATATTGATGTACTCATCTAAGTTGTGAGAAGATGCTGAAAAACGATTTTAATTCATCATGAAATATACCAGCAATGTTCATATAAAAATAAATATAACAAACTGAATAGAACCAATGGTAATTTGGTAATTTTTATAATCTTTAAAAAGACAGCTTTTATCTATTACATTTTTTATTGTTAACAAAACATATGTAGGTTGATAAAAATATTTTTTTTTGGTTACAACCCAAGATCTACAACAATACAAAGTATAGTAGTAATATGACTTATAATAATAGTACAGTAGAACCTCTATAAGTCGAACATCAAGGGAGACGCCAAAAAATTCGAGTTATAGAGTTTTCAACTTATGGAAGATTTCGACTTAGGCGGATTTTGATTCGACATAAAGAGTTTGAGGTTTATTCTTATAAATTTTGAGTTAGAGAGAACCAAACTACTTCTGACAGTATTTAAGTCGAAAACAAATGACTGGCTTAGCTAAATTTCAAAGGGAATCAAAATTGAACACCTGACAAAAGCAAGCAAACACGTGTTTCCATGAGTCATAAATTTATTATTGTATACTCCTAAAATGTTTTCTAAGAAACAATAGTGTACTCACATTGTCGGCAAGTTCTTAAAGTCGGTAACTTATTTTTGTTCGAACAATAGACATAATAAATTCCAAATGATCAAGTTGTAAAGGTCGTAAAATAAAACGTTCCTATGTTCGAGATACAGAGGTCAAATTTATTTTTTCGAGTTATAGAGTGAAAATATGTACCAAAATGGCTTGGAGGGACTCGCTGATTATTTCGATTAACAGAGGGTCAAGATTTCAAGTAATGGAGGTTTTGGTGTTTTAAGGGAAGGGAACAAAACATTTTTTCGAGATTTGGAGGTTTTTGACTTATCGAGGTTCGAATTAACGAGGTTCTACTGTATTCTTAAATATATATATTAATTTAAAATATTTAGTAGTTTTCTTTTATAATATGGATATGTGTAGCTGTAAGATTACTTATAAATTAATAAATTTATATCTTGCAACGGTTTAATTAATATTTCGAATTGTCAACATCCATTGTCAAAATTTGTAATTACAACTAGAGTCACTGTTTTCCATAGAAAGATTTCTTTATTTACTTTAATTGTCTTAGTAGTGGTAATTATTTGTAGAACATAAATAATATACAGTTTTACCTGATGCAGATATAGCAGAATATGGTGGTGGTGGTTTAATCCAGGAACCATCAGGTCGTTTCATATGACGTCGATCAGATGAAAAATGCTGTAAGAAATATTTACCTGGCACAACTCTAAAGAACCTGAAAATAAATTATACAAGTGTTGAATTATAAAAACATAATTAAAATAACCTCAAATTATAAATCACATTACCTGTGGAAATCAGATTTTAGAACTTGATCTGTACGAAATGTTTCTGTAACATATTTATGGAAGAATGTTGGGAATGGAAGCTCAGAATCTAAGTCATAAACCAAACATGACTTCAAGTCAATTGAGTATAGGAATATGACATGGTAGTCCTGTAAACAAATTTACATTTATATTAAATTAACATATGTATATAAATATTCAATGTTCAAGATTACATAAATTAAAATATTTGTAAAAATAAATATTTTTTTTTAAATATTAATTCAGTTAACTAAAAAACTAGGAATATAAACCCAAAATATAGATTAAATTACAGAATATAAATCAAATAATAAAACCCATGCAATGAAACATTGAGTGACTTAGTACACACCCAAATGACGAGGCGATCTTCTTCGCGCCCAGCCCTTTGTTTCCACAAAGGCACAGTGCGACAGGGATTCGATATGAATACCACAAAACATCGATCCAATTCTTCTGGTACTCTTAACGATACATCCTGACAGAGCTTCCAGACATTTTCTTCACTGCAGTGCCGCAATAACAGACGATAGAAATTCAACATCTTTTTTACCGCAATGGACAGAAAATATTGAAATAAAATTGCACGTACATATTTACTTACCAATAACACGACACATAAGAACATTCAGCTTGCTTTGGAAACAGAAGCTTTAAATTTTTATCACTTTTCTTCGTATCAATATTGGGTTGGTGAACTTGGCTGACCGACATTTTAAATTTTTACTTTTCAAGATTTCTTTTAGTATGCACTATGCTGTCCTAGCTGTTTGGACTTCGGTAATCGGTTTGCTTGCACTTCACAGTTCACACTTCACAGTGTTTTTCTATTCACTCATCACTGTCGAGTGTCGGCTGTCAAAATGTCATAGGTGAAGTACTGTACGCAGATTTGCTTTCTGTGTTAGTATAAGGGGGTCTAGCCAAGATGGCTTAACAGTAGTGTATGTAGAAAGTCGAAAACTAAATTTGTATGAAAATGACAGCTCGTGTCGACAGTCGGTAGCCTAGGCCGGAGGCCCTAAAGGCGTGAGTCGGGATACAATAAGCGACGCCATGACAGTGCTACGAAAAGACACACATTAACGCTTACGCTATTCGGTAGCCAACGGCCAATTAATGTTTCGGCAGTGTAGAAAAAACGGCGTTTCTCCGCCATGTTTTAGCGTGATCTCAAAAGCTGCTGTTTGCAATAATTCAGTACAACTATCGCCATTTTTAATGGCTACTGTTTTAAAAACATGTCATATTTTGGACATTTTAACGAAATGGTTTTAATTTGTTATCTGTCTTTTTTTAACGTTCTCGTGTAATTATAATATTTTAAACTAGAGTTAATATTTTTAAGTTAAGAGTTTTAGTTTTTCTATGAATCAATGCGAGGATAACATAATAGACACAGATAAATATGAAAATATCAAGAAAATCAGCAAATTAGTAGAGGTAAATCCTAGTTATATTGGATATCTTTTATTGATATTTATATTGCATGTAAGTTCATGAAATTGTTCTTTAATTTGAAAAATACATATACCATTTAATATTGCATATATTATGTAATCACAAAGTAAAATGATTGTACATTTTATTTGTATATTTCAGATGAGAAAGCAGTCACTAATGAACATAATTAGAAGTTCTAAATATATTTTATTGTAATTATAATAGAAGCTGATAATGATATAATATTGATTTTAATTAATCAAATAAAGTGGATTTATACTTTATGAACTTTGGAAATATAAAATCTAGTGAGCAATACTAAGTAATGGTAAGCAGATATTTTCTTTAATTATTTATTAAGTCAATATACTAGAGAATTTATTATAATATTGTTAATGAATGAGAAGTTTGAATTCAAGTACCTTGGGAGTTACTGACATTGTTGGGTTATTAAAAACTTTAATTGACAATAAGCAGCAAAGTGAGAAATTAAGTATATTTTTAAGTTTAGAATTAAGTAAAGACTTTTAATATTAAAGTTACGTATTGATCAAAGCACTAACTAAAATATTTTATTTTCAGAAAAAGAGAAGCTAATAAGGCAACTAAATATATTAAAAAAACCACAAATGGACAAGTTTTTATTAAAGTCTTATCTTTAATTAATTAAAGTGTTATATTATGTACCTGAAAATGAATTTGATAATGGGGAACGAAGCATTTTATGAATAATGTAAAATATAAGACAAGTGGAGTATGAAATAATGGTTGGTTAAGTAACATTACCTCAAGAACAGGAAACAGTAACTGAAACTATGTTTTTCCACATTTAATCTTAATAAGTTCAGCAGTTTGAATGTTAATGAGATATTATTATAAACAAACTGCATTTGTAGATTTTGGGAAGAATTATATCTTTACAATAACTATTATTATTTACAATTGTTGTGTTAAGGACACAATCACTATTTTTTTAATCGCCCAGGATGTATTCATAGTAACTGTAGGTATCATAGTAATTTTATGAAATCATCACAACATTTAACGTTAGGTTTTATGAATTGAACAATTTTTTGTATATAACAGCACACAAACAAGATATTGACATTGCTGCAAATTAACACTTACATTAGTTAAGTATCTACATATATGAATACATCTACATTAGGTCGTAATGCATTTAATTTGGTGCACCTGCGTGTGTTCAGTAGTAATGTCTGTATTGTTTAATAAGTTGTTACATATGCTTATTTTCCTATGTAGACTGCATTATGTTAAGGAAGATATTTGGTGCCTTATTTTAATAAAAAATAACCATAACTGAAACATTTTTATTTTGCTACCTGTTTGTTTAACATTCCTAACTATTAGTAGGTATGGGTCATTCATATATCTGTATATTCTTGTAAAATAAACTAATATTGTGAACCACTTTGCTTTGTGACCAATGGCTTTTCCTACTAAAGAAGACATAGGTAAATTACCTAAAATAAAACTGACAAATACATAACATACAATGTTTATTCATTTCTTACTTAAACAGATTTTGCATTTACATATTAACTAGTAGCAAATCACTGATATAACCAAAAGTTAAGTGACATAAATATTAACTTTAAATCAGCATCAAACTTAAATTTATATCTAAGATGTTGGAGCATCAATATAGAATCAAAGGTTGATTAAGGGTTATAATTTCATACCAGACTAAGTTTCTATTTTATAATTTTTATTAATCCCTCTTTTCATTTAATTGAGTACTTGCTGTTTTTCAATTCTCACTTTCTAAAAGTATAAATATATTATAAACAATCAACCTTTATGACTCTAACTTAAACTGAAATTGTTTGTTGGACATAAACAGAGATAATTCCAACTAGTAGCAAATCACTAATAAAATCTACACTTATATATAGGTAAATGTGCTTTCAAATTGACATTAAAAATGTTCAAGAACAAACACCAAACCTAATTAAAGCTTAAATCGAACTCTAATTTCAGTGTTCACACTAGTCTACGTTTTTTTCTATTGTTTTTTATTTCCTTGGACTTTATCAACTTCTAGTCAACCTTATTTTCACTCTTTATATATCAATCCACAGTACTATTTCTATTGTTTCTTATAAACGGTAACAAAATATGTTGCTTCTTCATTTTGCAGATTAGTTGTGAGGTCAAATCCGAAAAATATCAAAGTATGAGTACTACTAATTATTATATATCGCGATTATGCAATTTCAAAATATTGTATTTATTTGTAGCCTTAAATTTCTGAGAAAACATGAAACAAACCATAATTAATTTAAACATGCAATTAAAATTCATATATTCACTTTGCATCTTCCGTAATTCCACTTAAATCGAAAATTTTTCCGACCTTGCTAACATTCTAATGTCCCTTTTGCAGCTTCCAATTGCAAATTTACAATAATATTGTAAAGTTTTAACTTTTATTTGTTTATAAAAGTGACATTAGGAATACATTTAATCCAGAGACAATATGACGGAATAAGGTGCTACGAACAGCAGCTCGCATCTACGCTGTCGACTTTGCGGTAATGTATCGACATGCCTCTTGGCTACGAACGAAGCGTTTTCGACAATACAATTACGCAAAAGCGGTAGTGTATGTAGAATACTTTTCGACACCAATATGGCTAGACCCCAAGATCCCGCTATACAACGACCTTCACCGAGATGCTTATTTAATGAAACTTATTTTATATTTAATTTAATATGTCAATAAATATAATCCATATGGGTTGCCTAGCAAATTTCAGTCCAGAGTATGTTTAATTAATATTAAAAAAAAAAATTTTTTTTTATAATTTGCATGTAGTAAATTTTTTGAACTTTTTTCAATCAATATTTTTAATCAGGGTAGTATTATATATGTATCACTATAACCTTCTTTTATACTAAAGATGTATATATACTTTAGTGTCACATAAAAAATATACACATAAATAATTAGTTGATTAAAAACAACCTAACGTTTGCATATTCTATGGGCTTCATACGTTCGATTGGTATAGAATTTATCTAATAATCATACCGGTGAAATGTTTAAAAAAATATTTTTTTTAAATTAATTAAACATACTCTGGACTGAAATTTGCTAGGCAACCCATATGGATTATATTTATTGACATATTAAATTATATATAAAATAAGTTTCATTAAATAAGCATCTCGGTGAAGGTCGTTGTATAGCGGGATCTTAGACCATGTGTAAACTGAGAAATTAAAAGAAAGCGAAAGAAATATTTACCGTCCTTCTTTTGCGACTCTCCTTCATATTAGTATAAGAAAAATCATATTTCTGAATACTATCTTTAGAAGTCTCGTAAATGATCTTAGGTCCATATTCTATCGTAACTCAAGTCACCTACTGGTCTTGAGCGCAGTCAAATATGTTAAACTTCATTAACAGAATAGATGGTTTTTAAAGCACTTGAAACTATTTTTAAGTTCGATTGACTTTCTAGAATATGTTATATGGGAATTAGTAGAATCCATAATCCAGATATCAGTAGAAACTAGGGGGCCTTAGTCAAGATGCCTTAACAGTAGTGTATGTAGAACGTCAAAAACTAAATTTGTATGAAAACTTTTCGACACTAACTGTCATTTTCATACAAATTAAGTTTTCGACTTTCTACATACACTACTGTTAAGGCATCTTGACTAAGGCCCTGGATACTGACCGAACACGGTACACAGCACAGATAAAACATTATGTTTTATAAGATAATGTTTTATCTGTGCTGTTGATGCTGCCATATTGAATAACAAAAAAATATGTACTATGTAGATTGTAGAAGCTTTGTAGTTTGTATTGTAGATTAGAATATTATGGAACTTGAGTGTTTTTAATGTACCTAATCAATTTAAATATAGTACGTACACCATTCTTACTTTAAATAATAACTTTATGCACATTTATTACTCAAAAAAACAGGATAACTTATTTTACTGTTACAATAAGTTTGCGACTTGCGTATTGACTGTTGAATTGTTGATTATGGTAACTTTATCCTAATTTCTAAGTTCTAACCAATATGGCCAGATGTTGGTGAAGTCAAATGAAAAGTGCGCTTTTGTTATAGTGACGTTTTTCTCTTTTAGTTGAGTTGATATTTCATTTTATATTGAAAAAAGGAGGGCGGTGCGTTGTCCTAGGTTTCGGCCGGGCTAGCGTATCGTCCGGTCTTCATTTCTAGCGCCCCAAACTTTACATATTTTGTTGCTACAAGACTTGAAGAAACGATTAAATCCACGATGACTCGTAAGTTTATCTTAGAACACATCTTTAATTAAAGTAATTGATCTAATCTATTCTATTTCTACCATGATTATTTATTCTTATACCAAATTTTAACATTAAAGAATGCTCCAGAATATACACGCAGTACGTTTTGTGTAGGTGTATGTTAACAAATTCGATTTCAGTAGCTATTGCCTATTACTGCAACGGTCCAACCATCTATCTTGTAACGGTTCGTTGATCTATTCGATCCTAACAATATTTATGGTTTTAAACCCAAGACCTTATTGCGAAACGCAAACTAAATTATATAACATGTTTTCAGACAGAGTAAGAAATTTAGTAGACAGTAAAGAAATAGTAAAAAGACAGTAATTTCTCAAGGGAATTATTAATTATAGTTTTACTAGTGCAAGTTTATAATATTATGTGCATTAATTCTCATGTAAACATTTCAGGGGGAAACCAGAGAGACCTAGCTCGTGCTAAAAACCAGAAAAAACAACAAGAACATCAAAAAAAGAAAACTGCTAGTGAAAAATCTGGCATGTCATTAAGTGAAAGAAAACACAGGTAAACATTTTTATAAAAATGAAAGTTTCATTAAAAAGATATAAAAATTATAACCTCATCTAAACAAGTCAAATTTTTATTAATCATGTTAAGAAAGCCTTATGGGAAAGTTTTTGATATTGTGATATTTTAGCAAAAATATTTAATATTTGTGCATATATATACATTTATATATACTAAAAGAAAAATAAATCCTGCTTTTATAATATAACCCATATTGTGTGTGCATCTTAACTTCAAATAAGTTCCATTTAATTTTATATGTATCATGCTGCCTGAAACAGAATTATCTATAGACTGTTGAATTTGTGTGAAGCTAAGGTGGATAATATTAAATTGACTTGCATATTTGCAGAGATGCTGAATTAATGAGAGAAAAGCAACGAAGAAAAGAGGAACAAGAGGCATCCCAAAAGCAACCTGTTAATTAATACAAATGTTTACAATTAAATTCTAATGGACTGCTATACTTGGGAGTGATGATAAATATTTTAGACTCAAACCTAAATATGATACTATTGATTGAAAGACCATACAAGCAATTGTCTCAATTTATTACATGACTTTTGCATATTACATCTATTTTTATCACTTCAGTACTTTTGTTTGAGGATCTATGGTATGGTTAGAATATGTATGATATAAGATATTTTAGAATTAAATATTACTGCGAACAAGTCATGCAAAGATTTATAGCATTTATAAAATCTTTAAGTTGACTGAATACTTCATAAATTTGTATGTATTGCCAACAGCTCACTTTTTGTACAATAAAATATAAAAACACTGTTGTTTGTATCTACTCCTTTTCAAATATAGACTTAGTAACATTGAAGTTTGAGTCAGGACATAATAAAAGTTTGGACTTAAAGATTTAATGCAGCATGCATCTCTACTTAACTTGGTCCCTTTCAAAATTTTAAGTAATGCTTCAATAGATCTAATAAGGTCTATTGATTTCACACGCAAGTTTGAGACTGCTTCAAAAACTCTTATCATAAATTCTGAACACAGAAGCATGTTATAATTTGTAATCAACCATGTAGATGAGACAGACCAGGATAAATAAATAATACTATGTTAAAAAAGTATTTTATTACCTATAAAATAAAAATGTATGGACAACAAACCTTTATAAAAGAATTTAATAGAGAATATTGCTAAAACAATAGTAATGACAAATAACACCTACCTGCCTGTAAGACTGAAATAAATATGTAATAAGCACATCAAAGTTTGTATTCAATATAGCTTAAAAAAAACAGTAACAAAATTTTGTATGTGACTTGTAAACAAACTTAGACCTAGTGTTGGCTCATGGCTGAGCGTTTCTTGATTAATGGTTACAAATTAATGACCCCTTTACTCATAGAAACTTAACTAAACTGTCTATGTAATATTGTTTATGCTTAGATGAAGAGACAAATGAGTACTTTAGTTAAAAATATGCAATTGAGACCTATTTATGGTAACGGTATACAATTAATTTTGTTAGTAGTACTTAATAAATTTGTTGATAGCATTTTTTTAAAATGCCATTAATTGATAGGTACAAATAAATAGCTTAAAGTTTAGAACACTTCACACAAATTATGCAAAAATAGTAGAAACCTATGTCAACTCATTCTATTAATTAAAAAAAATTAAAATATACTTTAACCAACAACACTTAAGATTTTCGCCATTAGACTATTAAATTTTTATGATTGGAACTTGCTTTTCCTGGATCTGCTGCAGATCTTATGACAGTTTCATTAAAGGTTTTAGCACATTCGGTCATCATCATTGGAATCTTATGAAATATAGCAATATATTATTAAGGCTATGCTAAACGCTTCCTGAGAAACAAAAAAATAATCTATAAAATACATATATGTACTATAACAAAAATAACAAGTATAAACAAAATATAACCTTTTTAGCAATGCAGTTTTGTGCTTCTGAGTAGCACTTGGTAACATTTAACTTATATTAATTTGCAACCTATTATTAAAAACTCCACTAACTAAATATAATGTTATGTTAACTAATTCAATTAAGTTTTGCCATTTACTAAAGCATTTTTTTCAAAATCTTCTCTCTGTCTATATAGTTCTTTGGCCAAATCTTGAATAAATGGATGCTTGAATTTTCCATATGTTGCTGTGAAAAATTCCTCCAAATGTTTAGGTAAATTTTCCCTTTTTTCATATTCAAATGCTTGAAGGATCATATCATATCTATCCAAATCTTTGGCAAAGTTTGCTTCAGGTGAGCTTTGGCTTTCATACTCCTGAAGAGTAATATATAACTGTTAATTTTTATTTTATAATTTTTTGTTTCAACAAAAATTACTATCTGATGATTGAAACTTACCATATATAGATTATACATTCTGTCTCCAGCAATTCCTGTTAATTCTGCTATTTTCTTCATAGCCTCAGTCTCTCTCCTGTGCTTTTCATCTGGGGGCACCCCACAGTGGGGTGTCAGATCCCCAACTATACATTCAGCCAAATCGTGGACTAGAGCTAGAATGATAAACTGTCATTTACAATGTTATATTAACAAAGTAAAAAGTATAATAATAGTATAACAATGTAACTGAACTTCAAATGTTTACATTAGTTAGGAGATATATTTATTTCTATAGATTTATTCTATATTTTCTAAAATTATATCAAAAGCAAAACTGCAATTTTAATCTTTTGTATTTTCCAAAAAACACAGTCGAATGTTTCAATTATTCTACTATTAAGAGAAAGAATTGTATTTAAAAAAATTGTATATTTTATTGAATTTTTTATTTTACACATATATCAACGTAATTTAACAGTTTTTATTTAAATTTAGGAAGACAAAATATTATAATTACTAAAGTAATTACATTGACACAAATAATAATTTGATTTGTAGTTGTTATTTCCAAGTATTTAAGAACATAGAACGGCTGAAGAATATAAGAATTAAAAAATAATCAATTCAGCCTAATTTTATTTGAATTACACCTCAACAGTATTGATATTCCTAGTGAATGATAAAATTATGTTAATCAAGGAAATAAAAAATGTGCATTAAAATTTAATCTTGAAGGTGAAAAGTACATCACTTTTAATTTATAATTCTTAGATAATTGCACTTGATATTGTAAAGACCATATCTATCATATATTACTAAGATAAAATATTGTATGAAATATTACCTATTTCAAGACATTTAAAGCGGTCCAATTTTGTTGGATTGTTTTCTTCAGTAAGCAGAAATGTCATAAGACCCATTCTATACATGTGACCAGCAATTGTTTCACAATCATTTATATCACACAATATCCATCCTGTTCTCTTGATGTGCTGAGAAAGAAATATTTAAAAGTGTAACACGCAAGTAGCATATGATTGTGTTTAATTATATGGTTTAATAAATGTGATGGTCATCAAATCCAAACATCAGATTTAAAAATGATTGACCCAATTAGGGAGAATAGCTTGTAAATATTTCAAAAATATTTCAGGAAAAGCTCTTTCGGGGCAGATTCGTTTATTTTATTGAAGCATGGAATAATGCTAGATAGCAAGTAAAAATGTACAATGTTTTAGGTAATTTACATTGCCATGGGTCAACCACGTGAAAATTTGTTCTGACATTTTTGCGAAATGTGCACTTACCTTAAGGCGACCAACTAATTCTAAAAATTCAAGAATTTTTGTGTGATTCACCAATGCCATGTTAAATTTAAAAAATTTAAGATGCCTTCTCTCCTTTAATGACAGAAAGACACTGCCAAGTGCCAACAAATTAAACTGTTTATAAACTGCAGAAACACTAAGTAACTGTTAAAAATTCTCTAAACAATAAAAAATTAGAAAAATCACTTCCTGTTTGGTTATGAACAAAACAAAATAAGCCGCTTACACTGAACAGACCACGAGACAGTACTCAGTAGTCAGTACGCAGTATACATTAATTACGGCTCTTTAAAATAAGTCCTACAATAAATAAAACTTTTTTTACATATATTTAATATTTTATCGATTCTTAGTGAAGCACGAATCACGATCCTCGGATCTTTACGATTTTCTAACCGACCGATACGCAGTGATGCCAACTCCTACAATATATACACCCTAAAACCAACTTCAAATACCCCTAGATATCGACTAAAAACCCCTAAATCTTTTATTGTACGCTCGGAATGAGAGGTAGTTTTAAATAAAATAGCGGTTATAGTGATGCATTTTACACATTTACATACATAATATTATATTATATGTATTACTTAATGGCCTAATTATATGCACCTAATTTCATATCTTGCGGGAATAAACTCCCAAGTTAGCATCACTGTAGGTAGTACAGACCACAAGGTTGTAGGTATTCAAAAATGAAATAGTAATGCCAACTCCTACAGAATGTTCCCCATTGGTTTAGCTTGTTGGTTGGATTCGAGGCTTAATATAAATTGCAAAAAATCTGGTATAAAGTGCCCCCTAAAAATCTTCCTAAATAAATGTACCTCTTAAACCACCAGGACATCTTGATTTCCCCTAAATTTGGGGGGAAAACCCCCAAGTTGGCATCACTGCCGATACGGGTAAAATCCTGGCGATCGGAATTAGGAACGGTGGCATAAATTTATAATCATCGAATTGCGATTTGCGATTCGAACGTTGAGGCTTGGGGCCTTGATGCCTTAATAGTAGGGTATGTAGAAAGTCGAAAACTAAGTTAGCTGTTTGAATGAAAATGAAAATAAGCGACGCCATGACAGTGCTACAAAAAGACACACATTATCGCTCATGTTTTTCGGTAGTCCACGGCCAATTAAGAATGTTAATAGGTATGCCAAATCGGTTGAAAGTTTGTTACAGTAAAGAAACTAGTAGCAAATCACTGATATAAAAAATAATAATTGATATAAGTATTAACTTAAAATCAGTATGAAACAGGATTTGTATCAAATTGGGCTTATTATTTAATGTTAAATGTAGTGTTTTTTTAATATTTCCAACAAGTTGTATACCTACTTAAATTTATTTGATTAACAGTTCCAATCCGGATAAGTGCTATATTGAGAAGTCCATTATTAGATGATTGAGCATGTTTTAAATTGGTGATATTTTTAAAGGAGGAAAGGAGTTTAGAGTTATTAATAGATTTATCTTAAAGAGTCCTATCATATCTATGTTTCTATTTTTAATTGACAGTGCAAAAGATCCGATATCTTGTATACGTGATTTTCAATACCTTATCAAATGGGTATTATTTTTAGGTTTTCTTGCATTTTATTTCTGCTCCTAATGCAACGCAGTACTCCAGCCACCCAGGGTTTTAAATCGACTTTTTTAAGGGACACGTATAGATTGCGTATGGTGTTTAAATACACGTGAAATAGTACCAATAAATCTTCAGTTAATTAATTTGGATCTTATTTCTTCCATTGGAACGATACCTACCGCCAGTTCTGGCCGGTAGTTGGAATTTGTGTGAACGAAATAGAAGAGAAAAATAAAATTTAATATAATTGTTGACGTTTATATTATATATAAGTAATAAATACAATCCTTCATTGACCATTCGCATATAATTATTTAGCTTCTTCCCATTACAAATGCGATGAAAATTGACATTACAATAATTGTAAAAAAATATTTTTATATTGCACCAGGTAGATATAGACCACTGCTGGCTGAGTGGCTTGAGCGTGCGATTCTCATCTTTGAGATCGTAAGTTCAAACCCCGGATTAATGGACTTTTCTGTCGATGTGCAGGTGTAACACTCGCTCGTACGGTAAAGGAAAACATCGTGAGGAAACGGGAATGCCGTAGAATCAAAAAGTCGACGGCGTGTGTTAGACACAGAAGGCTGATCATCAACTTGTCTATTTGAAAAAACAAATGACTACGAAACAGATACTTACAGAAATCTGAGGCCAAGACCAAGGGTTCTAGCGCCACTGGTCTCTTTTGGGACAGGTAGATATACATTAGGTAGACATTTCTTATAGTATTTTTATAAAGGCTCACGTTAAAAGAAACGGAAGATTTACGTTACTGTATTAATTTTCGAAGACAGCGCTGTGTACCTACCTAAATTTGGTATCAGGAAATTGCATACAGTTGAATACTAGTGCTATTAATGAGGTCTCCTTGATTATTATGATCAGTGAGCAAGCTAGTTGTGCGTTCTATGAATCGTAATGATCCAACCTGTACCGCTAAGCAAATTTAAATTCTTTACATCGTCCAGTCAGTGAAAATGTGGGAGTTCTTGAGGTCGGTTCGCAAATCACGTTTACCTCCAAAATGATCAGTTTTAGAGTAAATTTGTGCCAAATTAGTGTTATTATTTATTATATTTAGTTATGTTATTGAAACAACATCAGAATGTTTTTACTTTTGTGTTTTATTTGTACAGGTTTGTTTAAATTTGATCTATTATTAATAATATTAATTGTACTAATGAAGCATATTTATACTAAACTAGGCATAATTCTCATTTAATTCGGATTCAATTTCTTATTATTTAGATTTGCAGTAAAACAGAACGTAATTTTAGCGGTGTAATTACAAATAATATATTGCGTAAAACGTTTTAAATCTATTTAAATTATATTTTTTGTAACAAAGTTTGATTTCTTGTTCATATTTATATTAAAGTCTATTTTATATTTATAATGCATGCTGTGTTAGTTTTTAAGATGTACCGTATAAGTTTTACGTTTTTGTAAGCAAGATTTTTAGTTATGTTATTAGTAACTTCTATATATCTGATCAATAAATATTTTAATAATATCGTAATATAAATAAAATAAATGTCGTTACATATGTTAAATGTGCGGTTTTGTGTTGTTTTAGTATTTTTGATCAAATCTCTTCGAAATATTATCGTTAAGTTTTTTTAAATATTTGCTTCTTCTATTTTAATATAATAAAACAATTAGTATTACTTCAGTAGGTACTCCAATCCTGTTAACTTTACATCAATTTTGTGTTCCACGTTGCCAAAATTAAGCTTTATTAAGTGCCCGATGTTATGAAATTGCATGAAATATGAAATTGCAATTCATTCTCAATACATGCAATATATTTTATTTTGAGTTTCATATACCGATTAGGTTTTCTAAACAGTTAAGGGGACAACCAGAGATGGCGCTTTAAGCCAACCTGATCTAGTTTATTAACCTTTTGTGACACATGCCGTAGATTTTTTGATTTTAGACGTGCTGGTTGCAAAAATGTTTCACAACAAGCAAGTATTGTTAGCGGATATAGATAGTAGAATCCATTGGACTTGAACGCACGATTCTCAGTCGCGTGCCTAGCAACTAAGCCAAAATAGTTTTCACCATATTTCGACTTATGTTTTCTAGTGAAAGCAATAGAATGGGAAGCACCGACACCATATGATCCGGTCTGGTTTGCAAGTCTACAAACCCACGCGTCTGTTCCTTCCCTGAATGAAACCCGGTTTTGGTGGGGTTGGGTTAACGATCAAGACGTCATGTTTAGATTATTCACGAGGTAATTCTTTATGAAAATATTTCATTACCATATTATATGTACTAATATTTTTAAATTCTAAAAATACATTTATAATTTAATATGTAGGTAAAGTTATGATTACAATAATAAATTAAAATACATACTTAAATGGCGAATTTGCTATCCTAATATGGCGGTGAGGAAGGAACGCCACATGTGCCGTGTGCGCTCTTGTTCCTTAGTGTCCTCTACTTAATAGCGATAGGTACATAGATAGATTAGAAACTTAGCGATTAAAAAGAGTGGCGGAGAGTTTCTTGCCAGTTCTTGCCCGCTATCCGCCCTTGACTTGCGAACTGGTAGTAAATTTAGAATTAATTTATAATCTTTTCTGTTGACGTTCATAAGTGTACTTGTTTACCTATACGAATAAAGTTATTTTGAGTTTGAGTTTGAATAAATTAACCATGAAAATTTTAAAGTTCATCTCAAAGCTACAAATCCTAGCTATAGCTATTTATATTAATGGGAGGAAATGCTCACCGGATATTGATATCTCAGGCTCGAAACATTTCGTTTGCAGGCGAAATCCTTTTGAATACCAAATGCTGAAAGTAAATGATTCATCGTCATTACGCAACTCGAATTTCAATTTCAACAATAAGGTGAAAGTTTTGACCCATGGTTGGTTGAATCATGGCGATAGTCCTATGCCCGAGTCTATTAAAGAAGGTAACAATTGAAATTGTATTAAAAAAAATAATTCTTAAGTATTCTGTTGAGTAAATAATATCTACAGTTTATGTGTGTAATTTAAACAAATATCTGTTTACAAATCTAACATATTTTACGAAAAGGAAAGTGTTACAATAGTAGAATCCAGTCCATTAAAATCATACAAATAATGTTTTTCAAAATACAATCCACAAAAGTTATTACTAGTCAGTTACGATATTCCTCCAGTCGTTGTTATTCTTTAACAAAAATACATCGGTTTAGTTTCTTTCGTTGAGTTTCAGGTAATGATTCTTGTTTGTTTGTTTAAGCCTATCTAAACGTAAGTGATATAAACATAATAGTTGTTGATTGGGGAAACGCAGCGAATGTAAATTATATCCTGGCTAGTTACAATGTCGCCATGGTTGGGCGCGTACTAACACAGTTCCTGAATTTTCTAATCACCGAGGGTGTTTCCATGGATAATGTGCATCTAATAGGCCATAGTTTAGGTGCACACGTTGTTGGTATAGCTGGAGCTTACGTGAATCAAGGGCCCATAGACACAATTACAGGTAATGATCCACATACATTATATATTGGGCCAATGTAGAAATGAGTGAGAATATTATAAGATTATTTATTAAATTTCGACTATAGATTATCAATATCAAATTGCGTATATGCAAAAGAATGCTCGTTTTTCTGAGAAATGTATCACAAGCTATGATTACTATTGTGTTACTTGCGATGGTTGTGAAAATATTAAAATTGTATTTATTTAAAAATACTGAAATCTTGACTTCGTATTTCAGGTTTGGATCCAGCATTACCACTTTTTACTGTTGGGAATAAAGATGCTCGATTAGACAAGCATGATGCGAGGCATGTGGAGGTAATACACACCTGCGGAGGATATTTGGGATTCGCGTCACCTCTTGGCCATATAGACTTTTACCCGAATGCTGGTACTCGACAGCCCGGCTGTGGAATTGACTATCGAGGTGAGATTTATACTAATAACTCTCAAGACTGCTTTAAGTTGTATTTTCACTATTAAAAATGTTTTTTTAGATAGTTAGTTAGTTCTTAGGGTCCTTCAAGATTAAAGCGTATCAAGTCTTAAAAGCCTTCTGGCAATGTGAGGTCTATGGGCGGCGGTATCACTCAACATCAGGTGAGCCTCTTGCCCGTTTGCCTCCAATTACATAAAAAAAGTTACGATGAAACCAAAATACGCAGAATGAAAAAGATTTAAAACTAGAAGGAAAGAAAAAACTTTATTATACACAATAACAGCATATTTAGGTAAAATAAAGTGCACTAGTCACTTCCTTTTTAACTGTACTTTACTTTATCATTTCTACATAACACAAATTTATAATTAAACTATTTTTGCATACATTGCAACTACGAGGAAAGGAATACTACTCGTATTAATAACGTACGATTTAATTGTGTTTTATTTTTGTTCTTTATAAAATATTTGTAAAAATAGGTAGATTTATAGTGTCTTTTTATTTAAAATTTATTTAAATCCAAATATAACTCAAGCAAGCATTAACTTTTAATACATATTAGAACGACTGTTATAATCATACAATCAAGGATGTTATAGTTTACGCTGCGCACGATTAATAAGGACCTAACTACACGATGAATTATATTATTGAGATTGAACCATCACAACAACATTGGATTACATTTTTTTAATTTTTGTAGGACTCCCTTATATATTAACTGTGGCCTACCTCACTTTCTATAGTGAAGATGTCTACAGGTTAAACCGAGTCACGGGTTTTTAATTCATTTCATTTCTCATTCAAGTTTCAGAAAACAAAATCAACTATAATATGGTTTTTCTTATTTAAGTAACGTAAATCATACGTTTCTAACTATATTCGTAACATGTAATCTCTTTATCGAACATAAGTCACAATCTTAAGTTATTGCAACTAAACATGTACCCGTGATATTTCATTTACTTTACTTTTTGTATCAGAAATATAAGTCTATTTTCTTGGTCTAATTCATATTTATAAGCACTCGAAGTTCGAAAGATAAGCAATTATGTACCTTGAAGCTTAAAATTAACCTTTACGGTAATTTAAAAAAGATATTACATATTTTAGACGCGCAAAACTCAAAACAAAAATCAAGAACTCTTTACCAGTTGAATAACGCTAACTATGTAAAGGAATAAACAGATTTTATCTAATGACGTAATTCCAATGTATGTAAACCAAATAGCATATTAACGTAAACGAGAGAACCATGCTTGAAATTTTTACGCTCCCCTACCACATCGGTTTTAGTTGTTAACGAGTTCCCAGCGAAACAATATATTTTTCAGCTTTAAGGCAAAGGTTCATCGACCTTTGAAGATAAGAATAATGAAACAGACACATATATGCTCCATGCATCACAGTGGCTTACTTTTACTGTACCAATAATATTCCTCATATTATTGGTACATTAAAAGTTTCAGACCAGCTCATATATATTTATAGGTCTATGTGCACATAATCGAGCCCATATGTTTTTCGCGGAATCCATAATATCAAATGTAGCTTTCGTTGGAGTTCGATGTAAGGACTATGATGAATTGTATTACTCGGGCTCATGCAAAGGCACTGGGGAGACGTTGATCATGGGCGGATTCGACATTCATTACGGGTAAGTAAAATTAATTAATTAACGTGACATGCGTATTTGAGGTCGACAACCTCGTCTGAATTCAAGTAAATGAAAAACAGTGACGTTACAGTTTCCAAAGATGGAATAACTTTCTAAAATCTTTCTGAAATTATAGATTTTTTTATCTGGCAATAAACGCCGTATTTATTCAATCATGATAGCATTTCTTTAGTTTTTTTAGTTAGTTACGATTTCTATGATATAATAAAAGCTATATATATATATATATACATGTATTTTACTATCAATTTATTTTCCTTCAAATTTAACCGAAGCATCTAGTTAAGAATCTTTGACATTCAAACTGAGAATAAATATACATTGTATTTATTTGTTTATAAAAAACATTCCTGTCCTAACAGGTGACCCCAAGTGTGCACAACAATAAGAAATTAATTCGGAAAAACAATATTACATAATAAAAATACAAAAACTAATTGCTATAGGCACTAACAAGAATAGAACTTTTGTCAGTTTACTCGAGGGTCAATAAAAAGGTCCGTTAACGTATGTTATTCGTTAACTAAATTTATATACCGAATCATATGTGCCCTTTTCTGAAGGTTTCACTTGGAGTAACGGGGGACGATGTCGCCTTCTGACATACATTGTAGTACTGCCGAATTACTGTCCTTGCCATGTCACAATTTTATTAAGTTTTTATGTTTGACATTCCTCCGAAACGCCTTGATCGAATTTTAAGATTCTTTAAAAATATATACATATTTGGTTTGAAAGGCTACGTGGCGTATATCATTATTATTTCCGTGCTAGCTGAAAGCTCAAGTATCTCGTTGTTTAAATATGCATTTCAATCACAAATTTCGATGAAATCAGTAGACGTTGAAAATACAAAACAGCACTCACTAGAACAAGCTACTGTGTGTATCCATTACACTTGCAAAGTGATTTTAACTACTCATAAATATTTGCTTACTCTACCGAGCTGTGTTTAGGGAATACAACGGTTCGAGTAAATCAATATACACATGAAGTTTGGGTTAAGACCTCCAAGGTTGTTGCAATAAAGCTTCTTCAAAGCTTTGTTGATTAACTGCTTTCTACATGCCATGTACCGGATTTAATTGCTACGAGTTTGTAGCGTTTACGCATCTCGACTCACACACGGAAGTCGTGTCATTGAATCCCTGCTGTCTACCAATGAATTTCTCATTTTAATCTTGCTCGTACGGCAAAAAAAACGTCGTTACGTGACAAATCTTAAAAAATGGACGATGTGACAGGCACAGAAGGCCGGCCGATCAACTTCTTTTTTAAGCCCGTGCAATAAATAATTTTTAAAGGTCCTGGTTTTTTATGTATTGTAAACGGCTGTTAAATGAGATGACACACACAAACGTCACAAGTAAAGGTAAAGATTCCGGGGCAAGCAATAGTCCAAAAAATCTAATCACCTAGTATATAGGTAAAAAAATCAAAGTTGTTTATTTCGCCTATTATTATATAACGGTATATTATTACCTATTTCATATAACGGTATATGGTTTCTATTAGTGTTAATAATTCTTCTTCTATATAATAAAAACATATTAAAAGCTCCGATGTCTGTATCACATGCATCGTTTATCTACGAGGATTGTAATCATTTCATGACGTTTGAACTTAAACGGAATAATTGTGAAACCAAATTGAATTTGATTAGTACTTTTAATCAAAACACATATTCTAATTTTGGGAATTTTAACGACTAATACCGCGAAAACTACACAAGAATATATATTTTTTATTTTCTACTAAGAGTGTGACACTGTATAAAATGTTAATTTAAACATGTATAGAGAATGTAAGTGCGTGCTCCTATTTCACCATGCCTCCTGCTGATAGAGGACAACTCTTTGTTTTTAATTTATGTTATTATTATTAATTACTTAAGATGTCATGTGGAACATGGTTTAATGGTTGCAGCTCCTTACAAACGTTGTGTAGAAAAAAAAGAGTGGTGGAGAGTTTATTGCCAGTTCTTCTCTTCAGTTCTACGCCCTTGATTTGAGAACTGGCACTAAATGTAAAATTAGAAGCATTGATATGTATTTCTTTACTGACAAGTCATAAGTGTACAATGTGTTACCTACATGATTAAATGATTTTTGAATGTTGAATTTTGTATACGTTAAATCATATATTTATAGCATATAGCACGGACTTTGTATTATTCATACAAATATTTAACACAATTCAACATATTTTTAAGATAAAAATTAAATGGACTATGATGATGAATACTGCCAAGTATAATAATTAAACAAGAGTTTCTTTTCAGGAAAGACGGAATCTACTATCTAACAACGAATGCCGAACCTCCCTACGCTATAGTGGACCCCACCTGATTCATACAATATTAATCCCACCCTCAAACTCTGTAAATAAAAATTTCATCTACAAATATATCGATGCAAAAAATGTATCTAACCAATATCTGTTCATCTAAGTACTCATTCTCTTTGTCACATGGTATTTGAGTTGTGATGAAAAGAGAGTGAGCTTTTAACACAGTATATTTCTTTAAATAAAAGATGTCAATTAGTGATGATTAATATTTACAATATTATTAATTTAATTATCATTAATGACATCAAAACGCGGCTTGATCCTTTGGCGTTGCGTAGAGATGTTGGGTCACTCTGCATCTTCTACCGCATTTACCACGGAGAGTGTACAGTTGTTCGGATTAATACCTGCAGCTGAGTTTCATCATCGGACGTCGAGGCAGAATACTAAATTCCACCCATATCACCTCGACGTCCGCCGTTCCACAACGGAGCGTTTTTCAAGGCAGTTTAGGCCGCGCACCACCACTATGTGAAACCAGCTGCCCACTGAAGTATTTCCGAACCAATTCGACTTAGGGTCCTTCAGGAAAAGAGCGCACCAATTCTCAAAAGGCCGGCAACGCAGTCGCGCGGTATCATTTAACAACGGGTAAGCCTACTGCCCGTTTGCCCCCTGTTTTATAAAAAAACTCACAATTGGTTTACGAGTAGCCAATGTCAGGGCAGGGTGTAGTCCAAGGTTAAAAATTTATTTTGTTGCGACAGCAAATGGGTCGCGGCTCGACTTAATAATTTACGTGGCCTGCTTTCATTTAGATGATTAAACCTTCATCAGCTCTTAAATTATACTAAAAAATCCACTTCAGTTATGTTCGTAATATTTTACGTTTCATAATAATTCATGACGTTGTATATTTAATCAGCTTTTTGGACTAAGTCTTATTTTTTATCTTATAAAGGGAGATTATTTATTTTTGCTTTGTTTTAATTTTACCTATTTCAATTAGGTTATCTTTCCTTAACTGTTTGAAGTTCCTGTTGTTGACGATATTTTGGAAATAAATGTTTAAATACATCGGTGTTCTACCATCGCGTAAATGTCTGTATTTTCTACACTAATATTATAAAGAATACATTTTATTTTGTAACAATTTAATTAAAAAACGACTGAAGCGATTTTAAAAATATTGTAAAAAATTTACAAACGTTCAACGTCAGTAAATAAATAGATTACAATACGCCTACCACCATACAATTGCTACTTATGGCATACTTAAGGTAGGCAATAATCTCTAACTTGATTTTGTAAGATAATACGGCGATATAAGCGTTTGAAAAACACGTGGACAAATAAATAATCACGTACAAACTATAAAGAAACTCGAGCAAGCTGCCAAATGCTGGATGTATACGATTTGTATTCCCCGTGAGCTTGTTCGAGAGCTTCCTCTAATATCAACGTAAGAAGTAATGTGGAATAAACTGCCGCAGTGGGACGTGCTGAATGCATGCTTCCGATGCACTTTGAGGTTTCTTGTTTTCTCTTTCTTCGAAGAGTGAGTTTATAATATGAATTAAAGTTTTTTCCCCATTCCTTATTATATATTGCCTTACGTTATACATCTTATTATTTATGAGTAAACTAAGTAAAGCATAAGGTCGGAAGCGGAAGATCTTTAAGCGTATCTGTATTGCTGTTCTCATAGTAATTATTATTACAATAGGCTTGATATTTTGATTGCATACGTAAAAACAAATACTGCATAACTAGTCTTACAGATGTTCTTCTTACAATTGGTTCTAAAGTCGTAATTGGTTACGAGTTGTAGGTCAGAAAAAGTACAGCTTAAAAACAACGACTATTCGCAGCGTCGTATTCTAATATCGTATCGTAATGTACAAGACTTTGTTTATCGACGTTCATGGATAAATAAACAAGGCTTAATTTAAAATTATTCGTTAATTTTATTTCCCATTTTAATATAGAAATATCTGAAATGCATTCAAGTACTAACGATGGAATGTAATTGATTCACTAAGTTCTGCCCATACCACGAATAAATATCTCACGTAATGAGAAACGCGTGGAATGAAATATATAATAGAGCAGTAAGTATACGTAATACGTATATAAATGTTGTTTCGTTTATTTCTAGCTCGTACTAAACTTAAAAACACACACTTGACAAGGGGAGAAAGTACATAGCTTTTCTTTTTCCCCTACGTTATTCGAATCACCTTACAACAGGAAACTTACGACGGAACCAAAGTACCGTATATCAAAGTTGAAAGCGAGAAATAACCACTGTTTGCTAAACGTTTAAACATGGTATAAGCCACTAACTTTATAGCCCCTTTCTCTTAATAATTACACGTGGTTTCATTACATACATTTCAGTTATGTGAATGCTAACTTTGATCCTGTCGGCTTAAATTTAATTTACTACCGCCGAAACTTCGTCAATTTCGGAAGTAGATATTTTGTGTAAACATGAAACTGAAAGCGACGTTCTTAATAAATATAAACTTCGTGATAAGGTTTAATGTATGTCTTTAATTAATTTAACATGTATTATTTCGAATTTACCTGATCAGAATAGCGAATTAAATGTTACATCGTTGTCTCTAGAAATTCTTTTAGTGTTGCACTGCTGCTAAAATTGTGATGTTATAGGAATATGACAAGACTATAACTATATTTAAGTAGTGAAATTTAAACGTCACTAAAAGCAAGTAGATAGGCGCACGTCCAAAATAATTGCATTGTTAACACGGTATATATATTTTACAATTACATATACAATCAGCATTGGAATGTATCTGTAAAACAATATACAATACTCCTTCGTCGAGTTTCATAATAATTTCTTGCTAAAGTATTGGACGTTGTGGATCCGTAATATCTTAGTGAATATTACTACGATGATCACCCGGCTGTAAAAAAGTTATTCTGCTGCGGTAAGGCCGCTCGTAAAAGTCATCGTAGAAATATAGAGCTTTTCTTTATAACAGATATAGTCTACATTGTAAGTATAGGTAGATAGAATGGCAATTATATGACTAGTATCCGGTAAATATTATTTAATGTTATGAAGGCGTTCGTAAAACACAAATAAACGTAATTTTATGATGTTTTAAAATACCTACATACTTTTATACGCTGTGAGGCTGTCTGCCAGTATGTGTCCTGTATTTAAATTGAAATGTAAGTGGTGTCAGTAGCCTTAGCAAATAGCACTTGATAAATGAGAAGAGTCTTACACATATGTTGAAAAAAACCACAAGTCCTATCTTTGTTCTTGGCTTTACTTTCTATTTTTAAATCAGCCCTCTGTGCACACACACCCTTGATTCTTGAAAGCAGCAGAGCAAGTGTAATGTGCGAATAGCAAGTCAAATCGATTGGTGTACAGTATTCCGCGGAGATTCAACAAATGACATTAGGGTTGAGACTTGCCATTAGGCCAACACCGTTTGTTCGTGGTTTGCATTCATTTTAGTGGACAATATTTAAATAAATACGTAATGTCTCCACCAAGAGGCCCAAAGCAATTATCGGAGTTCTAGGGGTCGGTTCAGAGGTGATAGGATTTTCTCAAAGAAAACGGCGCACCACTTTTATAAAGGATTTCAAGATGTCATGCCGCTTTGACAGGATGCTTAAATTAACTAGCTTTTTATGAAGCACTGATCGAAACTAATATACCACCATAATGTATCACGCTTAACAATAAAATCGTCTTATTTTTATCAACTACTAAAGCAGAAAGCTATTATAAATTTAAAGTGTTAGAGATTTCAGTACTTTGGTTGGCTTACCAACCGCTTTACCCATAGGCATAAAACATTCAAAAAACTTTAAAACAACTCCATAACACAAGCCGGTCAACATAAAAACGTTTTTAAAGCGAAACATTTTTCACGTTTAAATATTATTGGTTTGACCTAAATACGTGGTTACAATTAAAATGCCAGCCCTCTGTTTATTCTTATAGAATTTGCCACATACGATAAGATAGAAGAACATTTTACCTATATTTAATAGGAGAATTTAACTACACTAATTGATATTACTTATAATTCATTTTAAAATATATTTTTACAGTGATTTGCACGCAAGAATGCACAATGGGATTGGGTAGGTAATACGTCCTTAAACTAAAATGACGTAAGGTTCCAAATTGATAGCCGATAGTGAGGGTTTAAGTAAGTTTGATTCATTTAGAGGTAATCCAAACGTTCTTCCCCTACTATCTCATTAGTCGGCCAATTTGTTCTCGGATCAAGCAAAGACTTTAATCTCAAGGTTCGCTGGGTCGCTCGTCAGAATAAGTATATACCTACTTGAAAATTTTTAGTGATCGTTTGCCTAACATTTAAACGTTTCTGTTTTAAGAGTGCTATTCGGAAAATTTTTAATGTAACATCGCAAAGTTGCTAATTGTGCGTATTATTTTTCACTAATGAGGGCACAGGACCCGTAAAACCGACGACAAGAAGCATGAGGCAATCATATTACCAAAGATAATTAAATTAAATAGATAAATCATTGCTTTGGAATAGCTGTAACTCTCGTGGCAATTAAAGTTTTGACGTTGGATGCTATAAGCTGTATCAAAATAAGAAATATCTATATAATTATTTAAAATGTTTAGAAAACCGAGATGATTAGATGTAGCTTTGAAAATCTTGGCTGATGTCTACGCGTGGTTGCCAATATTTGAATAGCGGCAGAATGCCATGCCGCAAATGTTATTGGATGCAGCACAGATCAGATAGCTCATTGGTAATTTTAAGTAAATTTTACAAGAACATGTAATAATTTGATGATATCTTGTACAATTTTGTGCAGAACTGTACGTTCACGTAATAACATGAGACAATGTTGCTACCTATTACTAGCTGTTGGATATAAAGACTAAATCTCTTTCTTTTTTTTTAAGGGAAGCTTTCTTTGCTTACCAACTTTGACTTAAAATGTGAAGAAAAGTATTGTAATACTTTTCTCCTTTCAATAGATATACTATAATACTTTGTGATATACAATATACATATATTTAAATAAATGTTTATATTATTCGATGTAAATTCTAGTGATATAATGTAGGCTAATACTATGACGGCAAATAGGTGAATAGTCGCATTGCGGAGAAAATTATTTCAGGTAGAAAAAGTAATCCTAATAAAACCAATATCAGGGAGCAATTTGCATAGAAAAGTTAGCAGGCTTTGAAATTCTCCACACAAACGACGTTCGACGGTCAAGCGGGCGTCGCATTAATTAAAACTGTAATTTATCTCACTTAGCGCCCCAACTTGCTTCACTTTACCAACTTTGATATTAGAATAAATACGAAAGATACACTAAAGTTGAAGAACATTATGATAAAAAGGAAAACTTGAAGGTGTCTTTAGGCAGCAGCTGCTGCAAGCGGACTTTGTAAATCCCTGTTATATATGTATGTCTATTTAGAAATAAACAGTTTTTATTCTTCATTCTTATTCAAAAAGTTAAGAAACCTTGAGTACAATAATGTTTCCTTCTACATAAATAACAATATAAAATTTAAGGTGATATTATTTTGTAGATAAAAACAGGATAGTTCGGATATAGTACTGCACGGCCCATTGCACGGTACGGACAGTGGTTTTCATAAATTAAACCTTGCTTTTTGTTCGGTCCTGCATTGAGTAGGTATCATGTGAATAAAATACACTTTTACAGCCGCAACATCCATGGCTACTATTATAAAATTCAACAGTGCATATCACAACAAAGTACGATCAAAACTAAGACAGTTATTACTCCTCTTTCCACTTCTACATGAAGCCGTGCTATGGCCGTGTTTCTTCTAAACAGAAAAGTTTTAATTCGCTGTGGGGCGGCAAGCGACTACAAACTTTACAGTTTTCCTTTACAAGTGCGAGGTGCAATTGTTGAATCAACGTAGCCCGTAGGTAACATACAATGCCTTGTTTGCAAACTAAACAACTTTGCACTCTGCTAAATAATTTCAAAATCGGTATGCACAGTTGTGATACGCGTACTAAACTAGTTAACGGTTCCTAAGTTAAAACAATTCTAAATTAACCGCAAGCGTTGGCAACTTCGATAATTAAAATCATTTCACAAATTTCCACAAATCATTCAAATATAACAGTAATTAAAACAATTAATTAAGCACTTCAGTCAAACATTAAAACATAGAATTTTAATTCAAATTCTATAAAGTCTGTCCCAAGTGAAAGCTGTCACACATATTAAGGTTATATAGGGCTAAGTAACACTCAAGTTAACATCCCCATAACAACATTAAGAAAACGATGTAGCAGTAATGTCGTGCGGAGTTAGGCGGGAGTAAGCAAGGGACGGAACAGTCATAATTAAGTTTTCAATGGAGCTGAAATGTGGTTTTACAGCAAACACTGCAGGACAAACTGGCCTGTCACAAGTCCCCGGGTACTTTACCCTCGCCAAGCTCGCTTGATTTAATATGCAGAATTCCTCGTCTACACTGCTCATGTGTACTTCACTAAATTGGTTTTGCCACCTTACGTTTTATAATTCATTATGTTCTTAAGAATATATTTTATCTTAGTAATTAAGAGCTAATTGTGTATCATTATAATTCGAATGTTTTTTAAATTACACAAGATTATTTAATAAAATCCTTTGTGCTATATCCATTTTGAATAAAGCTACTTAATACATAGGAAATGAAAATAGAACAAGTGGATATACGCGAAATTGCATTTTCTAGAAACGTGAAGTATTTCCAGTTAAGTTAATCTTCTTATCTACTTTAAATCTTGATAAATCTTGACAACAAAGTCGTAATAATCAGATGTCTCTTGTAAAATATTCAACTTCGTGCAGATTTAGTAATCCTTCGGTATCTTTCAAGAGAGATAAGTGCAACTAATATTAATAATTTGACAAACTCATTAAAACTATTTTAGAGGCGAGGGCTTATGCAGTGGTTGTGTAATAATAGAAAATGTCAAAAAATTTAAAACCAACGCTTAGCCCCTATCAGCAGTAGGCCTGGTAACACCTTCATTATAGTGACAACGACACGCTATATTGATTAAGGTGAATCATGGTTCAAATTAATAATAAACACGATAATACTCAAGAACTAATATATTACTCTTTTCTTCTTATACTCGTTTAACGCTCTAATAATTGTCTTAAAACAAGAAACTAGAAGTAGTTAAAGCTAAATTCATTAAGGGACATGTCGTATATTTTATTCAGTACGATGTTGCCCCTTCTGAAATTTAGTGTGGGCGGTAACAATAACATGCTCGGGTATTGTATCCTCTTGCTAGACGCTAATAATTTTAGTGAAATGTCTAAAACAATTCTAAAGAGCACCTAAGTGGTAAAAGTTTTGTAATTGTAATTAAACCTAAATTTTATGTGTATAAAATATAGTGAATTTAAAGTACGGTGAAAATGTTTGAGAAACTATTTTATTATTGTTAATTAGTTTTTTGTTCAATGTGTTGTCACGCTGCCTTCGTGGACTGCGGCAAGGGTTGCAGGAACAATGGATATGGTTAAGTTAAAGTGAATTCTCTTCTTTATTAGCACTACCAAAGACAATTAAAGTAAATTGTCAACATCTTCCTTCCTAATATAACTCAGAAATCGAGATTCTAGATTCTAGATTATATTTTAAATAAAGTTTTAGTTATTATTCGTTCTCTTTGTTTATTGATTTTCCTTACTAGTGTAATACTTCCTTACTAGTGTTGCTTGTAATCAATGTCCCTTTCTCGTCTTATGATTAAGTTATCCGATGGTACTCTAGTAAATATATGCAGCGTTCAATAAATAAATAATAAAATCTTAACTTTTAGTAATTTCTAATATTTTTGTGAAGTCACAGAGTCAGTGTCACACGCCATCCTTCATATCAACTAGTCCTGGTTGTTCTTAGTTTTATATTTCATCAAATTAGGAATCTATCTTCAGAGTTAGAATAATAGTTTGATTACCTATTTATCTTATTCCGGATAACGTTCGATTGGAACAGCCACACGTGCCTAGTAATTTGAACGAAGTTATTAACTGTCTCATCTCTCTAGGGTATTGCCATATATTTGTTATCGAATTATAATGTTATGTGGACAGAAAGTAATTAGTTGCTCCTATTCCAATCAAAATCATACAATAAATTGATTTGGTACATTTCCGGTCTATTTACTTAGGTCAAGCAAAGTTTCATAGTTATTAGAAGTTTGAATTGCGTTCTTATTCTGCTGTATTGTATTGATCACGGAATTTTGTTGTTTATTAAATATGTAGTTCTTAGGATTTCACTAAAAGGACGCGAACTTTTCCCCACCGCGCAAAATCTGGACTAGTGACGTGCTAAGTAATATATCTCATTTTTTATTTAGGAGTACATAAAGGCTGTATTATACTGTTGTGAACATGATCTATCGATTCCGAATATGAAATATTTTTACCTACAATGCGTCTACTGTCTGCTCACTATTATTTCTGTCTATTTGTATATGAACAAGTATAACCTCTGTGTCTTATACATTTCTTGTGTATAACTTGTGGTAGAACAAACTACGAAACGTTTATTTTAACGTACACTACGGAACATTTTGGAAATTGAAAGCATTTGTCAAACGTGACTCGAAAAATAATAAAGTTGGGTTCAACCTAGCCACGAGACAACTAACACTCTAAATAGAATACATATAAGTTAGAGGATCCAATTATTTTGACGATGGCTTTTAAAGTGCACTTGAAACGTTTACAAAGTAAACGACATTGTAAAATAGGTTTGATATGTTACGAGCTGGGATTTTTGTTTGAATACAGCTTTAGAATATATTTATATTACTTTGTGAACTTATAGAAATAGATATTTATAATCCATTACTGAAGAATAAGAATAAAAATATACATGAGAAGAAAAATTATTCATACAAAATCTATTTTTAGTTTTATTGGTACGAGTAATAGTAGTGATACGAAGACGGGTCGACTGCAATGTTTTTAGATTTTTCCACTGCTTAGAGAACTTTTCAGCAGGCTGAAATGTGATTTCTGACCGTTTCAGGGGGGGTCAATCACATATTAGAAAATCGCAATTTACATAATGTTACCCTAGTTTTCAGGAGCCTGAAACAGTTTTTCAGGCCGTTTCAGAACACGTGTAGTCGAATGGTACACTTTTCAGGAAACCCGTTTTCAGGCGTTTTCAGGCCTGGTTATACCCCTTTGACGAAGGAATGTTCTAGAACGAATTTTCTAGGTGTGGGACAAGGACGGAACGATACGCGAGAGAGAGGGAAGATCGGAACCTTCTCGAAGCTAGACCGAGCACTCTAGAACGCCGTACGACAAGGACGGAGCAATGTGCGAAAGAGATAGCTAGTACGCACGTTCTAGAATTGTGCGATCGCTACTCAGTTGCACTGCCGCCTAGAGAGTTCTCGAACATCGCTCCCAGGGATATATAAGCGAGCCGAAACGCGACCGATTAGTTCAGTTTTGAATGCGATACCAAGCGATAAACACCGGAGTGACAAAGTGCGAATATAGTGAAAACAAGTGAATATAAGTACTGTGTGAAGTGCGTGTAATTAGAGTAATAAGTGACAGTATTTTGTGTGTGTATTTAGTGAATTTTTGTGCGTAATTTCCAGTTTTTAGTGTTAACAAATTCCTCGTAGATTTAATTGAAAATAAACCCTTGAAGAAATTTACGGCGTTTCTATCCGATCCCCTAGCTCGTAACATTTTGGTGTCAGAAGTGGGATAGAAAAATGCCAATTACCCGAGGGAGAATCAAGAGGAGTTTGTGGCCGAGTCTCCAGCTGCGGAGGGAGTGCAGACAAGGGCACAATCAGCACGCGACGCCGCCCGGCGACAAAGTTTCGAATCGAACCGCGGGATGGGCGAAAGCAACGATAGCAACATCCTCCTTGCCCTGCGCCAAATGATGGAAGAACAGGCTCAGACACGTCGTATGATGGATGAACAGGCACGTCGTCAAGAGGAACAGGCACGACAAATGATGGAAAAACAGGCACGACGTCAAGAGGAACAGGCCCGTCATCAGGAGGAACAGGTTCGGCGATTGATGGAGGAACAGGCTCGCCGTCAAGAGGAACAGGCACGCCAAATCGTGGAAGAGCAGGCTCAGACACGTCGATTGATGGAGGAACAGGCTTGCCGTATCGGAGAAAGATTAGGAGACCTAAAACAAGAAGTAGATAAAAAAATCGAGAACTTGGAATCTGATATGGACTGCAAATTTTCGAAACAGGACAAACGTATTCTCGGATTAGAACAAGAGATGCAGTGCCTGAAGACCAAAGGTGTCGTAACGACTGTAGCACCATCTGGAAATCTGAAAGTACCTCCCTTTGACGGTACATCTTCCTGGGGCGCGTACAAAATACAGTTTGAGACTGTGGCAGAGTCAAACGGGTGGAATGACGATCAGGCTGTCACCGCCCTTATGTTGGGACTGCGAGGCGAAGCCCTGGACGTGTTAGAAGTCATGACAGGTAAAGTGACACTGACGCGCCTGCTGGATGCTCTGGAGTCACGTTATGGGGACTCAAATTTGGAGCCAGTCTATAGGGCTCAATTACGGGAGAGAGCGCAGCGACCGAGTGAGAGCTTGCAAGAATGGGGTCTGGAAATAGAGAAGCTGGTAAGAAAAGCCTACGCATCCTTACCAGATGTAGCAGACAAGATATTAGTGCAAACCTTCATTGACGGAATAAGAGATCGTGAAGTCAGGATTAGTGTGAATCTTGGTCACCACAAGAACCTGAAGGATGCTCTTGCCCATGCGCTGGAGGTAGAGGCGATTCGGAAAGATTCTCGACCTTACCGCATTAGGGCTGTCACGGAAAAACCAAACTCGTGTCAACGTGGACCAACCTGTTACCTCCACGGGGAAGTAGGGCATATGAGGTTTTCGTGCCCTAAGAGAGATCCCCGAGGCGAAATGAAGACAAGACGTGGGGAGCCCGATGACGTGGATGTGACTGCCGCTGAACAAGCGGCAGGGAAACGAATAGAAGCCAGGACCACGGGGCGGGTGCTGGCCGGTTCTGTAAGGAAGGCCCCAAAAGTTATGATCTCTCAAACTCAGGATGGGAATACCATTGTCATCGACGGAGAAGTTAACGGCACTAGGTGTGAGTTAACCCTTGATACTGGAGCTTCCCGGACAGTAATCAGATACCAACTTCTGAAGTCATTTTACAAGAGCCTTTCTGGTGGAAATGTACAGCTCCTTACAGCTACTGGTCAGCACATAACCGTTAACCGGTATCGCTACCTTCAAGATTGGTGGGAGAACATACAGACATAAGGTGGTTATTGCTGACATCGTGGATGACTGTATTATCGGTTTAGACTTCATGAAGCATTACAACTGTAAGATTGACCTGAAGAACGGCACATTCAATTGTAGAGATGAAGTAGTTTCCCTAAAAGATAACACATTGAAGAACGGGTACGACGTGTATAGAGCTATCATTGAAGATGGTACAGTTAGTAAACAACGAGATATAGTTCAAGCAATACTGGAGGACTGTAAGGAAACCTTGACGAGGGAAGAAATGTCGAAAGCAAAGGGACTATTAAAAACATTTTCTGACATGTTTGCTACACACGATGGAGATCTAGGAAGGACAGGTGTAGTTAAACATCGAATTGAGACTGGAACCGAAGCACCTATACGTTTAAGACCGCGACGAGTACCTGTCGCATATGAAAAGAATATAGACAAGATGATTGCAGAAATGTCAAACCATAATGTTATTGAAGCATCTTCCAGCCCTTGGTGCTCTCCAGTAGTTTTAGTCAAGAAAAAGGATAACAGTTTAAGGTTCTGCGTCGACTACCGTCGTCTTAACGATATCACGAAGAAGGACAGTTATCCGTTACCTAGAATAGATGACACCTTGGATACCTTAAGTGGGGCAAAATGGTTTACAACTTTAGACTTGAAAAGTGGGTACTGGCAAGTGGAAATAGACTCAAGTCATAAAGAGAAAACAGCGTTCTCAACTGGTAAAGGACTATGGCAGTTTAAAGTTATGCCGTTTGGACTTTGCAATGCACCTGCCACCTTTGAAAGACTAATGGAAAAAGTGCTGTCAGGACTGATAGGAGAAGCCTGCTTAGTGTACTTGGATGATGTAGTCATCATTGGGAAGGATTTTGATGATCACATACGAAATCTGCAACGGGTGCTCTCCAGACTGCATAAAGCCAACCTGAAACTAAGTGCAAAGAAATGTTTATTTTTCAAGAGAGCAGTGAGCTACTTGGGGCACATTATATCAGAGGATGGAGTTCGAACAGACCCTGAGAAGATAGTTGCGGTGAAGGATTGGCCAGTACCTAAAGATAAAACTGAAGTCCGCGCTTTCTTAGGCTTATGTTCTTACTACCGAAGATTTGTGAGAAATTTCGCGGATATTGCAAAACCACTTCACAGACTCACCGAACAGAAGAGGAAATTCACATGGGATGGAGAGTGTGAAGATGTGTTTAATGAGCTCAAGAACCGACTGTGTGAGACTCCAATACTAGGCTACCCGGATCAAGATGGTGAATATGTGGTAGATACAGATGCCAGTGGAATTGGCATTGGAGGTGTACTATCACAAGTAAAAGGTGAGCACGAGCAAGTAATAGCCTACTTCAGCAAGTCATTGTCGAAACCAGAACGGAACTACTGTGTCACTCGGAGGGAACTACTGGCTGTTGTGAAGACGCTGCAGCACTTCAGTAAATACTTGCTAGGTCGCAAGTTCCGTCTTAGGACAGATCATGCTGCATTAAAATGGCTACTTCAGTTCAAGAATCCAGAAGGACAAGTGGCTCGATGGATCGAACAACTGCAAGAGTATGACTTTGCTACTGAACATCGCAAGGGCAGAGCCCACGGGAACGCAGATGCATTGTCTCGAAGGCCATGTGAGGAGGATTGCAAACATTGTACAAGACACGAAGGTAGAGAGGTAGCCCATGTAAGGATACTAAGGACAGACACCATTAGTCCAGATTGGTGCGGGAAATTAATTCAGGAAGAGCAACAACAAGATTCTGACATTAAACCAATTCTGGACTGGATTAAATCTTCAGCTAGCAAGCCGCGGTGGAATGATGTTGCATCTACTAGCACCACGACCAAGAGTTACTGGGCTCAATGGGATAGCTTAGTTCTTCATAATGGAGTGTTATGTCGCAAATGGGAAAACACTCGAGGGGATGCATCTCATCTACAGTTAGTGGTGCCAAGATCCAAGGTTCGCGATATCTTGGAAATGTTTCATGATGGCTCATCAGGCGGACACTTAGGAGTAAAAAGGACTCTTCTAAAAATTAAAGAGAGATTTTATTGGATACATTGCCGCGAAGATGTAGAAGACTGGATTCGGAAATGTAAAGCTTGTGCAGCTGTTAAAGGCCCACAGACGAGAACCAGAGCTGGTATGAAGCAATACAATGTCGGAGCTCCATGGGAGAGGATAGCCGTTGACATAGCTGGACCATTTCCATTAACAGAAAAAGGAAATAAGTACATCATGGTTGTTATGGATTACTTTACGAAGTGGCCCGAAGTGTTCGCTATTCCCAATCAAGAGGCAGTTACAGTAGCTGAGATACTTGTAAATGACGTATTCTCTAGATTCGGAGTACCCTTGGAGATTCACAGTGATCAGGGAAGAAATTTTGAGTCTTTATTGTTTCAAGAAGTATGCCGACTAATGGGAATTCATAAGACGCGGACTACTCCATATCACCCACAGTCAGATGGAATGGTGGAACGCTTTAATCAAACCTTGGAAAGGCACTTGGCAAAACTGGTGGACAGCCATCAAAAAGACTGGGACAAGTATATTCCATTATTTTTAATGTCATACCGGTCTGCGGTTCATGAAACCACGAATGTTACACCTGCTTTAGCCATGTTTGGGAGACAACTTAGATTACCAGCAGACATTGTAACGGGACGACCACCTGACACCCCGGAGAGTGTTACAGAATATGCTGCGGATTTGCGTAATAAACTGCATGAAATCCATGAACACGTACGAGCATCACAAAGCAAAATAAGTGAGACTACGAAGATTAGGTATGACAGAAAGACGAATCACATAGAATTTAAAGAAGGCTCGCAAGTATGGCTCCATAATCCAACAAAACGCAAAGGCAAATCACCAAAGCTTCAAGCTGACTGGGATGGTCCATACACAATAATCACGAAGATTAATGACGTTACTTACCGGATAAAGAAAATGAGTGGTTTAAGAAGCAAACCGAAAGTCGTTCACATAAATCGATTGGCTCCCTATAAAGGAAGTAATGATGCTCGGGACGAGCATGTCTAAGGAGGGGGTAGTGATACGAAGACGGGTCGACTGCAATGTTTTTAGATTTTTCCACTGCTTAGAGAACTTTTCAGCAGGCTGAAATGTGATTTCTGACCGTTTCAGGGGAGGGTCAATCACATATTAGAAAATCGCAATTTACATAATGTTACCCTAGTTTTCAGGAGCCTGAAACATTTTTTCAGGCCGTTTCAGAACACGCGTAGTCGAATGGTACACTTTTCAGGAAACCCGTTTTCAGGCGTTTTCAGGCCTGGTTATACCCCTTTGACGAAGGAATGTTCTAGAACGAATTTTCTAGGTGTGGGACAAGGACGGAACGATACGCGAGAGAGAGGGAAGATCGGAACCTTCTCGAAGCTAGACCGAGCACTCTAGAACGCCGTACGACAAGGACGGAGCAATGTGCGAAAGAGATAGCTAGTACGCACGTTCTAGAATTGTGCGATCGCTACTCAGTTGCACTGCCGCCTAGAGAGTTCTCGAACATCGCTCCCAGGGATATATAAGCGAGCCGAAACGCGACCGATTAGTTCAGTTTTGAATGCGATACCAAGCGATAAACACCGGAGTGACAAAGTGCGAATATAGTGAAAACAAGTGAATATAAGTACTGTGTGAAGTGCGTGTAATTAGAGTAATAAGTGACAGTATTTTGTGTGTGTATTTAGTGAATTTTTGTGCGTAATTTCCAGTTTTTAGTGTTAACAAATTCCTCGTAGATTTAATTGAAAATAAACCCTTGAAGAGATTTACGGCGTTTCTATCCGATCCCCTAGCTCGTAATAGTAGTTTGCCATTTGACAGGCATTTTTAAAAATATCAGCTTATAGTATATTACGACTGTATTATGTTGTTTTTAATGTAGAAAAACGATTTATAGAGTAGTGTTATTTGTGCTATTTTCAACTGTAATCTCGATCTTGCGAACCCCAACTGTGGACCTAGGTAAATATTTTTTAAATATGTTCGCAATTAAAACTTGAACATAAGATTCTCGTCGTTGAAACAAAAATTGTCATCTTGTGTCATCCGAGACCTCGTATTTTGCTGATACCTGGTTCAATATCAGGATTCCTGACGTCGTGCGTTTGACTCCACCATTGTTCATTGCAAAAGAAGAATATCGTCTTTTCTCTGGTTTAAAAGTACGTTTACCTTTTAAATGGATTAAGAATAGGTAGCTGCGGTCAAAACCAAAGGTTGCATTGCCACAGTTTTTTTTATTAAGTTCATTTTAAGTGTAGGAACTTGCTTTTTTTAAAAACTACCTTAATACTGCGTATTTTAATTATAATAATGTTGTAGTCACTCGCTGAACACTAGTATATTATATTTTTATAAATTGTAACATTAAAGCCTTGTTTTATCTTTAGTAACCTTAAAGCGAATTGCGGCGTACCCTTGCTACACCCCAAGTGTCGTTATAAACGACAGTCATCCAAAGGGTTTTCTTATCCCATTTACCGAGACAGTGTTGGTACATTGCCTGGTTCTCGCAGATAAAGGATCAGAGTGTTAACACGGCTTATAACTGTGTGTTTTCATAACCATTTACATAATCAACAAGCAATTTCGGTAATTATATCTAACTGTTATTGGAATTCGAAATTTGAATCTATAATTTTTTTTTGTGTTTGTTGTCAGCGACTCGTGTCTTGAAACATTTTTTAATAATCAAACGTATTAAAATAAAACAATATTTTGTTCTTCAGCTTATTGTAATATTAGCCTAAGTCAGCTATTCAGATATTTTCAATTTAAAAATAAGATATTCCGTTTGAAATGACCACCGACAGGTTTGGGAATCTCCTTTGACATTGTTCGCATGAACGAGTTTAGCCCTCAAGTGAGCACAATCGACTCTAACGCGAGTGTGGTCTTTTGACGAACCAACTGAAGCGAGAGACGATAGCCCATGAAAAATCCACGGATTTATTCGGTTCACAGATAATATTCGCATGGTTTTTATGTTTGATGTCGCTATCGAACGTTTCGCGTTTCGTAACGCTCGTATTCATTAATTTTGAGAGTTACAAGTTACATTGCCCGATACCACAGTACTATACTGTGCTATAGTTTCGAACTACTTTAGGTTATGATTATAAATAGGTCATGATTTTTTTATTATCGGGCTTACGAGTTAGATGATGGAGATATTTATTGGAAAAAACATCAGTACTAACGCTGAAAGCACCAAGATGAGAAATTAGACTGATGTAGTTGATAATGTTATACCAATAAAATTCGGCATTACAAGTAATTAAATCGTTTTGTAAAGCACGCGATACCTTAATATAAATATTCAACGTGTTTAAGTCATACGAATGGAAACATAAATTAAAATAATTTGGTTGCCGTAAATGGAGTTCCTTTGTGCGCGGAAGGAAACGAGCCCTGCGAGTGTTTGTTTGGTACAAACAATGAGTCTGCAATTTGCGGCCACCGACTTTGCTATGTTGACGTGAATCAAAATCCTAACAAATTACTCGAAAACTGCGGTAACTAGTTTAAATAAATTACGAGATTTTAAATCTTTCTCTTCTAGTCTTGGACATCCAGTCGTGTGGAATTCTTCCTATACAAATACAAATCGTTTTCAGTTTAAACAAAAGAACGTACATACAAAGCTAGCAAAGTATTATACTATTATCATACTTAGAGAAGATTAATGGATATCAAAAGGTTTTCTGTGACTTAGTTATATAAATAGTTTTATAATATTTAATTCTTGAAATTTGTTGTTTGGTAGAGCTAAATAAATAATGTTATATTAAATTTTACCACTTATTAAGACCCCTTATGTAAATTTAATGCTGTTAAAAAATATGACAGCTGATGTTTTAATCCGTTAAGTGTATAAAATGTTTTATGATAAAATAAATAAACTATGAATATTAGATGTTGTTTTGTCTAGCAATAATAATATGGTTTCCTTCCTGACCACCCTAGTCTCGCGATGTCCCGTGCGTCTGGTGCGCAATGGAATTAATAAAGAAGAAGACGTCTAGTACGACGAAACTTATTTCATACCTGGCGAGACATCAATCCAGAATTGTGTGTGTCAAACACAGAGCATTAGAGCTGTAACAACTAACACAGCAACTATTTCCTACGCTTTACAATTTGTTAGTAGGAAATTAATAGAAATCAAAACAACAGGCATGCTTAAAACGTGAAAATATGACATATGTACTAACATTATTAACCATCTTATTTTTAATTAATTTTTTGTTTGATTTAACAGTTTATGGATAATCTTGTTTTAATATGTCATGTGATGGCATGACGTAATGGTTGCAGTTCCTTCCTTTCCATGTGCAAAACTTGGCGATCAAATATATATTAGAGTTTCTTGCCAGTTCTCCTCTCCCGCTCTACGCTCTTAATTTGGTAGTAGATGTTAATTTAGATCTTCCTTTTTTTTTAAATATTGACTTTCATGAGTATATATAGTTACGTGCCTTTATGAGTATTTTAGTAAGAGCTACTGCGAACTTTTTTATGTTTCGGAATTCAAGAGATAGATAGATATTACATTCTACGAATAAGATCAAGATAAAGGCGTTGTTAGTCACCTATAAACCCCATCTAACAATTACTGTAACATTCTGGTGGCTGCCAGGGCTTATGTCGTATTAAACTTTATACGATTTCCGGCAGCTAGAAAACCCAATTAGCAATATCATCCGGTCTGAGAGCGTAACGTGGCCTGAGTGGCAATATGCTCCACCGACAGTTAACATACAGCTAATTGCTGTTAAATTTACTTAAACTTTGCAGCAACCACTTTAATACCATGAAGGTAATAGAATCTCATGTTGACTAGTGCGACTATTTTCAATATTTATAATTTAGGAATAATAACTTAATTCATTATTGTTAACTTCGCGATACAGTAATTTAACGTTTAATTGGTATGTGATATACTAATTAAATTAAACTTACTACCGTTAGACAAATATAAAGCTTATTTATAACAACTCATTTTTAAACTTATAAATGTAATTGAATGGATGTTCAAAGAAAGGAATTTTTCCCAAGAAAATGAGATGAATATTATGAATTAATAAAGAATATTGTAAATGTTAGTATAGGGATTGGATTATAATGATTTTTATTACTTCTGTTTTTTGTTTCTTTACACGCGATACTAATGTAAGATAATTTTCTATTAGAATTTTTTGATAGCTTTTTTTTTGACTAATAATATTAATAAAAAAGTTCGCTTAATTTTATGTCAAAGTCTAATAATATAACGAGAATGAACAAAACTATTGCTACGTCTATTTTACTGTCCATTTATATTAATAGGGCTCGCCTGTTGGGATGTCATCGCTCATTTTGAAAATTTCCATTATTGGTCACTTAAGGCCTCATATCACTTAGCACAGACGTCGGTCGATCTTTTTCATCGCAGAGTATTGCAAGGTGAGTTGGAGTCAACATCTGTTCAAGTTCACTTACGGTAGCTCATTTATAAGTTTAACCAAGTAAGCCAACGGATAATTACGTACGTCAAAGTCAAATATTTCTCTTATGTTGTATTTTAGTATTTATTATTATGTAATGTAACTATGCACATAAATATAATCCTTGGCTCATGTTAGCTCGATTGTTTTTTGTGATTCAAACCAAATATACATTCTTGCCACATATTCCTAGTGAAATATATTTTGCTTAACACTGTTCGATGTTATAAACTTAAAAAATTAATAAACGTTCGCATTTTAATACTGTTAAAAGCATTGTATACCTACTTATCAAACTAATAATTAAATTGCAATGAAGGTGCACAACTCATAAGACGGATTTTAATTATGTGCGATGTCAAATGCACGCTTGTCGCAAAATGATTTTCGAGCAGAAATAGCAATAAACGAGCTTTACAATGAAACTGGTCTGTACCTTCACTCCAGCACTGTTTTAAAGCTCTGACATGAAAGGGAAGGTTGTTATGCTCGATCCGTTTTTATTAGTTTGCTTGCGACTTGTTTATTACTTAGAGATCTTTTCGCACGCTTAGTCGCTTCCAAGGTTTAGTTGGCAATGCGTATAACCCCGAAGGTTCGAGATCGATACCCACAGAAATAAAAATTGTTTTGTGCGTCACAGAAGGGTAGGTGTTTTTAACATATCCACGAGAATATTATATTGAATAGGAAACACCATTTCCCTTTTTAGGAAAGGGGATATTTGAATCTCCCCTGCTGTCTAGCTTCTCGGCCGCTCAAGCGAGGTACGAGGTGCCATACTGATTCTTCTGACTAGCATTTTCTCGTAGATTTTGGCCATAACTGGCAATAAGCTTATAGGCCTTCGGGTTACTGTAATCGGATTTTCCTAATATAGCTATAGTTTATATGTTATGTTAATGCTATATTATATTTACGAAAATTTGACTTTAAATAAAATTCATTAAATTTGGGATCCGTACCGCTACTGCTATTGGAAGTCTCAGAGTACTAGGAGCCCCGGAAGTAATAGGGGGAAAGTCATGTTTCATGAAAAACATAACCTAAATTAGGAATGTTAGGGGATGATAATAACAAACAATATGATCGTTAGCAGGACTCGTTATATTTTAAGGAATTTATGGTTAAGTTTGTTATGGAAGCGCTGGGAACCCTAAAACATAATTTTTTTACTTAAAAGGGTTCCCAAATCTTACACATTGTAATGCATATGTACTTTTAATGAATAAAAACAATTTTTTTATAACTGACTAAAGCACCACTCGTTTAAAAGAGTTGTAAATGTATGTGAACCTTTGTTCTGTGACGCGATGATTCCTGTACTAGCCCCTCTGTGGGTTTATCCACGCTATAGCTGAGTTGCATTGTATTATTGACAATTCACAGTGCATTTCTGCATGGTTTCCGTTTTATAAATATCAAGTAGAGGTTTTGTATGAATTTCCAGAATTTTTATTATTATCTTTTATTTGAAATAGTAAAACAGACTTTTTATCGAAGTTTTTTAGAGGCCGCATTCCAAAATATACAAACACAAAATAATTCCTGTATAACTTTAATCATTTCCCATTTTCTTACTATATTGATTTTGTTATTGTTAAATCGAGCTGTCCCGGTTATTTTTTAATAGCAAGTTGACGACTCATTGGTCTAGTGGTTAGTACCCCTGACTGCGAATCCATGGGTCCCGGGTTCGATCCCGGCTGAGACGAACATCGATGTGATGGGCATTTGGTGTTGTGCTTAGGTCTTGGGTGTTTAAATATGTATTTATATGTCTATCTATCTATAATATGTATGTATATCCGTTGCCTAGTACCCATAACACAAGCTTCACCAGCTTAGCATGGGACAAGGTCAATTGGTGTGAATTGTCTTTAAAAAAAAAAGAAAAAACTGAGTTTACACACACATAAAATTGTATGAACGAGTTGAATATTGTTTACTAATTAGTTAGCCTTAGAAGTCCACAAAATTAAGGAACAAAACCTATTTGTTGAGAACACTCAAACAATATTACGCGAGCATCATACATTTATAAATAGAAAATACTCATATATTAAACTATATAAAATTATTCACATTACACGTCGGGACAGAATTCAAATGAAAACTAAGTAATTGTTAACACGGGATAATTAACGGACTTTAATCCGTACTAAAACTTAATAATTAAAATGATTTAATCACAAATTTCCAATAAGTCAAAATGATTAGAACGTTATAGTATTTAAGGTGTGTAATTGGATCGAAGGCACTTAGGTGTTGAGTGCGTAGGAAATCAATTAATTCGAAGTAATTACGAGGCTTTATAGCGAGGCTCCCTGACAGCATCCTGAATAGGCTAGCTGCTACATTTAAGCACTCTGATTTAATTGAGATGGTAACGGTTAACATGTTATATTTATAGGTTAATATGTTTAATTAAACATAATTTAGCTATAATTAAAAGTGAAGACACCTGAAATTCAATGCATTGCATGCACGAAGTAAAAGAAACTATTTCCTCATAGAAAGAAAAAACATTCCTTTGTGCCGTGGGCGGGAGTTTACTTGTACCTTAGGGAGAATGTCTGTTTTCGTCATCTCGGGGCGCTTCAAGGACTGGACCTATCTAACCTCTGGATGCGCGTAGTCTGCGATTCTACGCGTGTCTAAACGACGCAAATGACTGACATATCGAGCACATCGAAACAGCTACAGATTCCGATTCCGAGCTTAGCGTGTGCGTGTGCAGTATTGCGACATCTTGTGATGCGATTATCAACGAACTTAATTAAGCATATTACTTAGGTCTACAGGTCAGGTCCGGTCCGATCAGGTCCTACAGGTCCTTCAAACGGGAAATCGCTAGGGCAAAGACATTCCCAGATTTGGCGACAAATTGTCCCGCCTCCATTTGGGGACTCAAGCCCAAGGTCTTTTGTCAAAGCTGTCCAAAGGAATTTTTGTCCCTATAAAAGGCGATCGCTCCGATCAGTTCAACTATCGCCAAATCCTTGTTCTCCGAAATAATGGAAAGTATTATTAACGGCTAGTCTTGAGATATCTAGAGGGCCACCAGCTGCAACATTGACGGAGGATATTCCGACCTCATACCTGTGAACGCTGGAGTCTTATAAGGCTATGTCCAATCCCCGACCCTGTTTCTTATGCATGTAGATGATATGTTGCAACATCACTGGAGATACTCTATACACGGCCGTGCGGGTATTTCTCGGGCAGTTGTCAGTATTAGAACAAACTTGTGTCTGAAGTCGAAACTCTGCTACGTAGTCTCGAACTGGGGTTGACTAAATCTAGTTCAATTTAACCTCAAAAAGAAAAATTTGTTTCCCGCTAAAAAATCACTCCAGGCCACCGCTTGCATCTCTAATTTTGCCCCACATGGACTACTATTCTATGAGTACCAGCTCCAAGTATGAAAGTATACCAACGTTAAACAACTAATATAAAATAATATATTATTATTCAGTTGCAAATATTTAGCATATACTGCATTACATTCCAAATTTTTAAATAATTTTTAAGTGTAGTTTATTATCGCATTAGTGGTAATAACTGTTAAGATATAGTTGTTTCTAAAATCTAGTTTCAAGGGAGTCAGTAATTTTTCACTCTTAAGTTTAAAATTGATCGAAATAAGATTGTGTTACGGATACGTTTTGTCTTTTAAAACAAGGGCCTGTCATATTAAATTAAGATTTCACTTTGTTGGACCTTATTAAGAGTTACACTTCTTGAGAACACTTGACTGCTATTAGTTGTTCTTTGATAAATCTTGGAAATCACTCTTATTCATTTTATCAAAGATCAAACCAAAAATGTTGTATATAACAACCCAAAATCTTTTATATTATAACAGGAACTAATCGTACTTAGAGTTTTTCTCTTAATTATTTAAATAATGGATTCATAGTTATAAATTATACGTAAAAAACGGCGCGAGTGCAAGTTAGAAGTGATTGAAGAAGCTTGAGATAGTCGAATACTTCTTATAGCTTCTTATTACATATATGGTAAAGCTATTTAAATCATTACTAACACATAATGGACAACGGATGGCGTGAAAAAAGTAATGTCATTTTCTTAACGCGAATTGCGAAATTACTATACACTTAGGTCATGTTTCTCTAATTAAATAAAAAAGCTAGATATCATGTGAACTCATAAGTGAACTTAACAAGGTAACTTAGCTTAACGCTTCTTGTTTCAAAAGTAGGGTAGGGCGGGGCTAGTTGAGCAATTTTTCACTTGCTTGGATATAGCTCCTCAATGATAAGTCTCAATGAGTTGTTATGTGTCCTGATGGATTAGTAATTTATCCCTTAACAAAAGTGTCCATAGTATTTTTTTGTAACAAGTCCAATATAATAGCTACAGATGTTTAAATGCAGAAAGTCAAGTATGCTCAATGTACCCCATAGGTGGGGTATGTTGAGCAAGGGTATGGGGCAAGTTGAGCACTAAGAATGTCTAGGCCAAACCATGGGTTCTATGTTAACTTGAGATGAAATAAAATATGTGTTAGACAGTCAGCTTTTTATTTATAGTCTTTTATTGACAGAACAACAAAATTTAAAGAAATTTTCTTTGTATAATTAACCGAAACTAGAATCAACAAAACATGAGCATCCATATCTATCCATTACTTCCGATAATTTCTAAAAAAAGATTACCAAGGCTGGTGGGTTTTGGTTTCTGTATGGATAGCTACGATTTTTTTGTTTTTGATGTTTTAAAAACAAAAAAATCGTAGCTATCAACCATTCTTTTCCGGAAATCTTTTTTGCAATTCAGCTTGGTGGAATTTCAGCACACTCTTAGGCAAGGCGACGGACGTCTTTTGGAGAAATATGCTATTTGCAGCAAGAATTTTTTCAACAGTTCTCTTGTGAGAGAGGATATACTTCCCTCGGTGTTGTATAGCCCATAAATCATCACCTTCATTTAATTTATTTAAAAGTCAACCAATACCGAATTCTTTAGCGGCGGTATTTACACTTTTTCCCTCATCGTGGACAGCCTTTGCAGCATTATTTAAGTATTCAGTAGTGTAAGAACATCTTGTAGTCTTCCTCTTGTAAGTCCGCATCCAAACAAAAAATAAAAGATTCATTACTCATCAGTTGTTTAAGTCGTAGAGTTAGTTGAGCTATAGTTGCTCAACTTACCCCAACCCGGAATTTTAAAAGAAAAGTAGGATTGTAAATAAATGCCTAGAATTAGACCCAAAACCTATTTACAAATCAAAAATACAATAATCTTCTGAAAGATTAACACTCTCCTGATTGAAAACAGAGAACATTTGACAAAGACAGACGAAAACTTGCGATAAACAATGTTTTTACTTTTTGGTCACAAAATAAACAAAACGCCGTGACACTTCACTCACTCGTCGAGCTGCCACTAGCTATCGTGCGATGATTACCTCTCCTACCACTCCTTCTTTTCGCTATTTGATAGTCCCGCGTATGGTGAATAGTTTCCGAGATATTTCGATTGCCCAACTTGCCCCTATGCTCAACTAGCCCCGCTCTACCCTATTTATAATATGGAACAGAAAAAATAATCTCAGGTCGCCGTACATGTATGATAATGTTATAGACACAATAATCAATTGCTTCAAAAACGTTTGCAAATGTTTTGCGTTTTATACAAAAAACCAGACGACAAGGATGATCATACATCTATAATATCTGATAATAAATATCATTTATACATTCATAATAAGAAATCTATAAGTGATGTGTTTTAACAAATAAATGAGTGCAATAAGGTTAATTTTAAGTGATATTACTTATTTCTCTTTCATAACATAAATATTATTATCCTTTATTGGACAACGTCGTGTCTATTTTTTAAACCAGTTTAATATGTTGGTATGTTATCAGCAGATTGTCACAAAGTCAATTGGAAATTCTCAAAGTTGTTGCTAGGTGGAGGCACGCTGCAGGTATTTGCTTGATTAACGGCTGATGATTGCCGTTCCCCGACGGCGGTAAACAAATAATGAAATTACTTTGCGTACACTTAGATTGAATTAATGCACATTTCCAGATATTTTATCGATAGGTACAAGTTACGGAATAGAAACAATTTTTATCGAAAACATTCTAATTGCGGTAAATGATCCAGTGGAACCTAGGCTGACCTACTGGTCTATGACCACTAGGCCAGTTTAGGTAAGCCTTCTTCACCGCCCAATCAATGCCTATGCGTCCGATCTTGGCCACTTGGGTACTCCAGCCAACGCAGTGGATAGGCTTGGAGGATCCATCGATGTACCTATAAGATTCTCATTTCGGAGGTCAAGACACATTTTGGGTCGCAGAGACAGTGGAGTGATGAGTGTTTATGAATATTTCTTATAACGAACTTAAGTTACAGATCTATGTTTTTAATATTTGTTTTTTATTTCCGTACCACCTGAAAGAAATTCAAGAAAATTAATGTATTAAAAATCGTGAGTCCTGTGCGTTACCGATTAAGCTAAAGAGATAATCACACTTACTCACGTAACACTAAACGCGTACGTACGAATTTAAGAAACAAGATAAATGAACTTAACATCAAGGGGCTATAAAGTAGAAACATTGTTAGAAAACTTTCTCAGCTGTCTGTATTTTTTGCCAGGTTCGAAAAATTCGTAGTAAGAAACAAAGACTTGAAAATATCTCAATTTTGCCTTCATAGTTTATTTCTGTATTTTTGCGAAATTGAGCCCCAATTATCTCTATATCTCCGATTCTACAAGCCGTTTTCCTGTTATCGAATGTAGAACTTTCTAGATGAACTAAATAATATTAACCGACTCTATTACGGTCTCAGTTATTTCAATACAAAGGTACTGCGGTCATTTCTCTCTTTAAAAATCTAAACCTTTTTTTTTTTTTTTTTTCTTTATCTTGCAATCAGTCAGCTAGACTATGAGCAGATGTGTTGAGGCTTTCAGAGCAAAATCTCCATCGAGACTGCTCCTCTCTTTCAACCGTGTCTATCAAGACTTAGGATTTGTCGCTTTTTAAGCCTATTTCTTAGGTCCGGTATGGTTAGTTGCATGGCAAGCTTATTAGGATGAATTTCTAGCCTTTTTCTGTATTTCATACTCCAGGTCTTGATCTCCTCTTTGACAAAAAATCTAAACCTAAATCAAGAAAGCGATATACTTAAAGTAGGCTTTAAATCGAGTCTTAAAAATATCATCTTCAACGGGTGTTTCACCACCTATGACTTTTTTCTATTTTATATACACTACGATCAAACCATTTTTTTAACCAATAAACCAAATAGACTATTACATATTGTATTTCTTGCTCTCTCACGGATCACTTCCAGAAAAAGCTACGGATCCTTCAGAGGCCTGATGGTACACGAAGATGCCCTGTTGAAACTTTTAATGTGTGCTGGAGTATCTTATTATCATTAAATATATATTTTTATATACATTGTTAATACACTTATCACTTTAAAAACGTTTCATTTTACGCAAGGAATGCAAATATAAATATTAGCGTGTCGCATCGTTACTGCAGTAAGCTGTTAGTCAAGGGGACAGGTAGATTCGTATTTCGCTCGCGGCGTCAATAAACTGGTGCCGGTGGATGCTTGCGACGCGACGGATACAATTATGTTATTGCAATCTGCTCTGCATTGTATAAACCTGTATAAACCATAAAGCAGACTGCGTTGAATGTTTGTTGGCAAATGAATGTGGCAATAATACATAATGAACTCTGGACAAATATAGGTTTGAGGCTCGATTGTGGGGTTTTTGATTATATACACATATACACATAGCTACGATAAAAATGTTATGAACAAAGAAAATTTGTTGAAGTGTTTTACTTATCAAAGGCTAATTACTATGCCAAGAATAGGAAAGCAAACACAAATCGATACGCATCAATAATTAATGCTTTCGGGCCTAAAAGATTCACGTAATAAAAATATATCACTATAATAAGTTAATTATAAGATTATTTGATGTCATGATTAAATTGAGGATCCGTCTGATGCGTTTTATATATATTTCTCGATTGATTTAGATAAACTTGATTGCTACGATCACTAGTATAATTGAGTGAGTTCACGGAATTTTCATTCATACAGAACACTTTTCTTTACTTTAACTGCAATTCTTGATTCTAGGAAAGTTTGATTGTGTACGCAAAGAAATCTCGGAAGTGTTTTAAATTAAATAATTCCGTAAACGTGTATAAAAAAAAACTCAGTACGGTTTTGTTAGCGTTAGCATTATAAATAAAAGAGTACAAACACATAAAAAATCAGTAAGGCGTTTACTTTGGTATTTACCAAAACGACATGCGTATTTACGCATGTCGTATAACCGATTCGATTTCCATCTAAATATAATTATTTTCTGTTTAAGAATGTATAGGAGGCTCATCGATTTCGATATCGTCATCACCAAGAGATGTGTTTTAGTTATGGTCTAAGATCCCGATATACAACGACCTTCACCGAGATGCTTTTTTAATGAAACGTATTTTATATTTAATTTAATATGTCAATAAATATAATCCATATGGGTTGCCTAGCAAATTTCAGTCCAGAGTATTTTAATTAATATTAAAAAAAAAAAATTTTTTTAAACATTTCACCGGTATGATTATTAGATAAATTCTATACCAATCGAAAGTATGAAGCCCATAGAATATGCAAACGTTAGGTTGTTTTTAATCAATTAATTATTTATGTGTATATTTTTTATGTGACACTAAAGTATATATATATATCTTTAGTAAAAAAGAAAGTTATAGTGATACATATATAATACTACCCTAATAAAAAATATTGATTGAAAAAAATTAAAAAAATTTACTACATGCAAATTATAAAAAAATATTTTTTTAAAAATATTAATTAAACATACTCTGGACTGAAATTTGCTAGGCAACCCGTATGGATTATATTTATTGACATATTAAATTAAATATAAAATACGTTTCATTAAATAAGCATCTCGGTGAAGGTCGTTGTATATCGGGATCTTATACTATTAGCGTCTGCGTAAAAATTTTTGTCAAAATCGGTCCAGTCGTTTCGACACACTCACAGAAGAATTATATATATAAAGATTTACAATTATTTTACATGATATCGATAGTCGATACCAATTCCGGGGAAATAAATACAGATAACACAACTTTTTCTACAGCTGAGATACTTTTTGACATTCAACACCTTTTGTCTTCAGTCACCGTGACCACGCACGCTGTAAAGCACGCGAAACGTCGGTTAAATTTAAAAATTATGTAAAATAATTGTAAATTTATAGTAAAACATAACTTCAAATCCGTTAAAAAAAGTGTTTTTCTATGTCTAAAAGTTATGTCAATAAAAGACAATACTATTATTTGGATTTGTCATAATTTGGTAATTGTGACATTTACATGCCAATTCCAGAGGCTTTAAGTTTAAATTTAACAAAACGTGTAACAGTAAAAATAAAATGTTGTAACCATACCTATATAGATAAAATGTTTAAAAAAAGAAATGTGAGTATATGAAAATTATTCTATAAATGTTATCTGTGCACAGAGAAATTTTACAGTCTACAAGACTAGTGTATAACTTCATATAAAATAAAAGGAATTCAAAACATTACTTAATTTAATTATAAATAAACATTTTTTTCCTTATATTACAAATCCAAAATACATAATAATAACGAAGTCGACAATCTACACTTTAATGTGCTTGCACGATATTCCAATATAATAAAAGTGGTTTATTTGTTGATTAGTTTATTTGAGACCGGCAAAATCAATTTATTCGAATGTTCCTCTTAATTTGATTCCAAGTCTGTGACATTGTAGTCAGTAAACAAGGCGTTAATTAAATATCAGTTTAAGTGATTTCATTTGTATTTATTTTTAATTAATATTGCTGTCTATATTTCCCTTTTATTCGTCTAAATACATAAAACGTAGTACTATGTTTTTATAATTTTCATGAAACATGAGTTACACTTATGTTAGTGTTAGCATTGACTCAAATTAATTAATCAAGCTCTAGCTATATTTTTATTGAGGGAAATTTTGGGCGAAAGTGACGAAAATTTGTTTTCTATGGTAAAATTTTCAAGGATAGCTAGATTAAATACAATAGTGAAGTAGTTCTTGGGGCTAACCTGAAATTGCTATTGCTTCGTAAAGCCCTTTATTTGATAATAGAGGTATTACACTATTCTATGAAATCCACCAATTTATAGTAACGAATTATAAATATATAGTTTGAATTTACATTTTATTAATTATCACCAGAGCTTAAAGTGTACCTTTGTATCAATCACTTACCGACAAAGGTGTACTTTAAATTACTAAATAAGACCCAAACAGGACAAGCTAAATTATACCATTTAAAACGAGCTTCATGTAATCTTTTTAGGAAACGCGTGAAAAAATACGCACGATGAATTTAAATTTAATTTCGATAACATCATTAACAATATTTTAAATATCAGTAGCCGTGAAAATGTATACAAAATACTTCATATGTTAGCTGTGCGGTGTCGATTTATATTGGTTATAATTCATTTATGAACCAGTCACTGTGTATTAATGAGTTTAGCAATAAATACATGAATATTTCGTGGGCACAACTAACACACCTTTAATAAATGGTTATGAGGTTTATAATAATTACTAGCACTACTAATTATTAGAAATAGTATTTAATAATCTAATAAGGTTTTATAGTAGCTTCTTAAAAAAAAGAAGGGAACGAGATATTTTTATCTTTATTTTTTATTTTTAATAGATATTTGTTTATCTGCATTTACCTCGAAACCGCTATCCCGCTTTTTTAATAACCTCACTGAATATAGGAAGTAAATAAAAACTGAGTACTGATTGATTTGTAATACAAAAAGAATAAACATAAAGAAAGTAGACAAATGATGTTTCTGATCCAAACATCAATTATAATAAATAAATAGGAGTTCGTTAAAAATAATCGAAGAAACATTCTCAATTCTACGTAAAACCGGGACCAAAACAGTGGCTTAGAAAACTTCTATTTTAATATTTTGACAACGTTTAATTTAACTTGAATCTTAAATCACATCTTGAGCTTATATAAATGTTTAATAAAATTCTAGAAGCGGATGCTGCTCAGGGGAAGATCATAAGCTGAAATATCTTAAAATGGAAAATCTCCGATCCAAATCTACGAACAAGATTGAAACGAAACGAAATCTCTCCTATCGTCAGCCTGTATTGCTTTCTTTGACCAATTGCATTGGTAATAATGGCTTTGGCAACAAACTGGATATATCTGGATAAAGCAGATCGAAATGATGTAGAAACTCGTAAGACATCGATTTCGTCTCAAATATGTAATATACCATCATAAAACCGGGTATGATATTTATATATGTGTAAAGTTATAGTATCCTATACTTTAAAGGATTTAATACTAAAAAGGTTTTTATAATATTATCATACTAATTTTAGGTTTAATAAAATCTACCTAAACACCTCGTTCCCATTATGTCAAAAAACAATGGCGAACCAAAAAGTAACATCTGCAAATTCACACTAATTTTATTCGTCAATTAAAATATCGTAACAGTTTCTAAAACTTTTTTACAATTTATGTCACAAAACACAATATTTTTATTCCAACAAACATTTCAGTTCGTGTCATTTGTTTATCCAACACTATTAAAAATAGATCTCTACGGATGGGCGACTGTCAATATTTTGAAACGATATGGATAAACTAGCAAGCAAAGCTAAAATAAAATCCATATACATATATTTGTACACAACGGTATGAAATGTTGCCCAAGTAAAGATGTAATTTTAATATTTTAAAAATCTATATTGATCATTCATCGTTATTGTTCTTCCTTATTATTCCTTAATTAAGGATTACCTAAAGAACTATGAATTTTGGATAAGCTCACAAAAATAGTTTTATTTTAGATGAATATAGTATAATATTAATTTATAAGACAACTGTCTAAAGTCATGGTTAGGTAATCCTGTAATGCTGACTTTTAATTTGCTTAAAGCGTTATATACCTTTTGGGTCCAAAAAGTCACGAAGAGATTCATTTTAATTAAGTTTTTCACGAGAAATAACGACCCAGGGACGTACGACCTTTACCAATCTTCATTACCCTCATTATTTCTCTGCAAACTGGTACCTTTAGTAATTGTGTTTATGTTAAACTTTATAGGTCAATTGAATACTTGGTGATGTATGTGGTTATATCGACTGATTTATTGGGAAAGCTGTCGCGGCCGTACGCTCTCTCCCAACTTGTAGAGGCATAAATCTTTGGCTACATACGAGAATCTATTTGGTAGATGAATAATTTTGGTATCATCCACACACAAAAATATACTTACTACAGCTAACATAAATATATAACAAAAAAAAGTATACTAAGGATGTAACCAAACCAGGAATACATAATATATACAAAAAGGTTCAAACATAAATTACGAAAGAAAAAAAAACAATTAAAATTATTAAAAGCCTTTAACTAAGTAATACATATTTCGACTGTGTTGTCTGATGGTGTGAATGAGAGGGAATGCACGTGAGGGTGTATATGTGGGGTGTGCTCATGATGCAGGTGATTTAGCGCTATGGATAATAATTCTTAATATTCGTATTAAGCATATTCCGCGATAGCTTAAACACGTCAGGATAGTGGCTTACATTGTAAATTCTTGTTTCGTTATATTAGTATGATGTGACTATTATTTTTTATTCGTAAAAAAAAGGCAGCGTATAAATGAATACTTATAAAAAAAACGGTTATGAGATCAATCAAGATGTATATAAGTATATGAATGTTAAGTTATTTATTTATTAATTCACAGTAATAAATAAAACTCTTGATGATTATATCTTATTTTATTATAAAAAAATGTAGGAACAAAATACACATACAATCGACAGGTGTTTTTGTCTATTACATTATGATAACTATATCTATTATAACTTCATGTCAATAATACCTACTTTACGCAATAATTGTTTGAAGGTCAGCTAAAAATTAATTAGGTCTTTTATAACATACTAAGCTAAACTTATATATTAAATGACTGATTCAACGAGCTAAGTGCTATACATTTTATGGCATTCAATTGCTTTCTGCTTATAAAATACTAGGCGAAAAGCTATCTCAAAGTAGTTTTCCATTTATAAATAAAAAATTTGCTGAGCACTTTATAAGATAGCCATTAAAATTGCGTAGAAAATCTAGTAAGTGGTCTTTATAACTGACAGGGCTGTTGAGGGCGTATAATTGAATTTCCGGTGGCTGCTTCCGTGTCGGCAAAGACATTCAGTATCGTCTAGTCGTGGAAAGGCTTCGTTACTTTCATTTCCAATTAGTGCAATTCACACGATTTAATATTTAAATGACGTACTTTTACGGCCTAATTTATCATTATTATTATCGGCCGTCATTGGCATACCACTTTAGACACATCGACTAGATTATAACAAAATGAAAAAAAATATTGTAATAAAATATGATGAGATGTAATAAATCACTGTAAATATTTTGCAGATCTGCATCAATTTTCTATACAGGTCCGAGCACAGCGCGTAAGTGTACCTAACACACGCAGATTTTCATCGTCAATCTAATGTTAATTGATATAGAAAAGAAAATCCATCCATGGGGGTTCAAAGTCACAACCTCAAGGTTGTAAAGGGCATGTTTAGCTTAATGCTAACACTGCCAAACATAGCTCTGTAATGTACAAATAAAAATGTATTTAATATTTAAATACAAAAGCGCCTTCAGCGATAAAATCCAAACAATGTTCGTACCATGGATTTGACAGTTTTTGATAAATAATAGTAATTTTAAGCTCATGTTTGGTTCGCACGTTAAAAACTCAACAAAATATGCAAATGCCATAAATAATAACCAGAGTATAAAATTTAAAATTAATAGAATTGTTCATCATTAGCGTAATGTTTGAGTAAATTACTTGATATCCTGTTTAATATTAATGTTTTGTTAATAAGTAATAAAGTATTCAATAGACTCCGTTTATGATAAAATAATTAATCTAACTTAGTGCGACACGTTCGTTTATAATTAATTTCTTCTACATAATCGACCTCAGCCTGACACACAATAATTATCTGTGAGCGACAGTGTAACTACTATTTTTATGATTATCGTAGAAGAATATTTATAAGGGAGATATGGAATCCGGAAAACTCATTAAGCGAATTAAATTAAATACATTCTAGGAACTAAGAAGGTTTTTCAAGCAAATAAATAATATGCACAGTTGACATGTAAAAATTTAATAAATACATCTACTATTTAATTAAACTTTTAGTTTATCTTAATTATTTACTATAAATATATATTAAATTTACTTTAGTAAAACGCATTTTCATTCTTTCATATGTAGGTGGGTAAAAGGTCAAGAATATTTCAAATTTAATTATTCTATAATCATAATTCTCAAAGTAAATATTATTTGGTTAACTAAAAAGGAAAGATGGGAATTTTCTAATTTAAAGTCATCACATAGAATATTGTAAAGCTATGGTATATATAAGTGTACTATAATATAGATAAGAGTACTATAATATAGATACTGTACATAGAAATGTTTAAAAAATAATGAAGTAAAAAGGTATTTCAACGCAAATACGTCGAAAAATAATTGCACGTTGTTTAAAATACTGAATCGTACATTTTAAACAAACAAGACTAACCACGAATTCATGCAGATTTAATTATTGATAAATGTATGTAAAACCTCCAAATAAGATATATTTTTTTATAGGAAACGAGCCTACGGGACGCCCAAAAACGCAAAGACAGCCTATTTTAATGGTTCCCAGTGCGCTGCCGGCCTTTGAGGGAGCAGTATACTCTTGTTTTATTATATATATATATTATGTGGTGATTTTAGAATAGGCGGACAAACGCACCTACGGGATGCCGAAAAAAGGTATCGCAGCCTATGGACAACATTCATTTAAGACATTTTAGTGGGTGCGTTGTCGGCCTTTTAGGGAGGAGGTTAGTCTTTTTTATTCAACATTACAATTTCGTTTTAGACTAAACAATATTTAATAATTCAATAATATACTTTTATGTATAAGAGGGAACGATGTCTTATACTGACCAGAGACTCAATTCTTCTACAAAATTTACGAGTGGCCGTAAAGGCAACATACTTATTCATACCCAGGTTTATGTTCATTGATATAGCCTCGTAGACGTGAACACTGATTGGAACTTGTAAAATCTTTTCCCGATCAGAGTACGTATAATCTGTAAATAAAAATGTTCATAGTTGAACTGATACATTTCTTGTAAAGAATATAAATTTGTCATAAATGGGGTTCATAATTTATATCTAGATATTTACTTTTGTACATTCATAAATAATTTATAGAAATGTATTTTAGTACATTCTAGTATTATCGTGAGAAGTACATCCCGTAGCGCATCTATGTTTCATGAAAGTTTGTGAATGCAATGTTCTTCATTCATACGATTCGGTGTCACAATTCATAACATCATAGTTTTTGAGTTGAGAGTTTGTAAAGGAAGAAAATTGAGAAATGTATATATACTGCTCAAAACAATTAGCGGAACAAAATTTTTCTCCTTTCTATTGCTTAAACTAAAATTAGATTTAAATTAACTTGTACGCTATTTTTTACCTTGTTAATTTGTTAATTACTACAATTAATAAAAAAATTCAATTTGTATTTTTTTTATTAAAAAAAATTACAAGTAGGTAAGTACGTACAAGTTAATTTAAATCTAATTTTAGTTTAAGCAATAGAAAGGAGAAAAAATTTGTTCCGCTAATTGTTTTGAGCAGTATATATGTTGTCACAAGACAGCAATTCATGTTTCTTAGCAGTAGTATGTACCTACACTAGTGTCTAAGTTGGTGTAGTTCAAACATCCTGCGCATGTCTTTACGGATGTAAAAGGAGGCGGATCTCTGAGTGTTTCTCGTATTTTTTCTGATTGAAATGATATTTATCATGATGGGATTCTGACGTCGGTCAATATGTACTTGAAGCGATGGGGGTATTTGTTAAAGTCACACACAATTTATTGAATACCAGTTTATTTATTTATTACTAACTATACGTTATAAAATTAAAAGCGAAAGAATAAGACGAAGAACAAAAGTTATAGATGCCTAACATTATGCCCTAAAACAGAAGTGGCAATGGGCGGGGCATATAGCAAGATACACCGATAATAGGTGGACCTTAAAGACAACTGTATGGAAAGGACCACGAGGAAGAAGAAGAGGTCGCCCAACAAAAAGGTAGATAGAAGAAATAGAAGCGGTAGCAGGAAACGAATGGAGAAAGAGAGCCATAGACCGAGTCAGTTGGAAAAAGCTGGAGGAGGCTTTTAACCGTGAAGGGGTTCCGATTGACGGTACTGAAGGAAGCTAGAATATAGAATAACAAGCAAAAGAAAAAAATGTATAAAAATGTAAAATAATCTAAGCTGTGTATTATAATTTGTTTTTGTCATGATTGGATATAAAACGGGCTTTATTATTATTATGATTATACCTACTAGTAGATTGGAATCAGTTTCTGCACTTAGACGCACATTTGATCCGTTATATTTTAAGTCCTGGGTAATTATCCAGTCTAGCTCCTCCTCCTTCTCCTTTCCTGGGCACTTCGCAGGCTTCACGGAGCGACCTCACTGCACCGAGGTATTCTGCTCGTTGAGAAGCCACTGCCACGGATTCCAGTACTTCGTGGGTGGCTGATTCCTCTGCGCTGAAACAGCCTCTACTTCGAACTATACTACCTATATCTTAGCAGTTAATTATCATGGCGATATTGTGTATCTAACCAGCAACTAACTTTAACAAAAAAACAGAAACGTAAAAGTTTAGGCAAGTCTAAAACACATGTCAAGTATTAATAGGTTTCATTGTACCTATTAATAGCCCGGTACACAAATATTTTACTAATACTAAGAGTATGGAGAGTTTAAAAAATTGCATTTGGCTCCAAACCCACTTTGTGTAATGCAATCACAGCGTTTCGGTTCTCTTTATCACCCCACTCTATTTTAATATCGCAAAATATTGTACAATGCATTGGCGCCAAAATGAGAAAACTCAATGGGCAATCATATAAAAATGACAGATTCCACATTCAAATGTAAGATTTTGGTTATTTTTAATTGTAACAGTATTTATGGCCAGAGTAAGTATACTTATACAACTTTATTAAACAACACTACACGAGCTATAATTACAATTGACCCAAAATAAATGTTTACACAATTTATATACAGTAACATAGAAAATTTATTTGCGCTTCTGAGAATTCGCTCTACGAACATATTATGGTTTCGAAGACAGTATTAAGCACGAGCGACTCTTTGTCAAGGAGCCTGGTGCCACAAATTCTGCCCTGTGCCTACCTGTTCAATATAAACTGATGAACGTAAGCATTTTAATATTGGCTTAATAAGATTGCCTGGCCTCATTTAGAATAAAAGCTTTGATATTCAGCGTCCTATTTAAATATATAATAAAGCAGACATTATTTGAACTTTATTTTTGAAATACTCGTATTCTACAAGTATTCCTGGTAACATTTCCTCTTCAGTGCATTGTGTCCGTTACAGCCTTCTTTTGTTATGTAAGTTTGATGTTATAGTTATGGGATATTACAGATTTTTATTTACCTCGATAGCTTTGCATAAGACATTTTTCTTTCCTATAAATTGATGATTGTTGTTGAAGCGAAAAGGAAACTTGGGCTAAAGCAAAAAGAAGTCTGTCATTTTAAGTGTGGAGACATCACAGGACATAACGGTCTCGTACGTTTTACACGTTGTAATAAAAAGTCTTAGTAGTTGTTGCAGCATAGGACAGATGGCGTGCAGGTGTGCACACGGCGGCATTATCATTACGAGCTGGGAATTGCTCAGACAATGAGTTATGTGGCCGACTGTACGCTGTTGGCTAGACTATTGCGATAGTCATTTGTCTGAATACAGCTGAAGAGACCACTTCACCTCGTTGAGGGATAATATTGAAACGATTCATGGGTTAATTTTGTATTTCTTTTCAATGATTCAATTTGGCTTAGATTAATGATCGTGACGCATACGAAATAGCATTGTGTTTTAAATTTACAGTTGTGTAAAAAGCTTGGTTTTGCTATACCAAAAGCAGTATTATAAACATTTGCCTGAAAATTTATGCAATTGCCCAATCATCAAAAATATATTTTTTTTTAATTTCCACTGACATAAATAAAACACATTTATGCATGTATTTCACTGCTCTAACAGAAAATTTGTGATTTCGGTGTCTTCTTAATATATGTATTTTTAGTCTAAAACATTTATTTATATTGCCCGGAAACGGAGCTCACGAAATCGAAGCAAATACTAGACCAATTGACCTTCGCTTAACTTGAAATTTAAAGGAAAAATATTTCGTTATATAACGAATTCATTCGTTAGTTTTCCAAGAAATCCGTCCCTTTTTATTATAGAATACATTTTTTTCAAAGGTATAATGGAATGCGCACTGTGTCAGTGGCTCTAGCATCAAAGCCGTGAAATCCCGTTATCCGTACCGGAACTACCCCTGTGGGACCCGACAGCCTGTCATAAAGGAAATTATTCGATTGGAGCTCAAAGATTTTAGGACCTGGATTAAAAACTGTCGGTATTTATTTGTTCCTTTGGAGTCTAGCTTTGTGTTTAAATGTTTATTAATAAATGGCAAGACCTACGAGTTACAAGTGGGACATGTTTCTCTTTAATTCATTACATATGTTTGCTTTAGGAATTTAAACTCAAGTTAAATATTTCAGTTAATAAATAGATTACTTATATTTTTATTTATGTAGATTACACAGTGTGTCTCACAGTACTATCTATAAAATAATCAGTTTAATAAATTAATAATAATATATATATATAATAAATAATAATAAAATATATCTTTCAGGCCGTTAGTTAAACGGCGCCGTTTGGTTAAAAGGCTAGGCTGTTAATTGAACGGCTAATTGAGCTAGGCTGCGACATATATAATAGAAGCAAATCTTAATTTCCATAGTGTACCGCAAAAAAACAAAAGTACAAAATATTCTATAAAACAAAACAACATGTATCAGAATGTACAAAATATTTCACTGAAATATTTCTATAGAGTTGAATAAAAATATCTGAATGACGATTTACCCATGACAGAAGCATACACTGTATTAAGCAATTTTGATTGTTACCATTTATTTACGGAGTGTTTTTATTTCTTTTATAAGTAAAATTCAATTATTTAAACAGGACGATGCTTTAATATGGAATCTGCAACATAAATTCCACCAGTAAAATCCGATAATCGATGGACATAACAATTTCTACAAGTGTAGTATATACTTGTATAAGCTAGGCTTAGAGCTAGGGGCTAAGTAATTTTACGTTGATTTTGTAATACACATTCACCGTCCAAGACGTCGCCATAATTTAATGAAAAATCCTAAGACCATTCCTAAGTGTCGCGGGATAACTTCGTCATAGTCAAGATTTAATCAATGTACTCAACATTTTTACATGTCGACATTTATGGCTCACCACGTCATCTAATCTAAATAATAAAGTCACACATTGCAGCGTGCCTACATTTGCCTTATATGTTAAATAATTTTCCGGATTTGCACTCTAGAACCACCGTCCTACACCAATAAGTATAGACAGTCTCTATACATCATGTCTGAAATTTCCAAGTGCATTTGAACAAATTTTTATCACTGATTGTACAAAAGACAACGTTAAAGGCAAATTTTATATTTTAGATGATTTGATTCAGAAATACTGCAGCTGGCGATAAAATTGTCGGGATTGTTCACTATATTCTAAGATATGTATTCCATGGAGACGCGTATCCCGTGTGAATCAAGCATATTTGACGTAACTTCCCACGAAAAATCCCAAACGGGATCAGAATATCAATTGATTTCTATCCAATTCTCCTGCAAATTGCCCTGAAATTTTGTTCCCTGATATTTACATTATTTGCATAATGTGTCGAATTGTAATATAGAAAAAAAGTTTGGTGAAAATGACGCAACAGGTGTTATTCATTGTTTAGCGTACATTTTATCTATCCAGTAGCAATAGCTTCGAGATCTCATAATGAGGCAATTTGAGTACAGTAGGATGGAATATTTCAGTTTTTCTATTATGTTATGGTATATACTAGGTTCGACCCCCGGATGTTCAGTATTGGACTGTACGTATATAGTGTATATCCAGGTAAGACTCCTTCGTAAGATAAAGGAAAACATCGTAACAGAGGAAAGCGACATGTCTGAAATCTGATCAACTAGTACTTCAATTGAGTTTATTGCCAGTTCTTCTCTTTTGTTCTACGCCCTTGATTTGAGAACTGGCAGTTAATGTAAAATTTGAATCTTTTAATATTTCTTTTTTGACGTTCATAAGTGTACATTGTATTACCTGCATGAATAAATGATTTTTGACTTTTTGATTAAATAAATCAAAGTAACGGATGGATGTACTGCATTTTTCGCCCAAATATTATTTGTTTTCAATAAATAAAATTAATCAAATTTTAACGGTTTTCTAGATATAGACGTGAATACTAAAACTTGACACACTTCAAGAAGATTTTAAATATCTTTTATAAGTAAGAAAATTGTCTCTAAGATAAATAAAAATACAAAATGTATCAGTTGGCCAATTATTATGTTAACAAAATTGTATGTTGACATTTCTTTTTTATTGAGGAGAATACTTTTTTCCCTTCTAGAGTAGAATGAGTTGTATAGTTAGAAAATTTGTAATTATTATTTATAAAGTAGTTTGAAAGTTAAAATTTTCACAGCGTTATGTCCTACGGTATTCTATATAACTGTAGAAGAGGTTCAATCCAGAATGTGCTGCAGAAGCGGGCAGTTCGGGAGATTTGTTGTGTCCCCAAGGGAGTCAGCTCGTAATAAGTTTAAGGAATTAAACATGATGACACTATCTGGTCAATATTTTCTTGAAGCTTTGTAGTATGGACAAAAATATGAACGATTTGTTTTAACAAAAGGTGACTTTCACCAGTATAATACTCGAAACAAAACTAATCTAAGCATACGACCAACCAGGCTACAGAAGATAAACCACTCCTTATATGGAAATTGTAATTCCCAAGTGAAATTAGAGAATTATCACAGAATTAATTCAAAACTCTCGGTAAATGTAAATTAATCAATAAAGCTTTTTATAAATTTGACTATTATTTAGGTGATACTAATCCTTGGGATTGATTTGCTCCAGTTCAAATATTTATGGCAGCTCTACCATACAAATAACGCGTATGACTCAAAACTTGGCGATTAAAAAGAGTGGCGAAGAGTTTCTTGCCAGTTCTTCTTGCCCCCTCTACGCCCTTGACTTGCGAACTGGTAGTAAATGTAAATTTAGAATCGATTTAACATCTTTTCTCTTGACGTTCATAAGTGTACCTGGTTACCTATATGAAAAAGAAGTCCGACTGGCATGAGGGTATCCCGGGATGGGCTATTCGATATGATGCTCGAGCACAGGTGGCAGCAGGAAAAATTCTGCCATAGAATTGTTAAATATGTCAGTAAGATGAATAGCACAAGAGGTGACGCGGGTCCCACCGGCCGCGCGGGCTCCGTCTAGCCCATAAATATCATGAGGATATTTCCGGTTGTCGCCCGAGCCCCGCGGGAGACTCCAAGCCCACCACAGCCACACCAGACTAGTTTATGCAATTAAGTCCCTTTTCAGGTAAGATCCTGATCATATGTAAAACAAAATTCAAACGATCTTTCCTAAAAAAAAAGTGAAGCTTATTAAGAAAGAAGAAAAAGATTTATATTAAAAAATCATGATTATAATTTAATTGCAATATCGAGTCGGACGCATTTAGATTATCCTTTATTAACAAGCATTTATCTCATTATCTCCGTTGAAGAATCAAATGAGATAAGATCATTAAAATTATTGTTGATAAACTTACTAATGAAGCTTTTCAAGTTTTAACTGCGGTGATTAATTAAGGGAAAGTTACGTTTTACACGACGGCAGATAAATTAACTTGTACCTTCTTTAAATTCGTTATCTTTTAAAAATATATAGTATTTGCGTTGTAAAAATTTATGGTATTCCTAATTAAGAATTGTTGAATTGTTTTTCCATAATTACGAAGAGATTGGAAATAAGCGCAATGAAAGGATTTAAATCTCTGTACCATTTCCAAATAACCACTCCGCCTGAAATATGTGTTCAGGAGGATATATCGCCGTTTCGTTACAGATGTACAGTTTTATGAGTTTGCTAAATGTACTAAGAGACTAAGAGCTCCGTAGAGCATTCACAGATTACAACGTCGTACATTTTTGTTAAAGTAAATCTCAAGAATAGTGCCAAGTTCTTAATTTGTCTGTAGGATTTTCCTGTATAACAAAAATGTTCAATTGTAAATCTTACAAGTGCATAAGGGAATTAAATTATAATTGATCAACGGGAAAGGTCTGTAATGTTGGTGCTACAAATTTATTTATAATGTATAAAACATTTTAAAAAAGGAACTTCAAAAATGTATTCTTGTTCGTATTTTATAAAAGGTATATTGAATTAAATTTTCAACGTTGTAATTTCAGTAATAAAATTGTTATCGCTAAGCTGGAGTGTTTATTCGTCCACTTCAGTAAATGAGTGTAAAGCAATATTCAGATCATGAGTCGGCACTCGGTAGGGCAGGGTTGCCACATAGGTAAAATATATAATGCTGAGAAAGGAGACAAATCGCTATCGTGGAGCTTACGCCCAGTTCAAGTAGGTTCACCTGAGGCAGATTTAAATTTCAACAGCGATATGTCAAAAGCGATAGCGAATTAGATCAAAATATTGAGTTTTCGTACTAGGTAATACCTAGTTGTGAATCCAAAACAACCTTGCGATGTTCTCCTTCAACGTGTGACTTAAGTGTTGTTTGTTGAGAGTTGGACGTTAAAGCCAACAGCTAGTGCCCATGGTGTAAATTGAACATGGCTGATGTTGATTCACTTTATACAAGTTGCAGCGACAACTTTTTCTCAATAATTCTTAACTGATATAAAAATAATAATATATAAAGCATGTAAAATGTGTTAGCCCTAGAGGTATTATGAGAACCTCTTGACGCGGCATTTTTCAGTGTGTCAAAAAATAGCTATATATCACTTTGAAGACAGCCCTGACATTTATTAAAAGTTCTCTCATTTTTAATTATCGTTGCTTAAAACATAGTCGCAATCATTATATTACGGACCAATTAGTAATGATGATTATTAATGTCTTTGTTCGCGAGAAAAATAGCTTTATATGGGGAAATATTTTTAGAGAATGTCGAATTACTTTTAGATTCTACTAAGTTGAATAGAACATATTTAACATAAACTTTATATAAAATATTAATTTAATTAAAATTAAATCAAAACACCAATGCTGTAAGGAAATGAAGAATAAACAGAGAATAACGAAACTTGAATAAGGTATTCATTTAACTAACAACACCAACTATTTCAACTATTCATAGCACTGCAATTAAAACGTTCAAGGAGGCGTTAAATTGCGAAGTAACATCTTTTCTTATAAATCCTTATAAAGCAAACTAATTTCTTTAATTATCCTGTTTATTAAAATTTATCCGTTATAAATGGTTAAGTTTTAATAAACAGATTATATATTTAGGTATCTATTAAATATTATACCTTGTTCTGAACTTTTTAAATATATTTTTTTGACAGCTACTTCTTTAAATTGTTTTATAATATTTAGACCATTGCTTAAAAGAACCCAATGGCGACAATTTTCTTTTAAGTTAATCGTTGAAAAATGCGACGCGATGGAAGCCGTTAAAGGACCTCTAGAAGCTCACTTACAAGATGCAAGTATGCCCGAATGCAGCTAACGTGACAAAAAGCGCTAAGTCAGCGAGTCCATACGTTAGGTGTCCGGTAGGAGTGAGCCTGGTATCCTGAGAAATTTATAGCTCTAGCAAACTGGCATTTTGATATTGTTTTACGCCAAACTGACTTTGATTACCTCGTTAAAACTTTATGAGAGAGTATAACAATGCGATAAACGAGTTTTTAATGACAATTTACGCGCGCACTTTAAATCGACAAACAAGGTTATTTAAATCCGAAAAGTCAATTTACCAACATTTCAAAGTCAATTATAACTTACTTTACTTTTGAAAGAGTCTATAAAGCAAGAAGGTAGATAACGAATGATTCTCATTTTTATATTGCATTTTATAAAGTTACATGAATCTTCTGTATTTCTTTTTACCATTAATTTAAAACATACATTTATATGAAATATAGATAGAATGGATATTATTTATTTTTCACTTACGCAGTGAGTAGTGCAGCAGTCTGTGCTCGTCTAACGAAATATTATCTGTTTTGTCAAGAATCATTTTGGCAAGTGTATATATCTTATTATTATGATATATATCATATCAAAATAACTGCTAAAAAGTTCCATTATATAAGAAGACCCAACATTTATATGACAATCACTCACATTTAATAACATATTTTAACTGAAACATAATAAAAAGCAATCAATATAACACAGAACTATCCAAGCGTTTACAGCATCTAAATGAAGATTTATCGCGCAAAAGGAGCATATCCAAAGTTAAATGTAATGTATCAAAGCAATAACGTGTCTGTCCTACGACGCTTATTGGATCGCAGATCTTTGTGCTCGTAACGACTCTGAGGCATCTCTTTTATTAAAACACATCTACGAAGTCAGTAGTTGTCCTTTTAATTAACAATTGTTGCACAGGTACTGCGTCTGAACCTACCCATATCATGAAGCTAAATTCTTCAATTACATTGAGATATATAGAGTTATTATACAATATATAATTCTCGGTCTTTATTTAGAATTGAATACATAAAAGAACGGCTTCAAAGATGGCGTTACAAATCAACATCTCGCTCAAATATGATCGCATCTAAAAACACTTTGAAAGTCCCAATCGCTGGAATTATTGGTGAAACGGTGACCCCGCACTACTCAGCCATTAGATGGGCAATTTGTTTGGCTACTGTCGAGTAAGCCTTTAATCTCGCATCCCACTCGGCTTTAAGTGAGACCCTGGTACATTCAAATAAAGCGCTCATTTTCATTTACTTTTTTCCCAAAACTGTAACGTTGATACGCCCGGAGCGAATGTTCGCATTTCCTATTTATGGAGCTTTTTTGTTTGTCATTATTTTATGCATCTACATCATTGTCATATATATGTATGGTGTAATTCTTTACTTCTCTATATCGTTAGTCGCACAATAATTGAGCCAATACATACAGTGACAGGGTTTTACTTTCTAATGTACCACATTGTTAAATCAGTGTAGAATACTGTCCAGCTAAACTGCGATTTAATTAGGGCTAAAGTACACCCTAAAAATCCTTTTAAAATATGAGATTGGTATATCCGTGTTTGTTTTCCGTTACCTTCTAACAAATAAATGGGGAGCTCCGTATTGCAACCCTTGTGTGAACAGAGTGGCACTGTATCAGGTGTCGAGGTAACAAATGGAAAATGTTTTTCGCTTAAGTGAAGCATCAACCAGCGGTCCCAGCCAATTGACTATAATTTATTTCAGTAGTCTTCAATATTTATTATAGCTTTAGGCTAACAATATTTCATAAATTTCGTTAAAATATTTAATGTTGCGTGAGATTTATAGTGAAATTAACTTTCTTGATTTTGTTTCAAAATATTAGGCATAATAAGAATTTGGAAAACGTGCTTAGCTGTTTATCCAAAAGCTTTCAACCATCAACAATAAGATAACAACACACTGCATGATCGATCAACACACTGTATGATATTAAATTATTAATTATGATACCTAGGTAAACACTGAAAATGTTTAGAAAATGAAAAACGGCTTATGTAGAAAGTTGCCATTACTTTTATTGTTTTTCGAAGTAATCTCCGTTCCTCTATACACATCGTCGCATTCTTTGGAACCACTAAGAAAAGCAGTGGGCCCATTCTTCCTTAGGGGTCTCTTTCCACCACGTCCACGCTTAAATTCGTTAATCCAATTGTAAATAGTGGTACGATATGGGGCTTCATTAAAAAATGCTGATCGCAGCCTAACATAGCTTTGTTGTTGAGTAAGCCAACAACGAAAGTCATAATAAATCATTGACCGAAAATTGTCTCGTCTTAGGGTCATTTTCACGTGTAACAAGAGATTTAGATTTGCCGCCAATTCACAAAAACAAATGAAAAAATATACTACATTAGGTTACCAAAGAGTACTAAAATTGAAATCTAAAAAGTTTTCATTAGCAATGTTTCTAACTAGCTAGTTCTAAACATTTTTAGTGTTTCCCACGTATTATACTTGTTAGTAAATGCATTAAGCAAATATCAGTTCTAAAAAAATATTTTCAAATAAAATACGTTTACGGATAAAAATAAATAGCAATCCTAGTTTTTTGCTTTTCCGATAATTATTTTACTCCTTGAAAGTTAAAAGCTTGGAAATAACTAATAACTAGAAAAAAATAATCGTTTTTTTTAAAGTATGGCATTTGTATCGATGTATGCCACGATGTCCAACTTTGCTAAGGCTACGTCCGCATAGGCAGGAGGTTTGCTTAGCGCCTAGCGCCTAGAGGCTTGCCGCCTGGCTACTTGCTAGGTGACTACGGTGGCCGGACTAAAGGTGTCTTGCGTAGTGGCTCGCTAGGTGCGTTGGTCATTTGTTTGTCGGCACGTTAGCGACATGTCACTTTCAAAAATAGCTCTGAAACTGCTACTTACAGAAAAATATTCTTTAAAATATACAACTTCACGACCTTCTCTACCATGTTGGGTCCAAGACATAAATAAGTTACGGTCAAGTCATGGGGAGTTTAATGTTCTGTATAAACAATTGCGTAATTATGACGAAAAGTTTTACGAATATTTGCGTATGCCCAGAGAAACATTTGATCTACTTTTCAGTAAAGTTAAAGTAAAATTGACTCATTTGGATACTCATCTACGAAAAAGCATAACAGTATTTTTCTACTTCGATTGCTACCTCTTCCCGTAGCTTTAAGACGACTGCATTTTTATGGAATTGATTAGAGGGATTCCACAGAGGTTCCCTTTTAAAAACTATTGAAATTAATATTTCAGCCACCACGAAAATGCTTCGCGCCTAGCGACAAAAAACCAACACGTTTGTTTACTTCGATACACGCTAAGCGACTAGCTAGGCGCCAAGCGCGCAATGCGGCCGTTCGCGAAGACTCTAGAACGTTCGTTTTACTAAGCTACTCGCTTGGTGACTCGCTAGGCGCTAGGCGCTAAGCAAACCTCCTGCCTGTGCGGACGTAGCCTAAGCGACTTTGTTAGCTAATTCTTGGCTAACCGAGCCGCTAAACGATGTTCTAATCATAAACTGCCTGCGTTATTAGTTTGATATATATACCGATTCATTAAAAAAACATATTGAGTAGTAGTAATTAGTAGTAGTAGTCGAACTATTGACTTTATTCTGTGTTAACAGAATCATACGTGGTATTATCAATTAGAGGCCAATAGTATTTCCCGTTACACATACCATGAAGGGCACTAGACTTCATAACTATAAATCCTCTTCTCTTATAAGTACCAACGTAGTACCAGCGTATATTATTTGGACCGTAATCTGTTTGAATTCGCGGCCAGGTATATACGAGGGTTCTTTCGGTTCATTGCACAATGAAATTGCTTCGTTGTGGTAAACTAAATGTTTTTACACCAAAAATCTCGTGGAAGTATTCAATTTATTAATCTGGTCAATTCGAAGCTCAACAATACGCAACAATACGTATCACTATAAACGAATAGTAAAAAATAACGCATTGTTATTGAGGTATCTGGTATTCAGAAATGAATTATAATATTTGTGGCTATATTATTATTTATTGGTAAGCACGAATGCCAAAGGATATCTAAATAATTTATTAGCGCCCGCATTTATGGATAAAAACACGTCAGATTTAAATAAACAATTTAAGGAAACATAAACGCAAGTACATCAAAACATTGTTTCAATTTGAAGTATGCAATTTTCTAAAGTCTGTTAAAACGAATTCTGAACGGAAATATTTCTTTGCAAATCATTTGCACTATACAAGATTATTTTCATTGCAAACGAAAGCACTTAAACTCGAAGACGGACTGTAATTTTAAACTCCAATTAACAAATGTGAAACTTCGGGGAGGTCAATTAAGAAATGTCGTGTTAAGAAAGCGAATGTTAATTACTTCAATTTCACTTCCCTGCTGGATTCAAACTAGTGCTTACCAATCTGTAACAAATCAGAATTTTAACGAGTATCCTCATTAGGAAAAATTCAATCATAACTTAGGAGCAGGTAGTAATCAAAATCACTCATCGTAGATTTGGTTTTATCTAATTATGTGATGATTGAATTAAAAACATATGTCAAGCAGCTCCAGAAGTGAATCGTATAAAAATAATTTAATCATATAGGTAACATAATGTACACTTACTCATCATCAAACAACATCAAACATTGACTCGTCAGTAAAGAAATACATATTAATGCTTCTAATTTTACATTTACTGCCAGTTCTCAAATCAAGGGCGTAGAACGGAAGAGAAGAACTGGAAATAAACTCTCCGCCACTCTTTTTAATCGCCATTTTTTTTACACAATGTTTGTAAGGAGCAATACATTGAAACAAATATATATATATCTATATGCATGGATTTAACATTTATAATACAAGAACAAAAGGCAGCATAAAAAGTATACATAATAAGAAAATCATCTAACATTTATAGAATATCAATAAATATTGAAAGACTGTCTTATGATTTACGATATTTTTTTCAGGTCTATGGACGCATTTTGCCATATGTTAATTTATCTTTCCTTGTTTGTCTTTAAGGAAACAAATACTCAAAATAAGGTCGTATAAGTAGAAGTCGACTAGTTAAATCGAATATTAAGTCCGCAAATTACCGCCACCATAGGATTGTAAATTATTGATGCTAATATTTTGAGAACCATAATAATACAAAGATATAAAAAATATAAATAATGGAGTGGTCAAAGTGTCAAGAAAATCGGAATCAATTTTCTACATCAGTTGGGTCGTTTTCCACGTAATCACGTTTTTATAGGTCAACCTTTATCACCTATAGTAGCTTGATAGATCTTGAGTGTACTCTACACTCTTAAGTCTGCCATGAGAAAGATATCGTTTCATAAAAAACCGACAATATAAAAGTGTTGAGCCGAGTGCTTGTTTACTCGAAAATCTAGAGAAGGGTACTTACCGTATTAATTCCATAATTACGTTTTCAGGTCTTTTGGAATCGAAAAATAAATATTTTTTTCTAAAAAAAGTGGCTTAGTGGTTAACGCCCTAGCCGGGTTGAAAGATTTTCTGAACATAAATCACTTTTGAAATAGGAAGCAAAAGTCTGCCTGTCCCGTACGGAGCTGTAAACATCACGTTCAAGCTTGCCTCTGCAGCCACTTTCATGCAAATTTTGTACAGCGGAAGGGTACTAGCTACTAGCTATTGTTATATTGTGACGAAATCGGAAGCTGTCTTAATGTGTGGATACCAACATTAGGGATAATGAACGATTCTGAGTAAGACTGTTGGTCTATGTTCCATCAACCGCTAGCCCAAAGTTTTGTTATCAAACAACAACGACACAAAACAGCAAGTTGCGTAACTTTTAAGATATCTCAAGTAAGAAAGGTATTATTGTGTCTGTTTCAGTTAAACTTTACTGCTTCCGTATTTCACCTTTTGGCAAAAGCTTTTATAGAACAACTATTGTTAAAGAGAAGGTTTTATACAAACGGTTCTCCGTGACTTCGTTCTCGTGGAAAACAAATGTAGACCACGAAGTCCAATATGCTATTTCGGTCTATAAATGTCTAGGCAGACCAATTTTTATCCAGATCCGTTTGGGTATTCTTCACAAGGAAGGCTGTATTGTTTTATGTACTTCTATTATAGTAGTGTATTTTGATTTGTGAAGTTTCTCATATCATAGAAATAAGCCCGTTATTGTCATGGCCAGAATAGTAAGCAAATATTGGTGAGAGTTATTTGGGCAAAGAATCAAATAGACGATCCTAATTAGATTTTTGTTTGACAAATATAAGAAATTGTTATCATTTTCTCTCCACGAATATTTGCTGTGATAAGTTTATCCAGAGCATGACCTAAATATCGGATAATATAAAATATGGGCATTGACATTGTTGACTATTTCGGAGAACTAGGATATAAATCCTATAGTATAAGATCCCGATATACAACGACCTTCACCGAGATGCTTATTTAATGAAACGTATTTTATATTTAATTTAATATGTCAGTAAATATAATCCATATGGGTTGCCTAGCAAATTTCAGGCCAGAGTATGTTTAATTAATATTTTAAAAAAATATTTTTTTATAATTGGCATGTAGTAAATTTTTAAATTTTTGTCAATCAATATTTTTAATCAGGGTAGTATTATATATTATGTATCACTATAACTTTCTTTTTTACTAAAGATGTATATATACTTTAGTGTCACATAAAAATATACACATAAATAATTAATTGATTAAAAACAACCTAACGTTTGCATATTCTATGGGCCTCATACTTTCGATTGGTATAGAATTTATCTAATAATCATACCGGTGAAATGTTTAAAAAAATATATTTTTTTAAATATTAATTAACATACTCTGGACTGAAATTTGCTAGGCAACCCATATGGATTATATTTATTGACATATTAAATTAAATATAAAATACGTTTCATTAAATAAGCATCTCGGTGAAGGTCGTTGTATATCGGGATCTTAGACCACTAGTAGTACGGGAGGTAGCAACGTTTTCGAGAAAGAATTTCAGGTCAGCTGATTTTGTGATATGTCTTCCTTCTTGCACTTTCGGTTAGAGTCTGGGCAATCTGGCTGGCGGTAGTGGTTGCGTTCTTTAGTGCGCATCCTATCTGTCCAGCCAATATCCTGGATATTAAAAGCATTTTAAGAAGCGTAATTTTTAATTTTTCGTTTTTAAAATAGTCTGCCTGACATACTTTTTTTATTGCCAGACATTTTTCACATTGCTAACTATGTGCCAGACGCGATTTAAGTTTTTTTTTTTAAAAATTTCAAAGTATTTTAGAATGTCTGTAATTTTAATATTATGTTATTTAAATATAAGAAAAACTAAAAATGAATTTGCCAGACATTAATTCGATTGTTAAGTCTTGAATTAAAACGAAAAAGTATTGCAGTATGATGAAGCATTGCATTTTAAGAAGCGTAATTTTAGATTTTACCTTTTTAAATAAGTCTACCTGACATACTTTTTTTATTGCCAGACATTTTTCACATTGCTAACTATGTGCCAGACGCGATTTTAAGTTTGTTTTTTATAAAAATTTCAAAGTATTTTAGAATGTCTGTAATTTTAATATTATGTTATTTAAATATAAGAAAAACTAAAAATGAATTTGCCAGACATTAATTCGATTGTTAAGTCTTGAATTAAAACGAAAAAGTATTGCAGTATGATGAAGCATTGCATTTTAAGAAGCGTAATTTTTAATTTTTCCTTTTTAAATAAGTCTACCTGACATACTTTTTTTATTGCCAGACATTTTTCACATTGCTAACTATGTGCCAGACGCAATTTTAAGTTTTTTTTTATAAGAATTTTAAAGTAGTTTAGAATGTCTGTAATTTTAATATGATGTTATTTAAATATAAGAAAAACTAAAAATGAATTTGCCAGACATTAATTCGATTGTTAAGTCTTGAATTAAAATGAAAAAGTATTGCAGTATGATGCCTTTCATTGGTAATAAAAACATTTACGTAAGTTTTAATAAATGTTATTCATACAAAGTGATAAATAACTAAGTAAGTAATTAAAACTATTGAAGAATCATTATCGTGTGAAGAACACGAAGAATCTGATTCTAGGATTCTTTTTCATATTTGCCAAATCGATTTTGACGCAGAAGTTGTTATAGGTACGCTGTTCTGATTCTGAATAAAAACAAAAAAATTAAAAATAACGCTTCTTAAAATGCAATGCTTCATCATACTGCAATACTTTTCATGACATTTTAAATCAAGGCTTAACAATCGAATTAATGTCTGGCAAATTCATTTTTAGTTTTTCTTATATTTAAATAACATAATATTTAAATTACAGACATTCTAAAATACTTTGAAATTTTTATAAAAAAAAAAACTTAAAATCGCGTTTGGCACATAGTTAGCAATGTGAAAAATGTCTGACAATAAAAAAAGTATGTCAGGTAGACTTATTTAAAAAGGAAAAATTAAAAATTACGCTTCTTAAAATGCAATGCTTCATCATACTGCAATACTTTTTCGTTTTAATTCAAGACTTAACAATCGAATTAATGTCTGGCAAATTCATTTTTAGTTTTTCTAATATTTAAATAACATAATATTAAAATTACAGATATTCTAAAATACTTTGAAATTTTTATAAAAAAAAACTTAAAATCGCGTCTGGCACATAGTTAGCAATGTGAAAAATGTCTGGCAATAAAAAAAGTATGTCAGGTAGACTTATTTAAAAAGGAAAAATTAAAAATTACGCTTCTTAAAATGCAATGCTTCATCATACTGCAATACTTTTCATGACATTTTCATTTTAATTCAAGGCTTAAGCCTTAACAATCGAATGAATGTCTGGCAAATTCATTTTTAGATTTTCTTATATTTAAATAACATAATATTTAAATTACAGACATTCTAAAATACTTTGAAATTTTTATAAAAAAAAACTTAAAATCGCGTCTGGCACATAGTTAGCAATGTGAAAAATGTCTGGCAATAAAAAAAGTATGTCAGGTAGACTTATTTAAAAAGGAAAAATCAAAAATTACGCTTTTTAAAATGCAATGCTTCATCATACTGCAATACTTTCTCGTTTTAATTCAAGACTTAACAATCGAATTAATGTCTGGCAAATTCATTTTTAGATTTTCTTATATTTAAATAACATAATATTAAAATTACAGACATTCTAAAATACTTTGAAATTTTTATAAAAAAAAACTTAAAATCGCGTCTGGCACATAGTTAGCAATGTGAAAAATGTCTGGCAATAAAAAAAGTATGTCAGGTAGACTTATTTAAAAACGAAAAATTAAAAATTACGCTTCTTAAAATGCTTTTAAAATCCAGGATATTACCTGGACAGATAGGATGCGCACTAAAGAACGCAACCGCTACCGCCAGCCAGATTGCCAAGACTCTAACCGAAAGTGCAAGAAGGAAGACATATCACAAAATCAGCTGACCTAAAATTCTTTCTTTTCAAACGTTGCTACCTCCCGTACTATAGGCTATATAGCCATACACAAGCAACACACAAAACTTTAATGATACCTGCTAGGGATTTGGACAGTGTTTAATAAAGAAAACTGACAAGGCTGTATTTATAAGAGACTTGGATTTAAACAACATTCAATTGTTTATTGTAAACAATACCACCTGTGCTTCAAAACATCTGTGCCAATAATGACTCTTTAAGCCAAAAGGATAAATTACCAAACACTATTAAAATTTACTCAGACTAGACACCAACCCAGCGTGAATATTTAAAGTGCATTAAAGAGAAATGCAAGTTATAATTAGAGGAGTATCCTTAAAAAGTAAACTGGTAGGAATCACAACTAAACAGAAATATAGTAATAATTGGTACTAATAAACCGGTAAACAATCGCCTACAAAAAAACTCGAAGCAGCCCGAATATTTTGCAGAGGGCAAAAAGTACTTTCACCTAGACTCCAACCAACAAATTGTATGGACCAAAATGTTAAACCCACCCCAAAGGGATAGGATTAATAAGAATAATATACATGAAATTAATTTAAGAAATGAAATTAATTTCATGTATATTATTCTTATTAATCCTATCCCATATAGTGTAAAATAAAAGCTCATTTCATAAAAACTTTAACCTCAACACAAATAACCTTGCTAAACTGTTGATATTAAAAGCTTGACCTAGTGAATATTTTATAATAATCTTTTTTTCATTTACAAATTTGTCATTATGGAGCTTGATTTTATACTTCACTTTAAAATAAAAAGATATAAATTTCACGAATAACAAGCTAAATAAAACTTTATGTTCTTGTAATTTTTTTTAATTACTTAGAAATGAATTGTTTGGAAAACTGTTTACTTTCAAAGATTACAAGACTTTGCAAATACAATTCAGAGGTCTGTATAACAATCCCACTCACTTTCTGAACGCCTTCATCCCCTGGCGTTGAGTAATGATGTGGGGTCTCTTTGCATCTTCTACCGCTTTTATCACAGAGGGTGTTCAGTGGAGTTGTTCAGAATACCTGTTACTTCATAGGACGTCGAGGCAGAATACGAAATTCCTCCCGTATCCAATGTTCCACAATTGAGCGTTTTGAAAACCTTCTGTCATTGTGTGTGTCCATGTAACATGAAGGCAGTGGCGTCATATAACATGAAGTAAGCCTCATATCTGTTTGCCATCTGTTCTATAAAAAAACAAAGATAGATAGACTTATATATTTGTAAATAAAATTGTATTTTTTTAATGATTGGGTAATTAACGACCTAAGGTTCGATGTCGAATCATCTTTATATTTTATTTGACGTTAAAAAGAAGTGCCATTTTAGGTATATAATTATTGAAATAAATGATTTGACTTGATTTCACTTGACTCGAATATTTAAAAGAAATTCAAATTATAAATCAATTAATTACTTTTTAAACTTTATAGTGTCACTATCATCGTATGTTTCTATGCCGTTATTGCTCGCTTGTACTACAATCGCATAGTGTGTTAAACAGGAAGAGTATAAATTAAATAAACAGCGGGTAAATTCCTTGTTTATTCCCTTCTAATTAAGTCAGAAATGGTATCTAAACATTGGTAACGGTAGAATTTGAAAGGGCTAACAATTTCCCTCGTTGTCTGCAATTTCAATTTCTTACACTTTGTAATAAAATTCATAATTTAAATAATGATGACGTTTCTGCTACGTTATCGCCGACAGAATGTTAATAGATAGTTACATTCAATATATTTCATACAATACTTTAGGTGTAATCGGTCAAAACTTTCAGTAGAATGATACATTATATTCCTGTATTAATAAACCAGTATCGGGACGAGGGCAATTAACACATCCAATAATAAAAAAACACTGCAGTGTAACCTTCACTTTTATGCATTTAAAACATCGCCTTAGTTTATAAATAGAACATTAAAATGGGCTTTTAAAGCTTGAATTTATTTCTAATTTCAATTTTATGAATAAACCCCTAATTGGGTGAGCGCCAAATTGGATTTCTAAAGGCGAACGGTTTTGTTGTAATTTGTTGCAGTTAATACAGCGTACAATGTTCAGTGAAATGAAAAGGTAACTGTTGGGGCATGCAACATACGCTAGCTCATGAATAACACATATGTACTCTTAGTTTAACAGGGACTTAGATATTGTCACTAGCTTCTGCCATTGACAGCTTCTATTTAATCTCTAAAATACGAAACTAATTAATATACGAGTTCATGGCAATGTCAGTCCTGGGTGTCGGGCGGAACAACAGTTGAATGTAATTATACATACAAATATGTTGGTTGACATTCATTCTATTTCCCAGTTAAACTCTCAGTAAAGGAACTCTCAACGAACTGCACGAAACCTCGTAAAAGTTGACCTTAATTCGGATTTGTTTAATTGTTATTATGGAAATTCAGTATTAAATATGGGTGCTTAGCGCTTTTCCTCGTTGATCTTAGAATAAGCTTGAAATTTTGTGCACAAGGTTCTTTGGGATTGAGTATTTGCCACGCCCGCATGTTCTTTAAATTACGACAGCGAATAAAATAATAAAACGAGATATATCTGTGAAAAGAAATCCACCTAGCGTCGTCTCAAATAGCAGGCGTATTTGGTGTCCTGGTGGAAAGAAACACATACATTAATTGCAGATATAGTAGTCAATTTAAATCTCCGCAGAAGTATTATTATCATACACCTTTGAAAGGAAATTCGTTTTCCTCGTAGTCCGCTCTATGTAAACATTCAGAGATAAAATTTAAAAAGGCTCTTTATTTCACCCTTCCTGGCTCAAATATTGATTGATGTAGGTACGTTTTTATATCAATCGTAAAACATTTATTTTAAGGAAACCTCAAAGGATCGTTGAAGTTCAGAGAAAAGCAAGCGAGCGCTCCTAATGGAAAGTTTAAGGCTCTATCAAACTGATAGAGCTTCACTGCAGTCTTAGATTTCAAGTTTATTCTCTATTTTGTTAATTTCCAATGTTGGCAAAAGGCGCTTGAGATTATCTAGTAACTTCGGCTTCCTTATATTATCTTAATTGAACCAGCCAAATATTTTAGATGAAATACAATATTGTGACTGACAAACTTCGTACAAGGGAATTTATTACAGCTCCTAAGTATTGATTTTGATGATATTGTGTTTTAAATGAAAATAGTTTATAGTCCCGAACTCTATGAACCATATTAGATATGTGGCATATTATATTCTCGATACGTTAAGAACTTTACATACAAATATATATCTTTTATCTACGTATATACACAATACCCTGAGGTACATGATTAGTATAGCTGCTATTTTATTTTGCGGTAGCAAGCGAGGTTTCAACATTTTTTTATGAAAATATATAACTAAAGCAAATGTTTTCTTTGTGATTTCAAGTTGGATCACAAAATAACAAATCGAACTTAATTTAAGCGAAATAAATACGAATACCATAAACTTTAACTAATACGAAAACTATACAGAAAGGCATATGTTTTGAAAGTAGACGTTACCTTCTTATTATGTGAATTATTTAGTTTGTCCTATACTTCGTTATTTCCTAGGCATTCGTTATTCTTATATGAGCAATGTAAAATGTATGAGCAAAGCAATTTAATGATTACCTGCGTAAGGACATCATCACACCAGATTAAAAATATCTAAGAGTAGGCTTTTAATACATAGTGCCATATTTAGTAGCCGTTTAATAATATGAATTAAATAAAAACACAAAAAATTTGATCATTTCATCTATTTCATATAACAATCATTTTTATACCATTCTTTTTACAAAGTGATATAATTAGCATTTATAATACAACTATTGTGCTATTTACAATCTACAATTACACGTATCTACAAATAAAACTCATCTAAATGCAAATTATATTGAATCTTAGTAATATTAACATTAGCAACATTACTTTGAGCTATTATCTAAAACATTTAATGCTAAAAATTATGGTCATCAATGAAAATACAAATAGTTGAAATAAATTACTTCTTTTTGTTTTAGTGCACACGTATTTATTTTTTCGAGTTTGTTTTAAAACCGTAATTGGAATGTAAAAAAATTATATATTAAATACTTCGATTACAATTTAATTTGAAAATGTGTTAGTAATAATAAATATTCATAGAAAATTATGTTTATATTGTAAGAACTGAATGAATCAACATCTCACTCCCTTTTAATATTTTAACTCCACTCCCGTCCCCAAGTATGTACATTAGTCAGTATAATATATGATATTTAAATAATGAAGTTTTTGCATTGCCACAAAATTCGTATTGAATATAACGTTAACTTATTCCAACTTAAAATAAACAATATTTCAGCTACTTTCTAAATACTATTAAAATTATGTAATATAATTGATTTTTTTCTTCTAATTGTACTAATTGACATTTCTATATTATTTTATAAAAGTGTTGGTATAAAAAAATTTAACAAAGTGCTTCAAGACTGTCGTAGAATAAAAAAAACTGTTGACCAATAACTAACAAAATAATATGTATATATAGAACATACATAATGAATAGAAATACGATACATCTATTATAGTACCTACATTTTTAAAGACCAGATAATGTTATTGTACGATGAGCTCTCTCAATATGAACTGTTTACCAATACATTTCCATTCCCTATTTGTCATTTACAATGTTTACCACTGATACATCGACACAATACAACGGCAATATCGTTGGGTTTACGTGAAATATCGACTTCTATGTACAATCTATTAATTTAAACTAAACAAGTGGTACAAAAAGTTCATAGCCTAACATTAACTTGATTTATACTATAAAATGTTTTAGTAAGGACACGGGGTAGATTAATAATAGCACTGAGTGTGTTTTTAATTGTTGCGGCGATCGCGCGGAGGCGGCCGGTGCAGGAGTTGGCGGGCCGAGTCTATTGTTAGCGCGAACTACTTGTGATCGCCAACGCATTGTGTACAAAGGCTGCTGACGTGATAGAGCTACTAACCTGTACAAATAATATGATAATTGATAAATTAAAAACATTACATACTATTAACATCTCATACTTTTTAACATTCATGATACTTTTATATTTATCGTCTATAATATTATCATATAATGTTTAACATAATTAAATGTTCATTAAACTATTCAGTAACTCATAAATCGATATACCAATTTAGATTATGCACACTAAACTCTGTAATCAAAGTCATTTACCATGAATATTAATACGATCTGAAAGTGATAATTTTGATTGGTTAATATGTATAAAAAGTTAATATATATGTAAGTTGTTTATATAGTTACATACAATTCGTAAATAGCGTTTTCAAGGACCTATTCGATTTTTAACTTTAAAAATTTTAATTAACCAAACTTTCCTTATGTTTAACTTTAGAAAGTTGTCATGATTTACACGGGAAAATTCCATTTAAAATCCATCCACGTACGACACGAATTTCTAATACGTACAAAAAGAGCTGTGTACCGTGAAACACATTTTAACTGTAAAGGTATGCGCTTCCAGGGGCCCTTTCGGTAGAGTAACTTATTAAAGCTAGGAGCATTCATAAATAATTTAACGAAACGGATCTTTTTCGCTTTCTTTTGATAAAGATGTCGTTAAACTTGAAAGCACCCGTAAAAGGATGATTACAATGACGTAATGCGTGCTTTCTTGTCAACTTTTGAATGCTGTTAAAAAGGTTAAAAAATGCTTCTAACATTGAGCTATTCGAAGAATTTACATGTAGGCCTAAGTATCAGTAAATAATAGATGTTTTCTTTTCAACGCCTTACGCATAGTTTCATATTTACCAGACCTATTAAAAATGAATATGGTACAAAACTTTAAATTAAATGCTATGGTAAGTAGGATACGCTGTTGTGATGGGAAAAAACTTATTCAGAAGCAAAGCCGGTTTTAAACTCAGTTTAATATTTCAGTTTAGAGGGCTTTGTTTCATTATTAGTAATTTATTAGCCTAACTTAGAATTGGTACAATAAACACAAAAGAGGAAGACTACTAAGAAGGTGTATATATACTAGATTAAGGAAACACCAGATGGTATTTGGCAGAGAGTGGCACAGTGACGGACAGGAATGGCGGGATTTGGAAGAGGCCTTTGGGCACACAGATAGAAATATAAAATATGTGTTTAAGTGTATAAGTATATGAAATGAAAGGCTATTATTATTAATATAGATTTTAAGATATACTAAAATCATCAATGTATATTCAGACACAAAGACAATTATAAAATCAGGTGTTTAGTTTATTTGTTACCTGATGACAACAGTATTTAATCTCCAAGGCAGGGTGTATGTGTGGTTCTTATGTCTTGCACAAAATGTATAGAGCAGGTCACCAGCCGAAGCGGCAAGGCCGCCCTCATTGTGGACACCTCTGCCTGACCATTCGTGAATTGTTATATTCCAAGAACTGCACGATTTGTCCTATGATATAAAAATCTTATTAATATAAATATAATTTAAATATTGTTAATTTACACAATAGTTACTAAATTAAAATTGATTACAAAATGATGCTTTAGGAGCTAAAAATGAAAATTTTGACAATATTTGTACGTTGTTAATTTATTTACAGAAGAAAATTGGTTTAAAAATATTTAGTGAAAAACGTTACATAAATTCCAATTAAAAATTTAGTCAAATTGTAAAATAAATGAACATTCTACCTGTTCGGAAGATATATCAATGAAAAGTTGTCGTTCGACGTTGGAATCTAGGACCCAGGTGCATTGCTGATAGAAAAATTCATTCAGACTGCCAGTGACTGATACATTTCGTGATGATATTTCACCTATCAAAAGAAGAGTATTTTTATAAATGTTACATCTCTATATTAGCTCGAAAACTCTATTCAAAATGATTTCATCATTAGAATACTACATTATCTGGAGTAATATAAGCTACATTTATTCCCAAATATGGTCGCTGTATTCAATAAAATTTCTGCTTAAACAAAAGGTATTAAGAGCTCATTAAAAAAATTATCGACATCCGCTCGTAAACCACTAATTCAATATTCGTTTAATGTTAAATTGTCTATTGAATGTAAATAAAGATGCAAAGGCCGAAGAAATTAATCGTCCTCAGCTGCAACTACATAATTCAATTAGCCCGCATAGCGCTGAAAAAAGGTGAAACAAAAATTGTACGGGCACGAATATGAAAATGTAGCGACAAGTCACCACAATAGCGACTATGTAATTGGAACTTTACGACCTTGTTCAAGGTTTTTTCGTCTCGTTCGTACCACGAGCGTGAAACTGGGTCGGGGTACGTAATTTTCTCGGACACGCCTCGCGCCATTCAGAACAATATTCCCTTCGTTCAGAATGAAACGGAGATGCATAAATAGCGTGTTTGCTATTTTTATTCAAGTACATCATTCCTTCAACTTTTGTGATAACGAAGATACACATCAGCATGAAAATTATTTAATCTTTTTAAAACTTAATTTGTTTAAATTTTATACAAATATAATACGTCTATGTATAAATAATAATAGTAGCTCATTTTCTGTTATAATTTTCCGTTTTCTCGGAAGGGCGCGAATTTAACAGTTGGTTTTCGCGTGACGCCATTTGAGATGATGTGAGTTCATTTCGGATAAATTACCAATTATCCCTCGTCTCCACTGATGGAGGGTTGTAAAATAATACGTCATATTCTAGTTGTATGAAGACGTTAAAGCGTTGTTACAACATTTTGAAATTTGGCTATCAAACGCACAGACTACTAAATATCTTACATTAAAATTCAATTATTTGACTATAATACAGATATTGTTTTAAATTCGTCAGATAGTAAATTTTTAAGGAAATATTTCTTTTGATTTTACCTGAATGAGTAGTATACGTGCGTTGGCCACACATAGAGTCGTCGTTGAAGCTATAAGCCGCGGCGTAATCGAAGCCACGGCTAGCGTAGGTGTAATGCGCCACTGAATACTCTAGACGGAGGCTTGTCCAACTTCGTACAACCACGGGTAGCCAGGTGGACTAAAATATTATTAAAGAATTTATGGATTAGATTCAGATTTAGACTTAGAGTCGAGACTTAACGCAAACTAGTACGTCCTAATATACAATGTACACAAACGTAACTATGAAACTTGCCCTTAGATACTAGCTGTTGATCACTTAGTTCACACTTCAAACAATGAAATACGTACATATTTATTTCTAAGCAGAAATTATTAAAAAGTAATATATATAAGAAAAATATTTTTTAAATTCCAACGTTCCTTCATTTTTTTATTGCTGTTTTACTTTTATGAAAATTTATACATACGGACTTCACCGCGGAAACATTTGGGGAGGCTTCCTAGAACCTCAAAACGTCAACATCTGTTAAAAACTCGATTTTCGAAAATTTTCAATTTTCTTAGCGGTAAGTTAAAAAGAGGAATAATAAAAATATCAAAAAAATAATAATAATGAAACATAAAATTTTATTTATTCCCTATTTTAATTCGCCCAGCGAAGCGGGCGGGAAACGGCTAGTATTATATAAAGTAATTTATAATTTATATATAATTATAATAAAGATGAATTATTAAGTAACTATTTAATAATTCATCTTTGTGCATAGGTACAAAAAAGAATGTTATATCATAGTTTTTAATATGAAAAAATTAACTCGTTACATAAGCGTAAAAATTATGGCAGCAATAATATATCTTATTTGCTAACCGTATCGAGACTTAATATAATAACATATATATCAAGACTCGATACGTGTTGGCAAATACAAAACATATGATTAGTTATGCAAAGAACCGCGGTCGAATATTTCCTCGAAACCTTTTATAACCGAACCAACCCGTAGACTTAATAAGTTGATTTTTTGCATACTGATAATAAAAAGTAAGGGACAGAACCCTAATCTTTTCTCTGGGGGAATGGAAATATTGGGGTTTACGTTCCAATACCGATATTGACTTAAATAGTTTACATAAAAGAAATTGGGTACAATAAGAACGCGGTATGCGAATAATGGAACAGTGCGCAGAACGTAGTTCGTCCAAGCATAATGTACGACACATGACATACCGCGAGTTATGTGCTGTATGACCGGAGCGATGCACAATACATAACCAACAGATTAATGTGGCTCTCCGTCCAAGAATGAAAGCCTAGTGCGGTTTATCATATTACACCACTGACATTTGCTTATTTAAAATTTATCGTCACCTGGCTAGTATGAGAATAGGTCTCATTTAAAAATATGTATATATATTCCTGATATTGTGGCAGACTACACAATCACTAATAATAAACGCCGACGGTAATTGCCATTATATTGAAATATTGGTTTTGTCATTGTCCAACTCTATAAATTATACAGATGAGAATGGCTTCCAAATATATCTCGTCACATTTTTATTAGTTTTTCATGCGAAACTTTGTCACCAGAAAGTTGGAATATGGTTATCATTTAATTACTTTAAACGGGATGTGATTTTACTTTGTCTCAACTTTTTGATTAATTGATATACTAATAAGCAATGTAAATAAATAAATCTGTAATAATTCAAGAAAAATATTTTCAGTTTCAGACCGTAGAGGGATTTTTTTTGTCTTCTTATATACTTTAACAATCCATTACTACTATTTTGGAATTGTATATTTTTATATTTGAACATTGTAAAAACACATACACATGTAGATGAAGGCTAATGTTTTAATAATAATTCCTGCACTGTAAGATTTTACAAACCAACTGTGGACTTTTACTTACACGTGGTACATCAACATTTATACTTTTTCAATCTCATGGTACACCAGAAGGCTAGTTAAATATAAGATCACAGTGTTCAATATTATATTAAAGGACTTCCTGTCTTTACAATATTGGCAGCATAGTTGATAAATTATTTAGTGGTCGCTTTCAAGATGGCCCCTCATGCTACGGTCGGCCCGCGCTTTATTGCTATTACATACTTAATACTAACCCTCTTACTTAATTATGCGGACAGGCCGCAGCCGTATAAGCTAGAAAGGGGTAACATACGCCCATATCGACATGGAACGATAATAATTATCCACGGCATATTTTTATTATGAACCGTAAATGTTTATTAACATTTATTCGGGCAATTCCTAAACAGAGTTTTGACTGTCGCAACAGTTTGACTAATTTATTTCCGTAGAATAATATTTCAACAAAGCAAGTCTGTATTTTATCAAGTTATCAATATATTAAATAAGTTAATCATAAAATAATTATTTCAAAGGATGTAAACATATATAATAAAGTAAAAATGGCGAGATTACTTTATCCAGTTAGTTTGTGTTGTATGTGTAGTAAGGGGCTTTGACCTGACGTAGCGGGTAGTATCGCGCGTAGAGGCTTTACTAAATCCTTAGCGTGAGCCCCACAGACATTTCAAAAAAGAATGAGCTTTATTTAAACAACTGTAACTCGCATAATTAAAATAGCAACACTCACAAGGGAAATGTAATAATACCCAGAACCCACTATAGAACTTTCAATATTCCTGAGTACATATGGTAAACGAGGAGGTAACACTGGGCGAGAAATATAAATATCTATCTTATACTTCTTAGCTTAAGCTTTATTATATAGCTTAAGCTAAGAAGTTACAAATATATATGTATTTATTTTTTATAACATGGAGAAAACGGTCGGCAGGAGGCTCACTTGATGTTAAGTGATACCGCCACCCATGAACACACTCAATGTCAGAGGGATCGCGAGTACGTTGCCGGCCTTTTAAGAATTGATACGCTCTTTTCTTGAAGGACCCTAAGTCGAATTAGTTCAGAAATACTTTAGTGGACAGCTGATTCCACATAGTGGTGGTGCGCGGCAGTTTCTGCCATTTTAATAAAAAAATGAGTTCCAACAGATTTGTGACAGGCCTTCAATCTGCCATAAATATATAGCTATGCACAGGTTTATAGGAATTCAATTGGTACTAGTGTTAGTGGGTTAGTACAGACCATAAAACATATCTTGTTATAAACATATATTGTAACGGTTCGTTTACTCAGGCTTTCTTAGTGATATAAGCGTGGAGTTACGCCCCGTGAGTATAGCCAGACGCAGGCACTCTCTTGAACTGTAACTTTTCATTCATTCGTTTCATAGCAATTGACGAAATCATGGGAGTTACGCCCCGTGAATATAGCCAGACGTAGGCACTCTCTTCGACTGTTACATTGCATTCCTTCGTTTCATAGCAAATAACGAAATCATGGGAGTTACGCCCCGTGAGTATAGCTAGACGTAGGCACTCTCTTCGACTGTTACATTGCATTCCTTCGTTTCATAACAAATAACGAAATCATGGGAGTTACGCCCCGTGAGTATAGCCAGACGTAGGCACTCTCTTCGACTGTTACATTGCATTCATTCGTTACATAGCAATTAACATTTAATTATATTATATTCTATCTAAAATCCTATATTATTTAAAACACCCCGATGACCCAGGAACCATACAGTAACAGATTCTGGAATAGAGTGTGATTATCCAATACTTAAACCACGAAAATAGAATAATTATTGTGTAAGCTTACTTGGAAGTCTCCGCAAAGACAGGATAAGTGTGTACCATCCCCTGCAACCAAAGCGATGTGATCGTGGTAGTGTAGAGGCGTAGCGGAACGACACTCGCAACCAGCATCACCGCAAGCTGTACGGCAACCAGCCGCCCCAGGTACCACTAAATTCGTCGGCTCAGCACTCCACATTCGCTCCAAACGTTGAATCTAAGAACAGCACTTGTAATCTAAGAATTTGCTAAAGCCATTTCTATATTCTAATAAATTTTTCTTTTTTCATATATGAAATTAATTGAATGATACATTATTTCATTTTCATTATAATTATTTCTCGAAACGAACGTGTGATACAAAGAGGATAATTTTACTCGTTATGGAAAATAGTCAAATAAATTAACTAAGAGTTCTTTTCGCATGGCATATTCAAAGTAACTCAATCAGTATAAACCAATAACTAATTAAATATTATAATTACCTCAATAGTAACACTTTGATTAGCAGCCGGAATAAAACGATGAGTGCACAAGAGTCTTTCTTCTATATTCCAAAATATGTGGTGTTGGTTTGGCGCTGATACACCCCCATGCGCAGGCGCAGCCAGTCCATAATGTGTAGAGGCGCATGTGGCATCCGGTGATACTGTTCCTTCATGTTGCTCTAAAAAAAATTTAATATGAAACTAACAATGTTTACATATAACTAATGAAAACGAACCCAAAAACCATTCGAGTGCATATAGTTAAGATAAACTTTTGGATTACCATTATACCTTTTTCTGCGATTTGAACTTTTGGCTTACCATTATACCTTTTTCTGCCAATCACGTTAGGTTATTGTACTTACCGTCATGAAATGCAAAGGCACCATCGACAAACTCTTCTTCATCTGCACTTTGAGATGTTGCCCTTCGAACTAAGATAGTAAGGTTAGCGCCCTTTGAAGTCACAGCTTGTCTAACTAAAAATCTTCCAGTAGGATCTCTAGCTTCCCTCACAGAGGGGCCACAAACTCTGAGAAGAGCTCTGTCTCCTCGCTCATACCGATCGGCTCTATCACCTCTTCCACCAACTTCATGTAAACCCTCTAATATTTCAATGTGAGATCTACAACTTTGTAATCTGCCAACAAAATAATGAAAAATTAAAAAACAAGTTATTGTTTAAACAATAGAAAATCGGTGCGTCAGCGTTGGGTTCAATGTCAAAATTCATATTCAAAAATACATATCAAATTCAGGTTTTATGGGTTTCATTATATATCGTTTTTGTCGTAATATAAATATAATAATTAAGTTGCGGGTGATATTTCGTTATTGATTCTTTAGTTGGCCTATTTAATTTTAGAGTGTACCTTATTGGAACATAAGAAAATATGTTTTTTCAATGAAAAACAGTTTCCAATCTTGATTTGTTTAAAAAAAATACAAAAAATAATTTATTAAAATCTAACACTATCTATATAGTTCATAATTTCTTAGAAGTGATAAGTCATTTATCATTACATCAAGTGATCTCAAGGACAAAATTATATTACCTTAAATTATAATTGAATAGCGACACTTGCACTATGTCTGTAGGGACACCAAGTAAGTGGATGGCGCATTGCGTTCTCCATGCACTCGCTTTCGTATCGAAATGGCCGGACCTTACACCGCCCGGCCCATACCCTCGTACACTTGCCCCGCACCCAATCCTACCACTACTCGACAATTCGTTGGATATTGCGTTTTGATCTACTGGTGGTCGGTCGCCTGTAGAAACATGTTATCCACTTAAAAATGTACCAATTTAAAGTTTTGCCTTTCCAAATTGCATTTTAATAAACTGATGTTAAATTACAAAATGAAAGTTCAGTTAACCGTAGTACACAGTAATAGTTTACTAAAATATAAATATAATCATACCGTGGTTTGTGTGATGTGTCAGGAAAGCTAACGGGTGTGAGGCGACTACAACTGTCGGTGGAGCATCACTAGACTCTGATTTCTCCACAAATTCCAACTTCGCAATAAAACCATTGTAATCGTATGGTGGCACTACAGGACCCGAGCTGAACAAAGGATTATTACAAAAATATAATATTTAATAAATAAGTTATAACGAACAAACTTTGAATTCTTTTTCCAGCAACACTAAACCACGACTAGTATAAATTAAATTTCATAAAAGATAATAGAACAGTTTTACAAAATAAAAATATTTGCTAGCGTGCTGCGTGTGGTTCTTGAGTTGTAATTTGTTAAAAAAATGGCTCTTTCTGCAACAAATAATTTAAATTGTGTAACTTTATGTTATAAATTTTACTACACCTGTGATTCAAATTGATAGTTTAAAAGGTATGAGTTCATGTTATGTGAAACAAATAATATATTTTGTAACATTTGAACACAGTTATAAACAACTGAAACAAAGTTCAAACGCAACTTCATCTACGCAAATATTAAACAACTGTATTCCTCTCTAGCCAGGTAATAGCAATTTCTATCTAACATTTTCTACCTAATACGAAATGCAACTTAATAAAGCCAAAATTCGTCTTTATTTTTCAGCAAACCAATCTCTTTTATGTTACACATTTCACAGACACACATTAAAAGAAAAATACAAGCGAGCTGTCATTATAATTTCACAATATCATTTTAACGTAATTTAACGTAGATTCTACTTTTCAACACACATCACGAATAATTATTTATTTAGGTAATTAAAAAGATATAACAATTTGCTTCTCGTCCTTTGATGGATATCAAACAATTCTAATACAATTTAATTATTATTTTAAATAAACTTCAACTCTCAAAAAGGTTTATTTGTGTCCCGACGTAAAATGTTATGCCTTGTTCAGAACGTTACGCTTATTAATAAAATATAAGAGGTAGATATGAAAATAATACGTTACTTGAATTCCAAAAGTAAATTTGGTCCGGGATGCTCCAGGGTGGAGACTCTTTCCGAGCACAATGTTGCCAACAGCGGCGCGGAGGGTGAACTTCCGGCACGAAGCGTCAGATAGTCCGTCGTACAGCGGCTGTAATACATTATATATATAGAAAGGCTCAATTTTAATTGCCTTTTACGTGCTATTAAATTTAAAATGGTAAAGAAAGGTGATTAACAATTGTTTAAACAATACAAAAACAGACATTTCTTAATGATTTATGATTGATACGATTTATTGAAAGTTGGCTTTATCAACTCGCTCGTTTTATTTCACTCTAGCACTCGTGTGAACTTTTATAGAACTTGTGAATAATGTGATTTCTTTAGATAATTTATTAGTTAAATTGTGACTATTATATATCGAGAGACGTGGGGGGTCCGATAGAATGCATAACCCCTTTGGTTTGGTGAATTATTGATGTATTTATACTTTAGAGGCATCCGGGCAAATTGTGGTTGTAGCCTTCTGGGTGTAAACAAATTACATTAAAAATGTAAACGTTTATTAATTTAGAAACATATATTACTTAATCATCGTTGCAAAATGACTGCGTGAACAACTAGTATAACAAATTATGTTTGTACTCTTCCAACAGGTTACGTTTAATTACGACACAATAGTAAATAATTTTCGATGAATAGAAACGTACAATCTAGCAAATACCCTATTGAAAAGCAGCAAAAACGTATAGAACATCGCTGATGAAAGCCTCTATTGGTAGAATTTCAATTAACTTATTCACAAATGGAGTACAATTGAAAACATCAATTTAAGTTAATGGACGTCCCGCATTTCCAAAGTTGATTACTTCGATGTAAATTTTTAGTAAACGCTGTGCATAGGGGTGAGATGGGGTGACATTTCTTTTATTTACCGAAACTGATTGTTAGCCTTTCGGGTGGAATTTTTATACGGGCGTTACTAAAATACTTCGACACTAGCACTATCTCCCGATCTACTGTTTTAAACGCTTTCCATATCCTTCTTCTTTTATAATTCTACTTATTTAAGAAAAAATCAATCAACACCGTACTACAGGGAAATAAAGGTCAGTATTAATATAACTTTTTTTACAGACAGAAGATACCAATACTCCCTTATATTAAATGTTTTAATAATAATTTCACGATTTGTGTTCTAGTAATACCTGTAATTTTGAGCAATTACTTTAATAAAATAAAATAATTAAAATGCACAAACTGTTAGTGAAGCTCATACACGCAATAATCATATTAAACAAAAACGCTGATTTGATTTGCTCAGCAATTCTTGATAAAAGAAAATAAATCGTGAAATTTGACCACGCGCCGTGAACTAAGCTAACAAGAATGAGAATAACAAAAGCTAAAGAAATTTATTAACAAATTTACCCTCGAAATACAAGCAACGGGAAATGAAAATGCCAGGTAGATTTAAGTAAGTTCCTTCAACTAATTTCGACTGAATTAAGTCTTTAGACAAAATTAGCAGTACTTTCGAGAAATCAAAGTTTATTTTAAACTTTGTTCTAACCAGACTTATAAGTGATAAATTATTGATAGCTTCAAACAGAAAAGTCTATAATAACATAATATGTCGTGCCAGAATGCCTGTTCAATCTAAAAAAAAAAATGTTTTTATTGAGAAAATTAATAAAACTACTAAGACGGATATACTGTTAAATGCGTAAGTTAACTGAAGAATTTAATGCAGCCATTTTTATTGTATGTTAAAGAGTTATCGTAAAATAAAAAACTGACGCGCGACTATTTCAAGCGGGAATTTACATACCAAAGGGACCAGAACCACAAGACCAGAGGGATTGCTGCCTAGTTCGCATTTATAAGTAAATCTTTTAGGTAATATAATTTTACTTAGTAGAAAATTTTTTTCTTAAACTAGATAAGTTATCATTAAAAACATGAACTCACTTTCTCGGTAATATTATTGAAGTAAAGATGATTTTGACCCGCGTGTGTACAGAGTTTGTTGCGAACAGATATCGGCATCGTCGATGCGGTGGGTACAAGCCGGGATAACCAGGACTCGCCAATACACAGGAGCCCGGTGTCCGACACGACACGTCTTGATACAGCCAGTCGCAATCTGTTACACACCATGTATATTACAAATCTATTACAGTGAACTATTATTGTTAACCTTGTAGCGATAGGTTGTCTACTTATAAAATCCCTGGATTAAAAAAATGGATATACTATTACCTCTCTTCAATACAATTGATCTATTATACAAATACGATTATAAAAAATTTACAAGTATAAAATTGATGTCTTCTGAGATAAAATATTAAAGGAACAATTTAGTTGTTTCATCAGAATTCTTATAAATGAGAGGTATTTTATGAAAATGTTAACTAATATTTGTAGAGACCGGAAGAGCGAGGTCACCGTCTAAATGATGTAAAGGAAAAGTGGCAGAAATAGCTAGTTAACAACGGCAATTTAATGCTTCATTGCATTATGAACTCGCTCTGCCAAAATGGCTGTGTTTCACTGGTAAGGGTCATTGCTATTTTATATTTTCATAAAAATTCTCTTTGACGAAAAATGGTATACAATTTCCTTATGTTGAATATACCAAAGACCATACAAATGACAAATAGAAATTAATGCAGAATAAAGAACAAAACACATAAAGAAGGCAGGTTATTTTTAAATTTCTTTACGAAGGAAGAGGGCCAAAGAATCCTCAAATACATACATTTTCTTTATATTTTATCTCCAAAACCAGAACGTGTAAAGAGTTTGAATGAACGTGAAAAGCTTTTCAAAAGAGCATCTAAACGAAGTAAAACGTGGCAAAAATGCACCATTTCAGCTTAGTGGAAACAATTTTCCGTATTCTCGAGCTGCCGGGGTTGTCACATCATCGCGTGCAATTTCAGTACTCACTGTTCATATCGCACGTACCAGATAAACTAAGCTACAGTATTTCCCGTCGAGAACATCATTATGAAAAAGATTAAATTTCTAGGATCCATCCTATGTATATCCTCTTCTGTTTCACTTGACATAGAAACATTTATTACACGTGCAGTTCAAACTTTAAATAAAACTTTTCATTTAAAGAAAATACTTTTTTACCGGATTGTAGTTATGTATTATTATAAATTTACAATTATTTTACATAATTTTAAATTTTTCCGACGTTTCGCGTGCTTTACAGCGTGCGTGGTCACGGTGACAGTTATATCAATAAAAGACAATACTATGTGCAAAACTTTTCATGTCCGTAATTTTTCAAATCGTCACATTAATAGACTACAGAATCAATTTTGCAGAGTTGTAATATCTGTTTCATAATTCAATCGTCTTACTTGTCCGTGTGATGAATTAATATGACATGACAAAAGGAGCAACGCGCTTTGCTAAAACGAGCTCCCTATGGGCTATGATACATTATATTGTGATACATTGCGTCCACAGGGTATCTTTGTAAAGTTGTGTATAGTATGGTTCTGACGAGGGTCGTACCTTTGTCCACCACACTTGCGTTCTTATGGAAAAATCCTTCGAAAACCAATAAATACTCCTTTATCTTTTCACTTCCTCGTTCTTTTATGTGGTCGTATTGGTTATTACTTGTTAACGTTTTCCGCTCATATTCGACATATATATTGATCATTGATGATATTATATTAAAAAAACATAGTTGTAATAGATCAGTAAAGTAAAGAGTATCTGTAGTCTAAAACTGATTTTTTTAACTAGTCGATTAACCTAAAAGATTAATAATAAATCATCCAACATTACACTTAAGTTTTGTAAATTTGCATTTAATCTGTGATCAATTAATTATCTGTCTTCTTATAGCTAGTATAGAAGAGCGTTTATAGGTTCTCGCTTAGTAAAAAAATTGATTTACCCGTGTGAGGGATTCTAGAGCCACCTCGTGGATGAAACCCAACGCCTTGGGTATTGCTCAGAGACGTAAAACTGAAGAATGCCAGGAACTGCGATCTTACTGTTCTCTCCGTAATTCTGTCAATATAATATTTACATGTGGTGGTTAAGTTAGTCTAATAAGTCACTATTAGGTGTATATATCTATAATTTTTGTAAGCGAATCTTTACAGCTGTAATATTAAGGTAAAGATATTTATTATATTTGTAACCGCCGCTGTGGCTGTTCAATGCTTGGTTAATTAAATGCACATAACTAAACAAACTGAATAATAACACACAGCTATAAAGGCATGGAGTAGAAATGGCCGCTCAGAATCATCGAACTGTAAAATTATTGTTTTATAAGGTTCAATAAGAATTGCATATCAGTAAGGACTCTCCACTATTATTTGTATAATATTACAAAGAATGTATGCAGTAAGATAGTGAGGAAAGTAATCTTACATATGAAATTCATTAAAACGCACTTTATATAAAGCATCGGTATCGAGGTAATATTATACAACCAGGGCGTAATTGTATATACTTTATCAATACACATATAACTTTTTAGTTAAGTGAGATATATTCTGTTAAAACTTTTTGCTCTAAACGGCTCATACATGTTTGTTAGCTATTGCATTATTCCAACGTGTTATCTCTGATTAATCAGTCAAACAATGTCCAATAATGACGATACTGTTGGGTTTTGTTAATGGCTAGATAACCAACACTCAATATGTGACCTCATATTGCAATACCAAAACAGGAATATTTAATTGTGGTAAAAACATTCGTGAGGTTAAACGTAGACTAAACCATTAGCGCTACATTTCTTGGAAAGAAAAATATATTATTGGATTTTATGATTATCAAAGAATTTAAATTTCAGGTAAAATCTTAAATAGCTTGAAAAATTATTCAATTACTTTAAAATTATTTGATATTAACTTAATCTTTAGAAAATATTCACTGCTCCATTCAGTTCTAATGGAAAATGATAGAAAATACTTACTTAAAGTCTAAAATGGCAGCACCGTAGTCGGCAAAAAGAACCACCGGCGGTGTATACCTTTCGTTGCTACCACACAGTCTCGTTTCTGCCGCACCGGTTGCGTCCTGCACAGCACTCGCACCTCCTAACTGCAGCCATCCTCCCGCGCAACTATTGTAATAAAGATTATAACCTTTTTCAGTCACAAATTCAGGTTAATAGAAGTAACAATCTTGCATATTAACTATGTTAGTATTTTATTAGTACTATGATTATTATTTCATAAAGCTAATGGCAGGACTCCAGTGCTGCCAAAGATTTCCTTTAGAATGCCGTTCTTGTTATTTCTGCACTGTAGTAGTAGTATTTTAATAAAAAGTAATATATTCCTATTCACATAATTTTGTCATTGATTCAACTTCTCCCCACAACAGTACACCTTTTATAACTAATTAATGGAATACTAGTTCTATTTATTTAATAACACCACGTTTACTAAGTTGTGGTGGTAAATTAATCCCTTGTCAAATCCATAAATCCCATATTTCAGTTTGATTTAATGATTTCTAAATTGATAGGAAATTTATTACGAAATTTAACAATGGTTAAAATTGTGCTTTACGAGTGTTTTAAAAATATTTGATGACGAACATGAGAAATCGAAATATGAGAACGAGTATGGATGTATATGAGTATTAGATGAGGGCGACAAATCAATACCTTTCCAATTAGACCACCGATTCTTAGTGTCCGTATATTTTAGTAAAATTCCTTTATTTGTTTATATAAATAATAATAAAAAAAATTATTCATGTCAGAAAAATGGTTGTGACAACATTTATCTAATGCTAGTCCCCACTATAGGAAGACCCTGTGTTGTGGGTCCCTAGATTGCAATTACTTCGTGGTACATGGTCCATGTTTAAAATCATTTTTTAAAGAAAAAGTAGTAAGTGTTCTTTTTAATCCTAGCTTAAAGCAAAATTTTATGTTCCTCTCTGGCGGTAGTTTTGATTTGCGTTCCTTAACACCTTCCACCATCTTGAAACCTACTCATAAAACTGAATTCTATCACTCCTCCGTTACAGTGCAAAGTATCCTGCTATGGACTTCCTTACAAATTGATATCAGACGAGCTGTCTTTAAATTTATTTAAAAACTGAGCTTCTTATAGATCATTTTTTTCTGCCTTGTAATTAGCTACTAGTTATACATGTTAACGTAAAATTGTAAATACCGTTAGATTGTAATCTATCTCGCGAGATTATGAACTGTCGAAAGATTGTGAACCTCAACGTACTGCTTACAATTAAACGTATTATTATTCGGTAGATTGTAATCTATCGAAGTGAAACCGTCAAATTACAATCTTAAAAATGTCAACTGTCCGAAGGTTGTCCCTGATTGGTAGGCTTTATATGTCCATAGAGTTAGGAATGAAACAAGGGTATCAGAGGGTCAAATAATTCTGTCATCACAAGATAAAAAAAAAATATATCAAAATAAAAAAAGCAGAAACGTAACAATATTTTCTCGGTAACGATTTAAAAATCGGTAACCCGAATTGGGGGTTGGGGAAGGGGTGAAAAATAATCTATTTTTTAAAAGTGAAAATCGATTTTTGTATTCGATTTCCAGTTGAACAGTTATTTAAAAAAAAATTAATATACTAACCTAACCTAACCGAATAATAATACATTTTTTGGACAGCTCCGGCGCTACGGGAACTGCAGCCCCTCCACCCTTGCGTACCAAGGCACAGGCAATTTATTCAAGCCTCCTCAGCTTGCATAATGCCTGTGCTTTGTTACATCGGGTGGGGGCTGCTCTTCCTCCGCGCCTCCGGTTTTTATATACACTCTAGGGGTAGGGCAGACAAGACCGCGTGGATAGTGGGGTGTTCTGATTCTGTTTTGGGTACTTTTTGAATAATTTCAAAATTTTCTGAACCCTACTCTAATTGAAACATGAAGTTAATGTAATGTATGTACATTTGACAAGTAATGGTTAAATTAGGTTTAATTTAAAAATTAACAATTGAGGAAATAATCGATTCGATTAATTTACTGAGAATGTCACATCACTTATAAGTTATAACCAATAGAAAACGAGAATGTCACATCTCTTATAACCAATAGAAAAGTAGAAAATGGCCGTTTCACAATTTGACGGTTTTACTTCGATAGATTACAATCTAGCGAATAATAATACGTTAAATTGTAAGCAGTTCGTAGGTCACAATCTTTCGACAGTTTATAATCTCGCGAGATATATTACAATCTAACGGTGTTTACAATTTTACGGTGACATATATATTAATTATTGTGACTCAGTTAACCTTTTGAGAGGCTTTGAAGTTTTTGTTTATACATATTTTTGTTTATACATATTTTTATTTATTATTATATTCATTTTTTCTTTAGATTTCACTTTATTTTATTTTAGTTATGTGTTATTTTGAGATTTTTTGGTAATCATTTATGCACTTCTTGTACTTTACCCTCTGTAGGTGTTTCTTTTTATTGTTCCATATTAGGGTTGCCTGATAGAATAATGCCTTTTTCATTTTTTTTATATACGTATGTTTTTGCATAAGGTAATAAAGTCTAAATAAATAAATAAATGTTACATATATTCAAACAAAAGTTGTGTAATACCTTAAGCATACGTGAATGTATGTATATGAATGGCTGTGTGTGTATAATACACTCTGTAATTGAGAGTGTGGCTGAGAGTTATTATAAACCTGCGCTGTGTCTGTGTTAGTTGAAACCTCAGTTATGCCCAAATATGTAGTAAGGCCTCTGCAGAATCGAAATCCAATTCGGCTAGCATAATTTTATTGTTTTAACACATAGTCGAATTTAAACTACAAAATTGTGATTTCTATAACAAAAGTTATTTGTAAAATCCCTCAAGTTGCTTGTGTGTTGAATCTAAAAAAAATTCGTTGGTCCAAATAATAACACGAACCAAATTACCCTCTCTTCTACATTCAATACTCTTAACAAATCACTAAGCAAAAGCGTTGAAGACCTAAGTTCAATCAATCCAAAGTATAAAATCACAAGTCTATCAATAATTATAATAAACGGAAGTTAATTTGCAATTACTAAAAAAATCGTAAACTATAAAGAAATAGGTTCCATGTCCATATGACGCGGTGTTTAAGGTTACAAACGAGTACTTCAAGCAATAATAGATATTTTGAGGAAACAAAAGAGAAACAATGAGGTTATCTTCATAATTTAATTAAATGTCATTGACCGAATTTTCTTATGTTTATTCAATAGTCGTTTTGTATAGAGCGCCATCAGCGCTTTCAGTTCAAAGAATTTTATTTAACGAGTGTGCTTGTATAATAATAACTCTCAGTAAAAACACAGCGAAAGCAAACACAGCAACAGTTTAAGGTCAGGCATCCTTCAGTAAGCTTGAGCGTTGTTAACTTTGACCTTATAAAAACAAAATGGCTTCCCTTTCACTGTCGTCAGCGCAGATAATGTTAAGATTATGTCATTAGAAAATTTGCTTTTTATTTTAACACTACAATTTACTTACTTGATTTATAATATTCTAATTTTAAAAGTGGGAATAACTTACGGCTACATACAACTGTACTTCAGAACAGTTTCAGTCTCAGTTTTAATCAGTTCATCAAATTTTTAGAAGGATTTAGAAGTCATCATGCTAATAAATGGATTATAATTTTTAATTACTTTAATTACTTTAATACTTTTAATTTACTATTACTGAGAATCAACAATGAAACCCACTAAATCAAGATAAGCGTGATAGTACAACTTAGTAAGCGAATAAACCTAGCAGAAGCATAAGACTTAGCAAACTTACGAGAGAGTCTTATTAGGTAATAAGGTTCTCTATATTAAACCCACATCTTGCCTTACCGTGAAAGCGTACGACTTACATTGCTTTAAACGATAAGAATGAGAATTGTAGTCTAAAATAACCCTAACTTTCATAAAAATATCGGCAAGTTCAAAGTAATAATTCAAGATATTTTTAAAACATCGCTTAATATACCTTTGATTATTATCTATTCTTAATTAAACCGTAACTTGGGTCGGGACAGCTTCGGTATAGAACAAGCATGAGCCGCTAATATCGCATAATTCAGTATAAACATACCTAGTGCCATTAAATCTTCCCACAGACACAAGACGGTAGATTTGTATTTCCACTCGTTGTCCGGCGTCTGGTTGTAGGAGATACGAGCAAGAATCCGGCCCCTCGATGGATGGTGACTTTATCTGCCCGAAAGTCTTGCCCGATTTATTTTTGAGCACTCGGGAGTCGATTGTGATATTGCACACTACAAAAATATAACATAACTAAAATTTGGCTATTAATAATATGATAATGTATTAAACCCGATCTATATCCTGATTAAAAAGTCTGATGGTATATGTTTTCCAAGAAGTTTATATTTTAATTCTACCAGGAAATCATTTTATATAATTTAAATATTTTTTTAAAATTATAATCATTTAACGCATTTATTTATAAAGGCAATTATAATTATAGTCACATACTTTAAGTTCTATTCAAAAATACCTTATTAAGGCAATCATATTATAACTTAAAATGAAATTATTATAATATAACATAGAGGAGGCAGTCTCATACTCACTGTTCGAACAGTACTGCTCTAGACCGCATTGCGCACAGCGTGTAGGCGCGATAGCGTCGCAAGGACACGCACCGTCGCGTACGCAGCACGCGCACTGTTCATCTCCTGTACCAGGGCACGCACAACCCGACGAGGTCTGCGTCCATAGGTCCACCTGACCTGATCGTCATTATACATATCAATATCACGCAAAGTTCAAAGTCTATTTCAATATCAAACTATTTAAAGTATTATATTTAGATGAAAAATTGTTTCTTTCGCTAAATTGTCTACATTTAAATTGTTTAATTCTCATTACCCTACGTACAGGGACATCTTTGACTTGTGACTTTAAATTCTTTATTTATAATAAAATACATACACGTTTTTTGTAAATTTTTAGGTTCGGTATTACGTATACAGGTAACTTTTGAGCACTGGAAGAGATATATAATTTTAAAAAATGAGCTTCTATTAAAATACGTACTACTGCCATCCAAAAAAATCGGTGTCCATGCAATTTGCGCTGTAACAGCCGCGTACAGAACGGCGAGTAGCACCACCGGTCGGCGCATATTGCGCGGCAAGTCACCGCGCCGACCCACGTTTCCTTCTCATTGGCTCATGAGTCACCCACAAACAAATAGAATAACGCTATACGCATGATCGACTAGACCCTAAATCTTTTATTATATCGATAGACTTAGTTCATCGAAGTTTTATTACAAATCTTGCCGAATCTCCTGATTTCATTTGATTTCGTTTCGCATTTCGGCCAGCGCGTTGTCTGGAACAAAGTAATATTCTTATATTTGAAAAATTTACTGCTTAAACTATATAATATTTCTTTCAGCAATAACATTTATTTGTTGTTTTTTATCTAAGAAATGTTTCAGATGGACTAGTTTTTTACAAATGGTAGTAAAACATGATGACAAAGTGTTTTTAAAACAAACAATAATGTAAATAAGTTTATGACAACTAAGGTAAAAGTTGTTTAAAAATGTAAGATAAAATAGTGCTAGATAATCGATATCAGACATGTCGGAAATTTCGTTCGGAAATTCGACAATGAGTTGAGGCACCCGGTCCACTCGGGTATATGCTATAGGGGATATGTCTTTATTCACTAGTATTTTCTTTTACGTTGAAAGGTTTAGGGTCTGTTTCACAATGGATGGATAAAGTACCAAATAGCTATGCAACACATAAATTATTTGGAAGATAAATTGTGCTATTTGACATTTCATCGGACTCATAAGTTTTGATGGACTTTATGTGACGAATAGCGCTATCTGACAGTCGTGAAACGCAACAATAGGTGTTTATCCTACCAATAAGTAATAAATAGCTTATTTGGAACTTATCCGTACATTGTGAAGACCCTTACTCTTATAGAAATATGTATAGTTTTTTATATACGAGGGATGGTCAAAAATAGTGCGATACATTCTCCTTGGAAATAAAAAAAATACTGACAAAGCCCAGAAATTATATTTAATAATAAAAAAGCAAGTCATTTGTTTGTGTTGAGTCGGAACGTGTTCTTAAAGATGGATAAACGGAGCTCGTAAATCAAGACATGATATTATTGTCTTCGATCGTCGTGTTACTGTTTGTTTTATAGCAGAAGGAACGACGATTTCTATAGGAAATGTCCATAATATTATACACAACCATTTAGGTATGAAAATAGTGCCAGCGCGCTGGGTGCCCATAAACTTTCTGATGCGTAGAATCAAACGATACTTATAATTTCACAAAGCAGTTTGGCTTCGTTACAACAAGATCTTGAGCGATTTTGGCTCTATTCATAACTATGGGTGAAACATGGCTTTACTATAATGACCCGAATACGAAAAAACCTTACGCCCATACATTGGAAGAGTCATCTCCAACTTCGAAGAAATTTAAGTCCCATGGAATTCAGACGCATGAATTGCGAATAATTCTTCAGAGCGTTCCCCATGATAAATGCGGTAGAAGGTGCGGAGGGAATCAAAATCTCTACGGAAAGCTAAAGGATCAAGCCGATCGGAAGGACAAAGATCGGATCATCCGCGAGTCGAGCTGCCCTGCGTTGGATGCGATCCAATGGAACGAAATGGTACTGGAGATCTCCCGCCCAGAGGTAAGAACAGTTTGTTCCGACACTGCTCAACATCAACCCGAGAAATATTAACAGGGCCGGTATAAAAGGTGTCCCCATTGCTGTCATCTGCATAGCAATGAACGTTGCTTGACTGCAACATGTCATTGATATGCAGGAGGAATCCTCATGGAGAAAGTACACAACGACACAACAGCTACACAAATAGGCTTGGGGGACTCTGGCATTTATGTTTTTTCTGTCGGAATACCTACGTACCGTCGACAACGGCCTTGATGTTCCGATCGGCAAAAAAAAACTAGATATCTATTCGCACAATTTCATGGGTATAAGAGAAGCGCCTAGTGCCAAACCCGATCGAATGCTTTTGCAATTTCCTCTTTGACCTCCGCTCATCGGTGTGTAAGGTAAGCTAAAACATCGTACTGACGGTCACTAATCAACTAAATTGTTATTATTGAGGTGTTTTAGCGCCAAAAAGGACTTAACAAACGCTCATAAATAAAACTTTTGGGAGTATAACTCTTGTCTAAAAGAAACTCAACTTTCAGTGTTATTTTTATAGTTTTATTAGTGTATTTTGTGTTAATATTTGTGTAGTAAATGTAAATTAATATTAATAGAACAATGATCATTTAGTCGTTGTGTCAAGCTGTGCTTAGGCTATGCTGTAAAGAGAACGTTTTTTTAAGTTAATATCCCTATTCAGTTCGGATCGCCAAAAGAGAATACCGTAACCCCACGCATTAATTTTGTCACGAATTTTATTAAATCCATAATATTAATACAATATAGAATTATTGTTCAACCAAATGTTGCCACTGTTACTGATTGCAATTTGATGCTAATTTGCCTATGACGGCGCCCTGTTAAGGTAACGGCAGACCAAATTAAATTTACCAGGTACCTAGTCTTAATTGTATAGAACGATAGTCCTACATAGCAGTTTCAGACTGGATATACTTTAACGACGTTTTTTGTCTTATATTAAATTTATACGATGTAAATTCCACTTACTCAATCCTATGTAGGCCTCGATCTATATATTTCATATTCCATAATTGTATGGCGTGAACTATTTTACGGCAATTGAAAATAAAACAAAAAAATAAATAATAAAACTTTAATAACATAGCCGCCACATTGTTTAGATTCACATTGAACACGACATAATTTAATGCAATATTGTCATCAACAACAGTAATAATAGCAGTTCTTTGGAGGCTCCATCGCCTTCGCTGGGACGCAATCTGCGTAATGGGGACACGAGTGACACGACTGACAGTAGTTCAAGCCACTCCCGTTTTTCTTTTTCTCGAAATGGTAGCAACAATTACCCTGTACAAAACAAACAAGAAATCAATGCTGGCTTGAAAGCTTAGAAAGTGTCAAATTAAATCATTTGAAATGTAAAAAATACAACGTAGGTTAATAACTTCCAAACGCTATTTGTATTTTATTTTAAATGCCTACGTGATAATTTCCAATGATGTTTATAGCCGTGTGTCAAATTATAATTCGACAAAACTTCACGAAGCGTCAATAACCTAATTTGCATAAGCGGTCAACTTCGCGTCGGTATCCATAAATTTAATTAAGTTCGCAGGGAAAAAATCCTAAGACGAAATTCCTATCTCGTAACTTTTCGTGTTTCTAGCTACTGCGCTTTCTGTTAATTACTGAAGAGGCTGGAAAGTTTAAATTCCGTTATCCGATCTACATAAATAGCGAAAAATTCCAGTTAACTTGAGAATCATGGTCTCGACTATATTTTAGATACATTTCCTTAGTTTTACAGATGTTGTCATTAAACATTCCGCATGCTAAGTTCTCAATATTATAAGACTAATATAGCCTATTGAGACAGCTTAACACTTGAGAGTATTCTTACAATTAGTTATTCACTGGTTTCTTCTAATACTACACACTAAGCAGAAATATACGAAAGGAATGATATAGGATAAACGAATCAAAGATTGGATCAAAAATACCGTTCAAAAAGGAAAATTGTACTTTCCTTACATATGTATTTTTTATTACCTTAAGAAACAAGCGTTTATGAATTTGTAAACAAAAGTAACGTGACTATGTATAAATTAAGGCTTCACTAAACGAGATAAGAGTCAGGAAAGCTCGTAAATAGTTGGGATTATTTGGCCCAATCACGAAGATCCCATCTTCATCCGGGTTCGGAAATAAATCCAACAGGCTCTCGACGTATAACGGGTAAACATTACGTTCAAATGTAGTAATGTATTACTAAACGTACAATTACGAAACCAATATTAATTATAAGGGTCTTTCCTATTCATTACTTTTCTGTTAAACTTACAATTTATCCTTTCAATGTTTGTATTTATTCTGCTTGCAACAGTTTTGTTGGAAACGTTTGAATTGTATTGCAAAAAGGTTCTTTGAAGACTGACGCTACAGAGCCTTTCAACTACTTCACTAACTTATAGAAATGTTCACAATATAGAAATTTTTGATTCACCTATTTTAAAACGTTTGTCCTAGTTTTGTAAACGGTGATTTAAACAATATTCTCTAACAATATAAGGGAGACTGTTTTAAAGGTTTGTTATTTTTTCAAGAATTAACTAAAATTGATTTGTGTTATAGTTAAGCTTTTTAGGTTTGCTGTCACATTTTGAAAGGCAAAATACATTTGCCGAACTAAAATGTTCAAAATTTTATAGCACTACTTTTTTTAATTCTTGTTAGTTCTCATATTACTATTAATGATGGACAGTATTAATAACATTTTTATATAATGTTATACACTATTCACATGTTTATTTTATATCCATACACCATAATACACAACAAAACTATCTCATTACTCGTAAGTAATAATATTCGCCGGTTTCACTTTTATTGGCCTGGCGTGAGTTGTAATAAAATTGAATTTCACCTCAGCGTGAGCGTCAACGACACCGTTTATTCGGCTTTTTGCTTCGGCCCCGTCAAAGGATATTGCGTGGGAATTGATTCAGGTGCGGGCTTTTGCTAGAATATTAATCTCTTGTAAAAGCAACCTATATGATTTCCAATAAGGCCTTTATTAAATTCACACCAACAAGAATTAAAGTAAAATTTGCGTATATATCTGCCCTAAATACTAATTCGCTTAGAAAATATTTTGGCCGATCGGAGGCTTATTATGTAATAAAACAATCAATACGATGACTGCCGCAATAAAATTATATAAAAAGGTACATAAAAGTTAGACTGAATTAACTAACACGATACCCGCTCATCTTCAGACACGTATCGATGTACCTCCTGCTCTTCGTCTGCGCAGTACGAATGTGCACAAAATGGCTTTCGCCTGGGCCTACATCCCACAGCCACTTCACAAGCTCTACGCGTGAGTACAGTGGGTTGGTTCACCTGGAACAAGGAAAAAATCAACGTAAAGCACAAGTTTTATTTCTATAAAGTGTAAAGTGTCCTTTAGTAGGTAATGAGACATTTCAAACCAAAAAACATTGATTCTAAGGCTGTTTGCCCACCGCCGCCGTCACCGGGACGTCACCGAGAACGAGATTATTATTAACTACTCGAAAGATCGGCGGCCGGGATGAAGTCGCCGTCTTCGCGTTATCGGTGACGTCCCGGTGAAGGCGGTGGAGGACAAACGGCCTAAAGATGTTAAACTGTCCGGGTTATTACAGTTTTACCTGACCATCAAGGTCACTACGTCTTGTATTAGAGGAAATGACAAAGGATATTTAATAATTTTTCATTTATTACCGCTTACGATAAACGGTTTAAAAGTTGTTTGGCTGCGTTTGATTGCAATGCAAAAGTCTAAAAATAAGCTATAAACGAACACTCTTAAAAATATATTACCCAAATAATTAGTATAGGCATTTTTTTTAATCTTCATCTAATATATCTTCAAGAGAGACCTCGATAGGTTTCTTCTTAAAGACTCTACAGCATAATTCAGATTTTTGCAGCTCTGGTACTTTAACTGGGTCGTTAACTTTTACTGGTTGTGTACAAACGTCACATTCAAACATTACATCTCGGGGACATCTCTTAAGAAAGTTTGTGGTGCCCAAAAGTTTTGAGTGTTCTTGGTCTTGCATCCCGTTCCTCTTGAATGCAGACACGGGTAACTTTTGTACCTGCAACCGACAGTGGCCGTTTAAAGATAACAATCTGCTGTCTCAATGTCTACTAGGGTCTGTATTTCACTAACTCACAAAATTATATTTATTAGCGTTAAAATACACCCACAACGACCTTGTCTGAAATCATTTCTCACTGCCATAACGTGGTTGCAAGTGACAAAATTGATCAATTAACGCACCCACTACGTTCATCGCTTCTTATTGACTTTGACAGGGAGTTTCTTCGCGGGTTTGACAGCAAACGCGAATGGATAGTCACTCCACTGCGCGTTGCGCCAACATTTTCTTATATAAGCAATGCCACCACTTTCAATAAATTTTTGATCCTGAAGTCCATTTCGTTTTAAGGCAGATGAGGGCATGGGGTTAACCTGCCAATTGATATTGGAAATGTGACGCTAATAAATAAAAGAAAACCCGTTAAAATTCTTCCGTGAAATCGGGGATAGCTTCGCAGACTACTTATTTCTTATCCTTCTTTCTTTTAACTGGTAATATTTCTTGAGTTATCCTCGGAAATACTTTACGAATAGGTTCAACAGCTGTGTAAACACAAGGCTTATACGAATCATGACCACCAGCACATAAGTATCTGATGGCTCCTCTATAACCATGCATTTGATCCTGCATTCCGTTTCGACGGTATGCAGAAGCCGGCAGCCTACCGTGTCGTGTCGGCATGTACTGTTCCTGAAACCAACCACAAAATAAGACTAAATACGAATGTGTTGGTTTCAGGAATTTCACAAGTACAAATATAATGGGAATTTTTTTGCTGTTGTGTAAGGTTTTGATGTTAACCGCATTCGAGATGTTTGGAACGCATCCAAAAAGAATTGTGTAGATGTGTAATGGTATTATGTAAGTACTTACTATACGGCCATCTTCATAGCGGTAACATGGTATAACATATTTAGTTTTAACTGGATTACATGTAGGATGCTTGCAGGGTGGACAGCAGTGGTTTGGCGAACAGTCTCTTTCACGATCTCGTTGACGATCATTGGACTTTGGTTTATTCGATTGGCAACAACTTTCGTCTTTCGGTGGCCGACTTGGCTTTCTTTCACAGCAGTAAACAATTTGGCCTTTTGGACAGCGAGGCAAACAGGGATAACAAAGGGCTGGACCATCACAACACGGCATGGAGTCGCAAGGTGCCATGAGTACAGGTGTTACTTGATAGTCTCCACACTCGACATATGAGCACGACATTTTTTATACTTTTTAGTTTTCTACTAAGAATTTTTCACAAAATCGCCAAATTTAGATTTTTATTCAAGAATTTTCTATATTTTAAATCCTAATTAAACTTTTGACATGTTCTAAAAATGTTTTACTATTGTTTGGCCTAAATATCAGCCAGTATTAAATACAGAAGAACACTAAAACCTCATTTTGTTAAATATTATTTATAAGCGTATGTATATGTCGTAGTCCGATGGTTTCCACATACCTATATGATAATTTCAACAATTAGTATACTTAAAATAAGTTAGTAAGCAAGAATATTCATAAAACAATAATTTTCAAAAAATATGTAATGTGCTTATGAAATCTAAGACATTATAACTAATCATTTGTTTATGTTTATGGAGTAAGCGTGTAAAATTAAAGTTATCCACGGATCAGAAGTTTTAAGATGAAGGTGGTTCTTAAGTAAAGCTTTAGGGAGCTTGCAAACATTTGCAGACGTCGCCTCCTTGTCGCCGCCAGTTCGAAAATGCAATTTTCCCAATGCAAATCGAAAGCTCCAGACAGATTTAATGCCTTTTACTTGCTGGTTCCGTTCATCATTTCCTAGAAGTATTAGAGATAGCCACATCTGTGGGAGGTCAACTTTTATTACTTTATTTTCTCATAATATCACTGCGAGGATTATTTGCATTATATTGAGAAAGTTTTTATTGCAATAAAACCATTAGCTTATTGAAATAATGTTAAATAGGTAAATCATGAATAGATATAACAGCTTGAGTTTTAATTTAAAACATCATGAGTAAAAATCAGAACATATTTTTTCATATCTCTGTAGAGGAGGAAACAAATGGTTTTATGAGCTATGGACGGATATAGAAAAAGGGATTGTGAAATTGAAATATTCCACCTGAATCCGGCACGCTTCTGTATTTGAGTAACAATGTTTTTTAAAATTGGTTCCATGTTAAATATTCGAATCGGTTCAATGGTAACTCTGAGAGCTTTCAATGCGTTTTGTTTATATTACCTAAAGCCGCAGGCGCAAACAAATACCCACAAAATGGCACTCTGCGTGTCTCCAACACAGTTTACATTTTCCGAGTTTCACTTAGGGAACGCTTTACATTCAACTTGAGTATATTTCTACACTAAATTTTGATTTAAATTTGACGAATATATATTTGTAATGTTTTAAAAAGAGATGTAGGCTAAAACAAAGAAAAAGTGTTCACATGCTATTTTATTAAAAAGTATAATATGTACTAAAGATATGTGATATACGGGTGGGTTTCCTGTTCTTGACATCGAAAAAAAGAGTTAAGACTTTATCGCCTATCGTGTCAAATAAATAGTCAGTCTAATAATATTTTCTATAGTAAAACATGTCTAATATTGTAACTTAAAGTTCTGTTTACGTTTTAAGTTATATATTAATAATGTATAATAATTCTCTCATATGTCAATATGTGCTTCTTAACGATTCTATTGAGAAACAGGAAATAGTGTGATATAAAGGAAAGAGCACATGAATGTATTAATACATGACGCTACTACTGTCAAAAGAACTTGGGTTTTGCGGTGATTTACGAGCATTTTCACAAAGAGCGGAATTATACGACCCCTTACTGCTAGAAAAGGCCATGCCGTACTATATTATCAATAATAAGAATATATGATTTATATAAATAAAAATATGTTTTATTATATAAAAATGTAGCCTCTGCATTTAGGGATATTTTTTACAAAATTATTCTTATTAATGAGAGAATTAAGTAATGAACATATAAAAAAGTTTAGTTTATTTGTTACGTTTCTTTCCAAATTACCACTGCATACTTACACTTAAGTTCTAAATGGAATTTAATATAAAAACCTAAGACTACATTTCATATTGTAATATAAATTTTGTATTTCAATCGAATATAACAATATATATTGATCACAAAGCTATAGGGGTAATGTAACAATTTACAAAAGATCGAATAGCATGGAAATGGGTCGAGAAATATAAAACTCTATGGGCCTGGGAAATGATACTGTATTGAAACAAAAGACGTCATTTGTCAATAATGCCAAGATTTAGTATGTAATGTATAACCTTATTCAACCCTTAGTACTTGCTTCGAATTTCATTCATACAGAGGTTTTTGCTGTATCTTCGAAAAACTTGACTTATCAAGTATTTTAAATTGTAGTTTTGCGTTTAAAAAGCCCTACTGAAATAACATTGACCAAATTGAAATTTCTCAACCGATTAATACGTATCATCACACAAAAAATTCGTGACGAAATAAAGGACGTTCTGATTGCGCGCAATCCCCGACATCGTACCGCATTTAAATATCGATAGCGAAATCCAATCTGTGCAACGATAATTCTCTTTCAATAAAAAGGGCCTGTCAAAACAAATGCCCTATAAAGAGCGGATATTTATTTTGCAATTTATGCAGCTTTATAGTCGATTTTAATTTTTGATTTTGGGACTCTTTTATTAAATGAATACATGAACTCTTCTGACCTCATTTTTCGTAATTAACAAGATATAAATGGCGGTCGGGGTCGATCCATAATGATGCAAACCTCTATGAAAAAACATTATAACAGAAATGTGACTTCACTCTAGGTCAGCTAGTGAAATACTAAAAATTAAGTACTACTAATACTAGGTCTTATTATTTGGTTCGCATGATACTGAGCTTCACAAACCTACTTTACACTACATGTGAGCAATATATTATCAACGGTTTTAGAGAATGCATTGTTAAGTGCCTATCTCGAACCTAAGTTGCTGTTTTGCTGATTTTTTTTCTGATTAACAAAAATTTCTGGTATTTTTATTGTATGATTTTATCTTGTATATATTTTAATTGTATTTTTTAATATTATTTTTTGTAACACGTATGTTTACTTAAATTGTCATACATTTTAGATAAAAGAGTTTGTAACATATGCCGTAGATTTAGTAGTACTTTAATAAATAAACACTTTAGTAAATTAAAAGCACTTGAATTTTCAATCGTTTATATATAAACAATATATATTTTATTAAACATTTTTATAATAATCAACCAAACTTTCATTACTATCAAAACAACATAAAGGGTTTTATGAGCTGGTTGACTGTCGAAACTGAATTCAAACAAGAAAGATTTATGTCTTCAAAAAGTTTCCTTTCATTGTGAGCCGTTTTTCTTTCTCACTAATTGCATTTTTCGTTCATTTGTTCGTAATAAATGAGTGCTCCGTCGTATTCGGGAGTTTCGAGTGTAAAAACGAAGTAAATCTAAAAGCTATGGTGTAAATTTTGTAATGTGTAAAAATATTTACAATAATAACAATGAAGCTCTATTATCCATAAATTACAAACGATTATCATTTACGCTTACATTATACATATCATCAAATAGTCAATCTATCGATTTACTCGTTGATTTGAATACATTGTCAAAATTGAACGAACGCCATAACTGATATGCTTCTGATTTTGAAATTTGATGCCCAACTATTTGTTGTTGTATTCAAATATTACTTGAACAATGTATGAAATACTGATGTACTACTACTGTGACTGTAGTGACTATTTACAGTGAACATTAAAAAGGGCTGATTGTTTACATTCCTTAACAAATAATATATATATTTTATAAAAATAAATCAGTGGCGCTACAACCTCTTTAGGTCTTGGCCTCAGATTTCTGAATCTGTTTCATGATCATTTTTAAACTTAATAGGCAAGTAGGTGATCGGCCTCAAGTGCCTGACACACGCCGTCGACTTTTTGGGTCTAAGACATGTCGGTTTCCTCACGATGTTTTCCTTCACCGTTCGAGCAAATGTTAAATGGGCACATAGAAAGAAAGTCCATTGGTGCACAGCCGGGGATCGAACCTACGACCTCAGGTATGAGCAGGCCAACACTGCTCTATATATATATATATATATATATATTTTATAGTTTCACTAATAAATGCAACATATAACTTCACCGTTTCGTTATGACGTCTCCAACCAAAACTAAATTCTCGCCATTTCCAAGAATTCGCTCCCCACAGAGCCTCGTAAAGTGTAAAAGTTTTTATAACTTACCCTAGCCTATATATAATGAAACCTTCGCTCGTTATTACGGTTCGCTTCTTAATTTGTCTTTACGAATGTTAACACCGTCTAGTACAATTGGTAGGGTCGACGTGTTAAAAATGTTGAGGTTTTTCCTTAATTGCTGGCAGTGTGAGTTATTACAAGGCGAGGTGAATAATGCCGCGTGTTCTAGTGTGCCAGTATATACGAGTATTTATAAAGGACAAACACATTTCTTGCATTTACTAATTTTCAATGCCACATATTTTTTGTGTTACTAAGAATCGAGACTTTGAGCAAGCGAATACATATAATATTTAATTAAGACCTAGTTGAAATGTCCAAAAATAAACTATGAATAATCTAGTTAGTTAGTTGAATAAAGGCGCGTGTACAATATCGCTTTTAACAAAAGACAATAATGGATCGGGTAATAATTTTGCACTAATGTTGGTAAACAATAAGTGGAATAATATACGAAAATTGTTCTGCTTATTACCACATTTGTTTTTTCTGATTAAGTCTTTAGTTGCCAGGAAAAAAATAACAGTATTTATAGGTGGGTTCATAGGTTGGAACACGGTTCATCTAATGTTAAAATATGCCGTCGCTCACATCATTATAAATCTTCAATTCATATGAGATTTATACTTTGCTAAATTGACATTGACACTGAATCTTTCCATTGGTAAGGAAATACTTGGCCTAGTTCCACATACTGTTGGTGTTCTTCGCAAAGCGTCAAATTTAAACAAAACACACAACTTAACAAAATTTTATACAATAGAATGTTGCATATGTTTGCAGTACTCAGACTTTAATAATTTTGTAATTAAAGTTTGATTTTGTATAAAGTGGAAATTGCTTAACATACATTTCATGTTAATAGGTACTAGTAACACCTTACTAATTACTATTTAATTAAACTACATTTGATACCTTATCGTAATTTCACTTGTGTTAATCTTCATCCACTTTATATAATATAACGAACACATCGCATTCTGAGATTCAATTTCGGGCTTCCTTACTAAATTAATTACCGTAATAATAGTAAACGTTTACGCGTCATAATTAATTTTTTTTTAGCATCAACAACCTTTATAAAGAACTAATATCTATTACGAAAAAAATATATCTCACAATTCCCTGATTCAAATGTTTTGAAAACACAAAGCCATTGAAATAAATTGTCAAGTTCTTTAGCGAGTTAAAGGTTATATAAAAGAATTAATAAATTCGGTTTTAATATTCTTTTTGAATTGAAAACTTTTGACCTCATGGGACGAAGGGTACACATTATTCTCTGTTCAGGAGTTATTTATTAAATATAAGTAGAGATTTAATGTAAACACACTTCTTAATTGAAAAAACACGTTTATTTATAACAGCAATGTATTTTGATTTTAATATTATATAACTATCTTTCTGTGCTATACAGCAAGTATTACGAGAAGTGTGAATTGCTGAAATACTCGTTTATATATAAGACAATAGACAATAGGTAGGTGTCACTGTATTCGTCCCGCAAACATTTTTGTTTCGCCAGGAACAGTAATCCGGGTTAGTAACTGATATTTGAATTCATCGTATCGAACACTTGATCGTCTGGACCATGAATTATGTAATATGATATAAGTTCTAAAATAACACTATAACAAGATTATAATTCATTTTTTTTTTCACGTATCAAATATTGCAGACTATGATAAGTTCAGGAATGACATATTCCTCCATAACATATGTCCATGTACTTAAAATATGTTGTTTGTAATGTGTAATGTGATCAGAGCTCTACATAGTAAGGATATCTAGAGCACACATCTTCGAGAGGTTTTTACAAAGCACAAAAGTGTATCGTACAATAGCAATCTAGCTTTCTCTACTTTTCCCTCGTTTCTTTTGGTTCTAAAGGATGTGTTTATTCAATGCGTGAAATTACTTGTATTGTAAGACTTTCATTTAAAAAATTTCTATAACAGGTTTAGTAATTTAAAATACTTAGTAGTTACTCTATTAAATTTTTATTATTGATGTTTATTATTTTTATGAACGACATTACAAATCTTTTTATACAGCAAGCCTTTTCTGTAGGAATAAGACAAACTCTTTAAGAATTGTAAAATAAAAATAGCCCAAAATAATAATTCGGTCCGGAGTTATATCGACTGGTGGTGGTGCCTGCACTGTGCAACACATCAGTTAAGACTGGAAAAATTTTTTTGCGCGTTTTTTCGCCTACATTGTTCGGCTACGGGTGGGTCACTTAAAAATGTTGTCCATAGACAAGAGGTTGGACGTTGCCGACAGACATGCCTGTTATATATGATTTTTTTAAAGCCAACTTTGTCAGAAAGAGGCTTTCGGAGAGCTTTGGTAATAACCAATAATTTATATTTCTTGCTTTTTAAATCACATATTTATTATTTTTAAGAATTCTGCCCTGCGATTCTGTAACTCACTTTTCGAACTCACACAGCGGTTTTCGCATCGGCGGTCGCTCTCAAATCAGTCGTGAAGCAGTCATTTTATGATTTGGCATTCTGATAAACCATAAACTACAAGCTCCCACCTTTTCAGAATGCCAGTGCGTTACAGAATCGCAGGGCTGTTAGTTAGTAAAAATTATAAAGCAAGCTGTGTTGGCCAGTTAAAGAGTGTGCATTTAGATTTATTTGTTATTCTTGTTTGTTTTTATATAGATGTAAGATTTTATTGTGGTGCCCGTTGCTTTAATAAATAATTACACGAGAAATAAACAAAATTAAGTATCATAGGCATTTAAATTGAACATTATAAAGTTGGTGATATGTATTGGTGGGTAAGCTTTGGATGCTTAACTATGATTTTTGACATGATGGCATGTCTAAGAATCAAATACCGATAATGAGCACGTGAGTTTAATGACTTGCCTATTAAGAAAGAAGATAAATACAAAAATAAATGATAAGGGTGCATATTGCAGTCGCTAATCCCTGGCGAAAACGCATAAATGTTGTATTATCGTTGGATTTTTATAAGTATAAAAATAATTGTAGTTGATAATTTAATACATTTTTAAAAATTTACATTTTCTCAAAATTTACGCTCTTTCTTTTTATATATAATTATAAACAAATCAAATAACTGAAATCAGTAATTACGTCGAGTAAATTTTATAGTAAGAACGGAAAATCAAAAAGATCACATTCCTAGAGGATAACCCTTAAGAGACTTTATGGGTTTCTGAGTCAAGTATTTGAACGGAAGTCCATTGATACAGCACGCCGAGACTATTCAAGCATCTGTAGCGTTTTAAACAAATGGAGAATACTCAAATAATTAAGACGCTTTAAGACAAAGTAAAAATGTATAACGGAAGTACAATTAGTCGCAGGGAGACAAGCGTAAGCATTTATCAGGGTCCAATGTGAGCTCATCATTATTTACTTTAATCTATCGCCTTCCCAGCATCATTAAAGTGTAGTGTACTTAAAAATATATAAGTACGTCAGCCTTGCGGCAATTTTCTACGATTGCAGCGTAGTGCGGTAAGTTTTCGTTAGGTCATGGACGTGCCACTGCCGACATATTAATAATTATCAGTTTTATTTCACATGCAATTATGAATATTTAATTTTTAAAAAAGTTTGAAATTATAATAAAACAAAAATTTTAATTTTTGAAGTATTACGTTAATGCGCGTTATGAAAAATTGATGAGAGTGAAATTTTACGATGCGCGCGCACCTGTGATACAAAATTGTCAGTGTGATTATAGCGTGCGCGAGCGAGATAGGAATAAGACAATCTACAAGTAAAAAGAAATAGAATATGCGTGAAGTTCGCAGCTATGCCAAGAATTTTGAATGACCATAATGACATTTGGCATTTACCTTTTAAACAAATAAAGGAGTTTTAATTATTTTTTCAAAGAAATTTAGCAATGCTTTTTGAATTAAATTCAGAAGTGATTTAAATTGAATATTTAAATCAATACTAATTAATATTAGAAAATATTTGTGAAAAAACTGTGCTCATCAACCTTCCTAAGTGCTTCAATACAATTGAGGTTAACTATCCGTATGTATTATTATTATCGAGTAATGTTTTGATTAAAAAATTAACCACATTGTTTAATCAAAACATGTAATTTTTCAGATTTAATCTAGCAAATATAAGGACAAGAGACAAAAAACAATTGATGAATCAGTGGAAGTGCACTAAATTGAATACAAAAAAAGAGTTGTCATCTTATCGCTGTGAAACATCAAAAACTGGAGGTGGAACAAAGCCACCATCACCTTCTCCAGACACAATGGACGTGGCAGAGATGATACCGCAACAGTTTGAAGTCGATTTCAATGAATTTGATTGTGAAGGTGTCGAGGTAGGAATGTTAATTATAAATATGATGTATGGTGATGTTCAAGGTTCAACCTCTCAAGCATAAGCATATGCTCACAACAGTACTTTATTCCCCTACAGGGTAGTCAGAGATATTCTAATACCTCAGAACATCCATGTTGCACTTGTAGTACCGAAACTCTGTCCAGCCAGAAGTGAGCCCATTCCCACTTATAATGGACAGTGGGTATAATACACCTTAACACCTGAATGCGAACCACTCAACATGATACTTAAATTAATAGATGTTATTTATATATTTTAGGATATTACAAATAAAATCATTTTGGAAACAATTGATATCCCAAAAGCAAATAAAGCAAACAATGATAAGGTAATAAATCAGTTTTGACATAACTTGAATACTAGAAAAGCCAGACAAAGGTGTGCACAACAGTGACAACATAACTTAACAATTTCATTATTTTGTAGGATTATAATCCAAAGGTTAAAGAAAATCATGTCGAACTGAACAACAAGAATCCCCAAACAACTCCAAAGAAACCTACAAGGAAGACACCGGTATTATATTTAAATTATCTCTATCTCTAAATATAATAAAAGAAAGTTGCTATTCAGGTCTGTAGCATGTGCAATTAGTTTTTCTAAACTACACAACGGATTTTGATCTGACTAATAAATAGACTGTTTTTCCAGGAATTATATATTTTTTAAGTTTTTCATGGACAGAGCTTAAATTAATATTCTCTTATTTGTTGCAGAAAGCAAGTAGTTTTAGTTTTGGAGACGCCTCGTATCAAGATATGCATACCTTTCGGGCTCTGGAAAATGAGCGGCTTCAAATAGAACACAAACATAGAGTTAAGAATATGGCAAAGATGTACAATCAAGTAATTATTAATTTAAAATTACAGACCGAAATACATACAATAAAAATGTTTTAAAGATAAATAGTGATTTATTTGTTTAAATAACTTAATTATTAAAACAACCTAAATTAAGAACTATCAAACTTAAAAGTTTTCATCAATAAAAATGCCTCTCACTGCTGCTCCACGCAGTGTATTTTGAGATGAGGGCACTGTTGGTAGTGAGGGCAGGGTCTCTTCATCATCATCAGAGATAGGTTCCTCTTTTAAATCCATGGCTATATTGTGCAATACTGCCAAAGCTACAACATACATCTTAGTGTTTGGTAGAAATGTTCTAAATATATAATAGTATATACTTTTAACTTAATAGAATTTATGTTACACTTAATGTAAGAGAATAATAATAAATATTTATTTATTTAATTTTTCAAATGTAAACTGAACTTTATCGACTATAATGACTCCTATTCCAGTCTTTGATTATTTAATTGTAATTAATTATTTGCATGCAATCAAAAACTATTTTTAATAATGCCAAAGAAGTATAACTTCTTACGCGCGTACATAAGTACACGCACCCTTTTTTATTTTTATATTAAAGGGTAGTGCATATATCACGCGCAACTTATCCTTTAATATTATGTTATGTTGGATTGTGAATTTCTGGAAATTAGAAAAGGAGATGATATACATATGTTAATTACACTGTGAATAAGAAAACAAAAGACAAGCGCCGCATTAGTAAATTAAACAAAAAATAGAAAGATAATAATAATCAGTTATAAGAAATTATGGATCTTGGCCTCAGATTGTATATGTCTACAAGCCAAGCCAGTTCCTTCACGATGGGTACACCGTACAAGTGTTAAAAAAACAAACAGAAAGAACAATCTATTGTGCACGGAGTTTAAAAGCACTACCAAAAAAAGGTCCTTCGATTATGCCTAAAAGTAAAAAGGGCCAACATTTTTAAATTTTTTTGGTAAAGCCTGCCTACCAAAATAGAACCGTCACGTAAAACCTACTAATTATTGGAGGATTTTGATTAGATTTTTACAGATGAGGCAGGTCGAACTTATTTTCTCGTACGCCGCTTGTACCTACTGAATCATCGTACCGCTGAATAAAATTAACCGTCAAAACATCTTAATTTCTAAAACTTAAATATCTTGCAAGGTGGTGAAGGTTGAAGCCGAATTTGAATTGGCAAGTTTACCACATAGGGGAGCGAGGGGCTAGTTGTAACAATTTTAACAAATAATTGAATATCATGAAGTGTATTGGCTAAATTACTACCAAATAAACTTTGATCGATACTCTAACTATTAATCTATGAAGTCGAATTGAAATATTATCAAATCTACAGGTAACTATCTCACAATTATGATTTTTTTGAAAAAAGGGAAGTGTTACAACTTACCCCGTGGTTGGGGCTAGTTGTAACAACAACAAAAACAAAAAGGTGACACCTTCAATCTTTATTTTTCGCAGTTTTTTAACTTTTCCTTTCCCCTTTCGCTTTTCTTTATCATCTTTTTTGCTTTTTCTTCATATTCTACTCTCAAAGCTTCTTTTTCAGGCGTATCTGTCAGAATAGGATACTTCCTTTTGCGTCTGCAAATTATATTTGTTTTTCGTGGTGGCGCCTTTGGTAATGGTCTAATCTTTCATTGGGAAAATTGATTTTGACCAGAGCAACTTGGAGTTGGTTTGTTCGCAGTTTCAATGTGGCGTATATTTCTGTTGTGCTGATATCCACTTCAGGAGCAGAATCTACTAAATAGTTGTGGATGTTCAAGATTCAACGATACATTTTCACTTTCATTTAGAACATTTTCTGATTGTTCTGTAGGATCTGGACGATCAGTAACATAAGAGGGCGCAAAGTCACTAGCTTGGAAAATATTAAAAATTCAAAGACCAAATACCAGAAGCTTCAAAACCACTGATAATATTTGCAGGGTTCAAGGCAAGTGATAATGACTCCTTCACTACACTTCGGATGTCATTAATTGCCATCGTTTTTCCTGGATTATTATACATCCATGCAGTCTGTGCTCTGTTCACGTGGTTTTTAAAAGGGCCGTAGACTCCTACAACCATAGGTTGCAAATTGTGGGAGCAATGGGGGGGGAAACGATAACATGATAACATTGTTTTCTTTGGCTTTTTCGACAACTGCAATATTCATACGTGAGCCATGATTATCGAGCAGTAACAGAACTGGCTATTTCTTGGTAGGTTTCGCGTATTTGATAAAATGATCTATAAAAATCAAGAATTCTTTTTCAGTCATCCACCCTGAAGAATTGCCAGCTCCAATGCAATCTTGAGGTCCACCGCGAATGAAAATTTCTGAGTATTTAGCCGGGAAAAATAAACATCGGTCGTCAGTAACTTACAGCAATCTGGGGCAAATTGTAACATGTTACAACAAACCCCGAGGTTTTGTTACAACTAGCCCCTAGGTATAGGTCTTAATATTTATCACGATAACTATTAAATCAACTTAGTAATCTCGAAAACTGTTACACATCATCATAAATAGTTATATTTTAGCATAAAATAAAATACATAAAACTTCAAAGCTACGAAAATAGTAAAACTAACCGAAAATTTACGTAAGTAAAATTATAGGTTACCTGTCAACAATAAAGCGTTTGCACACACCCACTCACTACGCCGTCTGGTGGGACCCTGGCTGTGTTAAAGTGGCGTGGCATGTTATAAGTTTAAGATTAGGTAAAAAAAAAGGGGATAAAAATCAAATTCCTATTGAAAAAGGTCTGTTACTATTTACCCCTGTTACAACAAGCCCCGCGCTCCCCTACATATTCAGTTTGAGGAAGCGACGCAGTGCGCAAAACTTTTGGCACTCTCGCTTGCATACAAAAAATGAAAGTGACTTCACGACAGATGAAATGGCGTAATCCTCTTGCTTAACCTGACCTATATTATCTAATGTTCTAACTTTTGAATAATATGCAGTCGTAATCAGATAAGTAAATCTAGCATGTGTCTGTATAAATGCAGATTCATTATAATTAGATATCTGTGGTATGTACTTCCAATACCATAAGTAAGAAAAGTACTATTTAAATCAGGACTTGTATCTGTTATAGGTTAAATATTATATTAAGTACACTATAAATATATCTCACGAAATATTGTAAATTGTCCATTGATTATTATCTATTATAAACAAATGACAATCATAATTATGATTGCACGAGATAGGGACGAATTTGTTTTGAGTACGTCTAGTATATATAATATACATAGTGAATGTTGTGTGACCATAAATATAATACAATAACAAAATAATACAAATTATTCAGAGTTACCTTTAACATATTTAGTACATATATAATTAACTGACACTCTTGGTTAAAGCCAATTTATTCTAAAACAAATAACAGCACAGAGACTGTTCAAACAGAAGTTAATTAGTAAATTGCAGTTAATTTTTTATATGAAATGAATTTTCAACACCTGCACAAGTGATTAAAGTAGTTACTCGATCATTAGCATGTAATAAATTAATTTGATGGATAAAAATATAAAAAAATGTCGCAGGTTGGTTTTAAACGATCTCATTATACTTCTAAATACAGTAGAACCTCGTTAAGTCGAACCTCGATAAGTCAAAAACCTCCAAATCTCGAAAAAATGTTTTGTTCCCTTCCCTTAAAACACCAAAACCTCCATTACTTGAAATCTTGACCCTCTGTTAATCGAAATAATCACCGAGTCCCTCCAAGCCATTTTGGTACATATTTTCACTCTATAACTCGAAAAATTAAATTTGACCTCTGTATCTCGAACATAGGAACGTTTTATTTTACAACCTTTACAACTTGATCATTTGGAATTTATTATCTCTATTGTTCGAACAAAAATAAGTTACCGACTTTAAGAACTTGCCGCCAATGTGAGTACACTATTGTTTCTTAGAAAACATTTTAGGAGTTTACAATAATAAATTTATGACTCATGGAAAGACGTGTTTGCTTGCTTTGTGTCAGGTGTTCAATTTATAAGAATAAACCTCAAACTCTTTATGTCGAATCAAAATCCGCCTAAGTCGAAATCCTCCATAAGTTGAAAACTCTATAACTCGAATTTTTTGGCGTCTCCCTTGATGTTTGACTTATAGAGGTTCTACTTATTTTGCTTTTTTACCTTCCGACCTGCCTTAAACCGCATTTAGTTTACCTATTAAATTTTTTTAGAGCCTATAATATTCAACCTGGTGCGTTGCAGATGAGGCAAAGAGAGCCAGAAAGACTTGGAGCGAGGTGAATTACGAGGCTCAAGACCGAACGCGATAGAGACTCACTGTGGACGCCCTCTGCCCCATCTAGGGATTCTAGGATATGAGTAATATATTATATATAATATATGAAGAAAACAGCAATAATTATGAGTAATAAAATAACAGTCTGTACATCTTTATCATCAATTCTATTTAGAACAATATTTTTATATTTTAGTACGCGTAGTGACTACAGTGTGCGACTTACATCCCTGAGGTCGTAGGTTTGAACCCCGGCTTGCACCAAATGACTTTCTTTATATGTGCGCAGTTGACATTCGCTCGAACGGTGAAGGAAAAGTCAACGTAAGTATGAAACAGATATATAATGTACCTTATTTTTTTTTACTAACACTTGTAGTTACATCGAATAAAAAAGGAAAAAAAACATTACACTATTGACCACAAATACTTTAAGTTATTAGATACTTTAAAATCTCGTAAATTTTAAATTTTAGTAAAATACACTACTTACATTAAAAAAAATTAAATTAGATAAATTCAGTAAATTAATCGAATGTGCCATTTAGACTTTGTTTGTATTCACAATTAACGTTAGCAATTTAGGCAAATCCCGCCGCGAAACCTAAAATGTGTGTTTAGCAAATTACTCACTAAAGTTGATTAAGTTTGAAAACAAATTAAAAACTACAGCTAAGTGTTTAACTTACTAAAGCAGTTTTAATATTAATAAAAACATTTAGTAAAGTAATCAAAACACACAATTATTAATTTTAATTTAAACTACACGCACTACTAAAACGAAAGAATAGGTATGAAACAAAAATATTAGATATTAAAATCCGTCAAGATTGTGACGAAGATGAAGCGGCATGGTCTAAAGAGTTTAGCTTAACATGAAGTGGAGTATAATACTGCGTAATAATATTGCGTTTCACAGACTTATACAGTAGAAAAAGGATTACCGTTGCCTCCTTGCCTATGATACTTACTGATTGCTTTATGCCAGCCTACCTTTGGCCTTCCTAAGATCGTAAGAAAAAATTCCCTTCAGTTTAAATTGTTTTTTATCAAATAGAAATAATTCTATGTATAAGACGAATTACATTTACTGAATTTCTAGATAAAGAACGAAGGTAAATCAAAGTTTTATAACACAAATGACGAGTTTAAACTTAACAATGTTCGCCCCTTAATAGCGCAACTCCGATTACAAATTACTGATTTTTAAGTGAAGAACAAAATCAAATGAAAACATGAAACAACTTTCTTAAATTCTACGAACAAAAATAACATTATAATTTGAATACAATCTAAACATTTGGTATTAAAATTGTTAAAATAATGTACATAGTATTTCATATTCAACACAGACCTAAAATATAATTTTAATTATCGTAAAATACTTTTACAAATTAATTAAAAAACTTTCAATTTGAGCGGCAAATAACAGCCTCAAAATTATGAATTATATCGTATCAGAATATTTATTTTTCATTTCATCTGCATTTATATTCGCTTACGAAAAAAAATCATCATGACTTACCAACAATTTATATACATTTCCGAGATAAACTAAAATATTGTTATGGACTCCATAACTACTTTCGTTTCACGCGATATTGACTACATCTATATAAAATTAATCGCAAAATATGTTGCTAAGCGCTAATCTCGAAGACGGCTGAGCCAACTAGAGTATTTTGTTTATTTATTCCTCGAACTCTGAGGAGTGTGTTTATGTAGAGAAAAACAGGAGAAATATTTTTATATTATAATAATTGAAAAATTTAGTTTTATTTAGTTCTTAGATTTTATTTCCGAAAAGCGCCTTACCGCCGTCACCTGAACACTATAATATTTCGTAAATATCGAATAATTTGTGTTAAAATTGGTATCTGTTTATATCGCTGTGGCATTTATTTACAATAAATATCCAAATTAAACTTTACTCATATTTCAAGTAATATTTCTTACTCTTGACCTACTTTATCTCCCCTAATAATTTTCCTACCGCAATTTAACGATTGTGTTACTGTTACTAAAACTACGTATGACGTAGCAAAAGCGTTTAGGCTTTAGTCGTAATAATGAGTAACAGGCCAAGCGACTACAAATATATATTACTTATAGGTATATATTAAAACATAGAGCTTACCTTAATTTGTCATAAAATAAATTACAAGATTCCAGTCTAACGTGCAACTAAACACATGTTCATAACACCCGCACACTCCACTATGAATAAAGATCTTGAGAATTGAATTAGAGCTGTTATACTAAAAAGTCCCAAAGCACCTATTCAATCTGAACTTACGTAAGTTTCCCGTGTTTGAGTCGTTCGCGCGCGCAAGGCTCGCGGCCTAGCTTCGTGACGCTCTACGTCACTCTGAAACCTTGCTTCGGGCTATACTCCGCGCATGCCTCCCGCTGTATAAACCATTCTCACACTGTCTTAGATCCCTAGCTATCTATTTGTTATTGTTACACCTAAACAAAAACCGCGCGAATTCGCTACGGATCTATTGATTTTATAAAAATACATAATTTTGTCACCGCAAGGTACTTGTAGCGTTGAAATGTATTACTTATTCATAAACGTAAATTTTATGTTTGTGAAAGCTGCCCATGGCGTTGTTCTTATGCCATTTGAAGGTGATTTAATTAAGGAACAGTTTGTAACATCAACGTTTGGAATCGTTCTGAAATTGATGAGATTTTAAAACTAACGGAGGTAAGAATGTATCTATTTTTAAGGTTATGTATACCATTAAATGAGCTAATTAAATTAAAAATAGATTGAAATTAGATACGGCTGTCTAACATCTTTTTATTTAGATTGTGCTCGCGCGAGATACATACGTGATCAGAATTGAAACACGATGGGCCCAAGTTTTTGCACGTAAATGATGTCACGACCGAACTAAATGTTCGTGTAAACAAACCGCTTATTTCTTGCTGCTTTCATGGTACTGTTTTACCTGAGGCCTTTCTTAATTAGTTAAATTCGTAAACAATTTAAGAGACAGGACAAGTTTTGTTGTTTTCCATTTAAAATGCTCTTCATGATATTTAAATGATGGTGTCGTACAGAATATATTTACGAATTTTTTGCTTTTTTTTATAGAACAGGAGGCAAACAAACAGCACGCTCATCTTTTTTTTTTTATATAACGAGGGCCAACGGGCAGGAGGCTCACCTGATGTTAAGTGATACCGCCGCCCATGGACACTCTCAATGCCAGAGGGCTCGCGAGTGCGTTGCCGGCCTTTTAAGAATTGGTACACTCTTTTCTTGAAGGACCCTAACTCGAATTGGTTCGGAAATACTTCAGTGGGCAGCTGATTCCACATAGTGGTGGTGCGCGGCAAAAGCTGTTGTGGAACGATGGAAGTCGTGGTGATGCGGGTGGAATTCGTATTCCGCCGTAGTATGCTTCTGAGAGTGAACCTCTCTACGCAACGCCAAGTGATCTTTTTGGATGCTAATTTAGCCATCAAATGACCGCGAAAACGAACGTAATTCGATATGTCAAAGTCAAGTATTGCGATGCTGGCTGTGGCTTTAAGAAGTGTCTTCGAAAAGAGGAGTAGCGACAAAATATAGACTCCAGTCTGAGATTCCACGTAGCAGAGTTTCGACTTCAGATACAATTTTGTTCCGATACTGATCGAGAGCTGCCCGAGAAAGACTTGCACGGCCAGTGTATAGAGTATTCCCTGTGCTGTCTTTCGCATAGCAATTAATGATGCTAAGTTGCAAGATATCATATGCAGAAGAAACCGGGTCGGGGATAGGACGCAGCCTTGTGGAACCCAAGTCCCCAGCGGTCACAGATTTAAGGTCGGGGAGCCCATAAGCTGAAAGAGAAGCTTCGAGAGCTTCGAAATGCTTTGTGCCACACCCGATCGAAGGATTCGCTATATCCAAACTAACCGCTAGTGCTTCTCCCTTGGACTTAATTGCCTTTGTCCATGTAGTGTATACAAGAAAGTCACCAGCTGAGCAACCACGACGGAATCCGTACAGATAATCGCTAATCAGCTGGTGGTTACCATTATTTTGCTTTATAGATTCATATTTTGTTAGTAGTATTAAAAATAAATACCACCGATATCAAAATTAATGATACTAGCTAGTTAAAGAAAACATGATAGGTCTTTATTTTATAAGACAAATAAGGTAGGTAGGTACAGCTACAAGAAATAATTTAACGGATCACTGTTAATCTTAGAAATATTATATTAAAATAGTACAGCGAACGTCAACTTTTCTAAAGAATAAATGACCTCTCATTTAATATTTAGCATTAAATAGCAGAGTAGACGGAGAGGCAATTAGTTATTTTTCTCATCAGTTAAATCGACCTTACGATACTAAAAACAATCACAATCTAAAACAGCATACGCAGCCTGAGTGACTCTTCGTTCTAGGTGTGGGTCTACGCTTTATGTATATTTCCTGATCATTTGCTATTTCTAATAGGCAGGTGATCAGCCTTCTGTGCCTGACACACGCCGTCGACTTTTTGAGTCTAAGGCATGACGGTTTCCTCGGGATGTTTTCCGTCACCGTACACGAGCGAGTGTGAAATGCGCACCGACACAGGTGCACAGACGTAGATCAGACCATATGTATGAGAGTCGTACGCTAAAGCCACCAAATCACTGTTCTAAACGCATTTAACACCTGCTCTAAATTTTAATGTAAAAGGTAAAACAACAGTCTTAATAACGCTTCCATTGTGAGCCAAGTGCGGTTAGAGATGAAACACGCGTGCGTATTTTGCTTTTGCCGATTTTCTTACAAATTTTAAGCTTAATTTCACTGACTTCAATAAAATCTAAGACCAACAATGGTTGATTGTTAAATTTGGCGTTTTATAGCTGACCAACCATACTTTTTAGAAATTGCAGCTGTTTTAATGTATTCAGGAGTCAAATCAAAAGGAGACCTCAGCGGCCTAGACGTTGTAGGACAATGTATATTATTAAATGGAATGTGATAATTAATTATCAGTAAAGTAATCAGCCCTGATAAGTTCAAATCGGGATTGTAAGTAAGACATAATATGTCAATTGTTCCCACAAAAACCTCTAAGGCGGCGGTCGAGCGACCTAATTAATGAGGGCGAACCCCGGGGGCAGATTAATCCGCACATAAAACCTTGCCTCTGTCCATGACATATGCTCCTTGGCTGACCGCTACTCTGCTTTCTTTGCCAAAAATTTATTTTTCTTAATCACAACCCAGTTATACCTTATACACGAATTTAAATAGCTAGTAGTACCATTGATACCGTACGACATTTATTTTTCATAATGAAAACCATAAATAGATGTTTAATATCAGGTGTATAACGCAATTCTAATTCTAATTTTATAAAGGTAAACTCGGCATTTCACACGTTGGCAAACAAACGAAAATGTCCCTAGTGCTTGAAATTGTTAATATTCACCAAGGAAGGTCAGAATAACATGGTGAACTTTACGAATTTCAATAGGGTTCATGGTTTGTAGAGGCACAAAGGATAATACGACCAACGCGGTGTTACATAAATATATTATACAAGGAAAACAAAAGCTTCTGTGAATTTGAATATACTATATGAAGAACTTAGACCGTAATGGGATGATCGGCTGGGTTTATTCACAAGGTACAGGGGATCTACGCCAGCTTTTCATGGATGTGCGTGTACGGATAAATTTTTCTAAACAAATACATATGTTATCATAATACAATGTTACGTAATAGAAAAGTGACAGGTGCGAAAAACGTACGATTTACGAAAGCTGCGAAAATGGTTTTGTTTTTTGATTGCCTATTTTCCGTATAGTGTCTTAATCAAATGCATACAACTAGAGAACGTAACGATTATGTGTTTGCGTGTTGTTCCCACGAGAATGTAAGTGCGTGCTCCTATTTCACCATGCCTCCTGCTGATAGAGGACAACTCTTTGTTTTTAATTTATGTTATTATTATTAATTACTTAAGATGTCATGTGGAACATGGTTTAAGGGTTGCAGCTCCATACAAACGTTGTGTAAAAAAAAATATGGCGGTTAAAAAGAGTGGCGGAGAGTTTATTGCCAGAACTGGCACTAAATGTAAAATTAGAAGCATTAATAAGTATGTATTTCTTTACTGACAAGTCATAAGTGTAAAATGTGTTACCTATATGATTAAATGATTTTTGAATTTTGAATTAAAGTAAAATGAGTCGTTATTACCATAAAGGGAAAACTAGTGTTGTCATCTATTTTATTCATCCCATGTACCATGCAATTGTAGTGTCCCGCGAATATTTTTGTTAAAATGCAATAAAATATTTTTATTTACGTATATTTCAATTCGAGTGTTGTACTGTTGGTCGTTTTCCATGACAATCGCGAGGCTCATTAAAATGCAGTGAGTCCACGCGAACACTCCTCCTGCTGCATCTGTGAAATTTCCAAGCCCATATTCTTTACATACATGAGCGGGTAATACACAAATTTCTTCAATTCTCGAGACTTTACAATTTACTTTGTACGTGTAAGAGATAAAAGAGTTTGTTTACATTTTGGCAAAGTACTCTTAATGATGGAAACATTTCTGTCTTTTTACCAGACACCAAATTAAATATTTTATTAGCAGCTACGCACTGTATATACTTCATAGCCAAATTAAAACTCCTTCGGTTTCAGTATCAATGAAGGACGCAATTAAATATAATATGTATGTTGTGTATGTATTTTTGTATTTTTTTTTTTATCTACTTCTATATCTTCAAAACTCTTCTATCTTCGAAATCAAGTACCTACCTACCTTAAAATAGCAATGATATAATATTGGGACCTCAAAACCCAGCCTTGATAAATAGATTATAAGCATTCTTTTACAAGCTTCAAATATTAAAATCTAAACTAAATAATAAAATTCATAACCAAGTTTATAAATGAAGAGTAATAATGCGAGCATCACTTGTTTGCGTAGAGTATATTATTTATTATTTAATGTTGCGCAGGCGGGCTGCATTCCAGCTAAACTTGCTGACTGGCAAACTCCTTATTATTCATTGCAACGGCGGGTAACTGATAATAAAACTTTGCCGCTCGTCAATTTAAAGCAAGTAATTTACAGTTCCCGTTTGCTATTTCTCGAACACAATATATTCGGATTTTTAATTGAAATCGCCGCTGATACGATGTTTCCGATATTGCTACTGAATCGAGCTATACACTTAATTGTTTGGCTACTCGATACATACATAACATACCTAATGTAAAGTATTATACAACTACTTTATCTTTATATATACTCCATAGTTTCACATGCTTTAGAATTTAGGCCTTCGTTTACATATGCATATAGGTTTTTTAAAAACCATAAAACACCTTATGCCTTCCACGTATATCCAGGACCTGCTGATTCTATGCATTAATACGCACTAGACATTACTCTTAGAACAAAAAAAATCTATTTTTTTTAAATTTCTTAGCAATATTTGCTGTAGGAAACATGTTTATGACGGGATCATAAACAACTTCCGGGTAATCGTTAAGTAAAGAAAAATATTAATTTCTCAATTCCATTCATTACTCGAAGTATTTTTCTTTAAAGGTCTAATAATTTAACGTATTTTCGGTAGGCTGGTTAGGGCGTGACATATTGTCGCGGTCGGAGCACTTCAGAACGTAATCATACGCTATTAGGGGATGATGAATAAAAACGAGAGTAATCTCATCATTTTATGTGATAAGAGCTTTATTGCAATCTAAATATCTTCGTCCATTACGTAGATAGTAGCTAGGATATTTACCGCGAATATAAATCCAAGTAAAGTGTCCGGGAGAGATCGTATTTGTTCAATTAATTTAAATTGATGTTTTATTATTATATTATACGAGGTCCAAAAGTTCGTGGAATGGAGGGGATGGAGTGGGGATAGGGGCGCTCGCTTAGTGTCATACTAATTGGGGACTCATAATTAGTATATAAATGGAGTTTTAGCCCTATTGCGTCATTCGTTTACGAACACTCGCCTGCTAAACACGTCAATCCGGAAGAAAACTGAAACTATGGAGAAAATTGAACACCGTTCTGTCATTAAATTCCTTACCAAGCAAGGAAAGAACGCTCAGACCATTTTGAATGAAATGGAAACTGTTTACGGGGAACAGTGCCCTAGTAGATTGTAGACGACCCCCGCTCAGGAAGGCCAGTTGAGGCCACCACATCAGACATCGTCGAAAAAGTGAAAAAAATTGTACTGGAGGACACCCGTTTGAAGAAAAAACAGTTATCTGCATTAGTTGGAGTATCAGATACCACAATTTTGCGAATCCTACATGACCACCTGGGTACGACAAAAGTCAGTGCAAGATGGGTACCGAGAATGCTCACGCCGCTTCAAAAACAGCAGCGCGTCGAAGCGTCAAAACATTTTTTGGAGTTGTGTAGCGACGATCCTGGATCGATTTTGGAGCGAATTGTTACCGGCGATGAAACATGGGTTCATCACTTCGAGCCTGAGTCCAAACAAGAGTCCATGCAATGGCATAAAAAGGGGGACACCACCGCCAAAGAAATTCAAAGTGTCGGAGTCGGCTGGAAAGTTGATGGCTACTGTTTTTTGGGATTGTGAGGGGATAATACTGATTGATTATAAAGAAAAGGGCAGGACCATAACCGGAGAATACTACGCAACAATACTAGAAAAATTAAAGGATGCCATCAAAGAAAAACGTCGGGGAAAATTGACCAAGGGTGTGTTGCTCTTGCAAGACAACGCGCCGGTTCACAAGAGCAAAGTTGCAATGGCTGCTCTACACACGCATGGCTTCGAATCACTAGTCCACCCACCCTATAGTCCAGATCTGGCCCCAAGTGATTTTTATTTGTTCCCCAATTTAAAAAAAGACTTAAGGAGAAGGAAATTTTCCGACGACATTGAGGTAAAGGAGGCAATTTTGGCTCATTTTGAGGGAAAAGATAAAAAATATTTTTACGATGGTTTAGAAAAATTAATTCATAGATCTAATAAATGTATTCAGCTTAAGGGTGATTATATTGAAAAGGAAAAATAAATTTACTGTTTCATTTTTACTAAAACCCTTTCATTCCACGAACTTTTGGACCTCCCCTCGTAGCTTTCCGTATTGTATTGTATTTTATTTTTCTTTCGTTTAATATTTTCATAATAAAACCTAACTTTAAACCCTGAAATAAAAATTAAGAGTTTCATGAACACTGTAAAATCGGTTGGTCGTAAAAGGAAAACGTGCTATATTTTAACTGGGAGTCATTAACATGACACATTAACCAGTGGCGTGCTCTACGACACAACGGAGGCTGCATTGCTTCGTGCCAACTAGCGAATTAACGGCTATTTGCTCCTCATTCATTAATTTACTACTGAACTTTACACGCTCCTATTACTAGGCTTAGTATCTTTAAAACTACCTCAATATGTTTGGAAATATTGAGTTTATATAGGATATATTTTCACGTATAAGTTCTATAGAATGCTACTGATCGCTGTTTATAAACTAAGTATTTTTGTTGCTGCAACGGTTAAAGTCCAGATATATCTAAACGCAGGTTCTAGATTCAATAACTGGAAATTTCACGTTTGTACACATAGAACTGACTCAACTGAACTAAAAATATTAAATAACAATATTCGTTATTTGTACTAATTGGTATTGTATTACCAACAGAATTAAATCATAATTAATTAATTTATATACAGGGTATGAAGAATCTCTTAGTCTAATTTTTGGCTGTCAAATTGTCTTTACAAATTCACCTATAAAGGCAATTTAATTATATTTAGTATTTTAACCGGGCTAAGGTAAAAACACAGCCGCATGCTATCAGGAAATAAATAGTTACAATAGCAGAATCCAGATCGCTATCATTAGGGTTTTTACAGTGCGGTTTAAAAAGTCCAGTACTCAGAGGAACCGCAGATAAATTCTAGTACGATCGTATCTGGGAGAGCAATTAAGATAAGCGAACATTGTGCTGTCACGGCTCTCCGTACGTTTAGCGGACGTTCCCGATTTATGCTCGCTACGTATTCCAACGTATACTATTGCTAGAATATCGTAATTAATATGTTAATTACTTAATACAAATGGTACAAATTATGTAATCCTAATTAGGATATGTTAGAAAGTCACGCGTCTGCGCTGTTAAATATAGGAAGGATATGTTGACACTTTCTCTATAAAGATATAACCGTGATACTCAAAATCTATGTATCTTATTATTATAAGTTCGTGTTAGAGAACAGTGAAAGCGCGATCTGTAATTACGTAGAAAATATAAAAATCTAAATGTTGTAATGAAAATATGTAATAGACTAGTTTTAAGCACCTCTTGAAAAGGACCCAGCTTTTAATATGCTATAAAAGAAATTAACACTTTATGCTGTTAATTTTAAGGTTCAAATTAAGTTTTTTCTGTATCATTCATAATAGCAATTATCGTAGAATGCGCGCCGCGCCATAAGAGGGCGTGTTAATGCATAGTTTGCACGCAATGTAGAAAATATGAAAAGTTAAAAAACTAATCAAGAGCATAATTAAAAAGCCTATCAGAGCTCAGCAACCACCTTTTTATGTTATCTGATCTAATTAATCCGCAACACTGTTTATATACGAAAAGAACGTTTTATAGACATTTTGATCTATGGGAGAAGTATTTTTCTTGAAAAAAAAATCTACTATTTCCTAGCTTATACGGGGCTTGTCAGCCTAATACACAAAGCGTTAGCAGACAACTAGAACGGTTTACCTAACTTATTTAGTAGTAGTATAATATGCGACAACTTGCGTTACGCGAGAGCAAAGTTCTAACCGAACACGACATCGCTGTAGCTGCCTCCAATCATCGACTCAGAGCAACAACAACTCGAAACGACCTCACTTCATTCGTGCCTTCACAACTTTGGAGAATAACTTACAAATTCAATTTACAGTGAGTGAACTGTGCAGGCCTGTTATGAACCTACGTTTGTAAGTTCCACCAAGAAATTGTTAGTGACGCTGGGTTGTCTAATGACTTGTTAACGTAAAACAGAATTGCTTAAGATGAAACATGAATTTAGAATGTACCTAGCAGTTGTATTGTAGCACAAAAGGAATTTTTATCAATACTTTATAAAGCTGTACAAAGGTAGATAAGCTTTTTGAATTTTTGAAATATTATATTTTTACTTTTATACGCCATAGGATTTATATAAGGGAATTGTTTGGGGTGTAGGGTTGTAAGATAGATATATGTATATACAATTGTTATGTTTGAAACCTCTGATTGTTCATCATATATAGATTACGTTACAACTAAGCAGATTAAATAAAATATAATCAAGTGTTGTTATAAATTGAATTGTTACCATTATTTATCTCAAACAGTCTGCTTGATAACTCAAATTTATTATGTTCACAGTATACAAAGGATACTTGAAAGATAAATAAATGTCAAAAAGGATTATTAATCGTATAATTCAGATAATGAAGTACAATGAAAACAAAACAATGTGATTAAAAGTCTTATTAATTTTCTGGGATTTGTAATATTTATCCGCTAATCCTTTATACTTTTTATTAAAGAGAATATTTTCTTAACATCAAAGACACAAAGTAAATTGACTTTATTTTTTTAAAGCTAGTAATTAAATTAGTTCCAACATTTTTGTTTTAACCAGTAAGATTGTTAAGGGTTTAGCATTTAAATCATATTAAGTGTATAATAATTAAGGAATGTAAACTAACCAATTGTTGTATGGATTAATTAATAAAGCTTTTAAATAATAATAATAATAAAGTGTAAAATGTATGTGACAAAATATTGCAGCTGGAACACTGTACTGTAAGCACTCCTTCTGAATACATTCTTTATGTAAACTTTTGGCTCTAAAAGATGACATTCTAGAAAGTCACAAGTTCACCACTAGTGAATTAAATGTTACGCGTTCGTTTTATTGTACATTTCTTTTATAGCCATGACACGTGGAAAAAATACACATACGAAGTGATAAGTGTCAATAAGTACCCGAGAACATATTTGTTAACACGTAAAAAGGACGTGATACGAACCTCACATAAATTTAAACATTGTAAATTTGCGGACCAGAATGTCTAGACAAATAATAAACATTCATTTCACAGATATACTCTCAGTTACCTCGCTGAAATAATATTACTCGAGTTGAAAATAAATCAATTTAGTTTAATTCTAAAATTGTAAATAAGTTGTTATAGGACTTATGAATCAGCCCTGCGATTCTGTAACTCACTTTTCAAACTCACACAGTGGTTTTCGCATCGGCGGCCGCTCTCAAATCAGTCGTGAACCAGTCATTTTATGATTTGGCATTCTGAAAACAATAAACTACAAGCTCCCACCTTTTCAGAATGCCAAATCATAAAATGACTGCTTCACGACTGATTTGAGAGCGACTACCGATGCGAAAACCGCGGTGTGAGTTCGAAAAGTGAGTTACAGAATCGCAGGGCTGTACTGAACACAAACAATTAGCTTTAATAAATTTAACGTTTTCACAAATAGATATTTTAAAAACTCTCGGTCTTGTTTTAAATGCTTGTTATATCATACGTTGGTCCTTCAGTTTCTTTTACGTATACGTTACGAGTACTGCCCTGCGATTCTGTAACTCGCTTCACACACTCTCAGCGCTGATTTTTGCTGTCAAATCGTTCGTTTCGGTGTCATGTTACAATTTGGTATTCTGATAAACAATAACCGCGACAAAAGCGCCGCTCAAATGAGATTGTTCACATTTGGAACTAAAATTTGGCACTGCTACACTTACGCTTCAAAATTGTTGATATTTGGTATTCTGATACATACCATTTGACATCTCATCTCATTTAAATGTAGATTCTTTACGTCAAATTAAAAGTTGCTCTTCCCTCGCTGAAATCGTGATTTACCAGTGAGGTAGCCATTTTTAGCGAAGTTAAAACTTGTTTTATGTGAAAATATTCTAACATAGGACAATCTATATGTATGTTGATTGTTGGGGTAAGTTTATAAAATAATATTTATAAATAATGTACACTGGATATGTAGCACTATAAATTTTTGTGAAACAAAATAAAGAATTTTTGAAATTGAATTGAATATTTATCAATGCAGCTATATTTTACGAAAAAAAATATATATATAAGCATTAGGCTTCGTGAAATAGAACTTTGTTATTGTTACAGAAGGCCCGTTTCCACTTTAAAAGCTTAAACCTCTATTTCATGAAATAAATGATGTAAACCATTAAAAATACTTCATATAATATCTATAGATGGCGAAGAAATTGTAGGCACGAAACGACCAATTGGTTTCTCGGCGTTGGTTACTATCGCTTTTTTCCAATACCCAAGAAATTATATGGTATTGACGAAACCTTGAACATATGCTGCTGAGATGAACGAAGAGACTAGTAAATAGATATTCTAAGGTAAACATTTTGATTATTTTAGCATTAAAAATATCATTTTTATCCTAGAACCAATTTTTCGATGCAGTCTTGATCATGTCTTGTCTCCAGCAGAGATAAGTCGAACAGAAAACGATAAATAAGTTAAGATAGGTAAATTTTGTAAAATATTTGTATTTTTCTACTATACTAAAATTATAAATCTAATAATTTCAGAGATCCAAATGTTCAAAATTCCTGGTAGAAAAATTACATTCTGCCTTTGAAGAAGACAAGGCCCCTGGATATAGAAAGACACAATAGTGCAGACATTTTCAAATGATTGAATTTCGACTATCCTTCAATTTATAATAAATGATAACACAGTACAATTTTGGTTCCTATATTTTTATAAATATTGATATAACATTAAGGTTTTGGATAAAAACATTATTCTGCTTTACACAAGTATGAAATATCATCATTACATACATGATGGTTTAAGTACTTAAGCTTTTTTAAATTTATAGTTCATAACTATTACTTTTTACAAACTAATTAGAAAATATAATATTAAAATAAATATATTTGTCTACAAAATAAAGTAGATGTTATTGATTAGCTCTATGTGAGGCTGGGTTTAAATTAGTTTTTATTATACTTAAGTTTGAGTTTGTATGCTGACTGAAAGTTATTTTGTAGTGTGTTAAAAGTTTACTATAATCATTAAATTAAATGTGTAAGTTATTATATTGTTCTTTTATTAACCTATAAAGTAACATGGCTTATATATTTTTCATTTCGGTTACTACGTTTTCTGTAGGCAGTCATTAAATAATGGTAGATTTAATTAATCATTTTATTAATATAACAATATTATTAGATACAAAAAAATTATTATGAAGTACACAATTATCTTAAACACGGTAATACAATTTTTAAAATAGATTTGTGGTCTCGGTTTAATCTCTTCTTAACATTTCAATAATTGGTCATTTTCTTCCTCATTCTTGACAACTACCGCTGATGGCTGTAATACAATAGTTATCTGTTAAAATTGTAAATAGGGAGATATGGTAGGTCACTGTACTGACACAATAATATTGCGTAACAATTTAATTATAGTAAAGTTAAGGAAAATAATAAAAAAACTTACATAAAACACACAAAAACTTTATGGGATATCTTTGTATTTCTAAGTAAAGTATCTTAAAAACATGTTTGATAATATTATAACTAAGCCAAAAATTATATAAAGTTTTATGGTAACAAGGCTTAGTAATTTCACACACAGTATTTGATTCAGTACTATGAATAAAAAAATCTTGAGCAAACCTATATTTAGACTCAGAAATCCAAATCTAAGTATGTTCCTACTTTAAAAACAATTATTTATTAATGAAACAAATCCAAGACCCATGAAGGGTATGTTTAGTGCTAAATTGTAGTGCTGACTACAATATAATAACAACTAAAATAGAATAACTATCTTTAGATTGCTTCTATGTATATTAAATAAGTTATGGCAATGTCATTTCCAACATTTAAAATTAACGTTGATCACTTGAAATGGTATAAATTTGAGCAATTGAAAGCTTATATATTTGATCCAACATACCTAACATGATTATTTATACTTGTGTTCTGAAATCTGAACAATTAAATTAAATTCAACTTGATCAATTAAAATTAATACTTCTTATATTTCATGAATGGAATTTGAAGTTAGAAAACCTAAAAATATTTTTTATATTTAACATTTTTAACCAATAATTTAATTATTCTTTACAATGTCCCTTCGATTTAACCTATTACATTTGACTTCAAATTTTCCATCAAACAAACAAACTTTGTTAACTATTTTTCTAGACACTGCTTATTCCTATTTATTTACTATGATAGTTATTATGTTTCTAAAATAGTTTTAATAGAATTCAGTTTTTAAGAGTGAGTAAAAACATAGGTAATATTGTTGTTGTGTGTTTGACCTCTGAATCACTTAAAAAGGTTGCAATAGTAGTTTCGTGGCATCTAAAAAGTACCAACACTTGCACTTACACAAATGAATAAAAATATATAAACACAAATTTTTACTTTTAATTTATAATTACTCAACAAAATATTATATGAAAACATTGGTATTCACCTTTAGTAATATTATGAAAATTTAAGATACCTATCCATCCTGTTTAGTTTGAATCCTTAGACCATTCTACCATCTTTTTGTTAAGATAATATTCTTAAATTTTGTACAATATATCCAGATGTTAGGTATCCCTTGTTTCGTGCTGAAACATAATTAATATTTTTAAGTTTCTGTCGCTCATATACACCACGGCTGGTCGAAGTATAAACTCTTAATTGGAAATTATAAAAAAAATACGTAACTTACGATTTACTAATAAATAAACTTACTACTCACCTTTAAGCGACCCCATTGCCAGATGGGTTTTAATAATTTTCCTCGCTATGCTTTGGTTAACCATATTTCTATATTAATCTTGCTAATTATTTTCCATCCGATAAATCATTTTTGAGATATTTTCACAGTTTATCTTTTTTTTAATATTCTTCATTTTATTTCAAACGTCGACCATTTTGTTTTATTAAAAATATTTTGTTTATATATGATAAAAATTTTGACAATTAACTCTTTTTATAAATAAAATGAGTCAATTGTCACGATATTAATAGACAACAACTCACTAGGTTCACTCCCTCCACTTATCAAGAGGTAATGTAAAATTTCTTAACAGAATACCATGAGATTCCAAAAATTACGTGAGTGACGAAGGGAGCGCCGTTAGTGCGTAGTGGACTCACGGATTAACAGTGAGTTACAGAATCGCAGGGCTGTATAAAAAAATCGGCTCATAAAATAATTATAATTTGGCAATTTCTTTAGTACGCGCTACCTAATTATCGAGATCTTATTACTAGCTGTATTTTTGTAAGAATATGTAACTAAAGCAATTAATTTGTTATGTACTATATATTAGTTACGTAATTTAGGCTCTCTTTAAAATGTGCCAATTTCTTAATCTCTTTGATCAGTTAATTACGCTGGATGATGCCTAATTGAAAAGTAATATAATATTGAAATAAACTTTTTTCTTTAATACATGCTACGTACTATTCTACAAATTGTTTTATCGGAAAACGTAGTAAGAAAGCTGTCTTACATTAGAGCTCAAGAATATTTATGTGCAGGACGTCGCTACATAAATTATTCAGAATGAACTTAGCCAGTAATTTGAATGGGGTTGAAAAATGTCTCTCACGGGGCACCCGTCCGTGGCCATCTTGAGCAATCTGTCTTGTTTGATGCGTCGTCGTCACAGCTTTGACACATTGCTGATAACATTTTCCTACCGATTCAAATTCTTTTCAATGAATTAAGATTCAACTGTCAAAACGAATTATGTGTCTATTTAACACACTTATAAAAAAGTAATTGCAAGTACCTTTAATCATTATCGTATTGGCATAGTCTGTAAGGATAATGTATGTATTTCTGTAATAAATAAAAAAATTATAATCAGCTTTTAATTACCTAAATCTAATTCAATCAAAATTTATTTATTCTTTATAAATAATATTTTACAGACGAAATTATGTTACCGGCTCATATAAAGGGAACTTGTTAACGTAATAAATCCCTTTGTATAAAAAGGCTCACACAAGAGATTATTCTAAACAATTTTCTTAAAACATTATTCATTTTCCAAAACTTGGCATAAAAGAAATGATATTAATCTAGTATTTGCGTAAATCACTCAATGTCGTTACCATTTTCACGTATTGAGTGTGGCTCAAGAATTGTGAGCGTTTTGACCCTCTCGTTACAATTTATTGCTTCCCAAAGAAATAATAAATCCGCTGTTCGTAATATACCTTCGATATACTATACTGCTAACTTAAAAAATACGGTTTCACCTGCGTTCACTCGGCATAGATTTCCTTGATAAATTGAATTTGAATGAACTCTTAAGAACGACTCTTTAGTTTTATAATATCAGTATATATGTTCTCCTAATTACAATAAAAGATATTAAGTGCTTACAATGACAAAACATTTTACATTTTTACAAAACAATACATTGTTTTTTGTTTGTAAAAAACCAAAACATTGTGACAAAATATGTATGCATTACGCATATTATTTCATTTACACTCAAATTATTGACCTCTCTAGCTTTTGAAAGTAATGAAATAAGAGTTAAAATATTTCTTCTTAGGTTTCCATTCTTAAATGATATTATTTGAATCCCCAAGACAATAAAATAAATAAGTCTCTCAACAAAGATTCTGTGCGGGCAAAATGTGTTTTCTATTTTTTGTGTACACAAATAAAAACAAAGCTGTAATGTGGAAAGTTGACTCGGGAAACGCCATAAATATTATTTTTCTTGCCAGTAATCGATATTGTCAGCTATTTGCGGAGTAACCCATTTGATGGATGCTATGTTGATGTTTAAGAGGTTCGTTTTATATTTTCAGAGCTTCTTTTTACATTAACGTAATAAATATTTTTTCATTTGTTCTGTATGAGAATCATTCGCCAACTCGCATTTAGTTAGTGGTGCCATAATTTGAAGCTACAGTGGTTTGTATATAACAATAGTACATGAAAATGTCAATCATTCACTTATACCTTGTCCTCACGAATGTATTTAAATGGGTTTTCGAGACATTTTTTATAAGAAAACTATTTATGTGGTGAACTAATTCATTTTCTTTGTAAAATTGATTTTTTAATATATATTATTTAATTTAAAAGAATCCCTGACGGAGCGTGGTAAATTACGAAAATCGCAAAGGCCGCACACACCTAATTAGATTTCACACAAGGTTTTACACAGTCGCGATTTCAAACGAATTTCTTTAACAATATATTTCTAAATAAACCATTTTAATTTCCCTCGAGCCGTGGTTTATTGGGGCAACAATTTTGTGGCGGGTCTCATTATTACTTGAGGTTGTGCTCCCTTCTTGCCAGGATAAATGCAGAAACCTCCTAGAGTGATCTTTATGACAAAACTGATAAGTGTGCTTTGGAAAGGCGAAACTTCAAGAAATTTAACCTGAAAACATAAAATAGTTGATTTATATATGTACCAACAAAACTCGTATGCAAAAAATTCTGATACCTTAATAAACCTATTCGGCCTAATGGCATCGGTAGTATTTACATTATTATTACACAATATTATAAAGATTAAATTTGTACATTTGCAAAGTCAAAAACTATTTAACAGATTTCAAACATTCACCATTACAATGCTACATTATCTCTGAGTAATAAGTTAGCATTATTATTTCCAAAATAATTAAAACAAACGAATGTTCAGCCGTCTGGGACTACAGGAAACGAGACAGATCTGTCCCGTCTAGTGACCTATTAAGATAATTTGATCGTAATTAATAATATTACCAATTAGTCTCTACTCCAAATGCGAAAAAGAAATTTTCAACGTAATTCCTTTGTTTCATTGATGCTTTGATATCAAGTAAGATTTCACGTTCAGTCTAATGTCAAAATGTAAGCTTTGCTTGAGTATAAGCAATATCCTCAAACGTTAACGGTATGCTAACTACAAAGTACATTACTATAAAGGCTACATAACCATTAGCCATATTACTAAGGGAAGTAGTACTACGTTTGGTTAGGTTCACAAGAAATCTATGCTAGAGCGGTTCCCAATAGTACAACAGACCTGCTGTGAAAAACTGCCCACAACGCTTCTAGCACTAAGGATTTATTGCAGTAGTTACATGAGCATTACTTCTATTGCAGGTTAAACAAACAGCTTTTGATAATGAAGTGCAGTATTTTAAATCATATCGATTTATCAATGTAGTCACTAATGTTCATATAAAGATGTTAATATCAATTCAACATGTTATTTTGAATGAATGTGAATTGTACAGTTCAAAAATACATTATTTTTCTGAAGAAATTATTGCAAATAGGAAAATAGACTCGGTAAAATAATTGAAATATATCTTGCATATAACATAATATAATAACATACTATCTATATAGATCTTGGTAATGATGCTAACGAAGGTAATTTCATTGGAAAGACAGGAGCCATTTATAAGCATAGTACGCGCAGTCTGATGAACTTTAATTACAATACTGGCAACTAAGCTGGAAACAATTACCGTTACTATTAGCATACACATTAGTCTGCATTAATGAAATACCAGGTTTGATTTTTCAAATGCTAGATTTTCATTTGTTATTTTCCACTAATATAATAGTATAATTACGACTGATCATTTTTCCTTAGTGAAAGTTGAGACGTTTACTTTTATAAGTAATTATTAAGTAACTCTACGATTACTAATTCACTAGCACTGATCTTTTTTATTATAGGGTTTTAAACATGAGTTGATAGATAAAAAACAAAGAAAATAGAGTTGACCTCATTATTGATCTTTGTTCGATTTGATCATTATGTCGTAATTATAACGCTCTGCTGAAGTGTTATAATTACGACATAGGCTTTCCTAAATCCAATCAAATAATATATCATATATTCCCGATAGAAATTAGGCATAATTTTCATATAGAAATTAGATGCTGTATTAAAGAAAGGTTACCCTTTGACGAAATGAAAATTTGTATTGTATATTGGGCACATTCACGAGTTTTATAAGTCAATATTTCGATTGATACTAGTTATGATTTACAAAGTTTTGTAAATTCTATACGTTTCGTCAAACGTGTCCCAAATTAAAAAAACCTTGTGCAAGCTCTTGTCTTGAATGAATCTCGAAATAGATTAGCATAAATGCTTTGACAAATTTCTTCTGAAGAAGAGAACATGCAGTCTGCATGTTTTTAATTAACTTCTACTTTTCACTACTGTAATGATTAACTACTGTAATCATTTGCTAAACTCACTTCATTTATTTACATACATGTGGTTTAATCTCACATGATTGTCAACCGACCCAACAAAATAACGTTTTAATGTCACTGGCAAGCACGTCTGACTAGCTTTTAGCCTTCCACGTATTTATTTTTTGTGCTCTTCTGTATAATAGCACATTTTTAGAAAGAAATAAACTTTAATCAATTATGGAATTGGAATCCTAGTACAAAAAAAAAATTGTGGAGGTGTGCCGAGTACAAATAAATTAAGTACAAATTGACTGGGTAAATTTACAGAATGTTAATTTTCGGTTTTCATATATAAATACATAGTTATATTATTGCTATTTTAATGTACAGTCTAAAATGATGTTGTGGTAAAATAAATGAGACCACATCGATTACACTGATATAGTACTGTAATTTTATTCGAACCAACTCACAAAGCGAACTCATTAAACTACGGATTGCCTGAGACTTTGCCTAGAAACGGAGATAAAAAGTAGTCTATGTCACTATTTAGTTCTCTCTCTAGTTTCTCTTGCTTTAAAATAAAACGGAAAATTTATCAAAACATCACAAGTCAAACTCAAAAATCATTTATTCATATAGGTAGCACAATGCACACTTCTGAACGTCAAAAAAATATACATTAAATGCTTCTAATTTTACATATACCGCCAGTTCTCAAATCAAAGGCGTAGAACGGAAGAGAAGAACTGGCAATAAACTCTCCGCCACTCTTTTTAATCGCCAAGTTTTTTGTTTTACACAACGTTTGTAAGGAGCTGCAACCAAAACACCATGTTCCACATGACATCTTAAGTAATAAATAATAATAAAATAAATTAAAAACAAAGATTTGTCCTCTATCAGCAGGAGGCATGGTGAAATAGGAGCACGCACTTACATTCTTGTTGCATTCTTCTCACAAAACGCACAGCTATTTAAAAAAAAATTGCAAACATATGAACATGATTTATAATATACTAGTGGACCCCACAGACGTTGTCCTGCATGATATTTAAAGCGATTAGGATATTAAGCAAAGTATGAAAGTACCGACTGCAGTGCCATCTGCCGGGCTGATTTGTGAATCTAAACCATTCCCAGATCCCCTTGAACACACACAAAAAAATTCATCAAAATCGGTCCAGTCGTTTGAGAGAAGTTCAGTGACATACACACTCACAGAAGAATTATATATATAAAGATAATGATAGTGGTGGAGGTTCCCCTGTGACTTCTCACAAGTGTCACCTGGTGCTTTAACTCTCCAATATTAGCTTGCAATTTATAGCACTTGGACGCCGTCTGCACTGCAATCTACCCCACATTTTATTCTTATCTCAATTCAGTAATACTTGTACCAAAACTCGTAAAGTACTTGTAAACTCTTTATAACGAATTTCAAGGGATCCTGTTTTTTTTCGTTATAGAGAGATAGGTTATATGTAGAGAGAAAAAACTTCCAATTTTATTACTATCAATAGGTAAATTATTCTAAACACATGTATTCTGTTAACTATGCCTGACGTGTTTTGCTATGCCAATATTTATGTTGTGTGTTTTTGAGTATTTTGTCTGGCCATTTTGACAGTTTGTTTACGGGCACGTTTAATGGCACACGTGTTAATGCAATTAACAATATCAAAAACGAGACGGCTGTTTATGACCTCAGGTGTCTTACTTAGAAATTTCGGAACCTCAAAAGGTTAGTTTTATAGGCTGATTATAAAAATAATTACACTTAAGTATGTTGATGTCGAAATATGAAAATATTTCTTCGTAATAGAGAGGGCTTGTTGCGTTATAAAGAGTACATTAATGTATGTATATTAAACCAAACAAATTTATCTGATTTTTACATTATAGAGAGTTTTACGTCATAACGACTGACGTTATACAGATTTACATTGTAATAAGATTTTAAAATACTACATACATACATAAAGAAGATATAAAAATACTCAAAGAGAACTGCTTGGTGCAACGGGTGGCCTTATTGTTCCTAAGCGATCTCTTCCAGACCACCCTATATAGCGGTTCAAGTTTTATTTTTGCAGGTGAATGACCTTAGGCTTCTTCCGTTTCATGAATAGTATTACTAAGCTTATAACAATTCTATCCATACTATACAGATAACAATAATTGTTAGCTTTTAATACTTAGTATTTAAAAATTGTGTGAGGTGACAAAAAGCTTAATGATAAAGCCAAAAGGGTGGCCAGAGCTATCTTTTTTTAGCCGTCTGTGCCGACTACGAATAGCACGGATCAATACGACAAACGAAATCTATTTAGCTCGAGTGAATGCAACACATTGAGCGGAATATGGTCAAACGTTTTTAAAGAAACAAACAATGTGAAAATGAATTCCGAGAATCTGTTTGGAAATTGCGACAGTTGAAATGCGAAATATATCTACAATCAGAAAATATATAATAACCCTCAAATTTAATCTGTACTTGTTACCTTACAATGTGTTTGTGATATAAATAGGAGTTAGTAGAAGCCAATTAAAACTAGGTGGAATCTTTTAAATATGGCGTTGCTTATACTATATACTATGTTATATTTAAATATAATATTATATATTTGCAGTTATAGGTGATGGTATAGGTACCACATCGTAGGTTGTTTAGTAACAATTATTTCTCATTTCAAGAGAGTTTTCAAAATATTAATTTCACCAAAATATATTCGGCTTGGCAACAGGAAACAGAAATAAAGTCCTTGTAATGTGATTTGATAAAGACATCAAGGAACATAAAGATCTCTATTAGAAAATTACTGGTATGGTAACATGAGGGAAGTAATGCTATTAATTTGCGCTCGTACCCGCACTCTATATGTGCCGTCTTAAATTAACGGTACACGGTACGCTATTGTCCTATACGTAATTACAGGTAAGTACATCAGTTTATTGAGGCAGCTCCGCTGACAGTCTCCCGGATGAGTTATTGTAAGCCGTCATGAGGATCCCCTAGGTTGCCTCGTTACCTACAATGACAGGTTTTCTTGAGGATAAATTTGCACTCACATATTACTGTGTATTTATGTGAGCCGCTCGCCTTACAAATATTTCATTTAAAAAATAAACGTAAGGGTTAATGTTACTCTTATATAACGGACAACTGAATTATTAAAACAGAACTTAAATTAACAAAAGTATAAATGGAAAGCTTCCACAGTGCTATTTATTCATGAAGAATAAAATCGTATTAAACTATTTTAAACTGGAGGTAGCTTATAAGTTTTAAATGGAGATTTGAAAGTGTATCAGAATTCCATCAATATACGGGCGCAAAGTTCCACTGGCTATAGTTTTCAAGTAAATGTAAATGAAATTTTATCCGCAGTATAACGTTAATTGATGGGCAATTAGATATTATTTTAAAGGAATTAATAACTACAACAATGAACAATTAATTTGCTAACAAACTTGGCCTGTTGGGCTTTTGTTTCAAACAATCAGAACTGAATAAAATTAATTCAAGAGAATTATAAATTAGAAAACAGACCAAAATATCCAAACAATATATAAAATATGAATGGTTTCAGAATATGTATTTTATTAGTATTTCGATATTTATAGGGGTGATAGTAATTGATCGATACAGTCTGGTGTATGCCTAGTCGAGGTAGAAGGCTATTTTCCGCTACGCTAGCTGTATCGCCCCTTAGCTTATGATGTAATATTACACCGTATAGAACTTACTTTAGATAAGGATTTTTATCCGAGCTCTTAAATTATTAAATAAAACCAATTACGATGCTTGCAAGTCTCGTTTCTAGCGTAAGACATCATATTGTATACGCTTACCTTCATTCAGGCCTGTTATATTACGTATTAGATTACTACTGGCAACCCTTTGATACATATTTATTCTGTAATTTTTGGTACGCTACGCATAGATGTAATAAAATCTCGACAACCGAGTTTTAGTTATTGCATAGATTTTATCGCGGGCTTTGAGCGCGACGACCGAATCAAGAAATTGCGTAACGAAATAAACCTAACACACGCTGACGTAATATAGGTGCGGCCAATACGCGTTAGAGCGGGACAGAACGCATACTGCGTCTCACATCGGTTTAGCATGATCGGATAGGCGTGTAAGTCTGAGTCTGGTAGAGTGGTAGATTGAATTAATATCAAAGAAAAAACTTGAATTGATATCAAAGAAAAAAATACTGCTAAAAATAAATAAATAATTATATTGCATTAGTTTATAAAAAATGCTATGCAATAGCTTTACCGCGGCAGTCCCCGAGTGCCACACGTTTTTTTTCATTAAGAATTAACAGTTGAGCCTTTAAACATTTTAATAAAGTCGCAATATGCTACCTTAAATCATGCAGAAAATTTTGTAGATAAGTTCAATTAGTAAAATATTTATTTTAATGCCGTTTTCACATCACATATTAACAACAGTAAGTACAAAGTTGAAGAGATCACCTCATTAAAAGTTGTGAAATTATTAAATTTTCGAATCCTACAATGGTCTGTGAGTCCACAGTAACAATCCTGTTAAAACAAGAGCTTTACCCACTGAATAATTTATAGCTACAGTAGAAACAGAATAATTAAAATGTAAACTTGCAAATGAATTATGGTAACGCAATAAATTCATCCATGTTACCCATTTCTAGATCTTCACTGACCTAGTAACGTGTTGTTACTAATGTTTTATTCGTAATTCATCAGTGAAATAACGTCATCAGTATAACGAACAATTAAAGAGTTATTATTAGTAAAGACATTGAAAAGTTCGTAATACATATTAACTAATATTATTAATAATCCAATCCAAATTTTTATTTCATAAACAAGTTCGGTGGTCGCCTTCTGTCTGACACATGTCGTCGGTTTTTGGATTTGAGCTATGCCGGTTTTATATTATTATTATCCCTGAGGTCGCAGGTTCGATCCCCGGTGGTGCACCTTTCTGACTACGTGTATATCTAACACTCGCTCGTACGGTGAAGGAAACCATCGTGAGGAAACTCAATCATTCCTATTTTTTTATTCCCATATTATATAGATTCAATCAAAAATTTTGGGACGGCGACTGCAGTCTTGTGAATTATGTACAATAATTTTGTAGATTTTAAATTTATTAATAATATTGTGAATTTTAACTGTATTTTAGGAGATCATTTAAGTAGCCTTATTTTACGTATAGATTTTTTTAATATAATAGGGGGGCAAACGAGCCTGCGGGACGCCCAAAAAGGGCAGTCATCGCAGCCTATAGTCACACATTTTTGTTGTTGTTTGTCTTTGGAAATCAATTAAGGATGCAATGTATGGATGGTAAAACAACTTAAATATATTTTAGATTTGAGTACCTACATCAGTGAAAAAATTAACATGAATACAAAGTTGCTTTCTTGCTTTAAAATATCTCAAAGTATTAGGAATTCAAATAAAAAAAAAAGACATGTGATTTTAAGTTATACATACATATAAACCGAATATTAAGGTAAGAACTAATATTATTAACCTTATTATTCGGGTTAATCAGCTTATGTTGTAATGCAACGGTCGAATTGTTCAATAAGTGTTCTACCTTTTTGGTATTGGTATATGATTGATATATGATTTCACCCCGAAATAGAACAATAAAATCTGATATTTTGTTCCGGCACCAAGGCCCCATAATCAAATAAACCGAGTACAAGGATCGGATTTACGACACAGAGATTTATTCTGCCCTATAAAATACTGTATTCCAATCGGGTAGTATAATCCGTCATCATAATAGGTACTTTCGTCACGTATAAGGTTTTGGGATAATATATATGTTGCAATGTTTTTTATAATTGTTATCACTATATGGGACCAGTAAATGGAATGTGAAACCTGACTTCTCTTTAAATAAAATATGGAAAAAACCATGTCCATCACGATCTTACACATTTTTATTTACAAATTTAAATACTAATCAACACTCGTAAATTAGTACTCAGTTTGTTTTTAAACAAATATTTTAATTCTGTTATACTAATAATTAGGAATATTAGCTAAGTGTTAGACAGCAGCATATTAGCAGTGATGGCCTAGCGGCTTCAGTTGTAGGTTCGATCCCCGGTTGCGCAAATTTTTAATTGCGTATGTACCACTCGCTCTTACACTGAAGGAAACAATCGTTAGGAATCCGGCATGTCTCAAACCCATCGATGACATGTGTCAGACAGAAGGCTGATCACCTACTTGTCTGTGAAATAAAAATGAACAAGGAAACAAATGCAATCATGACCCATAAAAGGTTGTAGCGCCACTGGATTATTATTATTCGTAATAGTTAAATTCGAACCTTTTGATGTCTTTACTATTAATAACTCTACGTTTATAAATTTTTTTAAGGATATTAATTTATTAACACTATAGGAATCTCTATACATTCATTAATTAAATTTAATAAGTGTGATCTTTATAACCCTCACTAACATTGCGCTATGCTCTTGTGAAGTGCATCATGTACTTGATAGAACATATTTTTAATTAATAACAAGGCATGTTAATAAAACACGCTATATAGAACGTTCTAACTACGTATATATTATATACATTGTTACACAAAATGTCAATACATTTTGGTGTTTACATAATGCTTTCTCTGTGAACGACAAAGCCTTGAAAGCGGTGATAAAAAGCTTTAGACCTAACTTAGGATGTACCTTCAGGTTATCGTTATTCACGGGAGAGTTAATTTAGATTTCTAAATCTCCCCTCTAAATCTTCCTCTAAGGTATATGTTTACTTTTGATGTCAATTCTCCGCCTTTTTGCTCTAAATATTAATAATTAAAATCTAGGAGCGTTACAACTTCCAGGTTTGATGTTGACGTGTGTTTCATGATCTAAATTGTTTCATTATTTCATACATTTCAATAGGCAAGTAGGTGATCAGCCTACTAACACAGGCCATTGATTTTTGTGAGCATTTAGCGAGTGTTATATGCACAAAAATACCCTCAAGCCAACACTGCTTATAAATCAAAAACAGAAAATACTATGAGAAAACTAATTCAAATGAATTTCAAATATATTTTACATTCGCAATACTTAGGTGTTGACAAAGGTGTAATACCGATACCGTAACGACTGAATAACAAAATGCGCTTTCGCGTTAATAATATTAGTATGGATATTTCAATCTGCCGGGCTTTTAATGAAGCTCGGGGCCGAGAACGAAATAGCCAGAACAGCATTCTAAAATTGTGATTGGTCCGTTGCATATTCAGAGCAGTGTTGTGCCTATTGCAAACCGAATACCCATTCAATACTAACCTGAATTGGTTCATTATAAAACAAACAGCAAGTCTATAAGAGGATTTTGTAATAAATGGAAATGTAAACTTTCCACAACGGATAATCTTCATTCATCTAGAAGTTCATATTAACTCTTGACAGGTTTCGGCTGTAAGTTATTAAAATTACCAATCTCAGAATCATACATCAATTTATATTTTAAGCTCATGCAAGCAATTGGTAAAGTTGAAATCCCGTAACTTCAGAATGGGGCAGTTACGTGTATGAACCATGGATAATTTTTAAAGTATTATTCTCTTTATCCACTAACAGAAAACTTCAACTTTGCCGGGAATCGAAAGTACATAGAAGTCTTAGAAACCATGTCCACCATGCGAGAGTGAGGATTACGAATAATAAGAATTAATATGATATTGAATTAACTAAGTAAATCTAATATATGAAATTCTCGTGACACAATGTTCGTTCCCATACTCCTCCGAAACGGCTCGACCGATTCTTATGCATATTCAGTAAGTCTGATAATCGGCTACTATTTATCCTTCAAACCCCTAATTTTTTTTTTTTATGATATAGCGTACAAAAATACATACAACCCTTAATTTTCACCCTCAATTTTCACGATCTACACCTATTTTTTAGTATAGTAGATAGTTATTTTTATTGAACTAAAAAATGTTTCCTAGAAATATACATGGCAAAACAACGTTTGGTGGGTCATCTAATATTATTCTATAAATCGGTGGTTCTTCAACTTCGAGGCGATTTTTTTGTACACGATCTACATTATTGAAATTATTTAATAAGAATTTGAAAGCATTAAAGTAATCTGGTTATGGATAGACCATACAGTTATGTTGTTTGAAAGAATATCAGTAGCGTTATAAAAATCTTTTAATTTAAAGCAATGAAAATTATAAACATAATTCAGTAGTACTCTGAGTGGTCACCGCGCTCATATCGCCTATAAACGTAACATATTAAAACTTTTACGACTCTAATCTTATAAGCGCGTTATTTCTTTGAGTACCTATATTAGAGTTTCAGCTCACAACTATTTTATATCCAATAAAAATGATAAATAGACACTCTGCCGGATTATGTTATATAATACCCTCTAAAATATTTTAAAAACTTGGTTTTCGTGTGGTTAAAAGGTCAGCTCCACTCGCAAGCAAATTGGCATTATGAGTATCCGAGCAGCAGGTGTTATTCGCAATGTGCCTATAGCGTAAAATACTATACGATAATTTTGTTTAGCATTAGTCGTTACAATGATAAATTATTGTTGTCAACTCGATCGCAAAGTCTTTTTATACGATTTGTATAGACTACACAAATTTTTCAAATATATTATGTTCGTACTTTCGTCTAGTTTTAAATATGAAGGCGTAGCGCTAATCAAGTTTTATACATAAAAATGATGATGATGATGAAAATGTAATGTTACTTCCATTTCATGTATTATTCTCCCTAACCCATAAGCCCTGATATATATATATATATATATATAATAACATAAACGAAATTTAAACATTTTTTCAAATATTTGTTTTCCCTTGATATATTCGAGTGATTCGTGATCTAAAACGTGGGATAAAGATAAAAACTAATATAAAAAGTCGTAGTTGCCTCGGCACTTTAAAAAAGTTCCCAGCTCAATTGACTTTTGCTGTAAGAAGTTTCCGCATACTTCATTTACTGGTTTGACCTACTTTGAGCGACGAATTGTGGTCGAAACTTTGGTTTCGTTAAGGTCGAGTAACATCTAAAATTATAATGGACAATTAAAATATATTTGTACAAAAATTATACATCTTCTAAAGAACACCTGCTATTAGCTTCATTACTTTATTTAAATGTTAATAAACAAATTTAGACTGTAAAAGGTATCATTATACTTAATTTAAAGCAATATACTTAATGGCATTGCCTATAAGATTTTTTTTGATTTCTAATACCAAAATTCAATTATTAAAACCGTCTTATGTTTTAATATGTTGTACTAAGAAGAACACCTTACTTATAGCGACGAAACTCAAATGAAATGTATCTGTATATGTATATACTTACACTAATGATAATACCTAAAAAAGTGTTTCGCTGGCGACCTCTCTAGGAATATTTCTGCGTTGATGTAGCCAGTTTCATCACAGAGACAATGGCATGTATCACGAATAGTATTAAGAAAGAGAAAAACATTACAACATTACATACATAATGATTAAGTTTAAGTTAAGTTTCGTATATAATAGTCTCTATTACACGAAATGGTTATTCATAATGACTTAATAGCAAAATTGCTATTGTACTCGTACGTATTACTTCTTGGCTTAGCTAAGCTTTTTAAATACTGTCCGTGCACCAAAAGCATAGTGGGATTAAAGTGGAAAATGACGCATATTTATAATAGAATTTATTAAAAGCTCAGGATTTACGTGTCCCCGTTGTATGGCTTGAATAATGAATGCCGCACGAACTGGCAATATTGCCCGCTTTTTAATTTTCCATTACGTACATGAATAAGTGAAACATGAAATTCTGAGTGTTCAAAACTGTAATTAACTTGACCTTAGATATTCATAACGTGTCTAATTTAGATTAGATTTATTTTGAGAAAGACTAAAAGGAGCATTAGAAACCATAATTAACAAACTTTATCACTGAAGATTGATAAGATTTTTTTGTACAAATAATTTAAATTTAAAAAGTGGAAATCTTGTTACTTTATATAAGGAATATGCACAATAGATATTATCTGTGGTCTACAATAGCTATCGATGTCACGATAAAATTCAAGTAAAAACTCACTTAAAGTTAAAACTTGGATTGTGTTAGCAAAATCATAACATAAACAAAACGTCACACAGTTCCGCATTAAAATTAAGAGACTCTGATTCGGAATCTAATCCAACAATCATAGGACAGCGTCAATCGTTATTATGTTTGTTTCTAAGTAATTAGGATGAACATGGTTCAAGCTACGAGGCGTCGACGGAAGTGCTTTGAATTATTTAGTATACCGTGACGTCTATCAAAGTTAAGATAGGGCTATAAATAATATATACGATTTTTATTTTCATTTCTGATATGAAACCTTAACCTTTAACCTACCTAACAATATTAAAAGCTCTATCAACTATTAAAATTGGTGATATTAAATAATAAGTCTTATTTTTATATGAATTATTTTAAACCAAGAATGTATTTTGGTCTAAATAGATTTAATTCTTGGGACTAGAGAGGTACTTGATTTGATACCCTGGATTTGATATATATACTAAGTTATAGAAATTATTGTTTTGAAAGTTTTTCACGTATTTTTTAGTTTAACGGATTTTTTTGTATTAATGCTACTTTCGATTCTATTATATATTTTAAAAAATGTGCCAAACATATTAATGTTTTGTTTTTATCCACCGCAGTAAAAGAAGAATTGCGTCGGTGATTTTAAAATGTCTCTTAGTTAAACCTAATTTCCTAAAGTCTAACTCATCCCCCAATTAAAAATCTTGCTAATCATCGACAGCAAAATTTTAATTACTACTTTTAAACAATGTTAGTGCATAATAGCGTACATACAGATGAAAAACGATGGCTCACCTCGGCCGGAAGTCATTCCTTCGTCGCACGTCGTTCCGGTGCGACGATATCCGGCGAAGCTCAATTTCCTGTTCCCTAGAATTTCTTTTTTATTTGCTTGATTCATTTATTCCTCGTCTTTTATGTCATGTTTTATCTGAGTATGTGCGCTTCAGCACTTTTGATTAGGCCCAAACGTGTGCCTAAAATCCCCTTTCCTTTAGCTTCAGCACGAACTTTTAGCCTAATTAAATTTCCTACAAAGTAAAAATTTTATTTAGTAAATTATTTGAAGATTGACTTTACCTACTATTCACATTAATTATGATATCATTTTAGGTGTAAATGTGCGGATGAAAAATGAAAGAAGATTGTGATGTGAAAATGTTTCATTTAAGAACAACGTCTTTCACCCTCCGCCATATTCTCACTTGATATAAAGATATTTGTTTAAAAATTGTTTCTACACAAATATAATTTTATTATATACGTCCTTTAAGAATTTATAATCATTGAAGAATAAAAAAATTGAGCCTTCAAACAAACGTCAGTTCTATGTGTCGACTATTGAAAATAATATTTTACGTCTACGTTTTACCAAGCATTTATAAAATAATCGTTTGATACTTTTTATTCACAATGCCGTTGGGTTGGGAATGTAGGGCGCGGTTTGTTAAGCAATCGCCATGTAAACCAACTGAGCGGAGGGGAAAGCGAGATCTCAAGAGTCCTGGGCCTCAACAATATGAAACGCCTCCAATATTCTGTAATATAATATCATGATTATTATTAATATTAATTATACCCTTAATTTAAGATTTTTGTAATAGCGCAGAGTTTGCGTGGTGCAGTTTTTAGTAAATCCAATATTGTTAAAAGCATGAAATTTTCAATTTCAATGAGCCGAACTACAAGTACATCTAAATCAAACTGTAGCGTGGATAACTTAAGCTTTTATACATACATATACTTATTTGAAGCCTTTCTTAAGTTAGCAAGTGCTTCAAGGGTTACAATAAACTTACAGTGAGCTGTCGTTAACAACTGCGTTTCGTACATGTTGTTTATTTCTTAGATTAATGTATTCTCGTGATTTTAAGGTTAGAAAACATGGCTGCTTAGTTTTTTATATATTATTGTAATTATTATATGAAGATGATAATTTTGTCGTGTCGGCGTAGCGGTTATGCGAACTAATATAATTCTTATTAAAAAGCATCAACTCTGTCAAACTTTAAAAACGCAACACTCATTACAAAACAGTAATTAAGCGCTGCTGCGACTAAATTTCTTATTTTCTACGACTAAATTCTCTTACCGTACAGACTCTATATACATCAAAGAAAAAGGAAAAGGCAATGATTCTCAGCTTTCTCTATCCCTCTTAATATCGTATTGTCTTTATTCTATGTTTTATTCAAATTTAAATTTGTTTTTTACTGTAGTTTTATATTTAAGCATAGTTGTAGCCTTTCAAACGAATAATTAATTCCTAAAAATCACTTAAGTTCAAGTTTGTAGGTGGCAAGGGTTACTCGAGGATACAGCGTGCTCCGGCGTATACTTTTGGTCACAAGACACCTGTAAACTTTAACAAACAGATTCTTACAGCGAAAGCGCCAGTTTTAGACATCTCGGGACATAGTAAAAAAGGTACTTTGACACATGATAGAACTTTGGTAGATAGAGCAAGTGAACCTATATATAATATTACGAAACTGACTCGTTCATAATAAAATACTCCAATACTTAGTAATAAAGTGTTGCGGTTATAGAAAAATGAATGACGATTTTTACAGACACTATTTATAATAAAGCCGATTATGATCCGCAACTTTGTCCTTCAGCGATTTATTTTTAACTTATTATGTGGAAGCTGAAATTGGGAGTCGGTAAAGCAGTTTAATATTTAATACCGATAAACAGAGTAGGGTCGGTAACAACGTCGTACCAAATATTTTTTAAAGTTTGAGCCAGACTACAACTTGAAGGCGTAACTACAATATCTTAAAATTAAATCAAACCAAACCTTTAAGGTAATTTCAATCAATTATTAAAGCAACTGTTTCAGGACCCTATAGGATACCTCTCGGTGTAGTTTCACCCAGATTAGATCCGATACAGTGTAAAGGCAAATCACCAGGCCCTGACAGATACGTTCCAAAAAGCCAAGTGGTTTTTAAAAGACCTCCAGTCTACTCGATGCGCCCAGCCGCAAAGCCTCCATATCAACCTTGGGACATGTGGACCCCTCCCCCAAATATGTATTTGCCCAAAATACATTTCAAGTAAGTAAAGTAATAATTACTATTCAGATTTACTAATAATAATATGAAATAATAGGATGTGCAATACCTATTATGTATTTACATATTATTATATTATATTCCAATGACAAAATAGTTGGGGAACTATCCAAGGAGAAAGAAGTAACAGCAATAATTTCAATGCGATCAGGCGTAGTTTCACTTTTTAAATTTAATAACCTGAACCTTATTTTACATTAAATCTTGCAATAACAGATAAAACCAGATTTATTTTATGTAATGTACAAAATATTATACCCAGATAGAGGACTAGCCTACTAGGATAAAGATTAATACTAATTATAAATTGCCAATAGAAATAATGTATTCCTTTGTGATATAGTAAGCCACCCGCGTATACACTCGGATATGCAGTACGAGCAATAACAGCACAAAATCTTCCCGGTCCCGGAGAACACGATCCCAACTTTGACTTTGTGAAGCTACGAAAGCCCGCATTTTCCTTTGGTGCGCCTTTCAAAAGCACACCGCCCAAAGAGACGCCACCGCCAAATACTTATTGCGAGAAAAAGGTTATTTAATCTCTTCTAATACTAATTTCTGTCCGCAGATGTGTCGTAAATTTAGAAAGAGAAATTATTTACACCATTCGAAATTTATAAATATTGTACTAAGTCATGTTCATGTATCAATGTTAATATTACAGTTTATGTACCCCAAACGTACTATCCCAGCGCCAACTTTTGGGATTCGCCACTCGCCATACTTGGGGAAGCAAGAAGAATATCTTACCCCATCAAACTTGTGTATTGTTGTTAGTGGTGAAGACTAGAACGTAGTTTTTTTGAAATTTTGGTCTAATTCAATTCTAATTCATAATTTATATATTTTTTTTTAATTACATTACTATATTAGAATATATTAATTCTTTAATTTTTCACTTCTGGATCAGTCCGTTACGTATTAGATTTCTTACTGAACTAATATAAATAAAAAAGTTATTAAATTATTAGTTTTAAACGATATAGGTACATATATAATATAAATGTAATAATTTAAGAAGTAATTCTTTGTCCTCCACAAAGCAATAAGTGTAAGATAACATACAAATTACCATGACTTAAATTAAAGGTAGACAATGAAGGCTGTTTAATGTTACATCAAATATCGCGAACCAATTTTATTTCCTACAAGTTGTATTGGAAGTGGGCTAGTGTGCCGATTTGTATGCGACGAATGTGTTTCACCGGCCACCGCGTCCCCGGTGCCACTTAAAAGTTTTCCTTTTTATGCATCCCGTATTGTTGTCAACATTTTCCATTACTCAAAGAGAATGAATACATATGCAAATTTAAAAATACAAAGACTCGCCTAATTTTTCTTTACTGTGCGCGCCTACATCTTGAGCCGTGCTCTACATTTAAAATGGTGCTCTTCGTTTCTGTTAGAATTAATATTTTTCTTAAATTAACAGTCATGTATACATATAAATCAATAAAATACCTAAAGGTCATACTGCTCTATTTATGTAGAAAGTAAACACTTTCATTGTCTGGGACTTGTGTCAATAAACTGTCACCTACACTTTAATATTGAACCAGTAAAATTTAATTAAATCGTCTTTCATCGATCGTGTGGAGTTCAAACGAGATTTTGAACTCCAGTCTTAGCCAAACTAACACCAATTAGTTTATTTAAGCACACATGCAGTGCCGTACATTACACTTGCTAAAAGTTTAAGCCGTAGCGTGGAAACAAACACAAGGGAGTTGGACGCTGCAAGGCAAACACATCGTGAAATGGCCAAGTCCGTCTGCTGTTGGTTTTCGATGATTGGGTTTACGTTCTCGATTGCTCCATTCATTTTCAAGGAAGTCAACTTTAACCATTCACGACGAGCTTCCAAGAATACTTATTTGCTCATTGAATCTTACTGTCCTCTGTTACGAAGGTTCTATAGTTTTGTTATATGATTATGTAGTAAATTTTCTTTCTTTGTATAAGAGATGGGATAAAAACAGAACTAGTATATGTATATAATATCGAGATCCTAAATTAAATTTCTAAAACAAAACCTTTACGTTATTCTAACAATTGTTTCGATACTATAGCAATTTTTAATTATGTAAGAGCATTCAGTTAAGCTGTTATAATTGGTCGTTAAACGGGGCTGCTTCTGGTGCGTTAAATTAGTGTAGCGCCCGTAAAGTAAGCTCGAAGTATAGACCTCGGTACTTTGCTAACTTAATAGTACCGACATTTAATACCTGTTTATGATGATTGTTTAACTCGTAGATTCGTTTACGAAAATCCAAGTTGACGGAAACAACACCGCTGTATCTCATTGGTTTAGCAATTGGTTTATGCAAAACGTTTATATGTAAAGAAAGAGGTTAAATTTGCGCCACGTATTTGTACATGCACTTTTTCATTAGTGCATTAGTATTCTCATTATTATTGGAATAGCAAGCTGAGAAGTGATTAAAAAGTTCTATTATATTAACAAAAATATTAAAAAATAAAAAAATAAAATAAAATATGTTTATTATGGAACATAAGATACATGTATTACTTATTCCACGTCATTAAATTTGAAGGCATCCCTACTCATCGGCAAAGAAGACAGAGGGTGTAGGCCGAGAGAAAAAGCCGGCGTAAAAAACTCTCGGTACTCTTTTAAAACAGCAAATCATCAAACAACACTTATTTAAAACAAATATCGCAAATTGATTAGAAGTAGCCTGTCTAGCACTAGTCCCAGGCCCTTTTATCAACTAGATAATCGTTGACTTTATAGTAAGCCTTTTTACACAGCTTTTCTTTAATACATTTCTTAAATTTATTGAAAGGCAGTGATAAAAGAGCCTCTGGGATTTTATTAAAGAAGAGTATCCCTTTCCCCAAAAAAGAATTACTAACTTTAGATAGTCTAATACGGGGAAATTGCAGCCTGCGTTTGTTCCGTGTATTAACATTGTGCGTATGTTCTATTCTAGTAAACTTATCACTATTTTTGTATACATATATAATATTTTCATAAATATATTGCGAGGGAAAGGTAAGTATATTAATTTCCTTGAATTTATCTCTAAGAGATTCCCTACATTTTAAATTATAGATTGCACGAATAGCCCTCTTCTGCAGGATGAAAATAGTTTCGACATCAGCAGCATGACCCCATAATAATAAGCCATAAGTCATTAAGCTATGAAAGTAACTAAAATAAACAAGTCTAGCTGTATCGACATCAGTTAGTGAGCGAATTTTTTTAACCGCGTAGGCTGCAGAACTAAGTCTCTTCGCCAATCCGTTAATATGAGGGGACCACTGAAGTTTTGAATCCATGGTGATTCCGAGAAATACAGTTGTATCATCCAGATTCAATTCCTCACCGTTTATGATACACAAAAAGTAACAACCAAAAGTGATATCTTCTCATATTGTAAACAAATAATTTATGAAGCAAAATAATCTCAACGGGATAAGCCAGTTTACCGAAACTAATGCCGCCGGAAGGGGGATACATTCATAAACTATTTATAACCAAACTCAGGTAATATGCAGCGTACTATTTCACACTATTATGGTGCTTATTTCAATTACCTAAAATTGTTTATCGCATAATACTTTACTTTACAGCGGACAACGCTTTAATATTTTGGTCTCGGGTTATGAATATAACGCGTATTTGGAATAAATAATAAATGGTCCAAGAAGGTCGGTAATCTGGCTACATTTTTATAATGGGCGTATAAAGTGCGGAAAGTTTAACACTGGTGCGACAATTTCTCTTGTCAGAGATTAAGAAATATTTTAGTATATATGTTTAACGATAGGTCGACTTTGGATGTCTTTGGCCAGCCATCCTTTACTTTAGAATCGACAACTATATATTTTATAATTTGTTTCATTATTCAGATAGCGAAGATGACTTTAATATTTTTTTAATTAAACATTCTATTCAAATTTACCAAAACAAATCAGACTTACCTTAATAGACAACCCTGAAACTTACTATTGTATTTTTTACTTACATATAAAACTTACACATGCAAAGTCGTGGGCAGAATAGAGTAGTTTCCAGTTGGACGATTTTATTCATTTTTGTAAAAGACTGATATTTTATTCAGTGCTCCTACTAATTATGACGCCAATTAATCTTCATTGACATCCCCTACAACCTTTGATAACAAAGAAGTGATCGGCTCTAAAGGCGTCATTTGCGCTTTGTTACACTCAGTAGAGTTTAAAGACAGCTCATCAAAAAATTGTAGATCACCAGTAATAGGTATATATTTACACGTAATTCAATTACAAATACTTTAGTTGACACTTGTGGGATTATGTTTATTTCGTACGGTGGGATTTTATTTTAGTAACTTAATAGTAACTTAATAGTAATAATATAAGTTTTTTTTAGTTTTATATACTTTTTTTATATTTAAACACATTTTGGTACGGTAACTAATAACCATATATACACCACATGATAGAGGCAATATTAATTTAACTAGTTGACTTGAACATTTATGTCCTATGGAAATGGTCAGTCAAGAGATATTGACCTAGGTTTTTATCCGTCTTTCTAGACTGATATTCATAACTAACTTATTCCGACCGTTTTAACTATATAAAATCGCAGCACTATTCACTTTATTTCGATTTCCGCAGCTTACATTTGACATTTTCCGGAATGTGAGAAGTCCTTTTTGTGTAAGCCGGAAATTGGAATATGACGAAATCTAATGTCATAGTCACGCACATTGCCAATGACTTATCGAAAAGGAAAAATTCTTAAGGATAAATTTATATGCGAAAAACATTGTGTCAAGTCAAATTATTTTATTTTAGAGAACTAAAAAGTTATAATTTTTTAGTTGTACAATAAACAGGCATAGTTATTTAAACCACCAATACTATTATTTACTACTACAAAACGTCCCCAAGAATATAAAGTATTGTATCAGATCACACTGAACAGAAAAGAATAGCAATAAAATTCCTATTTATTTGAGAGCCAACATGGCTCGCAATAATGAAATTCCTCGGAAAATATTAGCGTATATTTTTCCAACAAAACTCTTACTTATTATCATTGTGGTCTAGCATATTATTTCATGAAAAACACATTTATAACTACATAAAGAAGCTTTAATTTGAATTGAAAATGAATGAAGCTTTTTAGGCGGAATAACAATCGCGCAAGGCTGCGAATTCGTACGCAAATGTACGTAAAATCCGTTCAGTAAACGTACAACATTTATTCATCGGAATCCCTACAAATTACACGGGATGTAACAACGTCGAAACAATCACAGCCGATGATCCCAGTCGGGCTATGCTAATCTAGGCTTTACGTCTAACAATTGATTGTTGTGTTCCGCCCTTCGTGCGAATTACACTGCTGCCTAGCCGTCTTTACTGTTTGACTAAAGCTGTGTTACCCACCCTAAGTGGTCAGTTGATTTTTTTCTGAATAAAATCGAACGGAAACTATGACGGAAATTAATCGGTCATAAAGTCTTTGTTTATGAGTCGGTAAAATGTAGACATTCAAAATGGAGCCTGTATGGCGCGCGGATTCTTAGAGCGACCTGGAGCTCCGCCAGCCAAGACAATACATGGCTGGTTGCAGGAATACTGCCGTTTATCTTTATTATGACCAGCGGCTATAGATTATACACCACTTAAGATATACCTTAATATCGAATAGTACCTTGTTGAGTCTTCTAAATAAAGCATAATTTAAAACAGAACATAGTAACGAGTTTCCAATAGTCTTAAAAACCAGAGGCAACATTTCACACAGAGTGCACACAAAACACGTCTACGAATACTCTACGTATATGAATACTCAATGGAGACGTTTTTCAAATATAAAACATTTCTCGCATTTAGAACATGACACAAATTGTTATATGCCTTCATCGCATCCGTAAAAATCCGCAAAAATCTAGATATAAGAGCATTTTTATTACTTTACTGAAGTCAGTGAGGATTTCCCTTGTTTAGCTTTCCCATGTTTGGTTTACAGTTATAAAACTTTATCTCACTCTTGGCATTACTTGAAAATTTTATAACGAACAATTGACAATCAAGGTTATATCTAAAAACACAGTTTTTAATACAAAAAACTCTGCTAATCGGCCTTAGTATCTGTAGGTAGTGAAGTAATCTCGACATAAGTAGAGTAGAGTCCCGACATAATAATTACACATAGTTATTCTTAGGGAATTCCATTTCAATTAAAAAAAGACATTGAATTAAACATTAATAAAAACGATGATTTAAAATGAATGTGTCAGTAAACATGATGGTGCTTCATAAGCATTATTTCCTGAATTTACATACTCAGTTTTTGTCTACAAACATTATGATAATATTCCCGCATAACGATCCATTTTACACCTGTTTACGTAAACATGCTAAGCTTTGAGACGATTTTAGGCGTTCGGGGATCATTAAATGCTATAACAATAGTGTTTACAAAACACCCTTCGTACATTAGAGATTACGACGCAGTAAGCTCTCATTTTATTAGCTATAATCAAATAAATGAACATTATTACTAGACGCATTTAGATATTTGTCGTATCGTAGCTTAGCAACAAAATAAAAATGAAAGTAGAAACTATATTCCTTGTTTAATAATGTGCTAATAAGAGAGATATATGTTTAAATAAATTATATTAGATTTTTTTATAGAACAAGGGACAATATATTTGACCTGATATTTAGTGGGCTCTCCATAACTCAGAAGTGCGTTACTGGCCTGTTAGGAATTGGTACGCTCTTATCTTAAAGGACCCTAAGTCGATTCGGTTCGGAAATACTTCAGTATCTTCGGTTCCACAAAGTGGTGGTGCGCGGCAAACGAGAGAAAATTCGGAGTTAAAGCGTAAAAAATAAACAATTAATTAATTATGATTTCTAATTTCTGTATATAAATTATATAGTTCTTATACCTTTACAAATACTAAAACCATAATTAGGTATAGGCCAGCGAGAGGTTAGGTATTGGTATGCAAATGCCCAAATTGGCAAGCCGGTTGTATTGATAGTATTCTCGTGAAATTGCTTATCATGAAATAGTTACAAATAAAACAGTCACTACAGAAACTATCAGCCATTTATAAATAACAATGATGTCATTTTAACGGTATAAATTGACAGGCCTCCGGGACTAAGTATAAAAAAAAGCCTAACATTTAGAGTCATAAAATAAGTATCGAGATATACTAATCCTCGGCACATATAAGGTGTATTGTAAATATTCTGAAACGTAATATTGAATTAAGTGTTTACTGTTTTATAACAGTATTTCAATTATTAGCGTTGTGCCGTGACTACAGCTGCACTCCGCTAAATTGGTCTGACAGATATTTCGTCTCAAGTTTTTTCTCAAGAGCGAAGCTTCTCGTATCACGTATACTATAGGGTCGACGCCACATAGCGTACTTGTGATTTGTGGAAGAGTGACGAGCTCTTATGAGCTCTCTGTCAGGGCGACCCTTAACACCCCATTGTTGACTTTCGTACAATAGACGTAAGTAACATTACAAGTGTGTTTAGTGCACATCTTTTCCGTTCATAGGGGTCTATGTGTAAATACAGATTTGTACACACACAGGTTTGACAGGATTTGTAGGTATTGGTGTATTGAAATGTGATTCAACACAATACTAATAATTTCACACACAAAAACTTGGCAATTTATAGAGTGACGAAGCTTTCATGCTAGTTTAGATCTTCCTTTTTTTAACATTGACCTAAGTGTACACTTTGATATGATAATTTCGATTCAATTTAATAAGTTTTAGTTATACTTAAAGAAATAAAATAACTCATAAAGTTTGAGAACACATGGGCACCTATATCTAATTTAAAGTTTCTCCAGAAGTGTTAAGCTGAGCGGCCATCCGGACTGCTAGCGGAACTTTTGCGGATATTATTGTGATACGGTAAGCCAACTAAATCAACTGCAAAGCTCACGACTCTATGAATTATGTGATCAACTCACGCTGTTCAGAAACAGAAGCCTTTTTATACTACTGCGTTAATATTTAAGCAACCCTTTGGTAGAATTATGTTAACATTTATGAGTTAAATCTACACTAAATCATGAGACACACTAATCACTAAGTTTCACTAGCCATGAAAAAGATCTCGCGTTTCAATCGACAACTCTTTACTAAACAAACGTTTTAACGTCTATAAAAAGTGACGTACGACAGCGTAATTGATAGACTGTAACATGATAACATTGAATAAGTTGCTAAAATGAAAGATTTTGTAAAACTTTTAAAATATTAAATTTTTAGTGTACAGGGAATGATAGCATTTTTAAATACATGTTTTCTCATTTAAGTAGCGGCTACATCGCCTACTATCAATCAATAAAAGCGTGATAATTGTTATTGAACAAAACTGGTCAAATTATTAATCATATTAACAGCCTCGCGATTCTGTAACTCACTTTTCGAACTCACACAGCGGTTCAAATTGAATATCATTTAGATTAATGAAAATGTAATTTATACCCAATATTACACACAAATTACAGGTTAAGTATGCTTCAACATAAAACTCGCATATTCCAACAAGCGTATTGTCACGAGAGTACTTAATTTACGCAACCTGAATTTACCTCGAAAAGTTTTATAAAACATTGCTGGTCTTCTGATTTGAGGGAAAAAACAGGATGGAAAAAGTTATTGGTCAGTTTTCCTCAGCGCTTAGAAATACCTGCGTCACGTTAACTGCTCTCATAAATCTCTGCGAATTCCGAGGATATTTCTCCTCGGGTCGTCTCAAAAACTTTTAGTATCTACGTGTGTTCCAGACACTCGCCTCATATTTCCAAGTACTAAGTATTTTCTCGAAATATAAGCACATCTTTTGTGTATGAGTAAGGTGAATTTGCAGTTATTTTATAGACTTTTATTTTATACCATAAACATTTTTATATTGGGTTGTATCTTAACGAATAATAAGGTTCCCGAAAACCACAAACCCGTCCAACTTTAGCAGGATTTTAATGAAGCTGCCTTATCTAGCACTTATTTAAGAAACAACAGAGCAGCTTCTAACCTTCATTATTTTTTCTTTTTCGGAAAAAAATGTTTTATCTACTTTCAAAGGAAACCAAAGTTCAAATAACTTTCTACAAATACCATATTTGATCGAAGAAGTATTATAAAGAAAAATATTTCAATTAATATCAGTGTCGATATTTATTTTCCACAAAATAAAGTTCCGGCAAACACCTACACGCGTTTTGTATTCGACCTATTTACATTGTTAAACAAGGCTTTCGAGATCTTTGTGATGTCAATATCAAAGGAAACAGGTAAGAGCGTGTTAACGGTAAAGAATCAATTAATAAAGTTTATATAATACGAGTTTTAACCATTACCACCGTCTCTATAAAGACAATAAACTACTTTTTTCCAAAGCGTATAACAATATACTATGTAATTTTGATGTGTCTTGAGTATAGTATTAGTAGTAGTAGTAGTAGTAAAAAAGGCCCTGTCTTAACTTTCTTCTTACTTCATTTTCTCATTATTTGCCTCGGACTTTTTTTATGCTACTATTTTTATAAACACATTTATATATACGAGTAGTTTAATTTAGGATTGCCTTCAACTATTTTATATAATTCTTTATAATCGTTATGTACTTAGTAAGAGAAAAGAAAACAACAAATCCATATAAAAATTGGATACGTTTTTTGCAATAAATACAGATCCTTATCGAAATGGCTATCCATTTTGTCTGATTGTCTAGGCTTAACGTTCTGTCTTCTATGTGCGGAAAGAATTTATCTTAAGCTTCATTAGAATTGCGTGTTGGTGAAAATATTTTCGCTACTTATACATTATTTAAGTATACATTTTCTTAATATCGTACTATGTTCAAAGTATCTTTGTATTTTACGAATAAAAATGGTAGTCTAGTACTTCTACACTAGTTGGTTTTAAAATATAAATGTAATTTACAGTTATCTTAATTCTTTCTATGCTTTTAACCTGAGCGCGTATCAAACAAACTTATTCTTCCGTATACTCGTACATACACATAGTTACAAATGAAACTTTTTGACACGAAAAACAATATTAAATATTTTTGTAAAGTTGGAAACAAAACTATTTACAAAATTTTTCTGTATCACAAATTTTCCTATCCATTGCCGCCAAACATTTCCATTTGATACATTGTTGGAAATTATTTCGAGATCATTACCCTTTAAGGACGCTGTCATAATAGAAAACAGATAGTTTACGATGAAATAAAATATACATAGTTTGCGCGACTCATGATCAAATAAAATTTCTGCAACGTAATTGAAATTGCATAAATAATTTAGAATTAGATACTTAAAAGTATACTATAGTACGAGATACTTAAAAATAAATATAAAAATAATGAGTTAGAAAAAAAAAATTAATAGAAACAAATTGTAGTTTTTCATCAGGTTTGATAATGGCTCCATCACCAAATGGATTCTGATTAATTACAAACAAAACTTTTCCAATAAATCAGAAGAAATGTTAGGAATTCAAAGTTTTGCGTCCTATTTCCTGGTAGTAATCAACAAAGTTATACTTGTAGATTACTTTGTATTCGGTATGATTGCTTTTCTACGTATTCAAGAATCCGTACAACTCGTTCTCCTATTATTCGAGTTGCAACTTAGTTGTATTATTATTATGCATAATTTCGATACCGATCACGTAATATCATAGATTACGAATCTAGAATACGAGTATACCTTTAAGTACCACATCTTTCCGTGTGTGGTGCCGGCTGATAGAATAGCATCTTCCCATCTTTACCCGTGCCGTATAAGGCGACTAAGGGTTATTAAGGCGTAGGGAAGTGATGATCCCATCGCTCTCTGGTGGGCAACAACTATTTGTCCACCAGCGCAGTCAGTTAGTCCAACTAGTAGGAGTGTCATGCAGCATTAGCACTCAAATGAGCCGACACGATCGGGGAAATTCCCACTGTAAATAAGCGTGTTGTGGCCGACGCAGGACGTGAGTCGCGTCTCCTGTATTGAGTGTAAGACTCCCGGGAGCTCATCCCTTTCCGCTCCGAATCATGGCAGCGTGATTAAATAGAATTTTTTTATATATTATCCGAAACCCTAGGAGGGTCAACAGTCCGTCATTTGCGAACCAGTGAGCTGAGGAATCGACTCCCGGTGGGGGTTTCCCTGAGAGATACGACCTCTAACTGTCTCCAAAGTAAGTGTACTCTTCCCTTAAAGGCCTTAAAGTCAACGCACCCACTAATAATGGGTGTCCATGGGCAGGATGATTTTTGCGCGACCCGTAGGCTCGTGTTCTGAAAAAAATCACTAGAAGATTAAATAATTACACTTAAAAATTAAGTAAACTATATGAATATGAATAAATCATTGTATTCAGCTAGTCAACGCACACATGTAAGCCTAAGTTTGATTTGCGGCGAGACAGTAGTTATTTCAGATTGACAGACACATAAGCATGATAACATTTTTGGTGAAAATATAATTAATGAAAGAGACAAATTTGTACTTTGTCCCTTTTAAATTGCTGCGGTAATAAACGCTTCATCACCTAGGACATCCTACAAGTAAATTAGTAATAGTGTTAGAGGACGGATAAACTTCAGATATAATAATTATATCTATTTCAATTTGTCATATTGTTTTTAATAAATTTATCGGCTTGTTACCTTCACAAAAGCAGCCTTGCGTGCAAACGTAAATTTAGGAAATAGAATGTCAGTCTGAAATGTAAATTTAGAGTATATTTGTGAAAACGATCCAGACATATGAAAATAGATTCGTATTAGAAAAGCTACATTATGTTAAAAGCGCTTAACGCCAAAATGCACTCAGTCTTCACGTCGCCCCAGTTTCACCTGTCCGATGGAGAGCTTTTAATGCAAATAACCTGTGACTTTATTCGTTCACTATTTTAAATGCTATAGCGGCTTTCATATATAGCCCCGTGACAACTAATAGTTGCTTTATACTAATACTTAAGTATTTGGCACTATGTAGGAGTTGACATATGGCTGTCAAACTTGGGCACTCACTAAAGTGCAAACCTGGAAACTGAAGCCATGCCAGACAGCGATGGAAAGAAGCATGCTAAATATCAAGAAGAATTATAAAAGAAGAATCAATAATAAAATCATAAGAAACCACACGAAAATTTAAGACGTCACAACGAGGATACCAATAGAGGTATAGAAAAGTGGAACAAAAAAGATCATATATTGGTACCCAAGAAATAAGGAAGAAAACGAGGTAGACAGTTTCGAAAGTGGGAGGACGAAATAAAAACCGTATAATCGAGGAAGAAATAACAACGAAAGCTCAGAACAGAGAAGAGTGGAAAGAAATGGAGGAGGCCTTTGCCAAAGTTGGGCAAACAGATGGGTTATCGGTGTCACCGACTCACTAGAGATACTAGTTTAAGTTAGATTAAAATTGTGTAAAATCGTAACTGAATAAAGGCGTATATTATTATTACCTCTCAGATTTTTGTAAATTATATTTTATTGATCTTTTTCCTTTATCATCAGCCTTTTATGCCTGACACACGCCTTCCGTTGTGCTGTTTGAAACCAATTGGACAAGTTAATATAAAAATACTCGATTCTCCAGTACCTAAGGCTAAATTTAAAAAGTTTCATTTCTCCATAAGCTTTTGTGAGGCCTTTTGAGAAAGAAGGGACAACCAATTGGTCCAGAAATTTTAGAATAATCGTGAGTATAAATAAATTCGAGGAACAGAAAGAGAGAGAGAAAATACCCATTTTGATTTGCTACTTTAAGTTTTAGGTAATTATAAGTCACAAAAAGTATACGCATTTAATAATTATTACTACTTTTACAATAATTTATGAACACTTTGATTTTTACTGAAGTTCTGTAAATTGCACTGTTTTAGTTTAATTATTTTAAATGAAATTGTGATACATATAGGCTTTTTAATATCTTATAACAATACTATTATTACTTATAATAAAACAGTGCGAACATACCGTCATGTTTTTACATTTATTACAATGCGCGTTCTATTTAAACATTCAACGGTTCTATACAAATATATTGTCGTAACAATAATTACACAGACTATTCCCGTTTTTATGAATCCAAATTTATTGTCGACATAACGTTTATTTCTCTTCGTTAAAATTCTATAACTACCTTTGAATTGAATGAAAAAAGCTTCACAAATTTATATTGCGACACAATTTTTAAATAGGAAAAATATGCTCTCTTGATTGTATTAATTATGTAAAAAGCTTTCGCGTTACAAGGATTATCGATTTAATTATATTTTTCAATCCAACCCTTTTGTCAGGCACAGAAAACTGTTCAACTCTTTGCTTATTAGAAAAAACAAATTATGACGAAATAGATAGGTACAAAGATCTAAAAGATTGTGGCACCACTGGTTTTTTACTTCAATCGTTTACTGAAATTCATATAACTATGCAATTAGTATGCAGTAGTATTATCCTAGTATAACTATAGTAGTACCAAACGTATAAATCTCAACCCTGAAACATAGGTGTAAAACGCGGTATGTTAAAAAAAGTCATCGCACATTCTAGCGTAAAATTTTAGCCAGGATAATTAAAATCCGTAACGTAGGCGATAAGGTTATTTTTTTGTGTGTAAAATTTAATTCAATATTTTTCAATGCATTAAACCCATTTTTATTTTTAACAGTAGTTTTTAATTTAATATAACAAAAACATAAGATACGTAATTAACTTCGTGGGAAAGTATATCTTAGACCCACCAATTATTCATATATATGTTTCTGACTTATCAATTAAAAAGATGTTGAAATGCATCCACCTCACATCTAACTAGTTAGGAATTCATACAATATAATATATTCTATTTACAATACGGCACAAAGACATCGCCGAGTTACGGAAGAGGTAATATACATCAGGCGCGTGGCTGCATACAATATTGCTTACTTTCAAGGTGGCTAATTGTATTACGTAGAGTATATCACATATTCATTAGTGCACTTTAATTAGATACCTGCATTCGCGTCGCATCGCACTCGCCGCCTCTGTATTCTGCAACAGATAATAAACGCAAATATGTTAAAGTCAAAGTAAAGCAGCTTTAGTTTGTGTTTTCATTTCCGTTTTTTTATGTGCTGCTCTTTGATATATGTTATAAGCTAAATCTACTGAGAAATTAAATTTTAAATGGTCATTGCTTATTAGTGTAGTCTCACAATCATATTAAAACTGTGAACAAAGGAAATGTTTGTACTGTTCAATGCAATTTTAACAAGAACTATTATAAATATTTATTATAATTTTCGTGTTTCGATTTCACCATGTTTTTATTATTAAAATTTATTTTATAACGGAGTTAATACCTACATGCTTTTAAGTTATACAACAAAGGTACAAATTAGGGTTATGGATGCTGTTTAGAATAACTTCAGAACAGAAAATCATAAATGCAAGGGAATTTAAAGAATATAGGGTCGACTATCCTATTTGCATAGAGACAGGGCGAACGTTTTCATTCATTGCTGTAATAAAATCCTATGTTAAAATATTAATAACGGAGGCTTACAAGTTTGTCTCTAAACGTTTAGGAGATAATGGATATGAACAAAGTATTTATTACATCTAAAGCGATAAGATCTGTACAGAATTATATCAAATGATGCAATAAATGAAAGTTTCGAATGGATTTCACGCCCTCTCCTATCTAGTGGGCCATAACGACCATATAAGGCCGATTGCTTTCTTAAACTTATCCCATTTGTACTCCAGCTAGACAGAATTGGAACTTCTTTATGCTAAAGTTACAACACTATTTCCATTTCTATTAAGTCAAACCTAATAAATTGTTCAGTCTTATCGACACCGATCACAAAACTAAAAGTGATAAATGGTACCGAACTGTCTTTGGCTGTCAGTAACTTATAGCCGAAATAGTTTTTATTAAATCAAACTATCGTGACGTTAACTTTATTTCGAAAGAGACAAGGGTCGTTTAAATTACATTGTACGGTAACCGATCGGCGTATCAACTGGCATATTACTTAAAACAACGCGTGAAGTGGTCCGCCCCGTGTAAAGTTCATATTAACATAGTAAGGAACCCATTTCCATTATCATCCCCAATTTCGTGCTCGGGAGGCACTTAAGTACTTAATGGATCTCGGCTCCCCGTAATTTACCGGGATGTTGGATTGAATAAAATCGTAAATCTTAACACCAGCAGACCAAAGATGCTATTATTAAGAATGATTTGTAATTATTCGTCTTTTAATGTTGGGAAGCTTTTTAATTACCTAATATACCATTACTCGGGGCAGGTTGAAGATTACGTAAACGCTAAGTGAATCATCGTATTTTTAGTTATATATTGAGGTGAAAAGGAGTCGGTAATATACTAAATTCAACTCGCTAGAAATAAACTGGATCAATATCGTGGCACGATGCTACTTTATTATGCTAGTAATTTAGGTTATACTTGAAATATCCGCCGGAGTAGGTCACACCACATCAATAAGTCAGAACCGAGGAAAGAGTTAAATTATTAAACGATGAATTTCGAATAATGGCTTTATGTAATGAATTCTCAGAATCCGTTCATATGAAACACCATTCATAATTACAATATTCACGAAAATTTAAAATTAAATAATTATTAACACGCACAAAAATTAACATAATTAACAAACAAAGATAAAGCTAAATATAACAAAATAAATATATATTGCATAGTGTTAATTTGACCTCACTCAGTACGCTCGCTGTGTACACTCTGGCAAGCCTTGTAACCACAGCACTGATTTTCACCGCTTCACCGGACATCACGCTGACGAACGACGAGTGGAAAGGCATCAAAGTGGCCTACACAGAGCTACAGAGATCAGTTCTTTCGTCTTAGGGCACACTAAGCAGGACTGGATGTCGCAATCCACTTGACAGCAGATAAACGACCGTACGGAACTCCACCTGAAAATTCTAAAAACCGGTAGACCGGTGGGTTGATGGTAATGCTGACCACGCTCAACTTGCACCAACCGGCAACATGAGAGAACTCTATAAAGTGACTAAAATCTTGGCAGGGATGAGAAGACAGTGTAAGAAGCCAAAAGACGGTCAGCTTACGTGAAAAATTCAGTAATTGCCCTTCTGAAGTTACGAAAAAACTACGACGCTAGCGTGAGAACTTTGAGGAAATCTTTCGTCCCGCATCAATTTCGAACCACCACTTGATAAAGAAGCGAGAGCAGTCATGACTCTTAAGACTGGTAAAGCTAAATAATAAGTGTAGAAATGTTAAAAGCGGACTAGGCTACCACCGTCGTCACGCTGACCTTTGATTGACAAAATCTGGATCAGAGAGAAACTTCCGGAGGACTGAAACATGGGTCGAACGGATGATAAGTATTCTCGATTTCCTGAGTATTATTTAGTTAAGCTGCTGTATTAAACAAAAAAGAGGTTTTCTCACGCAACGAAGAATCACCACATAAGTCAGTTCGCCCTCGAACGCGATAATGTTATGACTACATTTCTGTGCCCTTTGGGAAATTCAAACTGTACTACAGCAGCCAATAAAACATTGTTCATGGGTTTGTATGTAAATCCCATAACGACACTTGATCTCAACTCCCCTGAGGCTTGTAGTTACAGATTGGTTTCATGGATTTGGGATTATAATAATAGGCATCCGAAGTAATTGGTTATTCAAATGCCCCAATATATTTTCATACATTTTTAACTGAATGATTTACGTGTACGCGACGCTTTTACAAGATTAAACTCATAAAGCTCTAACGCCTGATGGATTGGTATTCGAGCCGCATATCTTTATAGGATAGAAAAACATAAATCGTAATAAGGTAGCCTGCTTATTGATAACTCATTATAATTTGATATGTCCACACACATATATCCACATTTCTTTAATATAACTACCGGATACTCTTGTTCAAGCCTTACATATAATTACTGTAAAGTATTTTTTTCTCAATTACGCTAAATTTTCTTCATAGTATCCTCCAAAAATTATATAATTAAATAAAAAATTAACTTCCAGTCTGATTTTGCGGAGATCGAAATTACGTCGAAAAGCATATTTCCGGAAATAATTAAATTTTTGTACCAGCGACTGTGTTACGTTGAACCCACGTTAATTTTTCATTAACTAGCATTTGTATTTTATAATATTTATTATATAACACAAGAAGATTACCCACCTCCGTGCCTAAGTTAGTTTTTATATAAAAAGCCTATGTTTTTTTTATTATTTGGTCCTTACATATATGAAATTGGCGTTTTGTCGTACTAGCCACTTTGACCTCAAATATCTCCTCTTCGGTTAGGAATTCCAACCTTTTTTACAGCTTAAATAGCTGCATCGTGCATTTGTTTTTGAAAACCAAGGTTCATTTCATTTTTCCGTTATTAATTTTTTTTCTTTGCGTCACTCTATTTATAAAATGGAAATCATGAAATATCGCGTTATTTACGAGTTCGAGTTCCACCGTGGCACTAGTGTTGCACAAACTGCTAGAAGGATTCATGATGTGTATGGCGGCGGTGTCGTCAAAGAAAACACAGTGAGTTTTTGGTTCCAACGTTTTCGTTCTGGAAATTTCGACCTGCAGAACAAGCCCCGTGGACGGCCGGAGACCAAAGTTGATAACGAGGAATTGAAGGCTATTGTGGAAGCGGATCCATCGCAAACTCGTCTAGTCTCAGTTAGATGCAGGCTGCGGTGTTAGTAATAAAACTGTATTATAATCCATATGAAGCAAATTGGCTTGATAAAGCTTTAAAGGTGCTGAAAGTGGTGCTTGAAGTGAGAAACTTCACGAATTGAGTGAAGCAAATCGAAAAACACGCGTCGACTGCTGCGTTACATTACTCAACCGGCACAATCATGAAGGGATTTTAAATCGAATCATTACCTGTGATGAAAAGTGGATCCTGTACGATAATCGGAAGCGCTCATCGCAATGGCTGAACCCAGCCGAACCAGCCAAATCGTGCCCCATGTGAACATTTACTCCGAAAAAGTTACTTGTGACCTGGGGTCGTTCACTATAACTTTTTTAAATCTAGCCAGATGTATACGGCAGATTTCTATTGTCAGCAACTGCAAACCATGATGCTAGCTAGCCGGACTTTGATCCAACAGATTACCATTTTTTTCAAATTTTGGATAACTTCTTGCAAGGTAAAAAATTCAATTTTGATGGGGCAGTCGAAACCACCTTGAAAGATTTTATTGATTCCCGTCCGAATGTTTTTTTTAGTAAAACGATTAATGAAGAACCTATAAGATGGCAAACATGCATAGATAGCAATGGTATTTTGATTAATTAAATATATTCTACTTAAAAAATCTAGTTTTTTTCCTCCCATACGAAACGCCAATTTCATATTGGCGTTTATATTAAACTTATTGTTTCCAAACTTACAAAAAATATATTTACAAATAAAACTAATATTAACAAATGTAAATGTACTAATCTATGAACTATATTATATAAAAATAAGTGTTTGGTTGGGTCTTTAGCGTAACAGGGTTGGTCATCTTGGGTATAGGCCTCCTCCAGCTTATGCCATTCATCTTTTTCGACACTTCCATTCCTTGCTTGGTACAGCTATGATAATGATATCCAGCGTTTCTTTGGTCTACCTATTCACCGTTCCACCTGTTGCCTGGATAACTTGCTAAGTGTCCTGTCCAAAACGTTTTTAGTTTTAGAGCGAGGCGACTCTTGTTTTCTGCCTTATCTGCTCGCTTCTAAGTCTATGCACGTTTCTTCAATTAAATAAGCTTCTTTCGTTTTTCATCCATTTGACACGTTTGACATCCATACGTGGAGAATGTTTTCTAGCCCATTGCTATGCCATCGATCAACTTTCTCTTCTATATTTGTGTCTTTGATAGAAATTTGTTTCCCCAAATATTTTCCGTTGAGATATATTTTGTGGGTTTTTCATTCATTAGTCATACTTTTTTACTTTCCGCTTGCTCAGTTCTATTAACATTTGTCTTAAAGCCTTTCCTTTGCCAGTTCAGCTTATTGAACACATTTTGGAGTCTTCTTTGACTTTAATCATTCTTTGACTATAATCATTAAGAAGCCTAAAGGCCAATATTCTAACAAAGATTAAATAATTACAGATAGGTAATCACGTCAGCACTCTGTAAAAAAAACTATCTACTAGCTTTTGGTGGATTCTAAAAATCTTAGGTAGTAAACACACAGGTTGAGATTCCCTAAAAAAATCACTTATTAATCTATCAAAGTAAAACGATCACGGAAAAGGACAAACAAGACTTCGCTACCAAAAAGAGCAAAGTTCGACAAAACATCATTAATTATTGAACAAAAATTTGAAAATACAATTAATAGACATTAAAGTTTAAAACAAAAAGGCCGTAAAAACGCTTCAGTCAAGCAATTTGCTAATCGTATTTCAGTTCGTGCTTGAAGGTTCGTCTGAGACCCGCACAAATTACACAACAAACTTTAAGTCAAAATCCAATAGCCCGGCTTAATGTTAATTGAATTTCAGATTTACGTCTAACGGAGCTAACGCTGCTTGGATTTCGGCGTGGCGTGGACATATTATTTCAATTAATTATTTCATTAAGAACTTCACTTACTCTACTTTAATCTCAAATGCTAAATATTGAAATTTGAGTAAACCTTCCAATTCGATATTTCAATCTTGTTTTAATGTTTCGGATTTAACAAAATCGCGCTGACGTTTTAAAAATATACTATGTTATTAATCTATTTAAAAAAGAATTACAACACTATAAAATAATAATAAATGTTAAGGAAATGTTATTTTTACAAGTCTTTATAATCCAAATCCAAAAGGAAATGTGATTGAAAAATATATGTTCGAAATCTAAAAAATCTAATGAAATCTGGAGCTATCGCGTCATGTAATCGGATTACATGAGTGCAGTCTGTAGCCCAACAACACGCTCTGATATCACCTTAATATAGAACATCAGGTGTCACAAACATATTGGCTCTTTGGGTCCAATCACCTATATATTCTATAAACCAATATTGTCTAAGTAGTAAGATGTTGACTAGATTAATATACTAAAATATTTTTATTTTATTATTAATATAATCCAACTAAGCTAATTTTATTTTAAGATTTGGTTTTACTTTATTTTGTTCGTTTAGTGAGTAAGATATGCGAAAACGGATAGGAAGTAGATAGAAAACAAAAACCGTATTCACTTCCTGCACGGGTGAATTTCAAGATAATTGTTAAAGAAAATATGTGTTACCCCGTAATACATAAATGCACAGTAACCTCAAATAACCTTGAAAATAAATGAATTGGAGCTTCTTCACTTGTTTGAGCCTGGATGTTTATTATAAAATTCAGATACAGTACTTACTCGTATTTCTTTTCCTTCATTGGTTGTTACATATTCTTTGTCAAGGCGGTGTATCTTGTAATTACAAAAAGTTATTCGAATATTTCAAGGTTTCACAAGTTTTCCTAAAAAATAATTTATAATTGTTATTCTTGTTAAATAATGAGCAAAGCTTTACCGCTTTTTTATAGCAAGTGTAAGATGTCTAAGACTTTACAATACTTCAAGTTTTTATTATAAAAGGTAGTTTGAGCGCATAAGCATTGCTGACGGCAACTTGATAGCGCAGTGTTTTCTTTCTTTTGTGCCTTTGCTCTTTACAGACCGCAAACTTTATAGCGAATATCGATTGAGCAAATTTCCATTGCATATTAACGTCTTTTGTGCCATGAAACGCTCAACCGGAAACTTACAGCCACATGAAGCGAATGAAAATAAATATGCCATAATCATTTAAAATTAATCTATACTTTTTCGAATTGAATATCTACCTATTCATTTAATGATATAAAATCATTTATTCTTAACGGAAAAGTAAATATAAAGATAGCAATCTATATGTAACAGTCAATTGTCAATGCATTGACAATAAAACATTAAAAATAATAGAGGTCAGATAGATGTAATTTTGAAAAACAATATGCGTTGTTTCCAAAACATATTCTAACGATCTAGTATAATATTTACCTATATTGCGAACATGTCGCTAATTTCGATTGTAGACGCGACACGACAGCAGGTTGTAATTAGACATTCCACAGTTCACACGATTAGCAGTCCCGTTGTCTTATTATGGAATTAGATCACTATGTGTTTACGCTTACTTATGTAACTATTAACTTTACTAGCTTACTAAATACCAAAATATTTGGTCATTATATTCATGAAAACGATCAACTCGGAGCCTCAGAGATTTATTAGCTTACTTTGTTTTCAGATCCAAACTGCATTCAAGATTTTTTTAATTTTCTTTCTAATTGTACATTCACATGTTTGTAAGAACGATTTGATATTTAATACATAATTCTATCATTTCTATCGATTCCGATTGAAACTGGTTATAATGCCAGATGAAGAAATAGTATTTTAACAATTAAATGCATTTATGTTACTTTCTAAAAATAGTAAGTTTTCTTTGAGTAAACGTTAACTATTTTTAGGGAAAATCCACCAAGTTTTGGAGTTTTTTATATAAAATAAATCCATAATACATACGAAATTATTATTAAAGAACTGGACGGGCAAGCATTCCTTGCGCCGATTAAATAATTCACTTTATTCCAGATATCATAATAGTTCATTATCTTTAATCATCAGTATGTTATAAGCCTTTGTACCGTGGATTTGGGCTAAAGGACCTAAGGGCCAAAATATTCAATTGGCGTATCGTAGTTTGGCGTGAGGCCAGGCGCCGCTGCATATTGATGTGCCAACTTTTCTGCCCGTTCAGCTCATTGATACGAACTTCACCGACCGCCTGCCAAACTGTATCCTTATGCACTGGTCATATGAATTTAATAGGACATCATACAGCTTGCATCTTTAACCTCCTTGTAGATTTCACGTTTTATAATCTTAATATGATTTTATTTATATATTGCACAATGATGAAATATATTAAATAAATTCGTACGTATTATACAATTTGTAATAGGTCTCATGGATGAACTATACAATAATATCTGTCAAAGAAGACTTCTCAACAAAAATATTTTTTAACATGACGCTATTAACTTTGAATTAATGCTTCGGTTGTTTTAGTGGTGGGTATTCGATAAAATCTCGCGAGCGCTGGAGAAACTAAAACTTTTCTCAATATTTGAAGAATATCCGTGGGTTTTAATACTTCGGTTTTCCCGATCCGGTCGCGGGCAAAGTTTGATATATATTATCTCGTTACAAAGGAGAGGAAACTGAACTTTTACGTTCACCTCGTTTAGTCGGCCCTCGCTTATCGCGCCCCTGAGGCCTACCTCTTTCTTACGTCAGGCTAAATTCATACATTCACTTCTTTCCCTTATAACATAAAATATACCTATATTGTTCCAAACTATTCTGGAAATTGAGATAATAAGAATAAATTGCTATTTTATGGCTTAAAATAATACTGAAAAAACGGTTTTCCTATCTTACCGTAACACTTACCATAAAACCTACACAGGCGTTTCGACATCCATTTTCAAGTTAATATTTTCGCTTTATATGGGAGTGGTGTTAATCTAGTACTTTATTGGCACTGAAAATGATATTTATACCGAAATATTTAAGTTTAGTTGCTTCAACAAGCTTTTGAAATCCATTTGAATCTCATATCACTTTCCATGCAACTTTAATCACATTCAATATTGTCTTTATCAATTAAAGGACGAACACTGCCGAGGATATCATAAAATAGAGTCATATTATTTGCTGCGTACCCGGAAATATACGAATAAAATTAGTCTAATCGTTTATTACCCAGCAGAATATGGATGTGGCTTTTTTGGCTTTATTTTATGGCTTAAAGCTCCTCTAATTCTAAGGGAATTAAACTATTTAAGGAAAATGGTAATGCTGAATCGTGAAGACGACCCTGGCTGATGGCCCTAGACGTAGAGCATGCTTGCGCTATTCTATTCTCTTAATAACCACAATGACACTTAATAAAGCAATAAATATAACGAACAAAGCATAACTAAACGCGAATTGTTTGTTTTGTAAGCAATCAATTACGTACACTGCTCCAGTTTCGATGGAGTGAAAACGCGACGCTCTTTTGTACGGATGCTGTTGATCCATTGTTGTATGATAAAATATCTCCTTACTAATGCATCTGAATGATTGATTGCGCTCAATAACGGCCTAGTGGCCGACCACAAATATTTCGTATTTTAGAATAAATAAAAGAAACCGGAGAAAACTCTGTTAAACATCCCAGACATAATAAATGCTTTCTTGTATTATCTTTTCCAGATATTGTATTAATTCTAACAATTTAATACTGGCAAACACAGTTATAAGTTTTACTTGATTTTACTAGTATTGTACATTGAATAAGAAACGAACGTATTCCTCTTAAAACTTACCTTTTCTATTAATATAATGTACTGGGGCTATAAATTAAATAGCATAAAGTATTCAAGCTAAATATGATAATTTACGTATAAGGCATACGAGTATAAAGAGTAGTTTCATTTGATTTGTAGTTATGACAAGAATTCTCATCAAATACAATAGATTTTACCTTTATTTTGTGTGGTCTCGTTGGACATAACAAGGAAACCCAAACGAAATTAAAATTTTAAACAATCAGTGGCTCTACAAGCTTATTAGGTCTGGGCCTCAGAATTCTGTATCTGTTTCATGATCATTTGTCAATCTAATGGGCAAGTAGGTGATCAGCCTCCTGTGCCTACACGCCGTCGACTTTTTGGGCCTAAGGCAAGCCGGTTTCCTCACGATATTTTCCTTCACATAGCAAGAAAGTCCATTGGTGCACAGCCGGACATCGAACTTACGACCTCAGGGATGAGAATCGCACTCTGAAGCCACTAGGCCAACACTGCTTAACATCATATAGTTATAATACTAAATTGGTGAAATATTTATTTTCATGTCTAAATCCGATAATGTAGTTTGTCTTAATCACAAATTACTTAAGGAACGGTAAATTTGCACAAGGTCGTTTTGGGGGAGCGCGTAAACAAAGATCCTCATTGGTTTTATTTGAAAAGTTTTTATGGGTGCCATTGAGGAGTTTGAAGCCAGTTTTGATTGTATTGTACCACAAAATCATGACACGGTAACCGACTTGTCATGTTTATTATTTGTTACATGGTAATATTTTTACTTTTGTATTTACTTCTTAAACAACACCCTAGGCTTAGTGGTTAGAGCTGGCAGAACTTTTTTTTATAGTAAAGGGGGCAAACGGGCAGAAGGCTCATCTGATGTTAGTGATACCCGCCCCCCATGGACTCACACTGATAGAAGGCTCGCAAGTGCGTTGCCGGACTTTTAGAAATTGGTACGCTAAATTGGACTAGATTTAGTCGACCTCAGTCCGACCCAGTCGGTGTAGCAGAGTTTCGACTACAGACACAAGTTCGTTCCGGTACTGATCAATAACTATCCAAGAATTAGACGGCCATCGATTAAAGAGTATCCCCTGTGCCGGAAATTATATTTCGGCATCGAAGTATATCGTCGGCGCTGCCTTTCCTTGGTCAATTTGGATGCAAAGAGGTAACCTTAATGGTTGGCTTTCTCCGTCGCCAACGTGGAGTGACTGACCAACTGACAGAAATTCCCTTCTTAGACAGCTTTGGCAGGAGGTTAAAAGGTTCGAGTCTCCGAAGTTATGAGGACCAATTTCTCGCAAAATCTGGCAATATGCTCTGACTGTGCCTTAGCAATCTCCCGTTTGATGGACGTAGAGCATTGCTCTTTTTCTCAGGCTTAAAAGCAATCTCGCTTGCAAGAGCGTTTAAACTAGGGCTGGAACTTGCCACTACAGAGAATGAATGAACAGTGCCATGCCCTGATGGACCACCTCGGCAACAGAGCACCCAACGAAAATCAAATAGGCTCCCAAGCGTAGGGCGTAGGGAGGGGCGTGACCAATAATAATTGTTTCAAACTCACCTTATACAAAATAATCAATCTGTCACATGGGGGCTTTGCAGGGATTTAAGACAAACATTTATTAATTCCTATATCTGCTATATCGTTAAAATATACCACTTTAAACAAGTATTAACAAATATTAAAAGATTTGTATAATAAAATATATACAATCGTTATTTGTTTTGAGACATAAAGAGTTTTAGCGCAGCTGTATTATTATTGAATATTTTTAAATTTGTTATGATTTAGAAATATTCCTTGCATATATAAAGAAATCATCCGAGGAAGGTTTTCGTAACAAAACTTTTACTTTCAAACATTTTTTCTTAAAGAACTTATCCTTATCATAAAGCTTTGTGTGTGTGTAACACAAGGCAAAATAACAAAGGAAATTGTCGAAAGTAAATGTTAAAAATTAGTATCTTTATCAAATGTGGTTATAAAGACTCTACCTACTTTTTGATAATGGAACTGTACCCTGAACGCCATGTTTTTATGTAAACTCCATAATCCGTTGATTCGAAGCGGACGGGTGAACCTTTTACTTAATATTTGCTTTATGAAACAAAGCATTTACACTCGCTTTACAACCTAAATGTAAAGAATTTAAAGTACGAACAAGTAGTTTTGGTAAGAACAGCATGGTAATACAAAGCTGACATAATTACAAATTCGATCTTACGCACTATATAATGAGCAATTCATTTGCGTGTGATTATGAATGGACCATATTATGTTCCTAACGAAGATCTATCGCCACGTATAGTAATTTATAAAACTAAGTATTTATTGTATAAATTAGACAATTATGTGTTTAAATTAAATAAGTACCAAGGATATCCTCAGGAACCCAGAACTCTTGTGGTATTATCCTGGTGCTGGAAGAAACGTGTTCATAATGTGTCAATTACATAAGATTTTGTATTGTAAACGTTATTTCTTTCAGTCTGTCCTACTTATAAGAAAGTGTATCTAAGAAATGGGATTGTTTTATAATCAAATGGCTCTCTCCCCAACAACCAATTTGGAAGCAACAACGCTGGGAGGTATCGCGGGAAATTCGATTTGAAAATTCTAATTGCGAGAGTTCGTTCCACGACCACATAGTAATATTTCATTCGGCGTTTCGCCAATTTCGGATTTTAGTTTTTCACTCCATTTCACTATTAAATAACAAATCGTGTAAGCTTTCAACTTTGTTGCTCTATTTTCTGTCCATTTTTACCTGATTACTTTAACACGTTGGTTTTATACAATTAATAGATAAAATCCATGCAAGAATTAAATTGTGATTTAATTCATTTGAGATTAGATAAAATCCCAATTGTATTTAAAAATTAGTAGTTTAAAAAAAGAGAAGTTTTTAAGTATTACGTATTAAATAAAATTATTATTCAACAAAGCTCTTTACACAGAATGGAAAATCTCATCTAGGTGCATACCTACTAAAGTGGTTTATATACGAGTGTACCTAATTGCTATTTCGTGTTTCATTTGTTTCAAGAGCTCATACTCGGCATTACGCATACTGAATATCAGTATGATGTTAGCATATATCGAACCATATTGTTCGATTTATAGATAACTAATTGAGGTCTTGTAAACTAATGACTGAAAGTAAAGGCCTACCATAAAAGTACAGGCAATTTTTACCTCTAAAATAAAAATTATTTTTATTTAATTACCATTTTTGGTAAACTCTATACTTTTATAGTAACAAACAATATTTAGACATATACGTATATTTTAATTCTTTAACTGTAGAATTTTATAGAGACATCTGGTCGTCAGTATGCAACTGAAGTTTTTCATAACCAGGCGAGGTGAAGCTCTGGCATCGAAGCGAGCTGTAATTAAGTAAAGAGAATGAAATGGAAATAGCTTTTTTATTTTGGCTGACACCGTTTATTAAAACCATGGCACTAAAGGTTTAATTTCGTTTGCGATAAATTTCATTTACGCCTCATTTGTAGTCAACAAACAGATAAGAATATAAAATAAGGTAAATCTAAAGTCAAGCTACAATCACGAGTTAAATTAATATGAATGAACTCTAATACTAAGTTATCAATAAAGTTGGAGCTCGTGAAGTGCTTCTCTGTCTGAAACAGCTCTTAATCTATTTGATCAATATTGCCAGATAACGTTCAGTCATTATTGAGCTGTAATAAATCTTTGTCATTGTTGCTCACGTTTCATTTGGTACCTCTGAGTTAGCGCCTACTCATTTCGCGTAGTTTCACGTCAAAATTCTCCAATAGACTTCTTAAGCTTCCCAAACAATAAGGCATTATTTTGTATTCATTTTATTTAGCACTCGGCCCGTCTCGGCTTCGCACGGGTGGGCATTTATTTATTATTTTTTTTTTGTAAATATTGATGTGTTTTTTAATATTGTGGAACTTTTTTTTGTTTTAACATCAATAGTTTTCGCAGTGCATGCGATGAAAAATATTTAAAGGCATTTTTTATACCTTGGGTTTACATTATTGTAGTTTTAGTAGGATCCTTATTATTTTCTTACAATTAAGGCTATTGCCTTAATATTAGGTCCTTACATATGAAATTGGCGTTTTTCGTACTGGCTACTTTAATCACGATGTTCTCCTCTTTGGTAAGGAATTCCAAATTCAAATTTGTACAGCTATTTACTCATGTATTTGTGCTTCGATGACCGTCATTCATTTGCTTTTTTCTTCTGTTTTTTTCTGTTTGCGTCACTCATTTTACAAAATGGAAAACTTAAAGTATCGCATTATTTACGAGTACGAGTTCCACCGTGGCACTAGTGCTGCGGAAACGACTCGAAGAGTGAATGATGTGTATGGCGGTCATGTTGCAAAAGAAAACACAGTTCGTTTTTGGTTCCAACGTTTTCGTTATGGAAATTTCGACCTGCAGAACAAGCCCCGTGGACGGCCTGAGACCCAAGTTGATAATGAAGTATTGAAGGCTATTGTTGAAGCGGATCCATCGCAAACCACGTCCGAGTTAGCTGCAGGCTGCGGTGTTAGTGATAAAACTGTTTTAATTCACTTGAAGCAAATTGGGAAGATTAAAAAGCTTGAAAGATGGGTATCTCACGAATTGACTGAAGCAAACCGGCAAACGCGCGTCGACTGCTGCGTTACATTACTGAACCGGCACAATAATGAAGGTATTTTAAACCGAATCATTACCTGTCATGAAAAATGGATTCTTTACGATAATCGGAAGCGCTCAGCGCAATGGTTGGATCCTGGCCAGCCAGCCAAATCCTGCCCCAAGCGAAAATTAACCCCAAAAAAAGTTACTTGTAAGCGTTTGGTGGACTAGTGCCGGTATTGTTCATTGCAGTTTTCTCAAATCTGGCCAGACTATTACGGCTGATGTCTATTGTCAGCAATTGCAAACCATGATGGAAAAGCTAGCGGCTAAACAACCTAGGCTGGTCAATCGCTCCACGCCACTGCTACTTCACGACAACGCTAGACCACACACAGCACAACAGACGGCTACCAAATTAGAAGAGCTTCAATTGGAATGTCTAAGACATCCTCCGTACTCCCCGGACCTTGCTCCAACAGATTACCATTTTTTTCGAAATTTGGACAACTTCTTGCAAGGGAAAAAATTTAACTCTGATGGGGCAGTCCAAATCGCCTTCACAGATTTTATTGATTCCCGTCCGACTGGTTTTTTTAGTAAAGGGATCAATTAACTATCTATGAGATGGCAAAAGTGCATAGAAAACAATAGTTCATACTTTGATTAATTAAATATATTATATTTAAAAATATTCGACTTTTTGTTCCTCCCATACAAAACGCCAATTTCATATGTAAGGACCTAATATCAGTCAGTGTCTCAGTGATAATGTAGCAAGTGAAAAAAAATTTAAAATCGGTCTAGTACTTTTTAAGCCAATTCGTTACAAATATACTTACATATAGATATTTCCTCTTTATAATATTAGTATAAATTGAAGGATTCGTATACTTCTGTTATGTTTAAATTTTTCAATTTTAAATATAAAAAGCAATATATCTTATTGATTAAATTTGTGAATGTCGAAATATTGATGACAGACACAAAGTGTTCCACGAACAAAAGATCAAAAGTTAGACTTTTTAGAAAAAAAACTTGGTTTATTTTAATACGCTTCATATCTGTTATAGTTATTTTTTACATCTTTAATTATTGATTAGCAAGAATGGAATGAAGCATAGTCATATATCTCTTGTCTGAGCGAGATTAAAGGGGCGATGCCGATGTCATCCATCTCTGTAAAACGCTGTTTCGACGCTAGGGCCGCACTATTCACGCCTATAATGCCGTGTCCATATACACAATAAAGCGAAAACATTTTTATATTTGTGTCACAGTCAGGTGACTGTCACTGCTTTATTATACAACGTGGACTAAATATGTTTCTACCACGTCACCATGGTACCACACATGGCACTATCTTCCAGCTTTTTAGTAGGCCGTCCGAATTAAAGTCCCCCACAACCCCACAAAATAAATCCTTAATAACTTTTATTAAAGAAAAATTAAATATATAATTAACCACACACAATAGTTCTGTAACACCGATCAGTAATGTCTTATAAATAAAATAACTTGTTTTTATTTCCTAGTTGTATGTGCACTCGTACCACAGCTTCGGGAGATCTGATTACAGCTTCTGATTGTCTGTGAGGGCCAAACCAAATGGTCAACTCTTACACATGTCGGGTACGGGAAAATTTCTCTAGTGGTTCTACTGCCGTAGAAAAGACTCTATTTAGGTAAGAGGGTAATTGTGAGTAAATCGTATCGTTGTCTTAGAGACCCCTTAGAGAATTTTAAGAGAATTTTTATATCATTCTTCTGTCACAGCATATAAATGTGGTTATGCGGTGCGTGTCCGATTATAAAAAAAACCATTTAAACAATCGCATGTTTTATTTTCTCACGTTATAAATAACATTTGTACGATTCAGTCAAAATACACTACACACTTGCTGCCATCAAAAATATTTCTTACAACTAAAAGTCTTTGTTTTAACACCACGGGTCTGACACTATGTAGGAGGTTGTTGGATAGTATGATCTGAAACAAAAAATATTATAAAACAACTGTAAAATGTCTATGCATATTTAAGCAAATAGAATGGTCAAAAAGTATTAAAAAGTTTTCTTATCACGAATAATATTTTTTTAGAAATCAAATATTCAAAATAATTTACCTCTTGTTTACCTTATCTAAAAACTTGTAAAACCAGATTAGTTTGTATTTCAAATTATTAAATTATTATACTTTAAGAGTGTTTTTATAGTTCTAAATAAAAACTTTTATTAGATAAGGTAAAGCTTATTTTTAAAAGAAGATGCCATAAATGTTCAACTTTATTATTAGCGGTATTCTTACTTATTAATTTATGTTAATAATAGTATTTTAAATAAAAAAGGTTTGCATATCTTTAATTCATTTGTTTATATTATGTAACGATTTCGAAATTTATTTCAATATATATTAATTAACTTTAGTCTAACTGTATAGAAACATAAATTATATGTACCTGTAACCTCCGTCATAAACGTGTCCGTAGCTTGGAGCATATCCTCCGTATCCATATCCGCCTCCGTATCCATGACCATACCCTCCATAACCACTGTAGCCTCCGTAACCACTGTACCCTCCATGTCCCCCATAACCACTGTACCCTCCATGGCCCCCGTAACCACTGTAGCCTCCATATCCTCCGTAGCCTCCGTAACTCCTGCCACGGAGAGCGGATGCAGCGATGGCTCCTCCCACCAAACCAGCCTTAGCTCCAATCACACCAGCTCCCAGACCTACAGCACCGGCTGCCAAACCTGCTCCAAGAAGACCAGCCCCGGCTCCTATAAGTTCCATAATACATTAGATATACATCCTTCTTTAATATTATAGTATTCTATGTTAAATTTGCTAATAATTATAACACCAAAGTTTGAATCTAATTAAAAAGGTGAAACAAATAATATATTGCGAAGAAGATGACGATTTTCAGTTTTTTAACTATATCTACTCTTTAACTGTAAGTTAATTGAGCCACAAAAAAATTAAAGAGTAACAAGCAGACAATGATAGTTAATATAAAATCATACGTCAGCGTATGAACTTTTCTTATATCAGAGAAAGAGGCATACCCAATAAGGCGACATGTCTTTTCGGCCTTTGGACAGGCCGTAGAGCAGTCATCAAGGGTCCATTTTCAACAGCTAGGGAAACTGCGCACGCCCCCAGCACAAAGAAAGCCACCAAGTACAATCTCATTTTTATTCTGAAAATATATTAATATTACGATTTAATTTTACACCATAACCGTGTCAAAAAAAATTATTATATTTTTTATGTCAAGACAATAGATAAAAAAAATTGGATATAGAAATTTAATAACCTAAATAAGTATGCAATAATTAAGAACACATTACACAGTCCCTTTAAAAATAAGATATGAAACTTCTTTTATCTAATTAAATAATTTTATTTTAAAAATATCCAAAAACGCACCTTAATTTTTGTTACTATAGTTACAAGCGACCACTTAAAAGTATACTGTCCGCCGCGATCCTGGCACTGTCTTTTATAGGACGAACGGACACATGGCAAGAAAATATGTCAGTGATCCATACTAAATTCGCCACACCTTAAATACCTATAACCTTCGACTGTGCCTAAGGTATTATTGTAGGGTTTTGTTTAGTGTTAAATATTAAATGTAGGGTTTTGTTTAATGATTAATATTTTTGTAAGATTTTTTATAATAATAGTATTTGCAATGAATTTTAAGTTTATATTTCAGTGATATCTAAGACAGGATACAAACTTATAATTATATTTTTCGTGTCCAGTTAATTGTAAACTAAAAGTTGTACATAGTTCGCATAATTCATATAAACTTATACATAAGTTTAGAAAATATGCCTACGAGAATGTAACCATGATTAGCTTATTAACACTGTTATGTTAATTAATGGTGATTCGACAAATATTTCCATGGTAACATCTTAAGTCCAGCTTCTTATAGCCAGTTGTGTTAATTTTTCCAACTCTATAACTTTAAATCTGATTCTGTTTCAATTAATAAGATATTCCTAACCCACATAGTACATAAAAAGGGATGAATAGAAAACTAAAATAAATTTATAAAGTTTAGTCCCTGTTACCTTTAATGCTGGCAGCATTACGGTACTTATTCGTTGAGCGAGGAAAGCATCAGCTTTGGGAATTGAAGGAAAGACATATTTTTGCCGTTTATTATTTTCCGCCTCCTTGCGACCTAATCATGTAATAGATCTGAATAATTCCATAGAGGGTAGCGACGAAGTACATAAGTGTAGTTCGTTATCGAAGTAATTAATTTTACAATGAACTGTGCTGAGTGCTGAGTGGGCGGTAATAAGCAGAAGACCCCCGTCTTTTCTCTTCCCCGAGGAAGATTTTTAATTTTTGATATTGATGTATTAATGTATTCTTCTACTAAGGTCTCTTTTTAAAATCGGTACAGCGATGTTTTATTAATTATTTAATTTATTAGGGGATTATATATAATAAGTACCATTTTGCCATCTGTTTGCAAATTCTCACCCTGATATATCCCACGTTTATCCAAATGTAATGTTAAATCTATTGAATTAAAATATGATATAATCTTAAAATGACCTTAAAGTACAACATCTACCTAACCTCCTAGAGTATCATCATCAAGATACCTGACGATATAACTTGTGTTTAAATTTTGAATACAAGAATTTGTGGCGAGACTTAAAATATCCGGCCCAAGAGGATCTCCTTGTTGGCAACCGACTCCTGAAGAGAGTTCGTAACTTTGTATGTCAATTTTGATCACTTACTCCATCACTCACTACTTAATTATAAAGTTTCTATGGAGGCCTCACAACCGCTTTTAGTGCCAAAGCCAAGTAGTGCTGGATTAATTTTGTTCACTTTATTTATTATAAGTTTTACTGCAATTTTGTAGGTTAATCTGCAAAAAGTACTTCCCACAGCAATTAGTGTCATTCCACCATCTTTTTTTGTGTATACCACCAAGTTTCTCCCGTATAATTCAACCCAGTTTGACATCGATCTTTTGTATTCTTCCATTGACTCGGTGAGACGCACACTCACATCCAGCTATTTCCATTAGAATAGTTATAAATTTTAATCTTCTGCTTTTTCATACTTAATTTTTTATTTACTAAATTTCTGTAATTGTTTCATAGTTTTATAAATTTATAAATTTTAATTTTATTCTTCCTATCTGCTTAAGGTATTTATGGATTATCTATAGGTTGAGATTTGTAATTAGTACTGATTTTATTTTATTGTAATCATAATTTACCTTCTGTTAAAATACTATAAATCTTCCTAAAATGCAATAAATAAATAAAATAGGGATAGATTTTTTTATTCTTCCAAAAGACGAGAGACCTGTTTCTCCAGCACTGTGTAATGTTAAATCTTTTAGATGTTGGGTTGTTAGCGCCATCTGATGCACCTGGTTAGAAGTATCTATGGGTTTTCGAATTAATAACATCATATTTAATTTTTATCGCTAAGACAGATATTGCCAAAATATATTAAGTTAAAAAGGCGAAAACAAAAGCAGTTTGTTACACAAACACTATATACGAGTTAGATCATAGCAAGCATGTAAAAAATTAAATTAATTAAATGAACACACACATTTAATATCTTTTCGCAATAATTAAAATAAAAAATCAAATACTTGAACTGACATACCGTTGCATTTAATAATCATAATTTGTTTTTATTTTTCATTAGACATAGAAAGTAAAAGATAGTTAAGTTTGAAGTAAAATAAAAGATTGCTTAAACGGTTTGATATTTAAACAGCAATAATAAGTAAAAGACATTGTTAACCACGTTCTGTACTTCACATTTTAATAAAGATATTTTCATATTAAAGATAATAAGCAGATTAAGGCTAGTTAGTAGAGAAAATGATATAATTATACGACCTTCGCCAATTACTGGCATCTGGTAATAACAATATGGAATAATGACTAGGAAGTCTTGAGCAAGTCTGCATTCCTTAAAAGATGCGTCAAGTATGAGTTTTTGCACTTTTATTTACGTACTAAAAATTTATATTGGATCCTGAATGGCCAATAATAACTACTTACTAGCTGACGGAATAACAAGATTGCCTTTGGGTACTTTAACTAAGAATAAATATATATTTTAACAAGAAAATACATTCGTAGAGTTGTAGAGAAAAACTGCGTTACAATCATGACGCGTCAACAGTAAATTACCTTATTTTTAATGAAATAGAAATACTCATTTAAAGGGGTGAACTAATCTCACGATTAAATGGTAACCGAGCACCATACAAACGTAGTCCAAATCACGTCTACAAAGTAGGTATATTTCATTTTATATGTTCTATAATGTGTGTATGATTAGTTATGTCATAGTTCTCGATCTGATAAATACAAAATAATCGATATCATATGTCAAAGCTAACTTATTAATGTTTACACAAAACAAAAAAAATATATATGTCAGCAAAAAACAATGGAGGTCATATATCGAAAATTTGTCGATAAAGCTTCTTGCAATTGACATTGAATACAAAAACCTGATATATTGAACTTACGCAATAGTATACGTAATAATTTGTATATAGATAAAATACACATTTAAGTTTTCTTTGCTATAAAATAATAATAACATAATCGAAATACATTCTTTATAACACTCTACAACACTCCAAATTACTTCGTCGTCGTCAATACTTATTATTCATAGACGTCGACTGCAGCGAAAAACTTAATGAAAGTTTCAATTTCAATGCGAAAACAATTACGTTTTCCGACACTTTTTCCGTGTTTTATACGGATTATAAAGCAGTATAAAACAATACCTCAATGTTCATGGCGGAACCATATACGTTTTAATTGGTTTTGGATCCCAAAAACGTCTTCAAATTAAAATGGGCTCTTTAGTATAAAACCACATTTATGAATATTGTACGTATATAACCTCAAGAAAACAATCTGCTTTTTTATAGACAAATTATTTCAATTTTATTTCATAATCAATAAGATTAAAAGGTTCACGACATATAAGAGGACTTAAGTCTAGAATTTTCTAAGTCATCACATCTGTGTTCCTTAGAGACGTAAATGTTAGGTATATAAAAAACCACAGATATATTGATATTTATAACGTCGTCAAGATATTTCACACTTCGTTAGCAATTGGTTTGGTCAAGTTCAGCTTATCTCCGAGTGAATGACCTGTCACGGCAACAAGGTTCAGAGCCAACTCGATTTGTACAAGGCTTTCGCGCGCATCCATAATGCAGGTGTGTTCAGTCAAAGGCAATTAATAATCAATTTGAATGAAGTCACCCATGGGCAGAAGAATAATTGCATAAGTTTAAAATTATGACAGCTATGTATAATTATGCTCGACACACTTCTTCTTTTTGCATGTTTTGCTTCACCATACAAGTTTTAATTCATAAAATCCATAGATACAGCCGGGATTCGAACGCTCGACCTCACACCACTAACACTGACCATCGACAGTGTAACATATATATTATAATAAAATTCGTTCCATTGGTGTTTCAAATAAAAAGTTTAATTGATGCTGATACGTGCAGCAGATATTTTTCACAAGGCTTTTTCCATTAATATGTAAATTTTTATTATCGCTGTATTATTTGATTAGTATAACCAAGAGTTGGAGAAGAAACAAATTCGTCATACCGGTATATTATGTAAACTGAAAGAAATAAGTTAAGTTTTAGTTTAATATCATGTTAATTATAACAGATTTGGGTTTATAACATACATTACCGGTAGAGAATAATTAGTAACTATTAGAAATATATAAAATACCAACTTCTATTGCATTAAGCAACATCTTTTTTTATTCAGATAATTCTACTACGTTGATATGAAATTTAAATTTAAAATATACCAGGTATAAACTCATTAATAGAAGTTTGAAGATGATCTCATGTTAAGAACTCGTTACATGAAATTTTTACATATCTTGTTTTAACGGTATTAATATTTTATATGTATTTACCATAATCTACATATTTGTTAAGTTGGAAAAATAATCTTTTTTTTTCCATTTATTGGCCTGCGCGGTTCGTGCGTCAGCCATAAACACGTCTTTATAGTTCAGATATTTTTTTTAAAATCCCAAATAAGTATTTACTTACATTGCACTAAAATCGGTGTCAGTCAAAGAACGATGACTATTGTCACCCTGACAGGACAATTGAGAAATGAGAAGGATGACAGTTGTCAACCTTTGACTGACACCGATTAAGCGCAAACAGTTACTAAATACTTATTGATAATTTAGATGAACTAAATCTACGGTGTTAGTTATCCTATAAATCAACGTCAAGCCAACTGGTGAAGGGTGATGGTATATTTATATATATTTATGCATCCTGTGACGTTCTTTTTATTACTATCGCTACAAATTTTAACTTTTCAAAAAAACGCTTTTTTGTTGACGTGACCCTTCCGTATACGACAGATAAAAATTCATATTTCAATGGCCTAATTTTTAAATAGAATAAAAAAGTAAAAAAAAAGACAAAGTCGAACCTTGTACTCAAATTGATTATTACAACTATCCGAACGAAAAATGAATGATGACATGAAAAGATGGCATTAGTCTGAATTCCTAAGTGGTATAATGTATATTATGGGACACCTTGTACAATAAAATAATCTATTGAAGAGTCTCCAAATTTTTTTTTCCAAAGCATTCCTTGTGTAGTTGTGTCTTTAAAATGAGCCTATAAAATAGGATGCTATTTAAAGGTGGAATACATGATCCATCACTCTGTATAAGGAAGAAGTACGGTGTTATGTCAGTAATATAAACATGATAGGTTGGAGTTTTAAAAAAAGGCAATATATTTTTTCAATAAAATATACACATTTATAAAAAAACATTTATTAACAAACAGCACTCTAACACTTAACTCGAGTCTCCATTTGTTATAAATATTATAACAAATCATAGGCAATACTCTAGAAACATCCATATTTGTAGAACAGTATTATACAATATACGAAGAAAATTCATGAAAGAAATCGACAAACAATAGCTATAACATGAAACTTCCAATTTATTGTATAATAATTGTTCCTGATTTTATATATGGCAGCATTTATTACATAAGCTCTTTATGGTTTCACAACCAGTACTAATCTAAGTTCTAACTAAAATACCCCTTGGTTTGAGCTCTTAAATAACATTTCTGGATAGTCACGCGAAGTCTTCATTTTCTGTAGTACTCAATGTACTATATAAGAAAACTGGAAACGCGGTTAGCCCGACCAACTGTAAAAAAATACCTATTAAATTACACTTGACAAACAATGACATAAAAATTGTTTTGGATCCGCATTCCTCATTAAAAATTTCATACTGGTTTTCCCAAATATATAACTTGAAATGGGTAGAATTATAATCTATTTATTATTCATGGCCCAATGATCTCAGATTAAGCAACCAGTCAACGATCGTCATCTTTTTTTCCCCCGTGAGGCTCTAACACAATTAGTGCTTGCTAAATTAGTCAATCAATAGTCATATTTGCACAGTTCTGTCCAAAGATTAAACTCGCGTGTTTATATTTCGTTCTATTTGCTCGTGTGATTGCGTAGCTGTGCATGACGGATCATTTCCCTGTATGTTAATACATGATTGTTACATACATCAGTTATGAAAAATAAATTCCTAATAGAATTTAATTATTTCTATTAGGAAATTAAGTAGTTTTGACGTTACTAGTAAATATAAAATTAATGCCTACAAAAAAATAACATACACATATACTTCTATCAATAGGCTACTGTGGTAGTGATTATTAATACTATACGTGATTCTATTGCATGTCCAGAATAAATAAAATGCAGTAACTGTGATGAAGCTTTTCATGTCACGGTCAAAACAACGTTTTTCAACTTAAACTTACATATACAACTAAAATATTAAATTATTTATAAAATTTGTCATTCGTTTAAAGGCGAAGTCATTAAAAATTTTCTAAAGAATAAAAAGACTACGTTTCGTCTTTTAATCTTTACTCTTACTATCTACGTTTTCGTTTATATGTATGAAATTAAATGTTAGCTTGCATTTAAGGTATTATTAGTAGTTAATCTCACGTAAGTGAATTTTATACTTAATTAGAAATAAATTACTTAAACCGTTAGGAATGATAATGGCTGAGTTTAGTTTAGGGGATAATAATATTGAAGCTGATGTTAGAACTTACCTATGAACTTCAACGACTGATGGAGAGTGGCTGCAATGCGGACAAACCAATTTGAAATAAAGCATATAAAAATATAATATAAAGCTATAATAGTACGTAAATAATATATAAAACGATGGCCCGTCAGCTACGCGTTTAATAAATGCCTCCATTAGGTGAATGAACGTATTTAATTTATTAGATTTAAATAATAGGAAAATCCAAATACGGTGTTTATGACACATTCATTAATTATAAAACAACTGCGACTTGCGGTTTTTTATATATTCAAACAGCCTACGGCATTCATTCACGTACCCTACGGTCAAATAAAAATTAAATATAAAGCATAAAATTATTAAAATATTGTTATACATCTTTTTTTATATAATATTATATATTTTTAATAAGAATTATAATTTAATGGGAATGATATGTTAATGGTTAGTACCCGTGATAATATTGACGTTGTGAGTGTACTGACTGCTTTTTAAGTGCGATGGCACCAGCTACTCCAGCACCTACAGCGCCCACCTTCGCTGCTTTTAGTCCAAGGGCTCCTGTAATAAACGAAATAACATTATTTTTCTAAAAATATTGCTGACACTGGATCATATCAGCCGATCACTTACTGCCAAACATAACATACAAAATGTTTAAGAAGTTTGAGAGTGTGCTAGATCACGCTATTTTTTAATTACCTATAAGCCGACAACTACCGAGCAGTTCAAAAGCTTAATTTATGTAAGTTTCAAAAATCCACTTTACTATGTAAATATAATCGTCCTATAGATTGATCGCACCTATTAAAATAAAAATATTCTATTTAAATAAATCTTTAGATATCATTGAATATGTTTAGAATAAGATTGCATGAATCAAACTTTAAATTGAATGAATGTTGTCATTGAAAATCATAAGACACTACTTAAAATAGGTGAATAACACACATTATATTCACCTTCGAACTATTTGTTTAACATTTTATTTGCCTATAACCTTGACACCTGCCATATGAAAATAATAAGATTGCCTCGATCCATATAATTTTACCGATTTGTAGGCTTTTCGTTGCTTACCTTGAACGTAGACATTTTATTAACATAATTCAAAATACCTTCAGAAAATGTCATGATCGTGTTTTAATTTTCTTTAAAATATTTTTACGACACAGATGCCTACTGCAGTGTGTAAGTTTTTTGTACAAATTATTAGATATATGTGATCAGCGCACTCAAACGCGACGTAAGTAGTATAAGAACATCGAGATATAATCCAGTTATATATCGACACGGTGAAATAATATTATTTTTGCAATCTTTTAAAATAATAATATAATGCTATACCAAGTAGGAGTTTCTTCTTTAAAAGAAGTAAACCTCGCTTCGTTCTTGGACTGTTTTCGTGAACTGGTGTGTCGTTGATTGATTCATAGACTTGGCCTTCCTGTAAGTTAGCGGAATCTTCGATGGGGTACTGGTATTGTGTGTTCGCTGCTACTACTGCCACTAGGCAAGCCAGAACAATCATTGTGGTGGGCTGCATTTTCCTGGTTTCTCTGCAAGCAAAAACGGCGTTACTGATTAGTTAAATCAACCATTTAACCGAAAGCTATATCTCAAACTAACACGTAATAAAATACATCAAAACAAAGAGTTTTAAAACTATTGTATTGTAATACGATAGAAAATACGTGTGATTCTCATTGTTATAACACTTCTGTGATTAATCATTTGCATTTAAAATACATTACACTAAACGTTTGCGATTGACCCTAATTAACATAATATTAACCAAGGACATTACGTAAGCTATTCTTTTAATCGTAACGTACATCAAGATCCTAGTGTAACACATGTGAAGAACATAAAGTTAGCAAGCACGAACAACCTCTGGCTTATTGTAATGTACACATACGTTGTTTGTCATCGCTTAACCTCTACTTTGACACTAATTTCGTAACTGATATGGATAGTCGATCTTCGCAACTCACGTCTATAGTTTAAGCTATTGGAAATTAAAACAAAATCTGATCTTTGTCGATGCCGGAATCATGCTTCTGTACTGGATCTTCTGTGTCTTCATGTACTGGTTTTATAAGAAAAACTGTAAGTCTAATGTAGAAATGTATCTGCCCCTTACTCCACAGAGATATCATCTTATTAAGCATATTATAAATTTTACCTATATATTAATTTAAGTATAGAAAATATTGTATGGCCGATGTACATGTTTGTATTATGAAAACCGTTTATGTAATTACTCGAAAAATTTCGCCCCAATAATAAATGCAACTTCTACAAGCTTTGAAAAACATGTCAAGCGGCATAATAATTTATTTAACCGGTTGTGTGGGAAAATTTCAAATAAAGTTACGGTATTTTTAAACCTACGATAGCAATCGATCGGGATTCTTTTTTGTACGAATGCAGGTGGAAATAGAACATTTTTCGGTAAGAAATTTCAGTAAAAAGAGAATTTACGTTGCAAGGAAGCATTCCGACGGAAATTGAGACATTTCTATTTGGTTTTCGTTCACCATCTCGACCATGAAAGTTGCTATACAATTGCTTTGCTACGTGTATACAATAAAACCTACTACAAAATTGTAATATTTACTTTATACCTTTATAAAAAATCTTTTAACTTATAAGTACAAACTATAAATGGGTAGGTATATTTTTTAGTTACCGGTATCTTACTTATTAGGGTTTTAATAGTCAATATCATAATTGCATATTCAACTATTACCTTAGTGGTATGTAGGCACAACACAACACTTCTACAAGCACTAACACACAGATGACAACGGTGTAGTAAAGAATTCTTTTATAGACTGCATAGCGCAGTGGTAGGGTTGATGTTACACGTAATAGGGTTCAAGGAATTCAACACGATTTAATCGACTCATCAAAAAATACGTATTTAACCTTCAGTTCCTCAATGCAACTAAATATTTGCTTTCTTTGGATATGTTATGGCTTCCCATGTCTAGAAATGGACTTCCGAATTCTTTGTAATGTTTAATTCACTTTTGCAACTATTTTAAACTGTAACGCTAAAGTTATATACGTCACCGGATTACATTGTGTTTTATCAAATTATTTATACTAAAATTACAATTTCTCGACAACGCAATTTCAATTTTGTAAGTAAATTTCACTTAAAAAAATCTTTAACAATTGTATTTAGGTAAGTTATTAATCATTAAAGAGAATGCGGTTTAACTATTTAAATTATAAAAGTTACATGTTAATCTTATAATCCTAATCCTAGCATGTATTTTATTGCTGTTTTTATAAAATTAAAAAGTAAGTTACTGTGATTTCTGATCACGCAATTAACACACTTAATACTTACTTTAAGAACATCAGAATATGTAAAATTTTGTAGCATTTGTAAGATTATTTAATTTTACAGTAAAAATCGATACGCCATAGGATAGTGAGATATAATCTTGACCGATTTTCCAATACATATATATCTATACCGAACAAAGGTACTCATCGTACACTCCGAATATCCAATAACCAATTTCGAAACTAAAGGCTAAAGGCGATTGACCAATATTAACTCATTAACTGCGTTCCTACATCTAACGGATAACGATTCGTAGCAGTTATAGAACTTTGCCTCCTTCTTATGAAACACTTGTGTTTTTTTATTAAACTAGTTTTTTTTTACCTGTGAAATATTTGTAAGGTCTTTTAAATATTTGCACTAAAATGTGATTCTTAGTAAATAACTTGGGCAGACACATTTGTGCGTCTGTTTCGTAAAGTGTTATAATAATCCTAGTAGCTTATTATAACACTTCCTTATAATAATCATTCTTTCATTCCTTCAAAAAACATTATTTTGTAAGCATAGGAATGACTTTTCTTAACAATTTATTGCGCGAACTTCGTTTCTCCTTTATATGATTTGTTTACTTTTCGAACATATTGCTATGCTAACACATAGACTGTTCGCAAATACTAACTGACTGTCTGTTCCGGAATAAAAACCTAAGTACTAAATAAACTAAACTAACCTTTTTAATTTTTTATATTCTTCCAATTTCCTCATAGTTCAAGGAATTAATTTTAAACAAATATTACTCGAATTGGTCAAGCCGTCTTCGAGTTTTGCGATTCATTTTTATTTAAAAACATTTAAGTACAAAAATATACAACTATTATGTAATATGGTACTAAATTATCATCGAAAAGTTTTAACAAAAGCAGCAACGATATTTACCGTTTTTTAAATATAAATATTTGCTGTAAATCGAAGCCGTAAGCCGGAGTAATATTCACAGTTAATAATTAAATTAATGCATGCAAGCTGCATTTAATATTCGGTGAGTATGTGTATTTCGATGCATGTAAATGAGTGACGTCTAAAGCAAATATTCGAAATACAGCTTGTAGGAATACCTTGCTAAATAGGACTTACTGTCGAGTTCCATGTAAATATTCCACGTATCTACGAATACTTTACTCAATAGGAATAAGTATAGAATGAATAAGTACACTCAAAATATTGTATTCACTTCTTTTAAAGTAGTTTCCGTGTACGTAACAGAAATATATATGTCATTCCCGGATATGAAAGTAGAATTCAAATTCAGAATATGGACTATAGTAGTAATACTATAGTCCGTATTCTAACATATACCTAGTCTTTCTCTAGTCCAAATTTTAGCCACCGTTGTGATAAACATTTATATTTATCGTTTTACGTTTTGACCTTTTGCATTTATAATATTGTAATGGATGTCGCTTATTTGTAAAGATCAGAGATAATTTAAGATCTGATATAAGTAAAACAAAAAAGTCCTTGGTCACAAATCTTAAAGATTTTCTTTTTATTTTATTTGAAATTGGAATCCTTCCCATTGGGTCAGTTTTATGTATTTAAAACATAACTGGAAAAATTGTAAGAAGGTATTTGATCGTCGTTTTACTTCTTTCGTACATCAATTTATTGTTGGAAGAAGCATTAAATTACACAACGGCTCATCGATAACTTGAATGAATAAATAACCGAATGGTACCTGCTTTTCAGTTCGTGTTTGGTTCATGTAATTTCTAATTACGTCAAATTGCGTGGTTAATGTGACATAAGGTTGTTACAGTTTGCGCTTTAACAAACACCGCTCGTGCGTTGTGCTTGGAATGTAAATAAAGCACGAAACGATACGCTTCCCATACACAAATTGCGATTTCTAATTTTTCCCACATATTTTACTACAATGCTGTATATCTTCACTAGTTTTGGACAGATGAGAGGTGTAATGTTTTTGTGTGTGCCACAATGCAGGTGCGAGTAATATAGACTAAACTATATTTTTCCGAATACTTGAAGTAAATTGAAGATATGGAACTCGTCGACTTAAATTTTAAATAAAATATAAAACGCTCGCACATAAATCACGATCCGGTGACAATCATTGTTTAAAACCGAGGTCTCAGGGTCTACAATAATTTTTAAATACAATATTTAAAAAATATTGTACTTCTATAAGTTTTTGAGAGATATGCGAATATTATAACCATACAAATAAAATAAAAAAATGTATCAACATATCAATGGAACGTAAAACAATGCCATCTATCGAGGTTTTTGTATGACCACGTTCTACTAGAATTAAACTGCCCCACTGTGTTGCTTCTTTTATTACAGATGTCGCAGTACACATTTCATTGGTTTCAATAATAATTAACAGATGGCGGTAAAAATAATATTATTTTATTCCAGATAGCAATCAATAGATGTCACTAGACAGTATAATAAAAATAGATGGTACAGCAAAGAAGTAATTGTAGCATTTATCATTTCCAATTCTTTTACTACAGTGCATTATAGACAGCACGGTTTAGACTTTAGTTATTCAAAATGAATGCCTAATATTCTACAACGATGGTAGTGAGCGATGAGTGATGATTTGCGATTTGTAGGTTCGATGTCCATGCGTATTTTCCAAATTCCTGTATCGTGATTGGTCTAAGGTCTGATGCTAGTTCAATATTCATCGTTCATACTTCACAGCTGTGATCCGTCATCAGTCATCATCTGTGGTTCAACGTTGAATTTCGTTCATGTGTTTAGTGATTGTGTTGTGAAATTTCGATGGATTTCTCCGTGTAATTTTTAATAATCACTTTGGATTTTCGTTTGGTTTTAATCACAATTAAAATAAAAAGGTAAGTGGTATGGAAATTTCATTGTTTACACAAATACTACAGTGACATTATGTCCACATAAATTCAGTCCATTTCACAATAGAAAATATTTTGTTTTAAAAGCGCTTACAACAGAATACATAGAATGTGAGTAAATCATTTTTATATTGAATTTTCAAATCTACAGAAACATTCAAAGGCTTATGGTGATCTAGTAAAGTTGATGTTTTCTAAGTTACAATCCAAAATCGATTGTATTTATGGTAAAAAAAATTGATTCTTGATCTTGATTATTCAATGTACCTTTAAACTTTGTTTACTTTCTAAAAACAAAAATGTATGTCTGGCCTTGTAGAGACAATATGTTACACTCGATATTTTCTTTATGCTTTAATGATTGTGATTGGCTATAAAAAACCAGAGGTGGTAAGTATAAGAAAAATTATTTGACCAAACAGCTTATTGTGTTTATAAGTAGTTATAAATAGAAAATAAGTGTGTGTTAAGAACAATTGGTTCAAATTTGTTGATTTTATAAATTTTCCATAATCATTTACTTAAGCAGCAGAAAAACAATATAAATACATTGTTCAAGATAACAAGTTAGCCAGCTACAAAATACTTACGATCTTGTAATAAATTTATAAATATCCATTAAGGTTTCTATGATCTAAATAAGCTTCTCTTTGATTTATGTTTGATACCCAATCTGTGTCGATATTATTAAGCATTGTTTACTACTAAACATACGCTTTGCTGTAAACAATAATTACAGTTATAGTATTTATATGAACCTGTTTAATAATTTTATTTAATTGCTCTTTAGCAAGCATTTCTTTCTTGGATCAAACAAAACAAAACAAACAATCTCTAAATTAAATTTGAAGCGTGAAATATTCCATTTAATTAATTTTAATTAACACTTGCTTTGTCTTACTATGAAAAAAGGAGCCTACCAATAGAATATTAAATGGAAAAAAAGTTTCCCATGTATTTTCAGCTAATGATTTTTGGGCTATAACAAAGCTGCAATTGTTCTTTATCATACAAACTCAAAATACTTCTGTGTTGTAGGTAGTGATTATCCAAATGCAATGTACCAAAATATGTCTTATTTGATTAAGTGTGATAAATCAATATTATGATTAATAGTATATATGCAAGTAACTCATGCTAACATTTCCACTACATTATCATCCTTTACATTTTTTTTTATAATTCTAGAAGTCTTGCTCTTTTAGTCTGTATGCCATATCAATGAGATTTTTTGTAAAATTTATTAGCCATTTTTATTATCATGTAAAACATCACATTACATTTACATAAACCTAGAGTTTCAAACTTGTTAAATAAATATTTTTAGTGTATTATTTTTTTTAAAAGCATTTCCGTGATAAAACTCGTCTGATACGTTCTTATACGTTTTGAGATTACCATCAGATTTAAATTATCGAGAAACATGAATTTTAATTATGATTATATTTCAATTGAAAAATTATGCAAAAAAGGTTTTTAGTCCTGACACGTAAATACAATCTGAGTTCACAATAAAATGACATACCTACTTGTCCCTTGTGCCATTAAAATTCTAACAACGATCAGAGATGCATAGCACTTTCTATATTCAACAATGGATCCTTTGTATGCATTTCGCCTCGATTTATTTTACCGTATTTTTTGACAAAATGTTTTCATTAACTATTTATTTCATGATCATAATTTTTGTCTTTGCTTTTTCGTAATGTTTTTTACCCAAGGCTGAATTAGTAAAATTTTATTTAGACAAATATTTGATTTTTGCAATTGAATTCACATCATTACGCCAAAAATAGCTTTCTTGATCAAATCAGTTGCGTCACGAGTTCTATGGTGGCAGAAATTCTGTACTTTTTCTTTTCCTTGCATAAAAATCATTATTGACAATAATTTTAAACGACATTTCCCTTACGGTACTGAGAGCAAAGGGCGATTGCATTATTGTTGTTTTAACAGCAATGGAGGTCAAATGGAACTGCGCTATCGCAGTTGCGAGCCGATGACCTTATCGTAGACGTGCCGTGCTGCGCAGCTGTTTAGCCGAATTTGCGTTTAACAAAAATCATGACACAGTTCCGCAATACTTTGTTTTACTTTCCTTTAAAACGATCAATATAATAAAGTGGTATAGGCACAGCCGAGCCGAGTTGCAATGCACCGGCGCGTGGGCGCATACATCTAGAACCATATTGATTGGATTAAAATAATGAGCTTATTGTGCTTGTGACTTGTAGCATCCTTGCCTAGATTTGAATTTTTTCATAACAGTATAGGCATTATACATTTTGAAATTTCCTTACGAGTTTAATTCTAACCTTCTATACATTATATAGGTTTTAGAACGTCAGTCCTATTAACGACGCAAAATATATTTTAGTAGATTTATATCTAATCGAAAAGGTGCTGATTCATTCCTACTCTATTTTTGAAGTTTTCTTAAATTACAACACACAGTCATTACGGAGTTATGTGACATATTATTGCTCTTACACAATAACATATATATAACATCTACCTGTTATTTAAACGTTCGATTATATGAGGAAAAAAAAACTACAGTTGTTGATAATATAGAATGTAATTGACATATTTAACAGCATTTAACTACCTTAAAGAAAATCATCTACAGTAATTAAACGCCCATCATTATTAAATTCAAGTTAAGTTAAACATTGTACCGTTTTGCTTTATAAATTAGTATTCAATTTTCGTATAACCCGGTAACCATGAGATGAATCTGTACCTGACTCGGCTAAAGTGGTTCGCTGGCGATGACCCGGTGGACGGTCGCTCACCTCGTCAACGTGTTTGATTCTAGAACTGTCCTATTGCAGACCTAATTATACCCAGCATAAATGTTAAACTAGTTCAAAGAGGTTTTGCTTGAAATAAGTTTGCTGTAGAAAAATGACAGCTGTTATAATATGTTTATTATTCCATACTGATTTAAATAACGCAAAGCGTACATCACTGGATTTCGTAGTCAATGAAATTACCAAATAATTATATGATAGTAATAAAAAAAAGTGCGTGCGTACAAAGTACACATGTCAGAAGTGAAACTTCTTTTTAAATTAATTATTACTAAGGTAAAAACCCCAATAGATGATCATGTACCAGTATATGATCACTCTATGTGTTTGTATACCTATATGTCAATGTCTATTATATTTTATGCAAAATAATTTATTGCAATCTCACATGACGAAAAAAATACAAAAAAATATATATTTAAAGATAAAATACTAATATTTCATAATTCTCTTTACGAAATTTTATTTTTAGAAATATAATTTCGTATATTGCTATCGGTCTCAATCGCTCTCTCCCTTTTCTTCGACAAAAACGGTGCACATCTTCGTGACGCTAATATTATTATTATTGCGTTTCCGTAAAAATTATACCCACATGCGCATAAAGAAGTTTCACTTTAAAAATCGAACAAGGATTCATTATTAAATCAAAAATAAATTATATTTACCTACGCAATTACATGTAGTGCTAATGGTTTATCATTGTGCCAGTGAAAAATAATAACACGAGGTACTCGTAGATATATTATGTCTGCTCACTATCTCAGTTCACGCAAGTCCTTGTCATCTTTACCCTTGCTTATCGGAGATATGTTAAGAGAACTGCCAAATTTTAGAGGTTTTCTTAGAAGATAAAGCGGCCTCGTTTTAAATATTTGATAAAACAATGTTACAGCCACGTCGTATGTAAAATATGGCTGGATAAATAAATTCACTTACCGACGTAATGTCATTCATCGAAACTATCCGAAATTGAATTACTTATCAATATAATCGATGCCACAGACAAACATACTCAAATAACAATAATTATTTTATCCCTACTATTTCGTCTAAATAAAGTATATATATATATATATATATATAGTCCATGGCTCAAGCTCAAAGCACGTTTATAAATAGTATATACGTATAGTGCATAACATGTAATAAAACTATAAACAATATAAATATCCGTCCCAATTTTCATAAGTGGAAAATGAGAAATTCTTGGGAATTTGCATGTTGAGCGAAATAATTGAATAATATGAACTTGTTTTTCTGTTTAGTAAGTCGAAAGGGAGGTTCTCGGACGCTCATCAAAACCACGTATTTGATTAATTTAAATATACGTATTTCATTCTTTACATAAATTTTTAAATTTAAAAAAAAAATCGCGGTTTGCTATAGTATCGCAAAGATATATGGAATAATGATAAGACACACGATGTCAAATAATGTTAATAAAATGTATTATGTTGTTTAAAAATTAAATTTAAGTTAAAAACAATAACATGTTATCAGTTAGTTTGAATTTTATATTTATGAGGCGCAATAAGGTGAAACGATGCGACATATTTTGTTAATAGTTATGTTATGTTACATTTGTAGTAATAAACTAGAACTATTATGCTTGAATATCATTGCTTCCGCTGGTTAATGAGTCAAGGTAAGATTAAAAGCGAGCCATGTGACATTACGCCATATTGTCATGTCACTAAACAAAACGTGCCTCAATTCAAACAATAAATAATATATGTTTTTGAAACGTCACATCGTTACAATCCTATTTTAGACCGTGATCCGGTGCTTTACGTAGCAAGTTATTTATTTATTTTCATCGAAGAGAACTGTCCGTATTGAAGATATTTTTTAATAACCAATAAGTATAAGACACGATATTCAATATTTTTCTTCAAGATTTCATTTCAAGAAGTTTGATTTCATTCTAGAACTTTCGAAAATATAAATATTGACAACACTTTATTTACTTAAATTTCGTATAGCAAAAAGCACAGCAACGGTGGCATCTAAAGTTCCGAATACGGAGACCATCTGTATTGAAATGGAACCATTTTCAATATAATATGACCATATGACTATATATTTACCCTATCAAGAGCAGTATGTTACGCATTAAACAAAATTGACAGTTTACAATATCACGAGATACGAGGGGAGGTCCAAAAGTTCGTGGAATGAAAGGATTTTAGTAAAAATGAAACAGTAAATTTATTTTTCCTTTTCAATATAATCACCCTTAAGCTGAATACATTTATTAGATCTATGAATTAATTTTTCTAAACCATCGTAAAAATATTTTTTATCTTTTCCCTCAAAATGAGCCAAAATTGCCTCCTTTACCTCATTGTCGTCGGAAAATTTCCTTCCCCTTAAGTCTTTTTTTAAATTGGGGAACAAATAAAAATCACTTGGGGCCAGATCTGGACTATAGGGTGGGTGGACTAGTGATTCGAAGCCATGCGTGTGTAGAGCAGCCATTGCAACTTTGCTCTTGTGAACCGGCGCGTTGTCTTGCAAGAGCAACACACCCTTGGTCAATTTTCCCCGACGTTTTTCTTTGATGGCATCCTTTAATTTTTCTAGTATTGTTGCGTAGTATTCTCCGGTTATGGTCCTGCCCTTTTCTTTATAATCAATCAGTATTATCCCCTCACAATCCCAAAAAACAGTAGCCATCGACTTTCCAGCCGACTCCGACACTTTGAATTTCTTTGGCGGTGGTGTCCCCTTTTTATGCCATTGCATGGACTCTTGTTTGGACTCAGGCTCGAAGTGATGAACCCATGTTTCATCGCCGGTAACAATTCGCTCCAAAATCGATCCAGGATCGTCTCTACACAACTCCAAAAAATGTTTTGACGCTTCGACGCGCTGCTGTTTTTGAAGCGGCGTGAGCATTCTCGGTACCCATCTTGCACTGACTTTTGTCATACCCAGGTGGTCATGTAGGATTCGCAAAATTGTGGTATCTGATACTCCAACTAATGCAGATAACTGTTTTTTCTTCAAACGGGTGTCCTCCAGTACAATTTTTTCCACTTTTTCGACGATGTCTGATGTGGTGGCCTCAACTGGCCTTCCTGAGCGGGGGTCGTCTTCAATCGACTCCCGACCATGTTTAAAAAGACCATGCCATTTGTAAATCATTGATTTACTAGGGCACTGTTCCCCGTAAACAGTTTCCATTTCATTCAAAATGGTCTGAGCGTTCTTTCCTTGCTTGGTAAGGAATTTAATGACAGCACGGTGTTCAATTTTCTCCATAGTTTCAGTTTTCTTCCGGATTGACGTGTTTAGCAGGCGAGTGTTCGTAAACGAATGACGCAATAGGGCTGAAACTCCATTTATATACTAATTATGAGTCCCCAATTAGTATGACACTAAGCGAGCGCCCCTATCCCCACTCCATCCCCTCCATTCCACGAACTTTTGGACCTCCCCTCGTAGACTCTGATACATCGAAATCTAAAGCTTTGCATAAATAAATAAAACAAATTTTATCTGAAGTAGAAAACATTTCTAACTATAGTCTGATTTTTAATTCCGTATAATTCTGACATTTCATAATTGCTGCTACTAGCAAAGTTTTCCACCGAAAAAGGGACAAATTTGACCAATTTAGGGCAATGAAAAGTAAAATGCTACGTATTTTTTATGTTTAAAAAGGTAATTCAAAATATTTACTTAGGTAGGTACAAGTGACCTAATACAAAAATAACAAATATTTTAATACCACGAACAATATATCGACATAACTTTAATTACTTTATTTTATTTTTTAGCTGCCCTGCGATTCTGTAACTCACTTTTCGAACTCACACAGCGGTTTTCGCATCGGCGGTCGCTCTCAAATCAGTCGTGAAGCAGTCATTTTATGATTTGGCATTCTGATAAACAATAAACTACAAGCTCCCACCTTTTCACGACGACCGCCGATGCGAAAACCGCTGTGTGAGTTCGAAAAGTGAGTTACAGAATCGCAGGGCTGGTATCACTGCCGACTAATTCCAGGTTTAGTAAACCTTTAAAAAAATAAAAAGTTATCTTTACTTGTGCGTTTTTTACTGTTTATGATGAAAAGGGACGTAATTACCCGTATCCGTAATTATCACCGTAAAACCACTTTTAATTTGAGCACGGCACTTAATAAAATATATACATTCACTAACAAGAAAATCTATGTATAGACTCATATGTTCAGACTCGTATTGAAATTGAAAAATGTGCCCGGCCAAAAAGGTTTGTAATCTCAGACATCTCAAAAAATGATAGCTGTCAGTATTCTACGGAATTAAAAATCAGAGTATACCTAAGTCAAACCAGTATAGTTGTAGTTTATTGACTGACGTCTGATTACACGTCTTGCGTATAAGGATTAATATGCCGTGATTTTCAACTAGCTCCTAATAGTTAACAGCCGATACATATATCGACCGGCAACGCATATTGGCTAAATTAACCTTGACAGCACACCCACTTTCACAGGTAGGAATGAGGGATCTAACGTTGAAAGCGGCTAGGTCAAAACTCAAACTGTTTGCTTAATGACGGTCAACAGATTCCTTTATGTCCGTTTAGATTCTAAAACAAGCCCGATATGAGCAATTAATATATAGAAATGTCTTATTATTATTTAGCAGTATGTTGATGGATTGTGAATCTTAAGCTTATCTAAATTGTAATACATGCCTTAAAATCTTATTTATTCGGTCGCTCTTGGGGCATTTTTTGATTTGATTAAACAGACGTACACACATAATATGTTTCGTACGACATATTATGTTCCTTAAACAATTCATAAATTATTTAAAAGGTTTAAGGCAAGCCATGTGTAATGTAAAGGCATAATATTGTCAAACAGTAAATTACATGTGTTTTTGAAACGTCACATTGTTACAAACTTTCGATCGGCGTCCGGCAGACTGTCGTGAACGTCATGACGTTCCTGAATAGTATGTTATTCGAAATTTAAATTAAAGTAGCGATTCAGCTGAGACTTAAGTAATATCACCAAACAAGTTAAAGGTTGTTTTTAATTAAACAACCTTGTCAAATATTTTCTACCCAGAAGTGTCCTAAGATTACCTACATTCCAGTGTTTTGTGAAGTCTATAATGAGCTATGACCTTGAAATAGACATTCAGTTGTCCGTATCAGTGTGTTTCGCCTTTAAATTTTTGGCATCTGCTCCGTTCCGCAATTCGTTATATAACATTGCAGGTACTGACTAGACAAGGCTTCAAAGTAACTTCAGTCGATTGATCTATCAAGATTAAAGTTTAATCGATCAATTGGTTTAATAATTAAATTGACCTAGAGTTATCCTTACTGGCTATACAACCAAAGTAATATACAAACATTTAAATCCTCCATCAGACTATCTCTAAGGTATCTCCAAGTGAGTAGCACTTGATGAATTTTTAAATAAACATATGAATACCGACAGAAATTGCCCATACGAAAGATCTTGTTACTATGGTTACTAGATATATTTATTCAGATTTAGCGTACGAATTCTTAAACAGTACCTAACAATTGACAAGTTGTATTTGATTGGTTTTTATTATTCGAATGTGTTGGAGGCAATCCTCTTGAAATAACATTGTTTTTTTTTTCACTATAATAAAGGAGAATCTGTACCAAGCAAATCTTAATCTCTTTGAAGTCTTTGGTAACAAGAAACAATTCATTACGTAGATCGTATGTTGTAAGTTTACGACACTTAAGTCAATATTGAAATTCTAACGTTTACCTTGCGTACCGTTGTTTTGAGCGTTTTTAAACCAAGCTACGGCTCGCATAAATATCTGTATTTACTTCTTACCAGAATATCATAAAGAGGAAAGATTTGTATGACTGCAACGAGATAATGTAACTCTTAAATCGTACATAGCCTGGTAATTCCGGGGGAGATAGCCCTAGTAACTATAAAACTGTATTATGAAGGAATTATGATGAATAAAACAGTGAATTCGTATAGAACATAAACTTTAATTATTTTTTCTTATCAAATATTAACGATACATCACTTTAGGCAACTCTAACAATATAATTTTAAACTTTAAAAAAAAACTAGGACTGGCCATCTCTCACAGAGTGCCCGGGAGTGATGGCCATAGTGTTCGGGGCGAGATGGCCAGTACTTTTTTTACCTTTCCCTTTACCCTTGAGATCTTTTAACTCCTTTTTTTTCTTATTGTCGCAGTGAGAACACATGTCATCAAACTCGGTGCAATTTTCGTGCACAATATTGCATTGTATCCAATCTTCAAATCTTCATTCTAGAAATATGTCACGGGTTATATAGGCGGATTTTTGTGACATATAAACCACTGAACCTGGAGGCAGCCCATCTTCAAATTCAGGTTTCTTCCTTTGCCATTTCATAATGCAAGCAGGAGGTATAAAATTACCTTCAGCATTGTAGCAACCAACTACCGTGATCGTTTCTCCTTTTTCTGTAGACGTTGACATAGCTACGGCTTTGGAACCTTTTTCAGCCAAAACGTGACCTGGTCTATTATTTAGTTACAACCTAGACTCGTCCATATTGTAAATATGGCCAGGTTTATTAATAAGGTCATTATCACTGAGAATCCTCTCAAGCATTTCAAAATAGGCATTAACTTCTGCTTTATTCATCCCTTGACTTCTAGCATATGACACCCCTTCTGATTTCCTTAATGAAATATCGGAATTCCTTTTTAAAAACATATGCACCCAATCATAGCCCGCCTTCTCAGATTCTATGTTAAATATGTGTTTGATTCCTAATTGCTCAGCAAACTTGAATGAAATTGTTCTTAAATCATCAATTTAGTCAAAGGAAAGCCTCTCAATTGCATGTCTTTTATATGCTTGCTCAGCCTTTTTTTCAAAAATGAAAACTGTACCAAAGGTTGACAATGGTCCCGTCCCATAGGTCCCTTATGTAATTGTTTTGTTTCAACCTTCTTTCTACTGTTTTTCTTGGAATATGATAGACAAAAGAAGCCCTATAAATCGTCATCCCACCACTTTGTACTTCTGCCATTGCATTTTTTAAGTTTTCTTCGCTCCAGGCACCTCGTCCAGTAGCAGCTTTTCGTAATTATTCATGAGGCATCTCTAGATAATATTAAATATTAAAAATAAATTTAAATTATATGGCTATCTCTCCCGCAAATACTATGGCCATCTATCCCTATTGACCGGGTGAGATGGCCACAGGACGTAATAAAAGCAACATCTCAATTATGAAGTTAATTTTGAGGTTAGAACACGAGAAAGTTCTTTACTTCACGCAGATATCACGAAAACGTACAAAATTGTCAAAACTTTTTTTTTGACCACTTAATGTGTCAACCCCTTAGTTTAGATCTAACGTGTTAATAGAAAACAAAGTCAAATTACTTGCTTTTTCCTATTTTTTTTGCAAAACAATTCACTGTCACTTGTTGCCGGTGCCGACATAAATGGAACTAAATAAAAAGTATTGCCATCTATGAATTAATACTCGATTTTTTTCTATTGGCCATCTCTCCCGTACGGCCATCTCCCCCGGAATTACCCTACTCATTTCCAAAATATTTTTAATAATAAATATCTGGGGACAGACCGTCTTTAATAAAGTGCTATTATGCTAAAACGACGTTTAAAACATGCTGAACCAGTCCACTGCCATCTAATTCCATACTTATTTATATATATTATTTAATTTATATTTTATACAGTTATAGAAGCCTGCTATATCGTAAAGATATAATAAAGTCAATAATTTTGAAAATATTAATGGATTTAATATCCAATAGTATATTGGTATTACGTAAAATCAGCAATACTAGTGACTCACTGCCAAATATAGAGCATTGCTGGAGGCCAAAAGCAACACATGCAGGCATCATGCAGGAGATAATGGCTCTCTTTTAATACATCATGACAAAAGTAGATTTAAATGTTCATTGATAAACAAAACATATGTTTACCTTATTAAACTGTGAAAGTTGTTTTTGTTATATTATAAAATAGTATACATTTAGAAAAACAAATATTTTAATTTTTTTTTTTAAATAAAGCTAAATTTTCCATTGCGAGACAATTGTCGCCAATGTTTAGACGAAGAAACTTTTTGAGTAGAATTGACATAAACGTCTTTCACAATTTCATGTTTGGCGCATGCTTATTGCCAATGATAATTTTCCAGCTTAATTAATTTATCTTAGAAATTACTCTTCACTATATTAAGATTTTTCTTTAATTGTCCTCAGGTGGAGAAGTTTGGGGCAAATTGTTATGGGCGTGCGGTGAGAAGAAGAATATATCTACACAATGGAAGGCGAGAGACAGCAGAGTGCAGGTGGCGCAAACGCCGCGCCACAACACAGGAAGGGACACAGGTAAATGGATTGCTCAAGTACTCCTTTGTATGTAATTGTGAATGAAACTTATATGTAAAGAGCAGAGAGCTGACAATGTACGTAGTCGGTCCCAAAGTTCTGTCATAAATGGAAATAATGATAAAAACAAAAGTACTGATCAGTTTGTAATGAGTGATATATCAATTCTTAGTACATTAATTAAGGAATAAAAAAGCATAAAAATATTCGAAATAACCTCCCTCATTTTTAATACAGGCCCTTAAGCGTCGCGGCCAGTCGTCTATCGCAGCACGCACCATATTCGTGTCGATTTCAGTCACTGGTTTTTTTAAAGATGACTTCAGATTCTCCAAATTTTCATGAGGTTTATCACAGACCTTCCTCTCTAAGCCCTGTCATAATTTCTGGTCCAAAGGATTAAGGTCCGGACTGGAGGAAGGCCAATCCTCATGTCTAATTAAGACGATGTTTTGACGCTCAAACCAGGCTTTAGTGGTCTTGGCTTTGTATGCAGACGCAGAGTCCTGCTGGAACACGAAGTGATGTCCCGCAAATAGGGTGCTGGACGTGTCTTTGACAAGGCGATACAAAACCGTCTCTTGGTACACTGTAGCACTGGTTTTGACCCCCTTTTCGAAAAAATTAACCTCAGTTAGCCCGTAATAGGACACTCCCAACCAAACCATTACTGATGATGGATGATGTCCATGTTGCACCCTTGGAACTTTATTTTCAGCTTCTTCAGAACTCCTAGCGTACACTGTATAATTCTGTTTATTGTACTTCTCTTCAATATCGAAAAATTTTTCGTCCGTAAAGAGGATATCACGGTGTCGGTTTTTCGCGTACCGCTTAAACAACACCCGCGATCTCTTAAGCCTTATTGCTTTTAGACGAGCATTAAGTAAGTGCCCACTCTTTATTTGTATGCTCGTAGACCAAGATCTTCATTTAAAACCTTTTTTACTGTTTTCCTACTGACACCCATCTGCAAATCCATCAACTTCTGTTTTCGGACAGGATTTCTTACTATCCGCGCCTTGATAGCTTTGATTACTGCTGGTGTTCTTGCGGAGCGTGGCCAGCCAGTTCTTTTCTTGTCCTCAACACTGGAGACTTCAAGGTACCTATCAATAGTACCGTACACAAACCTAAGCGTTATATTCAAATTTTTGAGCAACTTGAAAATGGTACTCGGCGAGTGTCCACAGCGGTGCAACGCAATAACAACTATTCGGTTTACTTTCAATGTCCACTCCATCGTGAAAAATTACGGAAAGTTATTGTTTTTTGTTTTAAAACAATAATCAAACATTCCAAAATAGAATGCAATAATTTTTTTATAAAATCCTGCTCGAAATGTAGAAATAATGTGCTAGTGACAGAACTTTGGGACCAACTACGTACTTTTTCGCTGTCATGCCATTCACTTTACATCTTTCTGGCCGCCTTCTTGGGACTGTCTCATAAAAACATCTCTACTTTTAAAATTATACTTACTCAAAAATCGGGTAGCTTATGATAGAGGTTTGAATGCCTTGGGATTCGGTTTAAATTTAAGAAGTGTACGTGTGCACTTCAGAGTTATGCAGGTTGTATGACCTTTTAAGTCTTAAATTCTGCAAAGTTTGAACAGGTTCGATTTTGATTACCTCACGCTCTAGCGATTGATTTTCCAATTTTCATGTTAATTGAGCGATGAATTTGAAAGTGTCTGAATTAGTTATTATCCCGTTGCTAGTGCTGAAATATTAGATTATATTTGCCTAATGTCACAAATTTTTTTATGTATGTAATCTTAGCCATGTTCTCATTATCTATGCGCATAATTTGCACCTGTTGTAAATACATGATTTATTTGCACTTGTTATCTGTTGTTTAATATTTTGTTTATATTTTCAATTTAAATAAAAAACTACAAATATGTACGATATAATGATCGTCGGCCATGTGTGCATTTGTCGTTTTGTTTAAATTATTTACTTATAATGGCAAAGGTAAGCTATAGCTATTAATAATATAAACATCATTCATTGAGGGAGTGAGTATAATAGATAACGGCAACTTTTGAGTAATTTTAACACCGTAATTTGATAAGATTTGACACCCAGATATTGTATGGTTTGCGACACGTGTCCCACATTCACACCTAGGAGACTCACACCTAACGTACACACAAAGCTTTAGTCATCACGTTTATCTCAGTACGCCATAAGAGCACGTTCCAAATACTCCGTTAAATGTGCGTACAGTTATAGTCGCCATCATTGTGTCGTGAGAAAGTGAAATCGCTAAATTGATGACGTCATCGCGGTCGCGAAAACTAACCGTGTTAGCATTGTTTTGTTTTAAGGAAGTTACGTTGTCTTGATTCGATATGACGGATTTATCAGAACAATTGAGATCTTTATTGCAAAGGTAGAAGAATTTTTTACACATCGACGCCGTAAATAAAAAATTGTACCACGTATTTTAAGAATAAATTACTACCTTAAATACCTGGTTTTAAAGTACTTGTTATTTTAGGAGACAAGAATCAATGTACGCAATGACAGGCTTATACGCGGAGTCTGGTTGCGCAGAGGGTGCTACCGACGCAGCCGGTCCCAGCGCCCCACCATCACACCCCCCACGAGAATCTATCAAATGTCACAGCAGAAATCCATCAGCTGGATTATGCGACAGGTATGTACTAAGATCACTTTACGTTTGATGCCGGAAACTGTTAGCCGGACCATATTATACCTTAGTGGCATATCCTTTAGTATGAAAACTAATTTTAGCTTTATAAGTGTAAAAATTACTTATCAATATAAGTAAAATCGATATGATAAATAATTCAATCACAAATGTTAGATAAGCAAGTAACTAAAGTTGGAGCTTATTATCTCATGTAGGTATGCTTTTAATCCGACAATGTTCATATAGATAAATGGTGTAAAATCTGTTATTTTTTTTAACACAAAAGCGTTACGGAACACAAATGTGTACTTGTGTTTTATAAAATATTATATTATACCTTTCTTTTATAATATTAAAGTTTAGTCTGGAATTACTTACTGTGAAGTAGTATTTATTACCTTATTTCATTTTAAAAAATGCAAATAGTAGAACAAGATACAATATAGTAATTTTCACGTCGTATATGTATTAAAATCTAACAAAATAAATATATTATTGTACATATTAGGATATATGAATTAACGATTCAACTCGAATCGTCGTACAGATATTACTAATATAAAATAATAATTATCTAATGGTGCTACAAAACCCATATGCGTAGCGTGTTATTGGCATCCGTTTCTTTTATAATTTTTATTTCATAGACAAGGAGGTGGGTCAGCCTTCTGTCTGACAAATGTCTTCGATATTTGGATTTTTATTCGGTTTCATCACGATGTTTTCATTCACTGTACGAGAGAACGTTAATTGTGCACATAGACATAAAGTCTATTGGTGCGCGGCCGAGCCTACGAACTCAGGGATGAGTCGCACGCTGAAGCCACTAGGCCAACACTGCTCTTACAAATATATAGCGCTTAACAATAAAAATATAAATTATACTTTATTTATTAAAATAATATGATCTAAATAGTTAATATTATTGCAGAGATCGGGAACGCGAGAAAGAGAAAGAGAAGCCTCATCAGTTATTCCCAGAAATATTAGACATTCCTCATGACACACGAGACTGCGGTATCCTATCGTGGAGGCCGTTATTTATACAGAGATTATCTAGTATTAAAGTAAGAGAAATAACGATTTTTTTTAAATAAATAAATTACAGTGTTTATAACAGGGATGTTTTGCAGGTTTTCGTATTTTTCCTATCGTTCCTGGTGACGCTTCAACAGGCGTTAAGCTCTGGGTACATCAATTCTGTGATTACAACAATAGAGAAACGTTTCGAGATACCTTCCAGCCTCTCTGGGCTCATTGCGAGCAGCTACGAGATTGGCAACGTCATCACTGTAATTTTCGTGTCATATTTGGGCAGTAGACGACATATTCCAGTGTGGATTGCAGTCGGTAAGATCTTTTTTATTCATATAAAATATTATAACTTTTCTGTGAAACTATTAAAATTTAGACTTAAATCACTGATTAGTTTTAGTTAGGATAATTCTAAGGTTTAATGGTGTCTCAATGAAGACTAGTTTTTTTATAAGTTTAAATTAAAATTCAATAAAATTTCAGTTTGATTTTGAAACGTTTTTATTCCGAGATTCGTCATTCCTCAACATATTTACTTGGTATCTACATTTCTCTAGTCTTTTAATGTTTAAGCACTTTAGCGCGCTCGTTGAAACGCGTATACGTTCGTTAGTTATCAACATTATATAGAGAATCATTATCTTCAAGAAGTTAGCTAATGTCTTAAAACTATTCCCGTTCTGTCCTTATGATCTGACCATGAAAACTTGTAAACAAGCCATGTGTTGTAGGTGCCGTTATAATGGGTATTGGATCGCTGGTGTTTGTCGTTCCGCACTTTATAGCGGAAGTGAACAGCGAAATGCTGTCGAACAACAAATCAGAGGAAAACATCTGTCGGCCTGCCTTCCTGGAACAGGATATGGGGGGACTGGGAAGGTTGTCGCAAGGGCTGAGACCCAGCAATTTGAGACCCGACAATTGTATTAAGGTAAGTTTTTTTTTTCATTTACGAAGGATATATACAGCTTTTGCTGTGAACATTATTTTAACAGCTCTTGTTATTTAGAAGGATTTATCATTTGTAGGATCAAGTTCACAAAAACTATAGTTAAAACAAAACAATATTTTTCGTTTTTAGGTTTTATTCGTCTCCTTCTTAATACTAAATTAATGTTAAAATTCAAAAGTTCACCAAGGTTCCATATGTTCGATTTATACGATAGTTTTCAGAAGGAAAAAATATAGCAAATATTACGTTCCGAGTTATTTTTGAAATAGTAATTATTTTGCTGTTATAAAGTGTATTTTATTAATTTTGACATATTATTCCCGTCAGTCTCTCGACCCATTCATATCTTAGGGGTCTTCAATAGAGATAATGCGATTCATTCGCCTTGGAACAAAAAATCATAAATACTAGGCATAATAATAATAAAAAGCATTCAATTCTCTTTTAAAGTTAACAAAAAAAGTTACTTGCTTGAACTTTTTTTATAAAACAAAAGAGGGAACAAGTTCTTAAAATAGTTAAAATTTAGGTAATAAAACATCTCGGCCTGAAAATGTTTACTACAGCGCTGGTAGATTAAGACTTGAGAGGTTCATGTCAATATCAGGGGTTCATGCTTCTCCACATACTACCGTTATGCGTTGGTGTGCTGAGTTCTATATACATAGTAGTAACAAAAATAACGCACATAAATAATTTGTTTTGGCAATATATATGTTGACGTATTTAATATAATGTTACGTATTACTTTGTTGTAAACAAAGAAAAATCTCTTCTTCGGGATATCAATGGACCGCGCAAAATATATCCACCAATTGCTTTATAATGAAACGAGTTATTACCCGCGCGACTTATATTGTAAAACTCAGCGCGCAGACGGCGGGTTGCGGATTTGTTTTATTCATATAAATATTCCCCGTGTATCACTCTCAATCACCGCATTGAAATATGTTTCCTTTAAATCATTTAAGGAGGTGGCCATTGTATATTGGAATTGATTTGTCTAACGCTATAATACAAATTAAAAAAATAAACACGTGTAAAATAAGCTAGTAATCGTAGTATCTTGTTTCGGAGGCCAAATCTCTTTTGGGTCACAGAGTGTAAAATAAAAACATTTCGAAGATTATTTTTGTTATGAGTTTGCTTATCTTGCCGAAAACGCGTACAAATTATTAGAAGAGGGAAGTAGGAGGGTGTGCAATTATGAAATAAATTACCGTCAAAAATTTCAAAATATTAGCGTGTTTAGTCAATTTTAAAGGGCAATAAAGATACACATCAGAATGAGCTAAGATTAGGACGGATGTCTGATAGCGACGTGCCACTCGTTATCGTTAAGTTTTTTATATAAAAAAAACCATTTTGTAATGAGTAATAAAGTTCTTTTAACGTTATGTATCCCTTATTAAAATATTTCTAAAAGTGTAGTCGAAATAGTATCGAGCATTGTTTGTCTAGTGGCTTCAGCGTGCGACTATCTTCTCTGAGTTAGTAGGTTCGACCGGCTGTGCACCAAATGAATACATCGTGAGGAAACCGTGCATCCCTTAGACGGCGTATGTCAGGCACAGAAGGCTGATCATATCATTTATTTCTTTAAAACTAAACTTAATAACCGATTGATTGCTACGTGTTATGACTTGATCGAAAACAATTTTAATTATTACGTAGGAAATGTAAAACTTATTTGCATTTAATTACTAAATTAAGTAATTTATATGAGGCAATGTTACTTTTACGATGTTTTGATAAAATACCAATTATTGCTACTAGACAATTTACATTTTGAGATAAGATTATCATTATATATTTCATGTTACCTTACTTAATAAATTTAACGCATATTTAAATGATGGGTGGATCTTCCAGCTCTCTTATTTATTACTACTAAATCAGTCCCATTAAACCGCTTTAAAGCCTATCTGTCTCTTTTCATCACACCGTTAATACAATTTGACGGTAAGAGACAAAATAGTACTTTAGTAATTGTGTAACCTGAGCTATTTAATAAGGGCGATATAAAACTGCTCCTCCAAAAAATTTCAAATGACCGCCAAAACAGACTGTTAATTTTAATTATGTGTTTTGTAAAATATATAACAGATAACGGTCATTTATTGATACAATTGTACTAATAGTGATCCAGGAATAGGCGCTTATTGAATCGTAAATGCAACGAGATCCGAGCTATTTGCAGATGTATTTTATAATAACCATAATTACTTTTGGAAAGAAATTAAACTGAAGAGCTGTGTGTAAATTAGTAATTCAAACTCAGTCTACGCCATAGTGAATAGTTACTTAGCCCTCTATATTCCTTTACTGAAAATTCAATTCAAGAACCTATGTCCCTTAGGTGGGGCAGAGGGCAAAGCTGAATGTTAACATTGACCTTTTTATCCATACTTTTAACATCCATTTATAAAACTTTCACGATATTTTGTGATGGGCCCACAAAATATAATGAAAATCACGTAATTCTTATGTTTTTATTATAAGCAAAAGGGTTAATATTTTTTTAATTAAAATATTTTTGACAGAGTTCACCGAGCACATTTGGGCCGGTGATGGTGTTCATCGTCGCACAAGTGTTATTGGGATGTGGGGGTTCACCCCTTCTCACGCTCGGCACCACGTATGTGGACGACCACGTAAGACCAGAGTCCTCCAGTATGTATATAGGTAAGTTTATTATTTAGCAATTAATATTCAAAATGTATAATTATTTGGTAAATCGGTACGGCGTTCAAACTCCGGTTTGTTGGAGACATATACCACAAAACCGGTTTTTGTGGTTTATGCGCAATTAACACTAGCTCGTACGGTGAAGATATCGTAAGGAATCTGAGGTCCAAACCGATGAAGTGTGACGTGAGGCTCAGAGGGCTGATCACCTACTTTCCTATAGAAGACACATGATCATAGAAACAATTGCAATATAACACCCATACAGTGTTGTTCCGCCACTGCATTATTATTGTTCTAATTCACTAAAATTCTTATTGTTATTTCTACGATTCCTATAGGTATTATTCGTATAATTATGAATCGTATTTTTACATAGAACACGAAAAAGAAAGGAAGACATATCAGTTTCTATCACCTTTCAATAGTTTATTTCTGGCCTTTTTATTAGACTGACTTAAATATATTGTACATTTCCTTATGAATGTAATGGTGCAATATATTGTAATACGAAAACGCCAGAAATTTTACCATAGATGCTAAATTGTTAGTCGTGCAATATTGATTTATTTTATTATCCATCACCGTGACTCGCAATTAGCATTTGTCTATAGGAAGCTGTGATTGTTTCGGTATAACAAAGCAATGACCTCTCAATACCGATGCCGTTTTAATGTTTGTTTCATCAGTAAATGGTATGATTAGACAATATCTATACTGTTATAGAAAATAATCGAAAGAAATATATTTTTATGTAAAGCGTAAAGTCTAAAACGGAAAATTCTTAAATTATTTCACTATTAGAAAGCTATCTGAGTAAAATAGGCATATATATTACCAAAAATTCAATCCTTGCCTTGCGAAACCGGAACAGGCTATATAACAATATAACAGAATATTATTCTAATAAATGTATATTTTCCGCTTATAGAAATATATTTTCTTCCAAATCTCATTAAAGTCGATGTAACTCCATGAAAACGTAATCACGCATAGCATCGAATAAAAACATTGTAAACAGTATTATAGGTTTAATCGTAATTTTATTTCTTTAAAGCCGCGTTGGTATGAACCAACCATTATACATCAATCCAAAGATTCCTTTTCGTATATTTTTTTACCATTTCAAAAAGGTATATGATTTCCAAAGACCACGTCTAAGCTAATTTAATCGTTAAGGCTTCTATCACTAAAGGCCATGAAAAGGTTTATTATAATTCTTCAACGTAAACCATTTTCTCAACATGAAAAATAAATTCTATAATAGTCTTGCTTTCACATGATTTATGACCCGTCACAGTTTCAACAAAGAAATTGCTTATTTATACCCTCAATTGCTCTTATTGAAAATGGCATTATTCACCGATTATACCATTCGTTTGTTAAGTTTTTAATAGTATTTAGCTACCTTTGTTTTATGATAGTAAATGCCTCCATCGACCTTTCCATAAATATTTGTTGTAATATCGAACGGTGCGTTGTAACCACACGATGTCTCATAAGCGAGGTGTACGGCGTGTACGGCTTAGTTCAACGAACCCCTACAGCCAGACGTGACTTTGCTCTGTTACCGTTTTTATTACCATCTAAATAAATAGCTAAAAGGTTATACTTTCCTCCAATAGTGATATTTTTAATTAAAAGTAAACAAGGATATCTCAAATTGCTGTTGCTGTGACAAATTCTGATGTATTTTTTTAAATCAAATATATTAAATAAAAGCAAAAACCGGTTCACGCCTTCAAAAAATATATCATTTTTCGGCTCCAAAACTGGTTATTCCTAAGCGATTTTGGGGATTAATGGGATAAATATCGGCCGTGCCATCGTTCATATAGGAAAAGCCATAAAACTAATTGCGCATTCGTATGCAGTCAAGGAATTTCCGAATGCAATGGTAACAAAAATAGATCAATGGCGTATGATTAATTGGTATTATGTAATAGTCGCGAATCGAAGTGTCTTAAACAATATATATTTTCCTGCTCATAATTAAATAGAACTTCGCTAATTGGATAATTTTTAGATGTATGTAATAGTCCATATATCAGGTGCTTCTCCGTGTTATTTTAAAAATAATGGTTTTCACAAGTTCAAGATTTTTGTGGCTAAATTTTGAGTATTGATTCATAATTATTTTGGAGCTCGCATGTAATACCTATGGCGCAGTACTTTTTGAACAGTCCAACCCAAGGATTCGATCAGAAACCCTTGACCCGCCGTTTACCCTGTTATTAAAAAGTAAAATTTCCGTCTCTGTGGACACATTTCGCTTATGTAATTTGTCATTGACATTGCCGTGTTTATGTTTACAAGAGGTTTTCTATTTAATTGTGTGCAGCTTCGCACTTTATTGATAGTAGGGCGAAGTGTGACCCAGCTGATGTGGCGTATTGATATGAATAAGATTTTGTTTATAAATCTAGAATATAAGATTATTAACTCGTATTATGATACAAATTTCATAATGTCTTAAACATTATACATGGCATTGTGCAAACACAAAGAGGTAATGCTCGATTTTGACTTATATAATTATAATTTTGAGCGTCTGTAAAAAGAAACTTTATGAAAATGTCGAATGAGTCATTTCAATGAATCATCTCCAATAACAGTATTCAAGTGCTTTAAAAAAGGTTTTATCCAAAATCTTGATAAAACGACCCTACGTAGTACGTCAAGTATTTTTTTCATTGGTGACTTATATCGCGAGAGCCTCTCATATAGCCTTCAGACATAACCACTCTCTTTGCGTCCATAATTTAATGTCAAGTATTATTAGAATGGCAGTCGCTTGAGAATTATTAAAGGTTAAATTTTTTTCATATAAGGAGAAACATAATAACAACTAATATAAGTGAAAATTTTACGAAGCAGGACCGTGAAACGAAGAATGACCTAGTTTTGAACCGCAATGACGGCGCGATGCGTCGAGACATGTACCTACTGTGCCCTTATTATTCGAAAGTAAACACAAGCAATGCTTTTGCGAAACGTTTATGTTTTGATATTTTTATCTTAATAAACATTAAAATATAAATATATAATATTTGCGTATGTAAGTATATTGTGTATATCTTTTTCGAAAATGTGTCCCATAGTCTTTTGGGAGGTGGGAATAATGATTTTTCTTAAGCGGCATAAGTGATGAGTCCTTTGTATGTTTCAACATTAAACCAACTGTTGGGTTAAACGCTTAAAAAATGAAAAAGGAAATACATTTTACTTGTAAGTTATCACCTGGCATTTATGTTATAATGCATTGAATATGAATGAATGTCAAACAATCCCAATATCGAATAAATGATCTGCACTATACATAACGTAACAATTACGTCATCTTTACGTAAGCGAATATTGTGAAACGTGCTAATCCGGGTTATATTCTAATTAAATATGTATAACATAGCAAATCTCTTTATCTTAAAGATTATGTATTTCGTTTTCAAGAAACTAAACCAACGATGCGAAAAGTAGGTGCCATTTTAATATGCAAGCACTTATTCGGAAATACAAGTTTGTTTTTATGGAAGTACAAGGCTTTAAAATATTATTAATTCAACCATTTTTTCATATCAACCTGACTTTATGTTAAATTAAGGTGAAGCAAGGTATATAGCGAGCTATAGGCGTGGTAAGAAGTCATCCTAATCTAAGCATTTTGAAATTTTTAAAAGTTGTATTGTGTTTTCAGGTTGTATGTACAGTATGGGCGCCTTTGGACCAGTCTTAGGCTTTTTACTTGGTGCTTATCTTCTTTCTTTTCACATGGACTCCCTCTCTGGTGGACCTACAATAGGTAAGATTCCTGTCGGAGATGTTCGTGAAATAACGATTGTGTTATGATAAATATAAAAATAAGAATATTATGTTTGCCCCTACCATACAGGATTCGGGACAATTTTTCAAAATTTAAATTGCACGATATTGCGTTCAAGCTGTCTAAGTAAAGCAAAATCATTAGGATCTGTTTAAATGTTGGTGTCATTTAAAATGTCAAATGCTTTATTTGATTTCTCGCTAAATGTCAATCTAATTATATAACCTTGTATTTGATGGTTGGTTCCTGGTGATTTTAAATAAAATGAGCACATATTCTTCCTTAATATAGCCTTGAAATAAAGCGTATCTAATTAATTAACTAACAGGAACTCCAAAACTATCTTGATATGGTCGCGTGACACACGCGTTTATTTAATTATAAACAAAACCATTCTTCTAATTGCATATATTTAAAATGCATAAAATTTAATATATTATAAAATATTTATTAATCCGTCTTATTGATTTCACGTTTTATCTGGGCAATTATTATTTGATTATATTCGCGTGCAGAACAAAACATCATAAGGGCATCGGCGCGTCTTAGACCTAAAATCCGCAGTCAGCCTGCCTGCAAAAAGAAAAATTCTTATGCTCCCCTGAAATAGTATAAAATGTTTGCTATTATTTATTTAATAATTCATTTAATTGACGCAAGTACTTAAAAAACAATTTTAGAGGGTAAAACCTTGAATTTATACATTCTTATATAGCACTTTTTTGCAAACGTTCTTCACGCGTGAGACTGTTACAAGACTTATTATTATAACTGAACCCTTTGGAAATGTTGCTATTTTATTGAAACATTAACGCTGCTTAGTATTGCTATTGCTGCGATTGTGGTATTTTTTAATATTCATCTGGATGACTCTTTGTTAGGTCAATCATGCAGGAGTTAAAATAATAATTTTGTATTAATTTCAGATCCCACTGACCATAGATGGGTAGGAATGTGGTGGGGTGGATTTCTACTCGGGGGTCTTTTACTTATCCTTATAGCTATACCATTCTTCTCCTTCCCCAAAGTGTTGGTACATGAAAAAGAGAAAATAAGACTGGTAGAAAAAGCAGCTGCCGCCAGTGGGTCCGGTACCTCTAAACCGCCACCTAAACCTCAGAGTGGTATCAAGGATTCTGGATATGGGAAAGATATAAAAGGTAAACTCTTGCCCATTTGTAATCGACGTCAATACGTAAATATAAGAAGTATTTGTATATACATATATATATAAATATTAAATTATCAATATCATACAAAAAAATGTGTATGTCCCATACCGCATTGGAAGGTTGTGTACTTCAATATATTTGCACATAGCAGTGTTCCTTGATTCATTACTTAAATTTAACAAAATAATATAGAATAAAATTTAAAAAACACTGAAATATATAACCTTGATAAAATCTACGTGTTAAAAAAACTGCCGTGTTGTACTTTTTATATAAAATATGACATTTGTTATCGGTGATCTATACGCATGACTGGTTTATAGAATTACAATGTTTCACTCGCACTCACCACGAACACTTTTTGTATACGTTTTTATTAACTTTTTTTAACCGTAAACGACCGTGAACATTGTTAGCCCTAATTCTTGTGTAAATTAAGTTTTATTGATTTCTAAATAAAGTAGCTACTGCGTGCCAACTGAATTAATATTATTTTTGGTTATTTTAAGTTTTAACGGATACTCCACTAAATTTAGTCTCATTAAAATTAACTACATCTATGCAAATACATTTAAAGTATATAATTCCTTAAAATATTGCTGATGAAGCAATATTTTGTATGCACATGTGTAAAAGAAGTTAAAAATTGAGCTAAGATTCTTTCTGTCCCACATGGACAAAAACTCACCATGGTCTTCCAAGCATGTACAATTTGCCGCATTGTATATTTTAATATATCTTAACATAAATATAAAAGGGCTCTCGGCATGTTCTGGAACAGTCTATCTGCGTCTTTTCTTGAACATCTGAAGTCTGAGCGATGATATTGCAAATCTATATAATTATTGTGACTTGTCGATAATGAGCTTTTTAAGAGTTATGATGCGTTTTCCTTATTAATATTAAAAAAAGTACGCTTTTTCTCATTAGATATTCCTGTGTCGATGTGGCGTCTACTCAAGAATCCCGTCTACGTGGTGACGTGTTTGGGCGCCTGCATGGAGCTGATGATTGTATCTGGATTTGTCGTATTTCTGCCCAAGTATTTGGAAACTCAGTTCAGTCTGGGAAAGAGCCAAGCCAGCATGTTCACAGGTATACTTAAAATTGAGTTCTGGATCAATCAAGATACAAATATCTGAGAAAAAAGAATTTTATATCTCTACTATGTAATAATGCACTATGCTTGAACAACTGTCATATTTTAAAGGAAACTTTGACATGCATTGTAATTATTTAAGTTTAATTCTCATTTTAGAATATTGGTCTAAAATATTATCAAATAAATTATAGCCAGGAAAAATCCATATAAAAATATCCAAGACTGTAGTGTAGTAGGACTTAATTCTAGAATTATTTATGTTATTATAAAATGTTTGAATCGGAATAATTTCATGAATTTTATTTTATTATATAAAGGAAAGAAACTGAAATATTTTAGATAATATCATGACAATTCATTTGATCTATGGCATTATTTTTATTTTTTATTAAGTTTGTTATTAATTTCTTCAGTATGTTGACCTGAATTTCTCTGAAGTTCTAACTTTTTTGTAACCCGCTATCACAATAACCAACCGTATGGAGTTGATGTTAGACTGTCTAGATTAGATTGTGTAGTTTAAAAGGAGGTTTATCGATGACAAAACAATTGTTTAAATCATACGCGTGTTTACCAACAGGATCTGTGGCCATCCCAGGAGCCTGTATCGGCATCTTTATGGGAGGTTGCCTTCTCAAACGTCTGGAGCTTCGACCGAAGGGTGCGGTTCAATTCGTCCTGATATCAAACACTATATGTCTCTCGTGCTATGCTTTATTATTCTTTCTGGGATGCGATAACATCAAGATGGCTGGAACAACTATACCTTATACGAACCATAGGTATTTTTTTTTGTAAATGAAATTATCTTCTCATGTTAATTTTATTAATTACATTGGTATTGTTATAAAAATTCGATAGATTTAAGTTTTAAGACAAATGTAATGTTCTGTGTAGAATTCTAATTTTGAAAGCATTTTTAAATCGGTTCATTTGTTTTGAGTTTATTCGTTACAAAAACTCAAATCTGTCTTCTTCATAATACAGAAATATATATTTGTCCTGCAGCAATCTAGAGCCGTTTAAAGTGAATCTGACGGCTGCGTGCAACTTCAACTGTTTGTGTACGGAAACTGACATGGAGCCAGTGTGTGGGAACAACGGGCTCACATACTTCTCCCCTTGTCACGCCGGATGTGCCGCTTTCTCTTCGTCGAGATCTAACTTTACTAACTGCGCTTGTGAGTAAAATCTTTTACACGATTTAGGATCTTAAGATAGAAGAGAAAACCAAGTGTAATTTTTATTTGGACCGGTTTAGAAATAGTTAATATTTTAAAATCGTTTGTAATAGTAGCTTTAAGCTTTAATTTACTCTGAGATTTTATTTAGATTTTAGACCGTAATTTTAGCGCCGTAAAGGTTAAACCTCTGTTTCACATTTCGTTTGTTAATTAAATTTTAAATCTTAAAGACATAATATCTTTAGTAAAAGACATTGATTTACGTCAGGTGTACATGAGAACAGTCGGGATGCAATGGGCGTGGCCTCTGTAGTGGGCGGGGCATCCGCCGCGGCCTTAACTGCGGGTGCGCACGAGTACAGCGAGGTCACGGTGGTGCCTGTTGCCACCGCTGGCGCTTGCAATCCGCCTTGCACCACCATATTTCCCTTCTTGGTGCTGCTCTTCTTTATGACTTTTGTGGTCGCTGTCACGCAGATGCCGCTGCTTATGATCGTGCTTAGGTAAGCTCCTTTTGCATTAAAACATTTTTTTATCGAAATAGGTATAATACGGGCTGGAAACTCTTCATGATGTTAGGTGAGACCGTCCCCCATAGACACTCACTCTGTCAAGCAGCCTTGCAGGCCTTTAAGGAATAGGTAAATTTTGATATAAGTATTATATATTTTTAAAATGCGAATGACATATAAATAAGCTATCAGTTATCACCATTCAAAATAATGTAACTTGCTTTTGAGTCCTGTGACTTGTGTGTGCGACTCTCAACCTGGCGTTTATGGAAAGAAACGTTTTGTTTGGACAAGTAATAATTTCACTGTCATTTCTATATCCACAGATCAGTAAGCGAAGAAGAGCGTTCGTTCGCGCTGGGAATGCAGTTTGTGATATTCCGTGTGTTCGGTTACATCCCGGCACCTATAGTGTTCGGTAACCTTATTGACTCAACATGTCTTCTCTGGAAGCAAACCTGCAGTGGGGTCAACGGAGGCCGTTGTCTTCTCTATGACATCGAACAGTTTCGATACAGGTATTCTTTACTCATTGTATAAAATAATTTGATGACTAACTTTTAATTTTGTTTTTGCATGCATATTTTGGTAATGGCTTTGGCTTTTTGATAAATTCATTTCATTCAGAAGATACAAGAATATTTATCACTTAACGTTTCAGCTGGTCACGATAAACTTTAAAAATAAGAGTGATCAGAATAACTATTTAATAGCCTGCCTGTCGATTACAAGTGCCATCGCAGTTGGCGCCTTTATAGACGTTTGGCGTGCTCTATGACTGACAATAAATTATAGATTTGTGTGTTTTGTTAAATAAATAGAAAATGAAAACCAAAAAGTTTGGTCCGGCCTGCTGTCAGGCCAATTCTGTATTGTGATTTTTATTCATTGAGCAAGGGAAACACCAGCTCTGGATTCATCTGTACTCTCTATCAGACGCCAACTTAAATCTTTAATTAGCGCCTGTGCAAAACCACCCCACTTTGATAAGTTACTTTTTTTTAATTTATCATTCATTGTTGTTGTTTCTTTGTATTCATTAATCTTGTTTTCTGTTTTTGTGATGTTTAACTGTAAATACTCGCTGCAAAGATCATAATTATAGATATATAAATGTTTATCTTTGTTGATATAAAGATTGTATAACCATAAATGTCCAATTTGTGGATTTGTCCACGATTCGTGTATTACGAAAAGAAGTATAACTTATTTTGTCTTTAAAGCTTGTATGTTTGTCCTGGCCTAAATGCTTGTTGTGTATAATAGAGATAAAATGTGTATTACAGATACGTAGGACTCTGCGGAGGCATCAAGATAGTGGCGTTGGGGATATTTATGATAGACTGGTGGCTGGTCAGACGCCGCCGTCATCTTGAGAATGTCCCACCACTTGACCATAAGGACATTGCTGGCTCCATCATCAGCCTCGACAAATGTAAGTCTCATCGAAATCATTTCTTTCTTACCGATTCCTGTCGTTAGGCAAATAGAAAACATGATCTAATAGCAATTAATAAATACTAAAATTTATTTAGTTTCTTCTTTTCATAGATTTTTTATGAATGTTCTGATTATACTAGACTAGACTAGTGTTTAAAAATTCCAAATTTAGAAGTTCACTATATGTGTAAAATAGTTCTCCAGAGAACTACATAGCGACCAATCTTAATGCAATAAAATCCTTCTTTTCAGTGTTCGAAGAACTGCCATCAGCGGATAACGCAAGTGGCTTCAGATCTGGGTTGACCACCGGCCCTAGTTCCGCGATCACATCTCCAATGGACCCAGACGTTCAACCAGAACATCACGGCACCAAACTACAGCGAACAGATTCCCAGTACTCGCAGGATTCCCAACCTCGTACTATCGGAAAGAACTCACGAGTTTTGGTAGCTTCGCGTCATCTGCGCAACGACTCCAAAACAATACAGCTAGAGCCTCGCGGGAGGCAGCACTCCTTGGAGGAACCTGAACGATCTCGACCCGTCAGAAGTGACTCGAGACATTCTCGAGATGCTTTCCCGCGCTCGACCTCACGTGATTTCAGCGGACACTCGAGAAACAGCTCCCGTGACTTCAAAGTCCACTCCCGAGGGGACTCCCGAGATCTAAGCCTCGAACAGCTCAAGCAGCTAGCTCTTAAGAGCATGGAGAGTCTCGACCTGACTGTCCTGCCGCTGAACAAATGTACAGATGAAGAGAGCAAACGCCTCATTGAAGGTGCGGGTGTTCTGCGCCATAGAAGGACCAACTCGAAAGATTTGAAACCACCGGAGACGAAACACAAGCGGACTTCGTCCCATCACATCACAATGGAGCCCAACGACCTCAGTCTTCAGATACAAAAAGGCCGTAGTGCCGACCAGCTCTCGGTGCCATCCGATCCGCAAGTTTGAGATGCCCTTATTTATAAGAAAGTGATAGGCTTAATGTGCTGCGTGAAAAGCATCTGCTCTAACCTCAATAGGGAATCTCAAGACGCAGTGTTTTCGTGGCGACAAAGAACTTTAGTGAAATTTTAAAGACTAAATTCGAAAGTGAGTGATAACTAGAGTAAATAATTTCTATATTCTTCACTATTACGTTGTTAATTGATGAATGAATAAATGAGAAGACTGTACAAATTATTTCTTCTATTAGCTTAAACAATGCAAGTGATTGAAAACCATATCTTAGTAGATATTAGGCTTACCATTGAAACTTGCTTCTGGCAGTTCTTGTAGTGCCGAGTCTAGGTATTCTAAAGCATCTTTTATTTTGTATTCACTTTAGGAAAATTTTAGTGCAATCTATCAAGATGTAAATTTCATGATTATAATTATTTCAGGTTAAAGTAGTAAATTTAATAGATAATGTTATTACATTCAAAATTACTATTTGTACTTATATTGTCATAAGCAATAATTTCATTTTAGTGTGATGGTAGAGTTATATATATATTTTGACATGTCCCAGAAAATTATTCACAAATTAAATATTTACACTATAACAGATATATAATTAACACAAGGCCTTAATAAGAAAAACGAAGTTATTCAAAATGTTGGATGCCCTTAAAACATCTGGTTCAATTAAAATCTTAGAAAGTACAAAGTAAAGTAATTATGTCAAATTCTTAAGATAATATTGTTTCTTTATTTTGTATAGATTCTGTTAAAATAGGCAATTTAATTATAAGCAAGAATATAATATGTAAGTGCATCCAACAACTCGGGCTCACTTTGATTATACACTAATGATAAACCATTTAGTACATAATATCCTGCACAAAATAAGACCTTTTCAATATTAGATAGCAAATGTTTTGTTTTTAGACATTCCTATAAAAATCTATTTCCTTAGTACTAGTGATCAATAAAAATTCAAAATACTAGAGTAGCATATAGAACACAGATACTATGTTTTTGGATTTCAAATTATCTAAGTGATTGAAATATTGACTTCTTGCTTAATCTTGTTTAATCTATAAATTACTAAAATCTGAAGAAAAGTTAAATGTAAATTCAAAATGTTGGTAGTTAAAATGCCAATTAAGATAATCACTTCCCATTTATAATATCTTTGAGTGATTCATAGTATTGTTGTATTAATAGTGATCTCAACATGTTGATAAGTGAGAAAGTAAAATTTTAGTTCATCATACCTTAAAAACCTTAGTAACACTTTTCTGTCTGTCACAAGCCATTGGGAGTTGTTATATATTACAAATACTAATTTTAAATCGGAATTTACTTGATTTCTAAACATATTGGGACAATTTAAAAAACATTAAAATCTGAAGTATTTTTTGTTACATACATATATATATTCATGAGGATTTGTGATTACTTATTGAAATTTATGATTATCTGTCAATTTTTGGGCTGAAATTTAAAATTATAGACTTTAATTACGATCATAGTGATACACATTATTTTAGTATATTTTTTTTAATGTATCACAGAGATTAGTGAAAAGACAATTGTGTATCTGTGTAAATTTTGTCTTAGTGTAATTATTAATTTTAAGAGAGTCATAGTTTGATATGAATAATGTGTTTATCTAAAAATGCCTTACAATAGCCTTAAGACTTGATACTGATTTAGCTGTACTGTTGTCACATCAATCACCAACATTATTGTTTGGTATTGATATCTAAACTAATTTGTTGCATTTAGTGATAAATAAAAATTGCATACATATTTTAAACTGGATTTTTATTTTCAATTGTGAATTAAATTGTTACTCTGGATTCAGCTCTTCATCCATATCACCTATAGAATACTCAAATTTAATTATGATCAAATAATTTTATTAATACAATAACCAATATTTTAAAATCTAGAAAATTATAGCAAATAATCTAATTATTAAAGTCATGAACTTACAGCTGAAACACCCTGAAGTGCCCAGCAACATTAGCATTAGCCTATTATAAGTAAATGCACAAACTCCCTCATACTAAATTATGCCAAGATCCATACAGAAACAAAATAACTTTTTTGATTTTTATAAGAATACTTAATGCTACAAACTAAAAACTATTTAAAACAATTATGGATGCTATTGATTTTGCAAGTAGTATAGTAACTTAATTGTATAAGGGATGTATCAATAAAAGATATTAAATTGAATATAGATTTTACTAACTACTAATTTTACTATACAATATACATATACAAAACAATATAATAATTACTAATATATAACACTCTTAAATCTACACTAGTCTCAAATTTAAACTAATCTAACTCACCACATTCCGCAATAACCACTTTTTTAGAGGGCCTTCCATTCTTGGAACCCAAACCTTCCATTTTTCTCACAACATCCATTCCTTCAACTACTGAACCAAAAACAACATGTTTCCTGTCAAGCCATGGTGTAGCATCAGTTGTAATAAAGAACTGCGATCCATTAGTGTTGGGGCCAGCATTAGCCATTGATAGAATTCCAGGACCAGTGTGTTTCAGTTTGAAGTTCTCATCAGGAAACATCCGGCCGTAAATAGATTTTCCTCCAGTGCCATTATGGTTTGTAAAATCTCCACCTTGGCACATGAACGCAGGAATGATTCTGTGAAATGAAGATCCTTTATAACCAAACCCTTTTTCACCAGTACACAATGCTCTAAAGTTTTCAGCAGTTTTAGGAACTTCATCAGAATTTAGTTTCATAACTATTCGGCCTAACGGTTCACCATCGGCTGTGACATCGAAATATACATTTTTATCCGGTTGTGTTGAAGCCATACGCATTGCAGCCGCTGAATATACGGTTCCATTTATAAAAGTTCTGCGTAGCATTGCTGAGACTGACATGTTGTCTCTTTTTGTACTAGTACCAAAAATCCAATTTGAGACAAGAAGCTCTGGCTCACTTTAGTAATTAACTGTAATTATTGATGAGCTAAGGAGCTAACTGCTAAGCTAATTGTAACCTCAAACTTGCGAGTTGCGATGAGGTGACCCAGTACTAGGGATGCTCGATGATCATCGATGTTGAAAGCAAAATAAAAATATCGTAATAGCGATGTTAACGGAATCGAACATCGATGTTAACTCACGCCTCACGGCCTACCGCACGACCCAGTATATATTATTTCTTTATGCGCACGACCAATGCAACTTACGAAACAAATTATGTCTTCTATGAACGCATCCACAAACCAGGTTTATTTAAATTTTGAACATGTATTCATTCACTGCGGGGTCGTTCCCTTCGTTCATTCTTCGTACTTCGTAGTCTCGCTCGCTCTTTCTCCCTAACAGTACTCTTTATCAACAATGAAATAGATTAAAAGGTTATTTATCAAAATTACTTTTTATTCAGTCATGTAATAATATGTTCTGTTTCTTAATAAATTTCGGTCCATTTCACTGTATTTTATTTCTATGTCAATTAGTAATGCAAAAATCATCGATGTTATCCAACATAGCGAATCTATGTCCGATAAATATCGAACATCGATGTTGGGCTGTCGATTGTGACATGTCAATATCGATGTTTTTCTAATATCGATCATCCCTACCCAGTACCTACAAAGTAAAATTTATTTTACTTGAAACTGGCATAAAGTTAAAACTATTGCCATAATATTAAAAAAAAAAGTAACATAAATGTTATATGTATATTTTACTTTTTTTATTTATTATAATATACTATTTAGGTATTAACACAAAAAATCGATACATCGTGATATCGATTAGATTTCCTTTCGATACTAATGCTAACATGCTATGTAACGGATACTTTTGTATACTAAAAATGATAAACAAACTAACTACACATACGTCTAATTGTTCATTATAGAGAAGAGCTAATACTTAGGGTACAAAACCATTCTAAAAATGGATATCGGATATTTTATGGTACTCAACTTGGTTCAAAGTTTATGCATTATTAGAGTTTTTATAAAAATGATTCTATACTCGAGTTATGTTTTCCTTAATTTCGCGAATACTTTATCAGAAGCATAGGTTTATAAATCGGACAGATTCCCGAAATTACTATAACGAGGTCGGATAACGGATTGGATTGACATCCCTAGAAAGGCTAACCAAATAATACCAATAAGTCCAACAATAATTTAATGCGTTTTCAATCATTTATGTTATGTCGCGATTAGTTTCCTTCGTTTTTTATTATTCATAAACTGTAAATAATTAAAACAGCGAATTATAAAAATCTTATACTTGACGCTGTCTAATGCACAAACCGTGCCAGAGCCATAAAGAGAAAAAAAACAACAATAACCTATAAAGCGCATAGTAGAAAATAAAACAATTTTTCTAAATTGTAATTTGTATCTCTATAATCTATATTGTAATCATATTATCTTGTAGATTTTATATATGATACCCAGTACTTATACACATAGCTTATGATTCTTATGAAGTAGTATAAATCCATTCTCATTTTCCACCGTTGCCGCTTATTTTTCTGAATGTTTATTTAAAATTAACTTCGAATAATAATAACAAAAACATAAAATATAATTCGTAAATATATCTATTTTATAGTGTCATCATGTATTGTGTAAAATCTTTAATTACTCATGTAGGACACAGGAACATAAAAAACCTTATGATAAAACCTAGAGTTATAAAACGAAACTTTATTAAAATATCTCGAAGTTACTCATCAAAATTCGCTGAAGATGAGGATGATACAGGTGTAATATTAGTTATGTTAAATGTTGTCCATTTTGCTGTTCCGGAATTTAAGGCATTCAAGGTTAACTTCACTCCCTACTTTTTCAGAAAATATTGTTAATGATATATGTAAAGGGGATCCTGAAAAAGAGAAGAAATTAAGAGTGTTGATGTTGGAAGTAGAAGTCATGCGGCAAGATGGAAGGACAGCCCCTGAGAGAATGAATACTTCTAATTGGAAAAATTTATTAGAACTTAAGTCTCAAAATCAAAAAACTAGCTATCTGAGTTACTTATGGAAAAATGAAATGTCAAAAATAAATCTGAAGGTATGATTATTGGTTATTACTTTATATACATTATGTTCAGAATTATATTTGTATGTATAACTTTATAAAACATTTTAGGCCAGGAAAGATGCTAGAAGGAGAGAGTTGGATGAAATGGATGAAGAAGAAGTTAAAGAATACCCAGATGACTTATTGTATGGTATAAAACATCTATCACTGTTTCTACGCATTCGAGACCAATCAATAAATAATTTTGATAATTATAGGTAAAGAATTATTAAAGTGTTATGTTGTTAAGTAATTAATGCATACTGTTAAAACCAGAAATACTTATACTGCCATTGTAGGTTTATTAACAGCAGTTTCACATTACATCAGGTGGTGGTTAGATAAATATATATGGGAAAAAAATTATTACATGTTTTTTTATTAATCTTTTAAGCGACTATGAGGAGTGAAAATAAATGGAGTGTTTAAATTATCTTTCAAATTATGACTACTAGAGTGAGATTTCTAAATAAAATATGACAGAAAATGCAAATTTATTCTAGATATTATTAAATTTAATATTTACCTTATAATAATATTTTAAAAGTATATTTCCAGAGCCCTTCAAGCATTGACATATGGCCAATCAGTAATAATTGATTGTTCATATGAAGAGCACATGGTTAATAGAGAAATATTAAATGCTGCCAAACAATTGACCTATGTCTTTGGTGATAATAGGTTGCATAAAGAACCCTTTAATTTACATTTATGCAATGTTAATAAAGAAGGAAAATTTATGGAACAATTCAAGAAAAATGTACCTTCATTGGAAGAACCCTGGTTTCCATTAAATATTCATACTAAATCTTACTTGGACTTGTTTCCTAAAGACAAATTAGTTTACCTGACACCTCACTGCAGAGAAGAATTAACATATTTTGATCATGATGCTGTATATATAATTGGTTGTATGGTGGATAAGGTTTGTACATTTTTATTACTGCTTATTAGAATGAGTTAAGTATTTAAAATACATAAAAATTAATTTTTACTTGTACTAATTTCAGATGAATAATGAACCTCATTCCTTAGCAAAAGCAAAGAGAGATGGAATCAAAATGGCCAAGCTCCCTCTCGATAGATACTTAGAATGGGCACCAGGTTCCAAAAAGAATTTAAATATTAATCATATGATCCCAATACTTTTGGATTTGAAGTCAACAGGAGACTGGGATTACTCATTGAGACATATACCTAGACGAAAATTAATGGAAACAAAAATAAAGGCTATGCAAAACAAACTCGAAAATTCAGGAAAGATGAAAGATATTAAAAGATATATGAACTTGCGTGTGAGTGATAGAAGTGTTTTCCTCGATAAAAGAAATACATCTAGGAAGTCACTTTATGATGATGAAAATATATAAGTTGTATTCTTAAATCTTTATTTCTTTCACGACATAATAAACCTTATAATTAAATTATAATTTTTAAGTAAAAATATTTATTATAATTTTTGTACAAGAAAACAATTGATACAAACTTATATTTAAAATGTATATATTGATTATATACATACTTTCCTAATGCATTATTTTATCACTCAAGTCAACCGATTGAACCAATTTATACAATTTATCACTAAAATTGAGAACATCCAAATGTTTGCTTATTGCACATAAAACTGACAAAAATGCTATGCATCTATTACATTTTATTTGTAGAAGTATAATATTGTTAGTTAAAAATTAAGACAACATTAAACATACTTGTGTGATCCCTCTAAGCTATTATAATCTACACTGGTTTTGAATTAAAATGTGAACATGCAAGACCAGCCTGTGACCAAGATGGCTTAATAAACATTGTTTTAACCATGTCACGAGAATAGCTCAAAAATTTTAAACTAAATCTGCTTGTAATCCTTATTTGAGAAGCCTTAGTCTTAGGGCATGTTCGTGCGCATGTCGACGTCTGCGGCGCTTTCCGAGCGCTGTTTTATTGTGGCAAGTATCTCTTGTAGGTTTGAAGGGAGCGCGATATCTGCTAACGGAACACCTCGAGGGGCTGGCGACAATGGGCGTGATGGTGAATAAGCTTCATTCTGAAAATATATATATTTTTTAAATACAAATATTAGATCTGGTCTAAAGAATGTGTAAACGAAAAAAGATTATTAGTGCCAATATATTTAGATTAACAGATCCAATAACATCCGAATGTTGTTAAGAGTATCTGCGGAAAGAGAACCGCCATGGGATTTGGGGTAGCTTCAGTGCTAAATTACCCTTTTTTTATGTTTATAACACCGTTACGTCGGTTTTCATTCCTCAGAGATGATGAGATTCCTATACAAACATTTGTGAAACCAAAAATATAAATACACACATCAGCACTCTGAACAGAGGAGTCTGCTTGGGCCATTTTGAATATTTGCTGCTTCTGTTCTTCAATCTGTCTGTTGAGCTCTTCCATTTTGTTACGTAGGTTGTGCGTGGGAAGGGCAGATGTCGCTCCAATGCTGCTATTTGATGAACCAGGACTGTACGGCTCATCATCATCGGCCGCTGTTTAAAAAAAATATATGATTTTTTTTTGCTATAAATTCGCCTATATGTTTTAGACATACACATCAGATTTTCTGACTTGTTATATATTATTTTTATACTAAAATATATTTTCTTTTATATTATCTTTTAAATCATACCTAATGAAGCAGCAATTTTATCCTTCACTGTTGACGAGAGCAACGAAGATGTGTAAGGCAAGTTCATCGGCCGGTTGCGAGGTGACAAAGGCGGAGTGTACGACTTCTTGCGAGATTCTCGTGCCAACTGGATATAAAAGTAATATATATAATATAACGCCTAGTAACACATCTTATGTATACACCGGTTGTTGTTATAGGTTAGATCTGACAGTAATTACTACGGTATGGATGGCTACATGAGATATATAAAGGAAAATGATGAATGAAACAACACATGCATTTTGTGTTATGTAACAATACGATTTATTAGTTGAATCATTACTAATTCTTATAGAAAAAAAATAAGCTTTCAAAGAGATTTATAATTTTCAAAATATTGAAAACAAAAAAATGTAAATATGTCTTTGAAGAACTTTGCTAATAATTTCATGTATCTCATTATAGTAGCTAAACATTGGGAATATATAATAATAATTATACATTTATATTCATCAAAACTAAGTATAGTTTTGTTTTATTAGCAAATTTCGTAACGGTTGAAGATTACATGAAATTATTATGTGTTAATTTAATATTGTATACACCTTAATATTTATAGTAAATTTTTTATTTAAATAAGGGGTCAAATATTTTCGCTATACTTGATATATCATATATCACTGACACAGGGGGTAAATGGTTTAAGTAGACTGCTAGATATTTTATGTTAAGAAATACTTAAAAAGTATCACATGCTCTACACAGATTTTATTAAGGCAAAAAAATAACTTCAAAACAATAAAATACCGCTTTTTTATAAATTCTAGCAATCAAGACTGGCGTATAACAAGTCCTTTTTTTACAAATAAAATGAACAACAATAAATAATGTCTTTATTTACAATACCCTATTTAACACCATTCGGTGTTAACTGACCTTAGCTGGTATTAAATCTTTGGGAATGTGAGTAGGCGGTCGTTTCTTCCTTTGTCTTATAATAATTGCGATTAAAAGGTGTGTCTTGACGTCACCGATGCCCGGCCCGTCGAGTGGAAGTAGAACGGGCGGAAGAGCCTTATTTGCCGACAAAGGAAGAATGTAAAAGTCCTTCACGGTGGCTGTATTCGTTACCTTCACCACACCCAGTCTGTCAAAAAATAGCATTTCCATTATATTTTTCATTCAATCGACCATTCATCTATAAGACTTACAAAATCAAATTTGGCTTTTTCATATACATTTCTTTTCCAATTAAAAAAAAAAAGAAAGAAAAAAAGTTAGAAATTCTCGTGTTCAAAATCAATATTTAAATTACACACCTATTTCGACTACTTAAATAACTATAGAGAGCGATGTATTGCATTCTCTCCTCATCATTGGCTGCTTGAAGGCGCAAAATGACTATATCCTTATTGCTGGTGCGCTTCATTTTACCGATATAATCCCACACTGTGTCCGGGTTTATTCTGCCCACTATATCCAGCTCTGCTGATAAGTCATCTTCTAAGTCTACTGCATTACCGGATACCTGAATACAAATATATTTTAACGGACTTCAAAAATAAGGCTATCAGTTAGACATGTGTGTTATACTGTTGTTATTGGATAGTATTTAAGTATCACGATCTATTTAAGCTTCCAAGCACGTGATTGTCGATAAATTTCTCGAAAACTAAGTTTTCTCGAGATGATGCTTTTTATTCAAATCATGTATACCACCTTAGGGAAAGTTATTTTTGAGTGTATTTTCAATTTTACAAACAAAAATGAAAGCTATCTCAAAATCGATCTCAGGAACTACTACTATTGAAATTTTTTCTTGTATAGAAACGGGCCGGAGGTTCACGTTATGTTGATGTTAAGTAATACCGCCGCCCACGGACATTCTCAAAGCCAGAGGGCTCGCGAGTGTGTTGCCGGCTTTTTAAGAATTGGTGCGCTCTTTTCTTGAAGGACTTTAAGTCGAATTGGATTACTTCAGTGGGAAGCATGATATGAGTTCAATCGAAATTGTAAATAATATAGTTTTGTTACCTCATGCGCAGCAACATAAAACCGCGCGACATCCACCATATTGATACAACCATTCCAAACTGTCACTGCGGCATTTTCCACTGTGCTACTGGGCTCTTGGTCACTTTCTACTTCCGCTGAAATTATAATCAAATGTGTTGAAATCAAAAGTCAAAGCGCTCAATTGACTTCAAAACAATTACTGATAAAAACACCCTCACCCGCAGGCTTCTCCTTGTAAACAGGGGGAGGCAAAGGAATATCGGTGTCCACGGCGAACGATTTCATTGAACTTATATCTACATTGCCATATTCGCTGATCTCATTCTTGAAGGTCTCCTCGTCGGTGTCTTCGCGTGACTTATGAAGATCATCCTCAGAAAACGCAGACGTTATCATTGGCTCATGAGGATCATATTCCGGATGTACTTCCTTCATCATTGCCGACTTTGGACGTTCTAACGAGTCTGAATCTGTTGAACTGCGTCCATAATGTTAGTAACATATTCAATTAGGTGTAGATAATAAGTAATTTTTGAACGGAACAGATGTTTATCAAATACGTTATGTGTTTAATATCTGTTACCAACTTTTATCTCAAATTGTAATCTTGCAGTTAGATGAGGGATTTACAATTACATACTTAAATTTAAATAAATTAACATTTTATTATATATTTAATTACACTTGTAATCTATATATATATTTAAATTAATTGCTATTCGTTCGTCTCACTCGAGAATGGCTGGACCGATATAGCTAATTAATATCTTGAAATATTTGTGGATGTTCAGGGAATGTTTAAATGGTGGGAAACATAAAAACAAAGTAAAAGAAAGATACTAAAAGCGATAATTGAATTTTCCAATAAAAACTGTAGAGCTGAGAAATATTTGATATATACTTTTTACAAATACAAAATGTTTGTTTGTCATATATTTATAGATTCAGAAATTTGTTTTCCATAGCTGTAGTATGAGGTCCGAATTCTTTGGTCTGTTTTAAAAAAAAAAAGTTTTGAGATATGTACATATATGTAGGTGATACGAAGTTCAAGGGTCATCTAGTAAAAAGTAGTTTTTTGAAACGTTTTTATTAAGCCCCAATTAAATCCCACTGATACTTACTCATTCTTATGTGTAACATTGTCTTGCGATCGGGAGCGATGTTTGTCTTCAGCGATACTCTTGCGAGTGGATCGTGAGCGGCGACGGCGTTTCGTGCTATCCCGAGATGCAGAGCGTTCTCTATCCCGCTCTCGCCCACGGGACTCAGATCGCGAACGATCCCGAGATCGCTTTTTAGTTTTGGACGCACGAGAGCGAGACCGCCGCCTTTCTGAATCTCTCTCTTTCTCCAGTTTACGCTCTTTGGACTCCGATCGAGCAGATCTTGACTTCTTAGAGCGTCTCGTTCTATGCTCTCTTTCGACTTCAGAGCGAGAGGACCTCGATTTCCTCTTTTCCGAGTCCCGCTTTGTCTCACGATCCTTCTTGGAATGACTGGACTTCTTATTTTTAACCTTTTTACGGCTATTGCTGGATTTTTTATTTTCCTTCGCCATAGCCCTAAAAGAAAATCAGTAAATTAGCACCTATTAAACATTTTTCATACATTTCAGTAGAGCATTACTCACCCTTCAGCGTTATCAACCGGAGGAGGTAGACCGTCTCCCACGGCGACGTTTAATGCAGTTACTATTTCTTCAACCGGAACATTCGGATCTAATTCTGTTTGAACCGACTCTTTTTTCTCCATAACCTGAAAGAGTTTCAAACTCAAATTAAATCAATGAAAATTTAAGTAAATTATTTCCATAAACAGTGTCAAGCCATTTTAATTTTCTACCTCTTCTCCTTTGTGCGTCTTTAATACATAAGTTTTGCTAGCAGCTAAAAGATCAATTTCAGATTTTTTAATCAATTCCAACTGGTGTTTAGACTCTTCTTCTCTCCATTGAGCGAGCTCTTGGCTGGCCAATTCTTCCGGGGAAAGCCGTACCTGAATACATCATTTAATGAATTAACAAATAATGTTGTCATAACAAATATCTCTTGGCATTTTATAACTTACCAGTTCACCGGGTTTTAATTTCTTTTCGCATATTTTTCTCCATAGCGATAAGTTCTTACGATCCTTGATATTGAACATCAAAGATCGATATTTAGCCTTGTACTTCATTCCCACGTCATGGTTAAAAAGCTCAAACAATTCCATTTCGGTATCGACCGCATACTCTTGTATATCATCTTCAGTCAACTTCTTTCCTTCATTTTCAGCCATTCGCAAACTGATCTGCTCTTGTAAAGATTTCTTTACATTTTCACGTATTTCCTCTTCCGAGTCCATTTTCTTCTTGTCTTGCGTATCTTTGCGTCGCGATGCCGGCTGTGATACTGCGCTGGCCTATAGAGGAATGATTATCGTAAACACGTAAATTTTAACTAGTAATCAAAGAGCAAACAAATCAAGGTCAGTGACATTATATAAGGATGTATAATATCAGAGTAAATTATCCCGCCTCCGATGAGTCGTTACGTGCAATACAATAGTTACTTGTTATTGTTGTATGCACGTGGACGCACGTGTATTCCTAATATAATTAAGAACGAAATTTTATATTTACACAATAGTTAAATGTATAGTTTTTTATTTTAAATAATATAAAGATACTACAGTTACACTATTTAGATTACGTTATTCCCAGCCAAGGCTTGTGAATAATAAATTACTTTGGGCGCGGAAGATTTCAGTCATAAATACGAATGATTTAAATTCAAGGCAACTCAAATTATCCTGAAACGTCATGTTTGTATAACATTTTTGTATATACAAAATAACTTAAAAGTATTTGTTGATAATTAATAACTTTTTTTAGGACTCCACATTCTTGGAAGCGTTACGATTATAGATTCTCATGATTTAGTCCTATTCACGTCTAGCAAGCTGCCATTGAATAACTAATAAATAATTAAAAACTACCCGGCGCCCGCGATATATATTACGCAGAAGTATTGTAATTTTTTTATCTCAGCCCAAAATATAGGAAAACTTATAAAATGTGAATAAACGGCTATTTATGATATTACTAGCCAATTATTACGACTTCGTCCGCACATTATACTTTAAAATCTGAAATAGTATTTAAGGTGAAAGATTTAAGACCAAACTTCACGTTTATACAATTAAATTTATAGAAAACTAGTGGACCCCACAGACGTTGTCCTGCATGATATTTAAAGCGATTAGGATATTAAGCAAAGTATGAAAGTACCGACTGCAGTGCCATCTGCCGGGCTGATTTGTGAATCTAAACCATTCCCAGATCCCCTTGAACACACACAAAAAATTTCATCAAAATCGGTCCAGTCGTTTGAGAGGAGTTCAGTCACATACACACGCACAGAAGAAATATATATATATTAAGATTAGCATTACTTTACCTTTTCAACAGATAACTGCGACCGATTCAACGCCCTCTTCCTAACCTCGCTAGAGCTTTTAAGCGAGCTCTTAGGTGTTTCTGTCAAACTCTGAATAGGTTTGGGTGTTGTTGGCGTCTTCTGTTGGGGCGTCTTCGGCTCCTCTCGAGTAGTTATTAATTTCAATGTTCCCCTCGGCGTAACAGCTAGTTTCGTTTGCTCTCTCGGCGACAAAAGTGATTTGGACTTTGTCTGTTTATATTCCAAATTGTCTTTGTGTTCTGTATTAATAATTTTAGGCGCCGGCGTTTCCTTTCTTGGTACTTTAGAAAAGTTCAGCGTAGTCTGAATTTTGTTTGAAACATCAAGTGACTTCTTTCGCACGGCATTTGGTTTTATAGAACTGAGCGTGCCAGGGCGTACAACTTCGAATGTAGGGTTCTTTTGCAACCAGCTCTTTAAGTTTTCAGCGGTTGGTGCATTCGGACCTGCTAATAACCTACCTGATTTTCTTTCATAGACGATGACCTAAAATTTTTCAAAGAAAAATCATTTACAAATACTACTATTGTGTACGATACATGATAGATTTTTATTTTTAGTAAGTTTGCGAGCTCATTGGTGGTCTTTTTAGTAATTCATATATTTTTCAAATTTAAATTCATAATATTATATATTACACATGACAAGTAGGTATCTAATAAATAGTTTATTATATTTGTTTACCTTTTTGTACATAATAGGCTATTTGATATAATGAAAACTAAAGTGTTATTGAAACAAAACTGTATAAAAAATGGCTTTAAAAAGAGCTATAGTGTATAACTGAAATTATCCTTTATTTATTAAAAATCTATAATTCAAAATATTGATTTTATACGTCAGTCACGTGACACAAAATGGTCATAGATTACTCGAATCTACTATGACTTAGCATGCTTGTAAAATTTCCGCAGATTGGTTTTGATCGAAAAAAATTTCAACGAATGTATTTTAAGAATAAGACTGGACGTTTGTTTTCGAGTGAACAGGCATTGGTTCTGGTGCGACGCCATCTTGCCTAGAGAAGTTTTGGCAGGTTCTCGAATCTATGAATGTTTAATTTGAGAGCTAATAAATAAATATTTAACAGAATAAAAAAAAAATTGTATAGGTTCTACAGTCAATAATAAATTATCTGAAATAGTTTATAAAAACTGGTTTATTAGCGTGTTATAGTCTAAAAATAAATATTATATAACTTACCCTGGACTCGGAGGATTTATCCGCTGGTTTACCGGGGACATCAATTTTGGAGCTAAGCGAATCTTGCGCATGTTTTAGAATACATGAATCGCTACAATAGATGCTGCTTGCGCGAGCAGGTTTCTTGCACACAATACATCCAGCCTTCATTGTTTCTTTTATTCCTTGGGGCATATCTAACTTTCTTTGGAGTGGTTTCTGTATGGTGTTAAATTATATATTAAAAATTTAATAATATCTTTTAATAAAAATACGTTACTATTTATACGGTCGTGAGTAGTGTTTGTGTGTGTGGAGTGAGGTTTTGTATTAAACGTTGTTTTATTTAGAACAGGGGGCAAACGGGCAGGAGGCTCTCCTGATGTTAAGTGATACCGCCGCTCATGGGCACTCTCAAACTGTGAGACAGTGGTACTGCCCCGGTCGTTCCTGCCCATTTGGCTGGAGCCCGAAAGCAACGGCATGGCACTCCTACTAGGAAAGCGTTGACTGATTGCACTGGTGAAATAACCTCTCTCGCAGGTTATTTCACCAGTGGGCGGTGGGGTTACGTAACGACGCCGAATATACGTTAAACGTGGCATTAACTTTAAAAGACAATAAGTATTTTCGGACATATTTAACAATATGTTTAATGAGTATGTATGAATTTGTATGTAAGAGAAAATGAATACTTTTTGTTTTTGAATATGACATTTGAAATTTCACTTAATTACAACCAATGTTCATGCTTGTTCATGTGTTTATAAAATAAGTTTATTAACCGACTTCAAAAATAGAAGATTATCAATTTGACCTGTGTGATATTGTTGAAATTGGATACTATAATGATCTATTACAGCACCTGTGTTCAATTTCGTAAATGTATGTATGTATGTTTGTCCACAAATTCATCAAATATTTAACTTAGCTCAAAGTTTCAAATAGGTTCATTAGTTTTAAGCGATATCCACGTATTCCCAATGGGGAATAGCATAAATAACGTTGACAAGTATTTGAGGTTGGTCAAGGTTATCAACATACCTTGGCTCCCTTGGGTGTATTCTTGACACACTTGGGACATCTCCACTCAATGCCCTGTTCTTCCATCTGCTGACCCATCGCTTTAGTGATGTTCACACACTTCCCATGGAACCAATCTTCGCAGCCGTCACAGCATATCATGAAACGGTTATTGTGTGGCTGTTTGCAGATACACCAAAGCCTGGGAATTTGTTTAGATTTTACAAATTAGTTTAAAAAAAACTACCAGAAATGGATGTCTGAGTTAATATTGTTAACAACAAAACTTCATATGCAATGAGTTTTTCACTACAATATCTTTAAGTTTAGTATTTTTACTAATTATCTTATTGTTTAAATGTATAAAATTAATTTTTTAAACTTCCCAATAACCTTGTTGTTAAAATAATTTTAATTTTATTTTTACCTATTAGGGTCATCTTCAGAATTCCAGCTCTCTTGCGATTCTCCAGATTTATCAACCACTGGGGAGGTTACAGGTAGATCTATCTTCTTCATCAATTTCTTATTGCTGTATTGTTTTGAGACTTGTGCTTGATGGAGAACAGGCTCTGGTGTCATAGGCACTTGCTGAACAATTGGGGAGGGAACTTCAGGCCCAACCGTTGGCTCTCCTTGGGTTTTCCTCTTTGAAGATCTGGTTGCTGGTGCCTCAATTGGTGGCAAAGTTATCACCCTGCCATCCTTTCTCACAATTTCTATAGGATCCTTCTTAGGCAATAAGCACTTTGGCTTTGTTGGGCTTTGAGGATATACCTGTGATTGCATCTGCAAGTGCATTTGTTGAGCCAGGGGTTGCGTCACCTGTGGATTAAATGGCTGAACTGGTTGATGAACTTTAGGTATTGAATCAACCTTGCCGAGCACCTGTTTGTCCAATACCTCCTGTAAATTTTCAGAACTTTCAACCAGTTGTGCCACATGCATTAGAATGTCCTCCGTCAAGCCATCTTCCTCTGGCTGTAGTCCGGCCAACAGATCTAGGGTCGGTGAGAGGGGACCCACTAATCCTGGACTGTTAATGACATTAGCAGCAGTAATACTGGGATTTACTTTGTTAGTAGTCGTATCTTGAAGAATCTGAGCCAGACTTGCATCATCCAGTTGAGGTATTGGATCATAAGCCTTTACCTTATCGGTGATATTTGCTATCTTCTTTATAAAAGGTTTTGGAGTTTTACTTTCCATGTTTTCAAGCGCTTTGGCAACTTCCATAGTTCTATCAGTGCTGGATTCAAGAGACCTACACTCATTCTGTTTTTTGTTAACAGGGCTAGTCTCCTTAACAGGAAATTTATTCTCAGTAGAGACTCTTCTAATGACATCTGGTGTGGAAAACAGTGATGTCATATCGGATAATAGTGCTGAAACATGAGCGGGGGTTTTCTTTTCCCTCTTAATAACTTTTGGGTTTGGTTTTGGTGTGCCTTTCATCTGTTCTGTTATTGTTTGTGATGGAGGTATAGATGGAATGATTTCTTTAGGACCTAGAATTTCTGCATCGTGTTGTTTCTTTGGCAAAATAAGACTCCTGCTTAGATTTTTCTCTTTGATTTCTTTTTTGAGTAGATTTTTGTTGGCCTTTAACCTTGATGCTATTTTTGGCTCTAATTTATTTACTTTAGACAACTGAGCACTTTTTAAAATTCTTGGTTTCATTTTAGGTTTTCGCATTTTCTGGGGCAATGATCTATCTTTAGATTCTTTATAATCTGAATCAGAGTCCCTATCTGGAGCACTATCGCCGGACGAACTTTGTGAAGAGGAATCATTTTGGTCATCTGACTTTACAGGCTCCAACTTCTTCACGATTGGTGACAGGGTCTTAGCTTTTGATAGGATAGGCAATGATTTATTTAGAGCATCTTTGCCTTTGATGACCACAGAGGGTTCAGCAGGAGTAAGAATTATCTTTTTACCTTTAGGCAATATTTTTTGATCCAATATTGAAATTTTCTTTGGAGTGGTCACTGGTTTCGGAGGAGGTTGGTGTGTTATTTCAATTATGGGATCATCAAATGTTGTAAATGATTCACTCTTCTGTGGTAATATTTGACTTGGTGAAGTAAGTGGAGTATAACAATGATCATTATGAAAGCCGATAAGACTGTTTTCTCTTGTTTCAATGCGTAATGATTGCAACATTTCAGCTCCACTATCTGAAATAGATTTATATGATATGAATAATTTTGATTAAGTAATGGCCATCAATTTAGCTTAAAAATTAGAGTGATTGATATAATTAAATTCAAAGTTTTTGGTATTCCTAATAACACTGCATTAGATTAACAATAAAACAGCATGTGCCACAATTATAGGTGTTGTAAGTAATATGTAAGAGTTGTTCATTGACAAAGTAATAAAAATAATGCATAAAAATATTTAGGAATTTTATTAATATTATATGCATGAAATTTGTCAGTACAATTTCAGTATATCCTTAGAATGTTCATAACATACCATAATTAGTGCACTCCTAAAGGTAATTTTTATTTTGGATAAAACATTCTTAAGTAACCATTAATTATCTTGAACTTGACCATCAATTAGTTGTTTATAGAAAGAGGAGCAAAAGTCAAATTTAAAGCTTAATATATTGAATTCTAAAAGTGATGATAATATTACCATATTTAATTATACTGTCTGGTTCATCATAGTAGCTGTCTACAGATAAGGTCACATGTGGAACTTTATCATCTTCATTTTCAGAGTCAGTTGCATCATCAGGCCTGCCTTCATGACCAACTCGAACTACACTTATACCTGCTGCTTGGGAACCATCACTCCCTGAAAATATTTCATAATGTCCATACACTAATTATGTAATACATATAACTTGCTAAGGGAGCTAGCTTATCAACAACTTTATTATTACAAGCTGATGACCATCCATACTTTTACTCAGCAAGGAGGTATAACTTTATTGTGAGTTTGTTATTAGAAAGCCAAACACTGGACTGATTTTAAACAAATTTATTTATAACATGTACCCTTCATATTAGCTGCAGTTACTAAACACGTCTAATTACTTTCCCGCCAAAAAGTGCATACATTTTTGACAGTGAAGCTAAAAGCCAAATTAATTAATTTTGTATACATTTGTATGTAAAATGTTAGCTATAATAGGAAGAGGTAAGTGATATTATGTATTTAATTAATGATAGACGCCATAACTTAAAGATACCTTTAAACCCTATGAGATTAAGATATGGGAACCGAGTTGAAATTTGAACAATTACTGATATTTCCATTAGAATTTGCATTTTTACAAAATATATATATGTATACATCAGTACATGCAACGAAATTGAATTGAATCTTACCCATTAATGTTCCAAGTAATTTTTGATCTACTGATAGAGATCCATCCTTATTTACAATAACAACCACCGAATTGTCAGTTTTTGTAGATGGTCCATTTAAGTCCGTGTAGTTTGTAATAACAGTGTTAGACATTGTGATGAAACTATATAATACACGTTTAATAAGGCATATAAACTCTCTTTTTATCCCATTTTCGCTTTATTAGATGCATCGCGTCTATCTATAAAAACATTAGCCGCCATTTTGCGCCATCTTAATATGGGAATTCGTAAAATGTACACAAAATGTATCTTGACGATAGTAATCAACCAAATAATATAATACAAATTAAACAAATTTGGTATTGAGCGACTGTACTGTTTCTAATTACTAATTTTAAAATGTTTAAAATCGCGAATTCTCAAAAGCACACTACGCATTCGACACCATAACACGCAGTTTAGCCAACATAAGCAGTAAGTTTTACGTACTAATGAAGCAAAGAGCCTACAGAGTAGTAACCCTACAATATCTGTAGTATAGGATCAGAGTAATTATTGTAGAGTCTGAACTCTAAGTTACTGTCTATATATTATACTTCCAGCGTTAATATAGAGGATTTCTTTCCAAAAAGTTATTTAAATTTCTGAAGTCTATCTTTAATCTTTATCAATATTAGGTACATCATATTATATTGACGTTTATTTCATAAAATACACGTAGAAACTTAATAGCCTGTTTTTGTCGACTCAAGCAGTAGATCAAATAATAATATATATACGTTATATGATACAAATTAATTACATAAATTTTATCACTTAATATATTCAAAAACATCAAATTAAATTTACATGAATATTGACACACTTGACTACAATTTTTTATACATGACTTGTCACCGGCTGCCAAGATAGATAGACTAGTAGAATCCTTATACGTATAAAAATAAAATAATTATTGTTATATAGTATCAAATACTCTTGATAGTATAAGACCAATCAATACACATAAGAAATATAGCTTTTTGATACTTTTAAGTACAATTTGTGGTTGGTTGTATTTTTTAAACTTGAATTTGTTAATGTCATTAAAGTTTGACAGTAATCATCCTGATACTCAATACAATGAGTTATAAGTAAATAATTTATGTGAATAAATGAAATGACGCACAGCAAATAAGATTTATATTAGTTCGTATAACCTCTAGTCTCCATGCTGGCTTTCTTTCTGCACACACTCTACATCTACAGCTAATTCTTATAATAATCGATTTTATTCGATTTCATAGCTATCCACAGTCTACAGTCATAATCAATATTCAGTTTGACAATACACAATTTTGGTTGTATAATTTTAGTCTGTTTTTACTTTTTTCATTTCTTGCCTTTCGGCTCTCGACGTTTAGGACACGAGAGCGTTTTTGGTTAATAAGTTGATAAAGTAACAAAAAATAAACATGAGTTACTCCAAGTTTGACCTTACTTTTAAAATAGGTCAATATCTAGATCGGCATCTAGTTTTTCCTCTACTAGAGTTCTTAGCAGCAAAAGAGGTATATTTCTTAATAGACGTCTTATGATTTACGCATGCCAGATGCTTAACTGTAATTCACTGCAATCTAATTTGTTTTGTAGACATATGATCAATCTGAGCTACTACAGGCTAAGTTGGAAATCCTAAGTAAAACCAACATGATAGATTATGTGATTGATATAAGGAAAATGTTGTATCCTGATGAAGACACACCTGAGGTAATTTAGGGATTTAATTTTTGAATGTATGACACCTGTAATTTGTATTATTGTATGTTTTTATCTGAATCCAGGAAATTAAATCACGCAGAGGTGTTGTTTTGTCACAATTGCAAGAATTACAAGATGCTGTAGAGCCAGTGCTTCGGTTAATGCAAAGAGATGATGTCATGAAGACAGTTGAGACCATGAGGGATCCTAAAACTCTTATAAATTACTTGACAACTAATAAGGAGTTTGAGGTAAGTACTTTATCATACTAATGTTATACAAATCAAAGTTCAGTATTGTCAGTATTGACACCTATGTTTCCAACTTACTAACTAATCTAACCAGCTGTACATAGAGGTAACTTGGTAACATAGGTTTTTGATATATGGGATATTTATTTGCACAGTCAGTTTAAAGGCTAAATTAAGTACAGTGTAATTTAAGTAACAACCCTAGATTTAACGACTAACCCCCTAAAATGTTCAAATATCTTGGCTTAGGTTGGTTTAGCTTGATTTCCATACAATGATAAATAAACTTTCTTTTCTAATAAAGATTTTTCTTTCCATTTAATAGCAACTCTTTGTAATGTCAAAATAGGCTTAGTCCCTTGAGAGTCATTATTTAGAGTTTACACTGGTGTAACATTTTCAGACAATTCATTGTGAATGACTTTTTTTCTTACTAAATTATGGTGTATTATTAAATTAATTTTGAGGCATAAAGAACAAACTTGACAACTTCTTAAGAGGGTAATATAATGTTATTAAATTACAGTTCAAAATTGATATGATCGACAGTATGTATCGCTTGGCCAAATACAGATATGAATGTGGTAATTATGTGGAGTCTGCATCATACCTATACTTTTGCCAATTGGTGATGTCCCCTACAGAAAAGGTATTAACTGTTTACTACTTTGTTTCACAATAACATTATAATTATATATATATTTATTTGTATTTACATATAAAAACTGTAGTGGATTTTTTTTTTAATGTTTTGGAAAGGGATTTTTTTAAATAGTTGTTCCAGATGTAATAAAAATCAGAACAGGCTATAATTTTGTTATTGTTTATTAAAAGTAATATCATTTATTATTAAATTTAATTTTTATAGTTATATAATATATACCTTAGTTATAATGGACTTGAGGATTGAAACCAGCCATGAATCTGGTGTCTATGAGTTGTAAGTTGTAAATTTTCTTGAAAACATTGACCACAAGATTCACATTGATGCACCATTAAATTTGGATTTTTGTCACTGCAAAATTTAGTAATGAAGTGACCCATCTTGTACCTAAAAATCATTATCATAGCATAATTTTTTTAATACTTAAATTTATTTGAAATCAATCTTTGGTCATAGGTACCTGTGGTTATATAGGTGATCATAACTTTTGAACTTGCGATCACAAGTATTGCAAAGTAACATTTTTGGCAATGAAAACTTATAACACATTACCAGCCAAGGACACAAAATCCAATGCTGCATAGCTATTTTATAATTATCAAATGATATTTTGCATGCATTACATTCATAGTTTTTATTAGTTAAATGTGATTTAGAATGTTTGAGAAGTCTTGGTATACTTGTATAGACTTTTTCACAAAATTCACATTGTAGTAGTAGAGAAGTTTTTATTTCTCTAATGCAGTCTTTGTTTTCTGTGTTACAACAAAATTTGGAATGTTTTAATGCTAGTTCTTGATGAGGCCAAACTTGAAAACATTCGGTACAAGTCCAAACTATTTGCCAGCGCGGCTGCTTTTCAAGGGTGCCATGTCTCATAATATAATGTCGTCTTAATCCAGTTTCGTAAACAAAAGAAGTTCCACAGATTTCACAGGGATATGATCGCAGGGTTTTGGTGGATGAAATGTCAAACATTTCCTTTTTCTTGGTATAGTTTAAGGTTCTGTTAAGTTTATGAATATTTTCCATAATTCTAGCATTGTTTTCTTTTACTCTTTCAAGACTATACTCCAGGGGATTGATATCTTGCATATCTTTAGGTAATATATTTATCAACTGGCAGTCTCCTGTAGAAGAGATTTTTATGTTCGGGCACATATTTTTTTTGTCCGGTTTAACTTTCCATTCTTGAGGTATACATATACCTTTGAAGCTGGAACTTATTTCTTTTGCACAGGACTTTAAATCAAAATGATTAATATCTTCTTCTAAAGCCTTTTTTACTATCATTTGTGATTTTTCTGTATCTTTTTTCTTCAAATCCACAATCCCATCCATCCACTTACCAAATGTGCATTTATCATTTTCGAAAACAATACATAATGATTTTGAATTAATTCCTTCTTCATTTTTCTGAATTATTAATTTGCTCAACATTTGAAATTTTTTTTTACAGTATATTGAAATGTTGGAAATTCTCTTGAAATATTTGACAGTGAATTTGACATGCATGTCATGCCATTTTAAGTTAAATAGTTTATCATATAAAAACTTTTTAGAAATGTCAAATTTTACCATACATTTTATTTCCAACTCCTTCCCATTTTAAAAGAAACCTCTTATAAGAAAATAATATATTACAAATGTCTTAGTAATACATATGATTTTTTTTAGAATTACTTGCCTGTACTTTGGGGGAAGTTGGCTAGTGAAATTCTAGTCCAAAACTGGGATGGAGCTTTAGATGATTTGAACAAGCTTCGTGAATTCATCGATAATGGTGCGGGAGGCGCCACTGCTACTAATATGCAAGCATTGCAACAACGTACCTGGCTGGTCCACTGGTCACTATTTGTGTTCTTCAACCACGCCAAGGGACGTGACCTAATTATTGAAACATTCTTATACAGACCCTTGTGAGTTTACGGAATTCCTGAAAAACTAATTAAGGTCACAGAAAATGCTGACTAAAAAGATGAAGTGCAGTCTGAATTTATTTATTGCTACTTTCTAGGTACTTGAACGCTATTCAAACCATGTGTCCTCACATTCTTCGTTACTTAGCAACAGCAGTCATTATCAATCGTTCACGTAGAAATGCTCTGAAGGATCTTGTTAAGGTCATCCAACAGGAAGCCTACACATACAGGTATTCTTCGACTTTTAACATAATGCATATTATAAATATGAATAAAAATAGTTTGATGTAATATATATATATAACTATGCAATTAATTTATTTCTATTCTGATTGCTAGCGTTACATATTAATTGTTAATTAAAAATTGTTTTAGGGATCCCATCACTGAGTTTATTGAACATCTGTATGTGAATTTTGATTTTGAAGCAGCTCGTAGGAAGTTAAATCAGTGCCAAGCTGTACTTTCAACAGATTTCTTCCTCATTGCTTGTTTGGAGGAATTCGTTGAAAACGCCAGATTGATGATTTTCGAAACTTTCTGCCGCATCCATCAAGTTATCAGCATAGGGTAAGTATAACTTTGTTGTTTAGAAATAATTAAGTGTGTTAGTCTTGGATTGCAAAAAGGTTCGGAAGATATTCGGAACTTTATTTAGTTAGTAGACTGGATAGGTTAGTAATACGTCTATTGTATTTATGTAACCATGAATATGTTTTTGCATTCCAGTATGTTAGCAGAGAACTTGAGTATGCAGCCAGATGAAGCCGAATGTTGGATCGTGAACCTGATCCGTAACGCGCGTTTGGACGCCAAGATAGATTCGAAATTAGGGCATGTGGTGATGGGGGCTCAACCACTCTCTCCATACCAGCAGCTTGTCGAACGTATCGATTCTCTTTCTGTACGCTCAGAAGCTCTAACGTCCTTGGTTGAAAGAAAACAGAAAGTGCGCACAGATGTGAGTTCTACTGTATTACATTTTTTACACATGGGTTAATTTGAAGTTCCTGGGAAATTAAATATTATACTTTCATCAAGTACTAGTATACTTTGGTTAATAGTTATAAGCAATCAAAACAAACATTCTGACCGACATAATTGATTTCTAGCAGAAGGTTTGTTTTACTAAAGGTCCTGAGGGATGTTAATCAAATATTTATACTAGTTATTAGTGGAATATCCCCATCTCGGGATTTTTGTAGAAGTTTTGTTTTATCCAAAAAACATTTTATTCTTTAGTTCTAACGATAATAACAATTCATCATTAAAAAACTCTGTATGCATTTGTAATGACAAATTTCTCAAATTTCAGATACGTTGGGGAGGTCAAGAATTCTAACTTGGAAGTATGTGTCACAAATATTTATCTTTATAAATGAAAGACTTTTATAAAATATAGATATTCACACAAATGCATTGTTTTTTTAAGGCTTCCAAAATCTTAGTTAAAATAAATAACTGTACAAATAAAATATGTACCAATCAATACACTCTTTATTGTATATATTATGGCATAACTAATTATTTTTCTATGGGTTTTATAGTAACAAATCTAGATAAAATAAAGGCAACCAAAAATGTAGACATCACAAAAAGTACAACAAATATATAGAAAGTATCTTCAGAAAAGACATCAGTAAATGCTGGAATTTGATTATATAGTTCTTCTACAACATTAAGGTTTCCTTTTTTAGACATAATTGTTTATTTTTTCTTTCCTTTCTTTTTCTCTAATTTAGTTGGTGTTATAATTTGTTCTGGGGGTGCTAATGATGAAATGTGTTTGTTAAGCAGTTTTAACAACTCCAAACATGTTAAGTTACCACTCTTTAATGTGACACTTTTCAAACTTGCCGATTCTGAAAGAATGTGTACATAATTAAAATAATTTTAGAAGTTTCATAAATAAATTTGATAATTTATTACATTTTATACTGCACCTGCTATTGATGGTAAAATGCTTATATCCACTGTTGGTTCACTTCTATCACAGACAACTTCCGTTTTTAAAATACAATTGGGATTTGTCAATGCTATCTTAGGTGAACTAATATAGTGCAAGAAATTCCTAAAATAAAAAAAATAATATTAACATTAAAACCTAGATATGAGCTATGACAAAGCTTTACCACATCCATACGAAGATGCATTAGACCCATTTTTATACATCAGTTGGAAACGACATTCTTGCACAGGATAATAAATTTGAAGATATTACTGTGTACTGAATAAATCTAATATTATTGGGGCGCACATCTAACCCTTAAATTGTGCGTAGGTACCTCGTATGAGTTACGTTCTCACTAAAAGGATCAAATTTGACTGTGATTCTCCTGGCAGCTTTTAGATTAACAGCTTTTAATTGTTTTCCAATAGCAGAAACTACACCTCCGGATCTCCTGAAAGTTCCACTGTAGGGGATGGACATTTTCAGTATTTCTACGATTCTCAAACTGTTCCCAAAATATCAAGTGTAGACTGTCGACACTCGACTCTCAACAATTTACCGTGGATCGGGGCACAGATAATAGAATAGTCTCTAAGTCATCAATAATCATAACTATTAATTTGTAATATAATATTTAAAATTTTCGTGTTACAGTGCTTGTAACCTACTTCCTCCGAAACGGCTTTGTGTATCTTCGGTAGGTCGGTAGAATACCGTGAAGTATTTTTATACCTCTAAGTAATAAGAGTGGCCTAGCCTATTTTTTTTCTTAGGGCTTAAAAAAATACAAATTATTTACATATTATAATATTTAATAAATGTTTAGCTAAACTTGAACAATGTTAATTAAATCATTGTTACTTTTATACTACGAAAAAATTAATAAATGTATTTATATCTGTCATCATCTCATAAAATATCTAAATAAACTGTTATAACTTACACTTTTGTGTGATGTCAATTTTGGTCAATTTTATAATGATAGCTTTTTTAAAGATATCAAAATATTCGGCCGAACTAATGACATTCAATAACAATCCATATGAAATAAATAATTCTCAATACACTTTCAATGTTAAAGGTCAAATGAAAGCCCTAAATAAACTGGATTTCATTAAAAAATCTTGTAAAAAAATTCAACGGAGCAAAGCACTTAGGGGGTCCATAAATTACGTGAGGTGTTTTTTTTAATTTTCTGTGACTCCCTCCCCCCTGGTGAGATGTCGTGAGATTTTATTCAACCCCCTCCCCCAACCCCCAATCTCACGTGAGATTTTTCAAAATGTGGGTTTGTTACGTAAACACGTTGGATTGTTAGTGTAAAAAGAAAAAAAAATTGCTTCGTGCTTTTATTTACGACTAAAACAAAATAAGTGAAATGTTGAGCGTTTAGGTATGGAGTTAGCGGAAAGTTGCAGAGATGGCCTTTAGGGTGAACAGTTTTCATATTTTTTTTTTCAATCAGAAAAAAAATTGCGTGATATTATATACCCCTCTCTCCAACGTAAGGTTAAATGAGATTTGACTCGACCCCCTCCACCCCTTAAACACCTCACGTAATTTATGGACGCCCCCTTATGCGAAAGAAATTTAAATAAAAGCTGACAAACAGACCAATGATTTTGTAAGGAAACATAAATTAAAAAAAAAAATTGTTTGTCTTTTAACCAAATAATCTCAACTAAGGCATACATTATTGAAATAAGGTACAAGAAGCTGTATGTTTTATGAAAAAATATTTAACAATTTTCTCTTATAAGAGGAAAAAATTATTTGATTTTCATACAGCTTCTTTTTTTTTTAAATTAATTGAAAACGTTTTTCAAAAGAATACAAATCATTAAGCATAGATAAGTGTCTAGTATTAAAAAATAAAAAATACGTTAGGCACTCGGGGACTGCCGCGGTAAAGCTATTGCATAGCATTTTTTATAAACTAATGCAATATAATTATTTATTTATTTTTTGCAGTATTTTTTTTTCTTTGATATTAATTCAATCTACCACTCTACCAGACTCGACTAACACGACTATCCGATCACGCTACACCGATGTGAGATGCAGTATGCGTTATGTCCCGCTCTAACGCGTATTGGCCGCATCTATATTACGTCATCGTGTGTTAGGTTTATTTCGTTACGGAATTTCTTGATTCGGTCGCCGTGCTGAAAGCCCGCGATAAAATCTATGCAATAGATTAATAATTTCTGTTCGATATTTTATTTTTATCGATTAAAAAGTCGACAAAGGACGATACTAACCCAAAAGAAAACTACTGCCAACCTATGTAAAATAAATCATGACAAGCATTGTTTTATTTACGTACTTTATACGCATTATGATGGAATTAGAAAAAAGGACCAACATATAACTTTGTTTGCGATTAGCGCTGTTTTGATGTTCTAGTTCCTTTTCTATGGTACGTGCAATTATGTTTTGTTGTCTGTCACCACTAGTAACTGGTGGCAGATACATGTGATCTAAGCATGTGGTATTCGAATAAAGTTTGTAGATAAATACTTATCTGTTATAATTTTCAAGAATATATTCTTTGAGGTGATATTTATGGTGAAAATTATGGAGTAACTTTCCGAATGAATGGCTAGCCCAAACATATAATCAGTAAGTAGCTGATATGTCTATTGCATTAAGTAAATCAAAATTTAAAAAAAACCTTATACACCATCTGTTGTAAGGACTGTTGACATTTAATAGCTTTATATTCTAACAGAATTAAGTCATAATTTTTTGATTATCATATAAATACCATTAGATCCGAGTCAACGTAGTTACGTCAAACTATTTCAGACAGTGCTAAAGTTTTGTCTTCGAATTTGTAACTACGTCTTAGTTGTTGTTATTGTCTATAGATTAGACAAAAAATAGACTTTTATGCTCTTATCTGTGGTTACATAATTTTCACAGTTCACAGTTATCACAATGATTAAACAAAGTCAATTGTCAAACACATTTTAAGAATTAGGTAGTAAATTACAGTAACTAGTAGTTCAGAGGCACTTATTTTAATGAATTCTTGAAAATTTCAAACGTACCACTTGCATAAACTTTATTTTATACATTTTGATTTATACAAACATATTTCAAGATGTACCCCGTTGGTCAACGTAAGTAATTTCACATCATGTATATTCGACCACGAGTTAGGAAGAAAGCTTCTTTGTTTGGTTGTCCTAAATAGAATTTGATACATTCTTATGGTTCAACTGTCATAGAACCTTATGTGATATGAACAAAAAACTGTAAGAATGACGTGATTCATAATGGCTTTTAGCTCCAGCGGGGGAGGCGAGTGCAGGGGCGGTAGGAGTTACAGGTGTTGCGAGTGCTACACCTGGAGCAACTGCGACAAGTCCTGGTGCTGTCAGCGTAGCTGCTACAACTGGAGCGGTTCCTGCTGGCGTGGCCACGGCGACTGGAGGCTTATCACTCGTTTCGCCTGTCGCCCCTACACCAGACATGCCAGATGTTCTTACCTGTCCACGGCGACCTAACTTGGGTCATGAAGGCCGTCCTATTATGCTTCGTGCCAATCATTTTCAAATATCCATGCCTAGAGGATTTGTACATCACTATGATGTAAATATTCAACCAGATAAATGTCCAAGAAAGGTAAATTCAAATAGCTTGTATGTTGAGAACATTTCAACATAATTAATTGTGTAGAATTAACCTTTATTAAAAATATATTTTACAGGTCAATAGAGACATTGTTGACACTATGGTACATTGTTATAATAAAATATTTGGTACTTTAAAACCAGTTTTTGATGGTAGAAACAATTTATACACAAGAGATCCTCTGCCAATTGGTAATGATAGAGTTGAATTAGAAGTTATTTTACCAGGAGAAGGTAAAGATAGAGTGTTTCGAGTGACTATTAAATGGGTTGCGCAGGTTTGTATTACTTAAGACATTTATGATACTAATACAATTTAAACCTTTACTGACGCTACTTTGCTTAAAGCTTATTGTTTTCTTTACAGGTGTCATTATTTGCATTAGAAGAAGCACTAGAAGGTCGGACAAGACAGATACCTTATGATGCAATTCTTGCTTTGGATGTTGTGATGAGGCATTTACCCTCCATGATGTATACACCAGTGGGAAGATCATTTTTTTCATCCCCAGAAGGATACTATCATCCACTTGGTGGAGGTCGTGAAGTATGGTTTGGTTTCCACCAGTCTGTTAGACCTAGTCAATGGAAAATGATGTTGAACATTGATGGTATAAACATTATCAACTTTATATATTATTTTTTTTAAGGAAAACAGTAATAATATTTTTTTTTCCTAGTGTCGGCAACTGCATTTTACAAAGCTCAGCCAGTTATAGAATTTATGTGTGAAGTGTTGGATATTAGAGATATTAATGACCAAAGAAAACCACTGACAGACTCTCAAAGAGTTAAGTTTACAAAAGAAATAAAAGGCCTGAAAATTGAAATTACACATTGTGGTACAATGAAACGAAAGTACAGAGTTTGTAATGTGACAAGAAGACCTGCTCAAATGCAATCGTATGTGTATTTGTTCTTAAATCTTATGAGATTATGCCTATGTAAATTTTATGCTTTTATATTGCCTATGTATGTTATTATCATATTTATGATAATGACTACTGATTTGGTTCACATTGTTGTTTTTTTGTACTACTTGTTAATTGTATACAAAAACGATGCAATTGTTATTGCTATTGCTTGAAATAATTTGTTATGGTAATAAGCTAATAATATTCCAACCTACCAGTACTAGTAACTACCATCTTTATTGTCATTGTACATTCATAACAAAGTTAGTTAAACATATATTTTTTCATTCTTATATCACAGATTTCCATTACAATTAGAAAATGGACAAACAGTTGAATGTACTGTAGCTAAATACTTCCTAGATAAATATAAAATGAAGCTAAGATACCCACATTTGCCATGTCTACAAGTTGGGCAGGAACATAAACACACATACTTACCCTTAGAAGTTTGTAATATTGTGCCTGGCCAAAGATGTATAAAGAAACTGACTGACATGCAGACATCCACCATGATTAAGGCCACAGCTCGTTCAGCTCCTGACAGGTACATATCTTAAAAGTTATTAAGTATAAATTTTTTTTTCTGTCAGCTTATTGGACCATTTCCAGGAACCTGACAATATCATTTACATCAGTTTTTTTTAGTTTTTTGAGTGGTCCAAGGCTGTGCGCCTTCTTAATTTTCCTTTCTTCTTCTTGGGGTACTACATACAAGTCGTAAAGAACGATACAAAAAAATTTGGACCTGTTTTAAGAAGGAGCCGTGATTCGACAAATTTACTAATTTCTCCATATCTATTATAACTTAAGCAGTTCACTTCCATTTCAGCTTCTTAACAGTCGTTTCAATGCCCCTTAATATATTTTATTTAAATATACATAATAGAAATAAACTGTAACTATATGAATTACCAATATAATGTCTTTTAAAGAAAATTTTTTTTAACCGGATTAAAGTTATGTATTATTAAAAATTTACAATTATTTAACATAATTTTAAATTTATCCGACGTTTCTTAATATAATGTCTTTACGAAAAAAAAAATGGCTTGGGGGTTGATCAGTGGTGGTGCGAAATAGCATTCATTATTTCATTTATTCACAAAAATTTTATACTTTTAGTTTTTTTGTACTAATATAACGAGTAAGAACTATAATGACGAAATTGTGGTGTTATTAATAACAAAAATGGTAATTTAACACTATTCTCTTTCCATACATTCTTAGAGATACAAAAGCTCATTGTCCATTGACATTGTAAAAAAGGTCATAGCGAGTTTTGTGGAATAGTTTATCGACTTTTTATGATCTTTTAGAGAGCGTGAGATTAACAATTTGGTTCGACGTGCGAACTTCAACACAGACCTTTACGTGAAAGAGTTTGGTCTGACAATATCGAATAACATGATGGAAGTACGAGGGCGCGTCTTGCCCTCGCCCAAATTGCAATATGGAGGGCGTGTTTCGTCTCTGGGAGGACAAGTAATATGTTTCAGTATATTTATTTACTCATATTATAAAGCTGTAGTTTATTTGGTTTCAATGACGACAGCATTTAGATAAAATAATTATTTTCAAAGCAAGGTTTATAAACAATATAATTCCTTATCCAAATACATACGTTATTCCTTCCTTGTCCTTGATATGAATTGATTTCAATAAGTATTTCAAGAGACGTTACAGTATTTATATAAAACCGCAAGAAAGAAATGTCGAAATTCAATGGCCGCATTTATATGATGTGATCGGATCGGAAAGGGGAAAACCGCACAAATTTTAATGCAATATATATATTTTAATAAATTGCAATTTTATTTGCAATTGTTTCCATTTAATTTTATGTATGTCCCAACTTATACAGGTCTTTCATGCAAGCTGTAACCAATTTGGTTACTACCCTTATAAATTACTGAGACTCTTGTTAATCGCGTTTTAATCCGACAATATGCTTAGAATACTTTAAATAGTGGTTTTAGTAGTGAAAGCGATATTTGATTCCAACAGCGGTTTATTAATTACAAACAACATCAATAATTTCCTGCTGTTGATCTTACATCATTTACATATCTTACAGCACTAATGATTTTGATATTGGGAATGTTTTGGCTATGCGCATAGCGGTGACCTGAAAAGACCTACTGCAATTTTATTAAAGCAACCAAAATTACTTTTATACCAACAACACTTTAATATTACAATTATGTTTGGGTCGTTGATATATTTGTTTTAAAAAAGAAAAATCTCAACTAAATGTCATGTTCCATGTTGCAGCAAGCATTGCCCAACCAAGGTGTTTGGGATATGCGCGGCAAACAGTTCTTTATGGGTGTCGAGATACGGGTCTGGGCGATTGCTTGTTTCGCCCCGCAGAGAACTGTGCGCGAGGATGCACTTAAGTAAGTATATTTTAAGTGAAATATAATAGTTTGGAATGTTTGCACCTCTAAAGTATCCTGTAAAATTTATTATATAGATTATAACTTAAATTACACTCAGAATATTCGCTTATATATGCCACCGTAAAATTGTAAACACCGTTAGATTGTAATCTATCTCGCGAGATTGTGAACTGTCGAAAGATTGTGAACCTACAACCTACTAACATACTGCTTACAATTTCACGTATTATTATTCTGAAGATTGTAATCTATCGAAGTGAAACCGTATATATTTTACTTTAGATGACTTGTGGTTTGCAGTTTGCACGTTATACTGCGGATTGTGAAGGCTTATGTCAAAATTTTGATTAAATAATTATAAACTTACACCCACGGGTATAAATCCCACAAACCAGTTATAATTATTACCAGTCGTTGTTTTCTTTTCTTTATCGAAACAATATGGTAAGATGTCACCCGCATTGATTCGGTCATAGCTTCCTCAGGAAAACATCGTCCGGAAATCGGTATGTCTTAGACCCAAACGACTGCGTATGTTGGGCATAGAAGGCTGATCACTTACTTGTCTATTCTGATTAATGATCACGAAACATATATAAAAATCTGAGGCCTAGACCTAAAAGGACCTAAGAGCACAGTGTTTCTTCTGACAATAACGAACACACACAAAAAGAATTATCGTATGGTCGCTTAATCGATTTATTTATATAAAATTCTCTTAAAACTGATTCGATTGAATAATGATTCAATGTAAAAATGAAACTTTCTTCAAGATATTAAATGTAAATTTATCGTTTCAGGAACTTCACTCAACAGCTACAGAGGATATCGAATGACGCAGGAATGCCCATAATAGGCCAGCCGTGTTTCTGCAAGTACGCAACGGGTCCTGACCAAGTGGAACCAATGTTTAAATACCTTAAGTCGACATTTGTTCAGTTACAGCTGGTGGTTGTAGTGTTGCCAGGCAAAACACCTGTTTACGGTAAGTTTGTGCGGTGGTCTATGATGTGTTTTATATTAAAACTAGCTGACCCGGCTAACGTTGTGTTTTGCCATGTATTTATTATATTAGTTCAACAAAAATAACTATCTACTAGAATAAAAAATAGGGGTTGATCGTAGGGGAGTGAAGATTAAGGGTTGTATGTAAAAACAAAAAAAAAATCTAAATAAAATTAAATTAAAATTTATGGGTGGACCACCCTTCACATGGAGGGGTTTGAAAGATAGATAGAAGCCGATTCTCAGACTTATTAAATATGCATAAAAAATTTCATGAGAATCGGTCGAGCCGTTTCGGAGGAGTATGGGAACGAACATTGTGACACGAGAATTTTATATATATACTAGCGGCCGTCCCGGCTTCGCACGAGTGGACATTTATTTTTAAAAAAAGGGTGCGTGTACTTATGTACGCGCGGAAGAAGTTATACTTCTTTGGCATTATTAAAAAAAGTTTTTGATTGCATGCAAATAATTAATTACAATAAAATAATCAAAGACTGGAAAAGGAGTCATTATAGTCAATAAAGTTCAGTTTACATTTGAAAAATTAAATAAATAAATATTTATTAATATTATATTTAATAATAAATTTCTAATATTAATTAGTATTTATTTAAATATTCAATCTAAATCACTTCTGAATATAATCCAGACGCACATATAAAATTCGCACTTGTATAATGAAAACAAAATGAAAACACGTGTTTTAAATGTAGAAACTCAAAGCATGTGGATAAATCTTATAAATATAAATACACAGTGAACAGGGGCCTTAGTCAAGATGCCTTAACAGTAGTGTATGTAGAAAGTCGAAAACTTAATTTGTATGGAAATGACAGTTCGTGTCGAAAAGTTTTCATACAAATTTAGTTTTTGACGTTCTACATACACTACTGTTAAGGCATCTTGACTAAGGCCCCAGAGGCGGCGTGCGTGCCAACATGCGCCACTAACTTCATTCTGTTAATTTTGTGCGCGCGCATCGTAAAATTTCACTCTCATTAATTTTTCATAACGCGCCTAAAGAAGCATAACTTCAAATAATTATGTTTGTACTTTGTAGATATTGATATGTTCCAGTGAAACCAGTACAAAGTGAGGACGTAATTTTAGTTTTTTTTTGTATTGTTATAATAGTCCTCAGAAGTATTTCTACGCGTACAATATTACTACTATACTTTACCGATCCAAAGTAATTATATGTTATCTAATGTTTTAGCCGAAGTGAAGCGAGTCGGTGATACAGTACTGGGAATGGCCACTCAATGCGTTCAGGCTAAGAACGTGAACAAAACCTCTCCACAGACATTAAGCAATCTTTGTCTCAAGATCAACGTTAAACTTGGTGGCATAAACTCCATATTAGTGCCTTCCATACGTCCTAAAGTATGTATTTTTATATAAAAAGTAATCTTTTTTACATTACAAAGCAGGTAGCGTACCAATGCGTATCTTCTGGCAGTGTGTTCTGGCGCGGCGTATTTAATGTAATATAAATTGTCATGTTTGTATACGATAGCGCAATAAATAAATATTGTATTCCACATAAATGATAATACTTTTATACTGATAATTAAAGCAATTCGTGCAAAATTATTCCCTAACCATTCCAAAATATCAAAAATGCACAACGTTAATATTCAAGTTTTCACTTCTGCCGGCACTCCCGGAGAGCCAACCGTCGTTTTTTTATTGGTGAAAGTAAGTAAAACTATTTTCTATACCAATTTGTATGTTACTATTGGAAATTTTAGGTATTCAACGAGCCGGTAATATTCCTTGGGGTAGATGTGACACATCCACCGGCCGGTGATAATAAGAAGCCGTCCATTGCGGCAGTAGTGGGTTCAATGGACGCGCATCCCTCGAGATACGCGGCAACTGTGAGAGTGCAACAACACAGGTAAATATTGATTTTTATTGATTTCCTGAAAGCCGTTCATTACTTAGAAGACCCCAGTAACGTAACTTCCAATTGCAAATTAAGTTTTCGTTTACGTAATGCATGTTTTCAATATACGCTACGGATATTGAGTGAACTATGTCGAAAATTATTTAAAACATTGGAACTGGATGACAGCCAAGTTAGTTTCTTTAGATTTGTTGAGTAGCGGGCTGGTATATAATAATCTGGTTTCCCTATTTCATGTATTTTTTTTTATTTTGATATAAGAGTGCAAAGACCTCATATTAAGTGATACTATCGCCCATGTACTGCAAGTTCGCGAGTGCGTTACCGACCTTTTAATCGTCATTCCTGATGTATTGATCTTGCGATTTGTAAATTGTTTATGGTAATTTAAATGTTTTTATTAAAACTAACAAGGATAAAAGGCAGGCTATTCTTTCAATTGAAAAACAAACAAGATCTCACTCTTAAAAATCTTAAAGTATGTTTCACATATCTATATATAGAAAATGAAATAAGCCATAATGTGTAATATTTAATAATAATTAATTGTGTATTTTGTCATATCAAGGTGCCTTGGATTCAGAATGGAAAAAAGTATACTTTGAAGAGACCAATTATAAAACAGTTTATGTTTTCTTTGTCAATTTTTTTTTTCAGAATATATAGTATTTTTAATGATATTCGGACACATGTGATATCAAGGAAATCTGTTGATCTGTTTATTTTTAGTGAATTGGCCTTCTCGTTGCCAATTTATCATTTAGTTATAGTTTAGAATAAGAATCTCATTCCCTATATTGTTTCATTGCATTAGTGACTGGACATCTATGCACCTCAATTGCACTTATTATAATAAAATACTCATTAATCTTAATATATATAAATTACGTGTCACGTTGTTTGTCCGCTATGGACTCCTAAACTACCGAACCGATATCAATCAAATTTGCACACCGTGAACAGTTTGATCGAACTTAAAAGATAGGATAGCTTACATCTCAATTTATACCCGCAATATTATTTTATTACAAATATTTGTTTATTATTTGATACAATTCTAACAGATGGTGCTGTGTTAAAAGTACCAACGTTTCACATAAGCTATCAACTTTTCACATAAGTTCTCCTACCGTTTCTCTTGAATAGTTTACTACTATGTAATATAACAAAAACCTTAGCCACAGCAACGCTTGGCCAGTCTGCTAGTATTATATAATCAAGAAAACATTTCTCAATTGAGGTGTGATAGACAGTCCAGTATTGTTAAATTTCCTCCCCCCGTCCCTAGTTTTAAGCGGGCATTGCCCATTCCAAAATCGTGGTGTATTATGGCAGCAACGGGTAACCATCGATTAATTCAGTGAGAATGACAGGCAGGAAATCGTACACGAGCTTAGCAGTATGGTACAAGAATTGCTGTTGATGTTTTACAAGAGCACCGGTGGGTTCAAGCCTCATAGGATCATTATGTACCGAGACGGGATATCTGAGGGACAATTCATACATGTTCTTCAGCATGAGCTTACGGCTGTGAGAGAGGCTTGTATCAAGGTGAGAAATATTGTATTCTCGATTCTCAGTACACTAATGATATTGTAATTTATACCATTTGTAAGGCACTTTTATCATGTGGTACCAGTGGTGCTACCTTTGAGATGGGAGGCCTATGGTTTCTGTATCTATTTCCTGATCATTTGTTTCTTTTAATAGGCAGTTAGGTGATCGGCCTTTTGTGTGTACACGCCGTCCACTATTTTGAAGCTATGGCATGCCGGTTTTCTTAGAATGTTTTCCTTCACTGTACGAGTGTTAAATGCGTACATAGAGAGTCCTACAACCTCAAGCGTGAGAGTGGATAAAATTACATTTCTAACTTCTCTTCTCTCTTCATCTGTCTCAATATTTATATGGACCACAATTGAATATAATATGTATTATTATACAATACGCATGCTTTGAAAAACACACTTCAGTATCAAAAATTTAAGAATATCAACTTAAATAAAGATTCTAATGCGGTTGTAAATGTAAAGCATTCCAATTTCCAGTACACATGTCTTACCAGACCGTAGTTTCTCGGTGGGCGGTCACTTCTCAACAGTAAACAATGTATTATTTTTGACAGCTGGAGGCGGAATATAAGCCTGGTATCACATTCATAGTCGTACAGAAGCGTCACCATACGCGTCTGTTTTGTGCGGATAAGCGAGAGCAGTCCGGCAAATCCGGAAACATTCCGGCCGGAACTACCGTCGACCTGGGCATCACACACCCTACTGAGTTCGACTTTTATCTATGCAGTCACCAGGGCATACAGGTATATCATTCAGAATTAATTATAAGGTTGGTGTTACGAGATATTTTTGTATAATACATACGCTCGGCTATTCCTATTACCACGAAATCAGGATCAATATAAGCTCATGGAATGCTTAATGATGCGATTTGTTTTTAATTTAACCAACTAGACTAAACCCAATAGAGATTTTCAATTCATTGTTCATTTTAAGCATCCATTTATATTGGCTTCAACTAGTTCGACCTACTCTATGTTTTACTTTCCAAGTGTCAATATGAAAGATTCATCTAAATACAGGAGTATATTTTAATTCTTAATGGTTATAAAGGCATCCCCCATTGTGTATTCAATACAGAACATCACGTTAAATATGAATAAAAACTTCAGGGTACATCGCGTCCATCCCACTACCACGTGCTATGGGACGACAACCACTTCGGTTCTGACGAGCTGCAATGCCTGACGTACCAATTGTGCCACACGTACGTGCGTTGTACGCGCTCCGTGTCGATCCCTGCGCCCGCGTACTACGCGCACCTCGTCGCCTTCCGCGCCCGATACCACTTGGTCGAGAAGGAACACGATTCGGGCGAAGGCAGCCACCAATCCGCCTGTAGCGAGGATAGGACCCCCGGAGCCATGGCGAGAGCTATCACCGTACACGCAGCCACCAAAAAGGTCATGTACTTCGCTTAGTATGTTAAGTCATACGGGGGATTGCGGCCGCTACAAACATATATCGGAAGTGTAAACGAAAACGCTTTAAAGTTAACATGTCTGTTTATAATGATAACTAAGTAAACAATTGTGTAAAATCAACGTCAATAGTTTGTATAAAAATTAGTTTAGCGCATCACCACCAGGGGCGCTGTAAGATTTTTGTATGAAAAATGTTACATTGCCTCTTTCGGGCAGACGTGTTTTGTGTTAACGTAACGTCTCTCAAGAATCGTAATCGGTACTATTTCAAAGGTCGTACTCGTTTTTTAGAGTTTATTGGTTAAGCGTGCAGTACTCGGCTTTATATAGCCCGTAATCGTCCAAGCTATTTAAAGAACAAGGCAAACGAACATGAGTTTTTGTCCATAGTACCATTACAGAATATGATAACATATTTTATTACTATAAAAAAGTAATTATATTTTTATCAGAAAAGGATTTATCGTATAAAACAATAAAATTCCCATAAAACTAAATAGAGTGACAATGTTTGACTTTTAAATTTGTTGACACAAATTGGGGCCAGGTTAGTTATAAAAGCTTTACTTCGTAATATACATATTATAAGAGCGCTCTTTACGTTTCAAAGATTAACCTGGAGTTAAATGCTTTCCCCCTAATGCGTTCATGCGTCACTAATGAATGTTTTGTCCTTATTCCTCTCATGTCAAAATATGAGACAAAACATCCATCAACGTACGTTTATGAATAGGGCCGTATTTTAGATGTACGACGTATGAACAAAGCATGCGATAGCCTTATTATAACGTCAAAAATAAAATAGGCTCAAATGTTTGCTATATTATGCTAAATGTGTGGTAGCAATTAAAAGTGTGACATAAAACCATATTTTTAACATATTATCAAAGATATCGTCTAAGTAGAATGTTTCAATGTGTTTCTAGCAACGGTGACATTTTCAAGTGCACCAAAACAATAAAAGTAGTTTAAAAAGCTGAACCGATATCCTAACAACTTCTCAAATTTTTGATGAAAACGATAAATTTGATTTGAAACTTTTACAATAATTATTAATAACCTTCTGTCAGAGGTTTGTTCTCATCTGAAATTTTGAAAATAAAAGAAACAAAACATGCTTTAACTAATTCAGGTATAATGAGATTTATGTCGTCAAACAGAACGTGTTATAGTATCTCTTTGTTACCGTGGTTACAATTTTTTATTACATGGAGCAAATTCCTAACCATGGCAACAAACAGATTTTTATTTCACATTTTATAATAGTCGGAGTAAGTTTATTATGTAGTTTGAACGATATAGATATTTCTTCGATTGTTAAAAAATAATTGTTAAAGTACTTTTTAAGATATACTCACAGTAACCAGAACCAGTAACCATATTTTCGAGCTGTATTGCGACTCTCATCACTGAGGACACCGGCTGAGCACCAATGTATGTTCTGTCTACATTTAACAGATGATGGCCAGACCTAATAGGTTCTAGCGTCATAGGGTTTTCTCTTAACCATATTTTAATTGAATTTAGTTTTACATTGTATCGTTGAATTCATTTTTGTCTGTAGCCGTCAGCCATGTTTCGAACAAAACAGACATTACGTTCTACCTAAAATGGTAGAAATTGAAAAAATCAAAATCAATTCTTAGCATTCTTAGGTTTCCAGCTTAAAGAGGTAGCTTCTCAACTATTATGGTTGCTAAGAATTCATCTAAAATGACGGATCTTTCAAGAATATATATTAGATATTTGAAATAATATAAGCGGAGTATATATATATAGTGTATATATTTTACAGTTGTAATAAATCAATAACAACAGCCTTTATACTAAAAGGATGTCATTTAATACCATAAGCGCGAAGTAATGTTTACTTAAACATATTTTAAGTAATAAAATTATTAATATTTTAGGAAATAATCTCCTTGCAAATAGATTAGTACGATGAATATTTATGTGCATTTTATGAAAATTATTTTGGTAAGGATTATCCATTTTATCAATTTTCAATTATGAAACCCCTTGTTAGGTTCGTGTTCCCGAATATGAATTAAAATCAAATCGAGTTTCGGGATTTAAATTTTTATTTCTGAAGGTTGAGGTTTCCGAGATTCAGTAATTGACATTTCAGTTAATTTTACGTGAAGTGCCATGAACACTTGAATGACCGAAGATACAATATTATGTTCTTGCACTGACTCTCGAAAGCATTTGTGTTCCAGATTATTAGTATAATGAAAATACATTTATTTCCAAGAAATTACTCGAATTTGGTCATCTGGGTCTTTTAATTGCTATACAACAAAATAACACGAACGTGACAAGATATAGGAAAACGAGTTTTGTTACGAATACATTTTATTAAACTTTGAATCGCGTTTAATATTAGACGTAAAATTAAGCACAAAACATCGGCTTTAAGTTGTATTCAAAACACCAACTATGTCATAAAATATAAAGATATTATGATCTCCGGATAATATTTCATGTGCCACGTAATATATTAGAAGATCGTACTGGAGGTCGTTTCGATACCGAGGATTAATTCTAGCAATAAGTAATTTAAAGACTATTCTTAAGTAGAGTAAGTGTTAGATGATTAGTAAAATATGCAATATTACACTTATTTCAAGACCACTCCCCCTCCATACCAAAAGTAAGGTACTCTGCCGCCTTTAGTCGTAAGTGATATTTTTTTTTATTTTAGCTATGGATTTAATATTTTGTAATAACTGATATGAAATATCGATAGATTTATTTAATGGCAAGTAGTCAAATTTATAATCGACTCAAAAATTCGATCTAGTAAACTCTATATAGCGACGCTGAAGGAATTTTCTGGCTATATAAAGTATATGGAAAGAAAAAATTAGTGTAGGGACCGGGCACACCACAAAAGTCGAGTAATTTCGACGATTTTGGGATTCAAGTGACGTTATATGGAGTTTGCACTGTATTTTTTTGCTCTTATTTGTCACCACATCAATAAACTAAAATTATATTGTGTACGAAATAGATTCTAAAATTTTGTTGTTCACTTATTATAATGTTAATATTAACATTTGGATAAGGCTTCGTGCGTGGTAGAGTATGTGTAGTAGGTAGAAGATATTTTTTATATTGCACTTTATTGTGTAAACGTTTAAGAATTCAGCAAATAAGATTTTGATATAGATAATAATAGATTCCAAATTTCTTCGTGCAGGGTATTTCGTTGAAATAACGGTCCTTATTCGAAAGAGACTACTGTCTTCATATTTAAATGTAGCACTCCAAACGTGTATTGATATACTATTGTTATAAATTTCAATTACTTTTTGTAGTTGCGCTTAAATTATTATAATATAAAGTTTAGGTAAGGTTTAATATACGCAGCATCTTGCAAATGAACCCTAATAATAATTAATATCTAAATGAACTTTGGTCGTATTTTTACAAGGGCTTTGTTAAATGTAAGAAGAATTGTTTTTAAGTTCTGATAAACATATTTTAGTAATGTCAACATATCAAAGCATAACAAACATTTTCATGAATTACAGTTGTGATCTAAACGCAGTTGTTTCGTAATGTCAAACCAATATCTTATTGTTCTTAGGCTATTATTCAAGACGTTAGTTCTCATGACAATAGGACTGTGAAATTAGAAGAATTCGAACATGTATTTGACACTTTAGGCTCAGATATGTGGGTGTTATTTAAGCATATTGATTGAGTACATATTTGAATATCAAAATAGTAATGGTAATTTCGAAAATAACATCTAATTTTGGGGAAATTTCTTTTACCATCCATGTTGAGGCAAATAAATTATTATGAAATTGTTTTTTTTAATAAGATGGTCGCCAATAAGTAATTACGAAAAAACCAACAATGGCTCAATAGATTTTTGATGTTTGCTACAAATAAAACAATAATCATTTAGTTTTGTTTTTCATTGTCCGATTAGCTGACGTCATTTAAGAACTTGATTTATTTGTTATTAATAACAATTCGATGTTTATTTATAAGCGTGTAACGAATTCTTAAGGGTTCAATAAATCACAGTTGAAATTGTAATTATGATCAATAATTAGTTAACACGAATGAATAATATTAATTCGTTTGCAAAGGCCCGTTTTTGAGTTGTTTTGGTTTGTAAAATAACTGTGTACCAAAAGTGCACATCGTACGGATGGATTCCGAAATTATTACGCAGTTAAAAATTTAGCTTTTATAAATATATTAAGTCTCGATTAATGAATTGACATGGAAAAAATTTGTTTGTAATGGAGAATATATCGTCGTTATAATTTCACGAATTGAAGAACTTTTTAACTAATAAACTATAGTTAAAATTACAATAAGCTCAAACCTTAAATGCGTTATAAGTTATCTTTACCTATCGCAAGGATCTCCAATGGTTGGACAAGTAAAGTTCGTACAAAATTGCACCTAAAACTGCCGGACGCATTTAAGATTTTCGAATATTGTGCAGATACTGATCATGTTCTTTCTTTAATTAATTAAATAATTAATTTAATTTTTCTAATGCGGTCTCAACTCTTGCTTTGCTTACCAATGGTAATAATTATGTATAAATAACGTAGCTCATGATGGACATATTATATGTAATAGGATAAAATTAAATCTGTTTCTTTTATTCACATTTTTTATTCATTTTCTAATATTATAGAGGTAAGTTTTTTTTCTATTTAAACCAACTCATTTAAAATTCTTCCGCCTATAGCAAGCTATTCTTTCAGCGGTTACCTATTCTCAAGGTTATTGTGTAATTAAAAGCCAGTATACTTTTAATACATAACTTTATTTTTCATTTAAAATGTATCAATGTAAATAATGGAAACACTTATACGGAAAGCTAAGCATCTTATAAAAATATCTTTTTTGAACTGCTCTTAACATCGGGCAAGTACATAGACATTGCCTCCAACAAGTATAATTGTGTATATAAAATTCTTTGCGAAGCTAATAATTGGTACACCGTGCCGCATCATATTTTTCCTTTCATATTTATTTAATTTTTGTGTTGGAATGCAAATATACGTCAGAGACAATTTACCAAATTGATTTTCTGCTAAGCCCACACCGCAGTCACTTAAGACCCTGAACACAATAATCTTAATTCTAGCATAATTATTGTGGGGTTTACAGTGTTTAATAGGTGAAGTAAAATCTCCTCTTAATCTTAAATGTTTTCCAATCATTCAGAAATTCAAGATCAAGTATTTAATGTCAAGTATATGGATATGTCCTCAAAATCCAACGAGACCGTAATACTTTTGTCATTATGTCTGAGTAGTGTTTAGAGATTTTAGCCCAACATAAATATTGATTAAATTCATATTTCAACTCATTAAAATTTTGTACTGGAAAACATTAAGATGAAGATTGCTACTGACTGACGAGTGTGTAATTGACATGGCTCATATATTTAGGTCTGTAGAAAACTTGTCAGTTCAAGAAAAAGCGGCGTGGGTGTTCATAGGATGCATTAAGGCAAAGCTTTGTTTTCGGGGATTGTCGGTGATGTGGCGCCACTGGCGCTACGGCTAGCGTCACGAAGCGCTTCGTCGAAGCTCTGGGTCGAATTCGACCTGGACGATACTTTACCCTGGAAATAAGTTTATATTAATGGAAACAACAGCAACGCAACAACCCAGTTATAGACGAAATTACCAATCTTTGTTTTAATTTTTAAAATTATAATATATGCTTATGATTAATATAGAAAGTGTTAAACAATGATAAATTATAGAAAATTTGTTTCAATATTGGCCTATATAGGTTCCAAATTTTTCTGTTGGTGGAAAAAACTTATCTTGCTTTTTTTATCGACTAAAAACGGAAATTGGTTATCAATTTGATGCTTAATATTTTTGTATATACATATCATTGACTAGAGGACTATAGCAATATAATAGAAACGTTAATTTATAAACACTGTATAGACTATCGATGAGGTTTTTTCTTATAAGAAAAAATAAAGACCATTTATATGAACTAACTTAGTCTACTATTGTATGTTGTTACCTATACCAATTTATAACAAGACACAACCTAAATGCGTACCACGTATTTGATCATTATTTTCAAGTTAATATCTTGATATTAAAATCAGATAATTTCAAGTATAACTTTGATTAGTATCGTCTTTATCAAAACAATTCGGAAATATTTATTTTATAACTGTGATAAGAGCGATGAGTCAACCTTAAATGATAGACATATTATGCTTTTACGGAAATGATAACACACAATTTTTGCATGCGCCATATACGTCGATCTTTCTACTTATAAACTATACTGCGTATAAAAAATTACCTTAACATTCTCATAAGCGAACCCAACACGTTCCTCTATCGAGCGGAAGGAATCAGAGTTCCTCATTTGCCCAATTTTTTGCGTGACGCCAGCTGTTAGCCCTCCCAGGATTGAGGTCGTCTTTTCCGCCGTCGATTTTATCACAGATTCAGTTTTTTGGTATCTGAAAATAATTAATTAAGTATATTTTGTATATTGTTATACAACAAAATAACTCCTATTAATAAAATCTCCCTAATATACACATAACGATTAGTTAGGTGTATTAACTACCAAGTCTAATAGTTTTTGTAAATTTCAATAGAAAAATTACTAATACATGATTCATAGATGGTTGTTTGTTGAAATGACTTTAATTGACTACTACGCGCATAAGATAATACAATAATTGTATTTGTATAATCTTGTTATATTTGATTAGATAATAATTGTTAATCCTGTAAGAAATTCGGTTTGTCTAGCGACCAAATTACAGTAGTATTTTCATGAAGGTTAAAGAAGGTTATTTACCAGATGAAGGCGTAATAGCTCCAATCAAAATTGATCTAGAAATAAGGTACGACATAATATGAACTATGTCAAAAGACATCGTTCGGTTTCTAAAATATGAGAATCGGGGTTTACTATATAAATCGATCGAAAATTTATTATATTTGCTTTAAAGATTAAAAATTTAAACATAATATTTGGTTTTGGCACCGACTCTGTGGAGTGGTAGTAAACAAAATTCCGGAAGAAAACAAAATTTGTTATCAACAAGTAAACACCACATTCTTGGTTCCAACTCTTCACACATGCATCACAATGCTATTTATTTTTTCCTTATACTAAGTTAAAATTAACTTACACTTGGCTTTCCTTTACGTTTTTCAATCCTTGATTAACGTCTTCGGTAATCTCTTTCCACACGGTAATACCAAGTTTGCGTTTTAGTTCAGAACTCTGCCGAATCTGAAAAAATATTTTTTTTCTGGCTAAGATGGCTTAGTTAAGTTAGTAAAAGTACTTTCGTTATACAATTTTATTTAAGGGTTTGAGAAAAATATCGTAACCAAAATTTTGTATACCTAATTAGAATATTTTCTAATTTGTAAAAATACTTTTGAGTGACCATTGTGTGTTTTTGCTTTTATTTGACTTTTCTGAACATATGATAACAAAAAAACATTATGCATTACGCAGTAACCTTTGATTATAAAATGAACAAATTTGACCTTATCAAACTTCCATTCCAATGTTAAACTAAAGTCAATACTATTACAATTATGCAAATTCAAACACATAGTTAAGTTTATTATATCGCTGACAATGTACACAATGTTCTAGTTTTGTAATTTATTATTCAGTATGGTAATTTATTATTTTATTTTATTTACAACGATATCTACACAATAATTAATTTTAAAAAAGGTTCTCAGAAACTGCCGTAATTTTTGATTCTTTCGCTTAATACCATAACAGTATTATTGAGAAACATAGGCTATATTTAACGCACAAAAAATACTCTTTGTTATTACTAAGACGAGTAACTTTCATTGTATATATATTTAGTGCTTCTTTAAAATAGTTTTTTTTTTTAATTAATGAAATTTCGAAATAATAGATTGCTATCTACATTTAGAAAGGAGTAAACGCTAAGGTTTCGAAATTGATTTGACCTACGCTAGTTAATGGCAATACATTTTAACTGGGTTATTATATTCTTTATGAATTTTTACTAGCGTTTGTGGTCAGTTAGCGATTATAAAGTGAACGCAGGTATTCAGAGGTCCTTGACCTAGAAGGCAAGGCGCTGTTCAATATATTTTCAGAAACTATGCTTTATCCGTCCTAATAGTCTATAGAATAAAGATTTCATGGTTTATATATTTGTTTCTAATACAAAATCAATGATTGGTTATTAATTTAAAATATAGACTTTTATTTAATGGATTATTGGAAATCTGGAGTTGGTCGTTGATACAAAATGTTTACTTACTTTGCTCTGCAACACGGTGCGCAGCGTAGCAATTTCATCTTCGACCCTTGCAAGTTCCCGACTCCACTCAGCTTTGAGCTGTTCAGCTTGCTCCGGAGTCAGACCAGCAAGCTCGTCCACAATATGAGCGTCTCCGGCGCCTGCGCCGGCCATTGCTTCTTCGGCTGCAGATAAAAAAGCTGTATGAATTTCCATAATCTCCGAACTTTTCAGTCGGAAGCGAGGTTGTTAAGTGTTTATTAAAACCTATATAATTTTAACATTTAACATTTTTTACGACCCGCAATTTTAATTTTTTTTTGTAACACTCAATTTTGGAAACTGAATTCCAAACTACCCAAGCGGCGATGGAGCTCTTATTCTAATTTTGCTTTTCTTATATACCAGATATTTTTAATTAAACAATCATTCATTATAATAAATTGTCGTAAACAATCAAGCAATAAAAACTCGATGTTTAATGATGCAGTAAACATATCAATAAAAAGTGCATTGAATGTCATTATAACGTCTTCGTTCTTCACCAATCATAACAAAAACAAAAGTCATCTTTTAACAAATATGAATTGTAAATATTGCACATTACTTATTCAAGTGTTTCCGTAATGTTACTTGTTTATGTTACACCAGCGAATGTAAATTCACTGTGTTACACCGATGACGATGTTCAGGTTCCACTTAAGAGCATATTGCCAACATAACAGTACAATAATACACACATATTATACGCCACTTATTATTAGATATATCTATAGTATTCCATAAATTACGGTAAAGCCTCCATCACCACACTTGAAACTAAATAATCGTAAGCTTCAAAAGACACATACGGTTTCTAAAATTTGAAGTCATAGCCACAATATGCTCGTAGGAAAACATCGCTTAAGTTTATGTACAAATAACCAGTTTTCGGAACATAAGCCATAACGAGTTTTGCCACTACTCCGACTCGAGTGACGTGAGTCTAATTATGAAAAGCCAACGACACTAAGTCTTCTATATCTGTGGCAAATTTATTAAAAGAATTTTATACAGACCAGAAGGTTTTGTAAGTCTTACTCTGGTTACTAACCTCCAGGTGTAATTCCTAGAAATTTTTTATAATTTGTATGGCTCGAAACTTTAGCAAGATACGGCTTAGTTAAATCTTGAAATGTGACTCTAACTTCACGCATCTTTTTTTTAAATATACGAAGTCGTCGACGACGATTGTCCATATAAAATTCAGTTTCGATGCATAGAGCAGATTCTGTTAGTTCCGGTAAAGAGCGCCATTCCGTCTCCGTATCCTCTTGGGGCCAGTTTACAATATCTTCTAAATTATCTAATTCATCGACGGCGACATCAAAGCTTGGAGTAGAATCATCATCCGGTGGCACAAAGTAAGGATCCTCCATATACTCCAGGCTAGCTGGCTCTGCACTTGTCTCACCACGACCTGCCATTCCATTAGCTATCTACCTCGCCTTCCACAACAATAAACCATATTTTCATTTAATAGTTTAATCTTCAAGGTCCTTAAAGAGTAAACGCACATTGGCAAAAAATAACTATCACTTATTTCGCGATTAACATATTAATCAACACTGAAGCGACCACCAGGTAGGCGTCATATTGATTTTGTTCACTCGATATTAACCGAAAACATAGTAAACATTTCAGTTTTAATAATAAAGCAAACAATATGTTTGCTTTCTTCCGCCACGTTGGGAACCGTTAGCGCAATCGCCCGCGTTCGTCTCGCGCCGCTGCCTGAGTGCTCGTATTTGCCACTTTCACCAAATGCGCGAGTTGTACCTCTACATTTTTTTATTTTAATTTTCATTATCACGACCCTAAGAGGATGATGTTCACGATTAAATTTTTAGGCAGTGAACAACAACAAATTATCATCTACCAGAAAAATTATAAAATTCGTGTAATAATAATACAAAAAAAACCATAAGTTAAAATAAAGTTTATTGACAGTCCTAAATCCGAAGGTGCGCTTGCGCTGGACCACGCAGGCTGCGTCATTAGCACAACAAAAGCTTGCATCATCTGACTACCATTTGTGATTTGGCCAATGTTGCTTGAAATTTTTTACAGTGTAGAAATCACTGTTTCCATTTTAAAAGATTTCTTAACTTCCTTGTTTCAAGGAATTTTTTTTTTAAGGCATAAATATGTTAAATATGAAATGTTTTCTTAAATAGATATATATATATTTGTTTATCTGATAAAATAATAACAACTACAATTTCAAATTATAGCAGATACAGGATTTCGGTGTGTCTCATTCTGTGTACCTTGTAATCCGAGATGCCTATCACTGTTGAACATAACTACTAATTTAGTAGGTAGAGGCATATCTTCACTACTGTAGGTAATGCATCTTTGTCAGGTTATTAGATACAGCTTTTTAATAACATCTGCCATAGAATTTGACAAAAATTCTGACCCTATACAACACTGCCCTACAAGGTATTTACCAGCTGACAAATTTAAGTGTTTCTAAAAGAAAATACACTTTGACTGGATTTAACATTTATATAAATAGTGTTATTTTTTAAATGAGATTCAACCACAATTTTTTAAACTTTATAAATACTTAAATTAAAACACTAGCATAGTTATTTAAAACTAAGTATGTGACAGATTTAAGTTAATTTTAATTTATTTAATATATGTTTTCATTAAATCAATTTGATTAAAACCAGTGCAGTGGCGAAACCTTATAAACATTTATGATACATGTTGACTGGATAGACGGTACAGTACAACAGACCGTCATCTGAATCATCCAGAAATATAGAACTTCTTTATTAGTGTGTGCCACGAAACAACAATGTGAAACATAATATGTAGGCCAAATGATAACGTTATTCGTCGGTACAACATACACAATATTATGGAAAGTTCTATAGAAATTTGCCTATAGACAGTGTTTATAAATGTTGCTTAATCTCGGATCAGTTAAACTCACCAGTCTGGATACCGCTCATCTTTTCAAATAAGAATAAGTTTTCTACAAACGCAAAGGCACGCACGTCCTGCGATTAAAAGAAAGGGTTTATTAGCGTATAATTAAAATTATTAAGGCAATGCCCAATCAGTATTATAAAATTCCCGAGACAAAAATAAAATCAACAGTATGCAAAATGCAAATACAGAAATCGGCAAAAACTTATCAAAATCAGAAAGACAGATTCTTCATTCTTAGCACAGGCCACAGACTATTCAATATTCATGAAAATTAAAACTTTAAAAAACATTCGACTTTTACAGTTGCTGTATCCACAGATTATACAGACTATGCCTAATATCTAACTATCGTATGAAGTCTAGATAAAAGATTTTATTTTTAAAGTAAAAATAATAATTCATATAAAAGTTAACGTTATACAGAAACGTATGAACAACAAGATAAATTACTCTACTTTTGTTTTTTTTTTTTTTTTTTTTTTTATGGCTCTGACACGATTTGTGCATTAGCCAGCGTCAAGTATAGGATTTTTTATAATTCGTGCTTGTCTTTAAAAATTCGACCGTGTCATCCATGTATAGTTTAAGCAGTACCGTACAACCCTCCCAAAGGCCGAGAACAAATTTAAATTAAATTAAAACTTGCCCTCGAACCGGGACTCGAACCCGGTACCACTCACCTAGCTGCCACTTAATAAGACCGCTAGGCTATGAGGCCCCTATTACTCTACTTTCTGTTTGGTTAGTGTATACCGTAGACGGACTGTGGTTCTATACTGTATCTACGGTGTATACGAATTTATTACGCTGTCGCCTGTCACTTGACTTCAGTGACTTAAGCTATTTTGTCATACTCCTATAATCTACGGCTACAATTATTCCAATAACTTCATATCAAAGATATTCCGATCGCTATGAATATATTATATAACTTCTCAATGTCAGCCACTGAGGCCTTCGGGTCAGTCAGTCAGTTAGACAGGTTGAGGATCCTTTAGGTCGGACGGACGGAACGGACAACACCTTTATATATCCACATTATAATTATGTAAGCCATAATTTGCAAACAGATATTACATTTGGTTTATACTTATTAAATATCGGCGTTCCTTAAGGGATATCAAAATTAAATGTGACTATCTGACGTAGAATTGTAAGCTTGGGATACAGATTTATTGCTGGGGGTGACTGGAATGCGAAGCATTCGCACTGGGGCTCTAGATTAATAACTACACGTGAAAGGGAGCTGAAGAAAAGTGTAGATAAACAGTTCTTGACTACTGTCTCAACTCCGCAACCAACACACTGGCCCACAGACCCGAACAGACTGCCAGACGTTCTAGACTTCTTCATCACAACAGGGCTGTCTCGCCTTTTCTTCAATGTTGAGTCATGCCTCGATAGCTCATCTAACCATGTTCCTGTAATATTGACAGTAAGCACCACTATCCTTAAGGAAGAAGCTCGGCAAACATTGTACAACAAATACACAGACTTGGATAGCTTCCGGGAAATAGTTGACACAGAGCTAAGCCAAAAATAGCACTTAAAACAGAAGAGGATATCGAAGAAGCTACAAAGCATTTCACCACAACAGTTCAAGCTGCCTGCTGGAAAACCTCTCCAGAGCGCTTGAATCACAGGCCACGGCAAAATAAGATATCGTTTGAAATAAAAGAACTGATTCTGAACAAAAGAAGACTGCGAAGAGTATGGCACACTAGCAGGCTTTCAGTAGATAAAAGAGCTCTTAACAAAGCAGTCAAGGATCTTAAACTTGCCATAAAAAATGCAAGGGACAAAACTATGGAATGTTATCTAGATTCCTTAACTGCAACAAATGCTACAAACTACTCTCTATGGCGAGCTTGTAAGAACTATAATAGACCGATGGATCCCAAACCACCGTTACGCTTACAGAATAACACTTGGGCAAGGACAAAACAAGAAAAAGCTGACGCCTTCGCTGTTCACTTAGCAAAAGTATTCACGCCTAATGAAGCTGACCCAGACACTGATGATTCCTTCATAGATTCGGTCCTAAGTCAAGACTTCCAGCTCGATTTGCCGATTAGACCTACAACGCCGAAAGAAGTCGTGGCAACAATCTCAAAATTGGAGGACAAATAGGCTCCCGGGTTTGATTTAATAGACAAAAAAGTCTTGAAGGAACTTCCCAAAAAAGCCATAGTTTTTCTAACCATCTTATTTAATGGCGTAATAAGAACTGGACACTTTCCATCGCTGTGGAGAGTCTCACAAGTAATTATGATACCTAAAGTAGGGAAGCCAGTGAACGAACTTAGCTCATACAGGCCGATTAGTTTGCTAACCCTAACGTCAAAACTTTTTGAGTCAGTCCTAAAGCACAGATTATTGGAGGAGATTCATCAAAGAGCCATAATCCCGGACCACCAGTTTGGTTTTCGCCAGCAGCATGGCACAGTGGAACAAGTCCATAGAATCTGCTCTGTAATAAGGAAGGCACTAGAGAGAAAGGAGTACTGCTCCTCTGTCTTCCTAGACGTGCAGCAGGCGTTTGATAGAGTATGGCACAAAGGTCTCTTGTATAAAGTAAAAACTCTTTTACCCTGTACATTCTTCCCCATCTTAAAATCTTATCTAACAGAAAGAATATTTCAAGTAAGAGAAGAAGATTGTACATCGCCATTTCACTCAATCAAAGCTGGTGTACCGCAGGGGTCTGTCCTGGGCCCAGTCTTATATACCATTTACACATGTGATTTACCACAAAGCGAACACGTCACATTAGCCACATTCGCAGACGATACTGCTGTACTGGCATGTAGTAATAGCCCAATAGAAGCTTCAGACTTCCTACAGACTGGATTGCAAGAAATTGAAACCTGGCTTTCGAAGTGGAGGATAAAAAGTAGTGTGACAAAATCTGTTCACGTAACCTTCACTCTCCGTAGAGGAGACTGTCCGCCAGTAACTCTGTGCAATCAACAACTTCCGCAAGAAAACTGTGTAAAATACTTGGGAATACACCTTGATAGGAGACTCGTATGGAAACAACACATACAGAAGAAGAGAGAAGAAATCAACCTGAAATATAGAGGACTCTACTGGCTACTTGGCAGAAATTCCAAACTGTCAGTAGATAATAAGCTACTCATCTACGAAATGCTCTTGAAACCAATTTGGACATACGGGATTCAACTATGGGGTTCGGCGTGTGACTCTAATATAAGTATCATACAAAGGGTTCAAAATAACATCTTGAAACAAATATCCAACTGTCCGTGGTTTATAAAAACATCGGAGATTCATGAGCACCTCAAAATAAGGACTGTCAAAGAGGAGATCAAGACCTGGAGTATAAAATACAGAAAAAGGCTAGAAATGCATCCTAATAAGCTTGCCACGCAACTAACCATACCGGACCTAATAAATAGGCTTAAAAGGCGACAAATCCTAAGTCTTGATAGACACGGTTGAAAGAGAGGAGCAGTCTCGATGGAGATTTTGCTCTGAACGCCTAACAGCTTCCAACACATCTGCTCATAGTCTGACTGATTGCATGATAAAGACTTAAAAAAAAAAATCTGACGTAGAATAAAAAATATAAAGAGAAAAATACATTTCATAAGGGACATATCGAGCCTCTGTATCCGAATGCATGATTGCAATCAACTTAAAACTGAAGCCTGCACCCATATTACCAATTATATTGTTAATAACAGTTTTTCCTGAGGCCTGAATAGTAAAGCGCGGGAAACGTTGGTCGTGGCGGGAGTGTTTTTTCTTGTGAAATTTTTAAGGGTCTGTTTCACAATGTATAGATAAAGTAACAAATAGCTATGTGTTGCATAAATTATTTGGAAGATAAATTGTGCTATCTGTTACTTCATCGGACTCATAGCTTATGATGGGCTTTTTGTGACAAATAGCGCTATTTGACAGTCGTGAAACGCAGCAATAGAGTTTATCCTACCAATAAGTAATAAATAGCTAATTTGGAACTTATGTAGAACTTATCCGTACATTGTGAAACAGACCCTAAATTTAATTTAACTTGTATAAAAGATCAGTTTGTATATATTTGTATGTAGTAATTTAATTTAATAGTTTAGTTTATTCATTTGTGTATATATTCTACAGTATCTGGTAAGTTTAAATACTTTTTCCTCAAGGCCTGGAGTCAGGCGAAAAAATGGACAAGCCCCCCGGATATCGGGGGCTCGCCCCCCGAGGTAGCTTGTAATATTATAATAGAAAATAGATTTTCTAAACTGGACGAGTCCAGTGTAGATACAGATGTGGATCAACGGAATGACCGAAAAATAATGCGACTAGGTAAAATTTGCAAACACTGCAACAAAAGGAAAAAAAAGATTCGATCCGACGCGTCGTCCTCGCCTGGTGCGAGGCGTTCCCGCGGAATGGTCTCCCGAAGAGATATTAGACAACATCTCTCTGCCTGTAGGCAGCGGAGGAATTATAAAAATTAGACGACTAAATTATAAAGTACGTAACAGCAGCCCTCCTGAGTGGAAGCCATCACAGACTATTGTAATAACTTTCGATGGTCAAACCCTACCTAAACATGTATTTGTCTGCTACAATGCCCTGCCCGTGGAACTTTACGCATACCCCACTATTCAGTGCTATTCTTGTTGCCGATTTGGTCATACTAAGTCTAATTGTAACTCTCGGCCCCGCTGTTACAAGTGTGGCCAAGGCCATACTGGGGACACATGCAACATACAAGATGATTCCGCGTCTTGCTGTCTATGTTCTGGTCTACACTTTGCTACAAACAGAAAGTGTCCAGAATATGAACGGCAGACTAAAATTAAATTGTATATGGCTCAGAGATGTGTATCTTACGCAGAAGCAAATAAAGTGTACGATCCAGTTTCAAAATCTTTCGGGGGTCGCTTTAATAAACAGTAGGTAACCTTAACAATAATGAAACTATGGTCTCAATCTCTGATTTATTCCAAGTTTTGACTGAAATTAAATCCATTTCTAACTCTGACAACAACGTAACCGAACAACGCCGCCCAACGATTACTTCCTTAACTCAATTAAAATCCTCTTATGCGTCACGAACGCGAACAAATAATACAGTGGAATTGCAGAAGCGCTATCTGCAATAAAAATGATTTAATCCATTTGCATAATATATTTGAACCATTTGTCTCAACTCTGTCGGAAACATGGCTTCGCCCGGAATTGATTTTTCGAATTCCAGGTTATGTTATTCTCCGACAGGACTGGCCTGACGGCTATGGCGGTGTTGCCATAGTCATTAAAAATAATCTCCCCTATTCCTTATTTCCACTACCCTCATTCGGAGATGACTTATCAGTCATTGCTGCTATTGTAAATAAAATTTGTATAGTGTCTATTTATTTTTCTCGTCCTAATGTAAATATTTTTTCTCATCTTAATCAACTGTTCTCCATCCTTCCAAAGCCATTCTTAGTCCTAGGTGATTTTAATTGCCAACATCAATCCTGGGGAAGCACTTCTTCCAACTATTATGGAGATCAATTATTAGATATTATATATTCTCATTGTATCTGTATTTTAAACACTGGGCTGCCAACCCGTGTTACTGGTCTAAGTGAAGGTGCAAGTGCGCCTGTACTTTCTTTATGTTCACCTGATTTAGCTTCAACTTTGGACTGGCACCCTCTTGCATCTTCGTATGGTAGTGACCACTTTCCACTTGTAATTACTTTTCCTTCACACAAACCTAACGAAACCACTCGCTCTCCTCGTTTTAAATACAGATTAAACAATGCTGATTGGGAATTATTCAACCAACGAGTAGAGCAGAAAACTAGTACTTATTCTCAAGAAGGTGATCAGATCTCCGCCGAAATTCTTTCTCAGGTTTTGATTGAAGCTGCCGATGAATCTTTTTGCACTAAAACTAAGATCCGATCTCAAATTCCTTCGCCTCCCTGGTGGGATCATGAATGTACAGCTGCAATAAAAACAAGAAAACAGGCTGAAAAAAATTACTGTGAGGAGATGTCAGAAGAAAATTTCGAGTTATATTTAGAATCTGCCCGTAGTGCTAAAAAATTGTTTAAGAAAAAGAGATATGATGGTTGGCAATCATTTTGTGCCTCAGCCCAGACGTCAGCCCGTCAGAGGTCTGGCGTAATATTCGTAGATTAAGATCTGCATATAATAATTCTCCCTCTTCTAAATTACCGCTAACCCTACCTGATCAGTTCATGGATCATCTTGCACCCCCTTCTGTACCGGAACAGGGATTTCCTCCATTATCTATTCCTGCTTACATTTACAATGACCAAACTGGATTAAACGCTCCTTTCTCTTTGATCGAACTTAAAGGTGTACTTAATAACGTCAAAGACTCTACTCCAGGAGAAGATGGATTTCCATATTCTTTTTTGAAAAACCTTTAGGACCGTGTGCTGATGCTGTACTTAAATATTTTCTATTATGATTTCTGGGTGCATTCCCAAGTCTTGGATCACTCAATCTATTATCCCTATTTTAAAATACAATAAACCAGCCGATGATCCTTCTTCTCACAGACCTATTGTCCTTTCTTCTGTTTTAATGAAAACAGCAGAACACCTAGTTAAAATCCGTTTAGAATGGTTTTTAGATAGTAAAAATCTATTAGCAACGTCACAATTCAGTTTTAGGAAAAGTAGAAGCACAATGGATAGCTTAGGTATATTCACTACGGACATAAGATTAGCTTTTTCAAACAACGAGTCGATAGTAGCTACTTTCTTATTTAAAGCAGGTAGTATGTCCGACCCCAGTAACTTTAGACCAATTTCCGTACTACCTACTTGTAGTAAAATATTTGAAAAAATTATATTAAATCAACTGGTAAGTCATTTTAACGTAAACAAATTATTACATAATAATCAGTTCGGTTTTACCAAGGGTCGCTCGACAGCCGATGCCGGTGTTGAGTTATATAGATATATAGTTAAGGCTTGGGAGGAGTCGCATGACGCTTTAGGTGTTTTCTGCGACTTATCCAAAGCATTTGATTGTGTCCAACACGAGACCTTAATCGGGAAACTCCGCCACTATGGCATCAAGAATACCGCACTGAATCTTCTGACTTCCTATTTACACGGAAGAACTCAGAAGGTTGAAGTGAATGGTAAGAGGTCCTCTGGGTCGGCAGTAGATATGGGGGTACCACAGGGCTCAATTCTTGGCCCTTTCCTCTTTCTTGTTTATATAAATGATCTACCTTTCATGGTAGAGAGAAAACATCAGATAGTTTTGTTTGCTGATGACACGTCCTTGATTTTGAAAATCAAACGACAAATAACAAATTTTGACGATGTGAACAATGCTCTGTCTTCGATTGTCCATTGGTTTAGTATGAATAACCTTCTACTTAATGCAAAAAAGACAAAATGCATTAAATTTTGTGCAAAAAATGCAAGGGTTATGGATACTAGACCAATTATAAACGGTGAGGAATTGAATCTGGATGATACAACTGTATTTCTCGGAATCACCATGGATTCAAAACTTCAGTGGTCCCCTCATATTAACGGATTGGCGAAGAGACTTAGTTCTGCAGCCTACGCGGTTAAAAAAATTCGCTCACTAACTGATGTCGATACAGCTAGACTTGTTTATTTTAGTTACTTTCATAGCTTAATGACTTATGGCTTATTATTATGGGGTCATGCTGCTGATGTCGAAACTATTTTCATCCTGCAGAAGAGGGCTATTCGTGCAATCTATAATTTAAAATGTAGGGAATCTCTTAGAGATAAATTCAAGGAAATTAATATACTTGCCTTTCCCTCGCAATATATTTATGAAAATATTATGTATGTATACAAAAATAGTGATAAGTTTACTAGAATAGAACATACGCACAATGTTAATACACGGAACAAACGCAGGCTGCAATTTCCCCCGTACTAGACTATCTAAAGTTAGTAATTCTTTTTTTTGGAAAGGGATACTCTTCTTTAATAAAATCCCAGAGGCTCTTTTATCACTGCCTTTCAATAAATTTAAGAAATGTATTAAAGAAAAGCTGTGTAAAAAGGCTTACTATAAAGTCAACGATTATCTAGTTGATAAAAGGGCCTGGGACTAGTGCTAGACAGGCTACTTCTAATTAATTTGCGATATTTGTTTTAAATAAGTGTTGTTTGATGATTTGCTGTTTTAAAAGAGTACCGAGAGTTTTTTACGCCGGCTTTTTCTCTCGGCCTACACCCTCTGTCTTCTTTGCCGATGAGTAGGGATGCCTTCAAATTTAATGACGTGGAATAAGTGATACATGTATCTTATGTTCCATAATAAACATATTTTATTTTATTTTATCTTAGATATAAGCTCAGCTTATGACAATGTTCTTATATCGGTTCTTAGGGGAAAATTTGCGTTGCTTAAATGTACCACCTATTCTGTCAAATTTTACTATCAATATGCTCAGTGAAAGATACATTAATTTATTTATCGAAGATGTCAAACTATCCCGGACTGTGTGGAAAGGATTACCACAGGGTTCTGTGCTCAGTCCTTTGCTCTATAACGTCTATACATATGATTTAGAAACATCATTGCAGGCATCAGCAAACGTACTACAATATGCAGACGATCTTCTTATATACAAATCGGGGAAATCGATTGAAAATAATTGCCAAACTCTAACATCTTCCCTTTCATTTTTAAAATCATGGCTAAATTCGAATGGTTTAGACTTATCTGTATCCAAGAGTAGGGTTGTGTTGTTTTCCAGAATGCGTAGGCCTCTCCCGGTCCAGGTAAAGTTCAACAGTGTTTTGATTCCTACGACTAATGACGTCAAATTCTTAGGAGTAGTTCTAGATTCCAAGCTTACCGGTGTACCCCATTGTGAATATGGAACTGCAAGATGTGAACGTAATTTGAATATTCTTAGATGCTTATCGGGCATCTGGTGGGGAGCGCATTCACACTCCTTAAAACTGATTTACAACGCCATAATCAGAAGTGTAATGGATTACGGTACTTTCCTATTGGAACCAGGAATCTGGTTTTAAAAAAATGGATAGTATTCAGGCTAAAGCAATGAGAATAGTCCTAGGAGCTATGAAGTCAAGTCCAATCAACTGTATGAGAGTCGAGTGTGTAGAGCCTCCATTAAGCTTACGACGGCAATTTCTGTCTGATAAATTCCTATTCCGTTGTGTCCAATTCAGTAACCATATCCTAACACCTAAACTGACTTGCCTGGCATCTTTAATCCCCAATTGTAGTTATTGGAAAAACAAACGCCCACCATGTTTGGTTGAAAGTTACAGAAGATTTACTTCTTTTGAGGCTCCTACTCACCAAGCGACTTCTAATCCATTGTTCAAATATAGTTATGATTCTCTTGTAATCTCTCCTGATATACATACTAGCACAGGTCTTGTGAAAATTGAGCAAAACCAAAAGTTAATATTTAACTATATTGTTGACACCAAGTGGCCACAATGGCATCGAATATTTACAGATGTATCTAAGCGTTCCAAAGATGGATGTGTAGGTGTTGGTGTACTGCACTCTAATTACAATATTGTTCAAAAAACTAAACTCCCTCCTGAACCCTCCGTGTTCACTGGCGAATGTATTGGCCTTGTTAAAGCCATAGAATACATCCTACTAAAACTTCAAAAAACTGTAATTTTCACAGATTCACTGAGTTCTTTAAATGCCCTAGCCCGGTTCCCATTTGGCTCACATTATCAATTCCCTGTCATTTCCGAAATTAGAAACCTGCTATTAAAATGTATAAAAGAAAACTAATCCGTATCGTTTGCATGGGTTCCTGGTCACTGTGGAATATCTGGAAACGAGAAAGCTGATCGTTTAGCCAATGAGGCGGTGGAGAGTGGAGATGTAGACATTTTTATAAACTATGCGCATGACTTGATGTCTCTTTCAGGGATTTATCTCAGGAATTCCTGGACTGAATCCTGGGCTCAAGATAGTTCTAAAGGTCGCCATTATCGTACTATTCAACCTTCTATACCCAGTAAGCCCTGGTTTTGGAGACTGAGATTCGACTGCGATATAGATATGCGACTGGGACACGTCTGCACCCCATCTCATCTTACTAAGTTAAATATTAATGACAGCCCTACGTGCGATTGCGGATATGATGTAGGTGATTTAAATCACATCATGTTTGTTTGTCCTCGACGCGACCGGTCGGCTCTTCTCGAAGGTCTCATTTCCCTTCAAATTCCTTTCCCTTCATCAATATCATGTTTACTTTCAACATTGGACCCACATGTATATAAACTTTTAGCAGCTTTTATCTTAAGTAATAATATAAAAATTTAGACAATATGAACGTAAATATATGTAAATATGTTTTCTTACACTCCTTTTTTATGTAGATTTATAAAAATTGATCTTATATTTTATAGATTAATTACTTTCTATTCCTGAATTCCTTTCCAGCCGATAATTTTATGTTTTTACCCGTTTCCCTGTTTTTGACCCTGGGCCACAATGCACAAACCGTGCGGTCCATAAAAAAAAAACAGTAAACTTTTCGACACGAACTGTCATTTCCATACAAATTAAGTTTTCGACTTTCTACATACACTACTGTTAAGGCATCTTGACTAAGGCCCCTGACAACTACTTTAATATGTATATTATACAACTTAAATATCAAACATCATTATGTAAAACCGGTCTTAGGGTAAACTGGAGCAATATTAAAAACCAAGTAGGTATTAGAGCTAAGTACGACTCCCATGTATAAAAAAGTTATGCATTGTTCCTGTTCCTGATTCAAAATCGGAGATTATCCTTTCAGTGCAAGTAAATTAAAAGTCTAATTAGAATTAATTTTTTATATCGTATAACTTAATATTAACTTCAATACACTCAATAAACAACTATAAATAGCATGTCTAACGCAAGAACTTATCAGTACCAATCTAGTGGATATTATGAAAAAAGTATTTTTTTTTTATAAAAACGCAAAATAAATTATAACTCTGCAGTTGAGTTTAAGGACCTCCCGTAGAACAATTTTTTGAACAATCCCCTAGTTGCGTTTGATCCACGGCTTTTTGGCCACCCTGTATAGTTTAAATCCATAGTAGACTACTTGTTTTGAAGATTTTAAGACTCTACTTTTTTTTAATAATATGGTTTGTTAAGACTCAAGTAGAGACTTTTTGAAGTGAAACATGAGGGTAAATTTTTTTCGGATGAAACGCAATAATAATAATAATATTAGCGGCGCGTTATGAAAAATTGATGAGAGTGAAATTTTACGATGCGCGCGCACCGTGACACAAAATTAACAGAATGAAGTTAGTGGCGCATGTTGGCACGCACGCTGCCACTGTTCTCTGTGTATTTATATTTATAATATTTATCCACATGCTTTGAGTTACTACATTTAAAACACAAGTTTTCATTTTGTTTTTATTATGCAAGTGCGAATTTTATATGTGCGTCTGAATTATAATCAGAAGTGATTTAAATTGAATATTTAAATCAATACTAATTAATATTAGAAAATAATAATAAATATTTATTTATTTAATTTTTCAAATGTAAACTGAACTTTATTGACTATAATGACTCCTTTTCCAGTGTTTGATTATTTAATTGTAATTAATTATTTGCAGGGAATCAAAAACTATTTTAATTATTGCCAAAGAAGTATAACTTCTTACGCCCGTACATAAGTACACGCACCCTTTTTATTTATTTATTTATTTATTTAGTTATAAAGCCCACAACATCACACACAGTCATAAGTCCACCAACTATTTCACAAAATCCCACATCTAAAATGTGTGACAGTTAATGCAAGCATAAGTTTCTCAGTAAAAAAAATCAAATAGAAATTAAAAAAAAAACACAACTAAAACACACACGACAATGCAAGCACACATTAAAATAAAATCAATTTTTTAACATAAACATAAAATAAAATAAAATTTTCAACAACTATGTGCAGAAAAAAAAAGAAAAATCATCAGAAAAAAAAGAAATTAGGTTCTAGAAAGGCACCCCACAATGCTTTCTCTAAAACCGATCAGCCCACTACCGAATATATCCAGCTCTGGATACGCTGTGTTCAGTTTGTTGAAATCGCGAAGAATTCGAACGAGAGGTGCCTGAACTACTAGGTTGGTTTTGGCAGATGGAATTTGGAATATATTGTTAATTTTAAACCTAGGGAATGAGTAAGGGACGACAAATTTGATTTCCTGTAAAAGGTCACTGTTCTGTAAATGGTTGTTGAGCAATTTATACAATTTTTTATTTTTTTTTATTCGTGGCGTATATAACGAGCAAGTAGAAACTCGATCTTTTTTTTTATATTATGGCAATAGTTTTCACTTTATGCCAGTTTCAAGTAAAAAAACTCGATCTTCTAGAGACTCGATCTGTACCATAGACTATAGTGAAAAGAATCAAATCACAATTTCTTTGGCGTCGGGACGTGACGACCCCATCGCCCACTGGTGAAATAACCTGTGACAGAGGTTATTTCATCAGCGCAATCAGTTAACCCCTTCCTAGTGGGAGTGCCATGCTGTTGCCTTCGGGCTTCAGCCTAATGGGCAGGCACGACCGGGGCAGTACCACTGTCTCTTAGAAATCCGGCGTGAAGTGAGGCAATAGGTTCGCCTTATTGTACTCGCGTTTCGTACGGTGAGGGAGACTCCCGGAGCCCATCCCCCCCCCATATGAAATATGAAGGTGCAGAACAAACAGAATCTACCCCAGGGGGGTACCACACGCGCTCGCGGTGGAGAATCCCCCTCTGGGCGTCCAACACCGGGACACTCAGCACCCGGTGGTGGACGCACAGGCTGCCCTTCGTATTCTGGGGGGCAATTCTGCGCTCAACAAAAACAGTCATCGTTCTCGGGGCAAACGGAGCAATTCAACAAAGGCACCCCCGTCCACGCTCGCCGTGGACTTCACAAATGTTAGGGGGCTCAATTCCAATATCAACGCAGTCCACTACCATTTAGAGACTGCGAAGCCGGCCTTGCTCTTTCTTACCGAGACTCAGATTTCCTCCCCGGCTGATACTTCCTACCTCTCCTACCCGGGGTACAAATTGGAACATTCATTTGTGCCGCGGGCGGGAGTTTGCGTGTACGTCAGGGAGGATATCTGTTCTCGTCGCCTCGGGACGCTTGAAGGAAGGGACCTATCTAACCTCTGGCTGCGCGTAGACTGCGATGACCATCCGCGATTCTACGCATGCCTGTATAGGTCCCATAGCGGAAATACCGAAACTGACCGACTCATTGAGCACATCCAAATGGCTACAGATTCCCTGCTCGAAAGGGTTCCTACCGCTGAAATCGTGATACTTGGCGATTTTAACGCCCACCATGCCGATTGGCTCGGCTCTGAAACCACCGATCACGCGGGAAGATCCTTTCACGACTTTGCTTTAGCCTACGACCTGACACAAATGGTCCCTGCGATTACGCGAATACCAGATGTGGATGGTCATAAACCCTCTTTGTTGGACCTTCTGCTGACTTCACATCCGGAGAACTATCAAGTCTCTGTTGACCCGCCATTGGGTTCATCGGATCATTGTGTGGTCCGGAGTACTGTGCCATCTACGCGCCCTTCACGGCCCCGCTTTATGGGTTGTCGCCGTATTTGGCACTATAAGTCAGCAGATTGGGACGGGATGCGGTCTTTCTTTGCGTCCTACCCTTGGGGGCCTATGTGCTTTTCGCCGGAAGCTCCAGATTCCGTCGCCGCCTCTGTCGCCGAAGTGGTTCTGCAGGGCATGGAACTCTTTATTCCATTTTCTGCGGTGCCGATCGGTGGCAAGTCTCAGCCCTGGTTTAAACGTTCTTGCAAGGCGGCCTCGCGTCGAAAGCGAGAATGCTTTAAGGCATGGGCGGAAGCGGCGAAATCTCGTGATGCCAATACCAGCGAACTTAAAACAGCATATAACTCAGCCTCCAGGTCCTTCAAACGGGAAATCACTAAGGCAAAGTCAGAACACATTGCCAGATTTGGCGAGAGATTGGCCCAGCTCCCTTCAGGGACTCGAGCCTTCTGGTCTCTCGCCAAAGCTGTCCAAGGGAATTTTTGTCAGCCCGCCATTCCGCCACTGCACAGGGAGGATGACTCTCTGGCCCACACTGCGAAGGAGAAGGCCGACCTTTTGGGCTGTCTCTTCGCGTCCAACTCGACTTTGGATGACCGAGGAAGATCACCACCGACCATTTCGCGGTGTGATTCTTCGATGCCGGAAATCACATTCCGGCAACGTGCTGTCCGCAAAGCACTATCTTCCTTGGACATTCATAAGTCGAGCGGGCCGGATGGTATCCCCCCAATTGTGCTGCGTACTTGTGCTCCTGAGTTGGCTCCGGTCTTAACGCGCCTTTTCCGGTACCTGTACTCGCTCGGCACTGTCCCGAAGTGCTGGAAGACCGCTTCGATACATCCGATCCCTAAAAAAGGCGATCGCTCTGATCCGTCCAACTATCGCCCAATAGCTATAACCTCCTTGTTCTCCAAAATAATGGAAACCATTATTAATTGCCAGCTCTTGTGGTATCTAGAGGGCCACCAGTTGATTAGCGATTCTCAGTACGGCTTTCGTCGTGGTCGCTCAGCTGGTGACCTCCTTGTATACCTTACCCATAGGTGGGCAGAGGCAATTGAGTCCAAGGGGGAGGCGCTGGCGGTAAGTTTGGACATAGCGAAAGCCTTCGATCGGGTGTGGCACAGAGCACTGCTCTCGAAGCTTCCAGCCTATGGGCTTCCCGAGAAATTATGCGATTGGATCTCCAGCTTTCTGGCCGATCGGAGCATCAAGGTCGTCATCGACGGAGCATGTTCCGACCTTAAACCTGTGAACGCTGGGGTCCCACAAGGCTGTGTTCTATCCCCGACCCTATTTCTTCTGCATATCAATGATATGTTGCAACTTAGCAACATTCATTGCTATGCGGATGACAGCACTGGGGATACTTTTTACACTGGCCGGGCAGGTATTTCTCGGGCAGTTGTTGATGAGTACCGGAACAAACTTGTGTCTGAAGTCGAAACTCTACTACGTGGAGTCTCAGACTGGGGCAGACAAAACCTAGTCCAATTTAACCCCAAGAAGACACAAGTTTGCGCGTTTTCCGCTAAAAAAACACCCTTTGTCGCTACTCCTCTTTTCGAAAACACTCTTCTTAAAGCCACAGCCAGCATTGGAATACTTGGCGTTGACATATCGAACGACGTTCAGTTTCGCGGTCACTTGGAGGGAAAGGCTAAATTAGCCTCCAAAAAGCTTGGTGTGCTCAGCAAGGCGAGGCGGTACTTCACTCCGGGCCACCGCATGCAACTATATAAAGCGCAAATTCGGCCCCACATGGAGTACTGCTCTCACCTCTGGGCGGGGGCTCCCCAGTACCAGCTCCTTCCACTTGACCGTATACAACGCAGAGCGGTTCGAATCGTCGACGACCAATCCCTCTCCGAGCGGCTTGATCCTTTGGCGTTGCGTAGAGATGTGGGGTCACTCTGCATCTTCTACCGCATTTACCATGGAGAGTGTTCAGAGGAGTTGTTCGGATTAATACCTGCAGCTGAGTTTCATCATCGGACGTCGAGACAGAATACGAAATTCCACCCGTATCACCTCGACGTCCGCCGTTCCACAACTGAGCGTTTTTCAAGGCAGTTTTTGCCGCGCACCACCACTATGTGGAATCAGCTGCCCACTGAAGTATTTCCGAACCAATTCGACTTAGGGTCCTTCAAGAAAAGAGCGTACCAATTCTTAAAAGGCCGGCAACGCACTCGCGAGCCCTCTGGCATTGAGAGTGTCCATGGGCGGCGGTGTCACTTAACATCAGGTGTGCCTCCTGCCCGTTTGCCCCCGTTCTATAAAAAAAAAGAATCAAATCACAAGTATTTTAATTTTTATTCTATGAATTGTGATTATATTTTAAAATATTTTGTCCAGTCATTACCATTTACCAGAGTACAATAATTGTCTTTCAGATTTTTAATCCTATTCTACAATTTAGTTCAATTGGTGTTCCGAGAGTCAAAAATAGTAAGTGGATTCTTAAAATAAGACGTATCCTCGCGAAGGCTTGAAATTCTGTACCAATTGTCTAACCTAGAATTTTATAGTTAATGTTACTTTGTTTTACAATTTACAGCAAAACAATGTCTGCTACGGCTTTATTCGGTAATACTTCGGGACTTGGTGGTAGTTCAGGAGGTAATAAACATTTAGTCGAATTCCGTGCTGGGAGGATGACACTGAAAGGACGTATGGTACACCCAGACAAGAGGAAAGGGCTTTTATATGTGTACCAAGGAGAGGATTCCTTAATGCACTTCTGTTGGAAAGATCGTTCAACTGGAGAAGTAGAAGATGATCTTTTAATTTTTCCTGATGATTGTGAATTTGTACGAGTTACTGAATGTACAACAGGAAGAGTCTATGTACTTAAATTCAAGTCTTTTGCCAAAAAGTACTTCTTTTGGATGCAGGTATAATATTTTAACTTCATCATTAATAGTAGTAATATTAACTGGTATGTATAAATAGTACTTTTTTATTCAAATATAAAATGTGTATTTATTTCATTAGGAGCCAAAAACTGATAAGGATGATGAATTATGCCGCCGTATTAATGAGGCCTTAAACAACCCACCTACTTCTGGGGGAAGAGGTGGAAGTGGCAGTGGGGCTCAGGATGGAGAGCTTCAGAATTTGCTCAACAACATGTCCCAACAACAGTTGATGCAGTTGTTTGGTGGTGTTGGCCAGATTGGTGGACTGTCGTCATTGCTTGGAACTATGGGGTTTGTTATTAAATTATCATGGTATGCTTGAGATTTAAAAAATATTTTTACATAAGATAGTGGTAATTTCAGAAGTAATCTGTTAATATAATTATACAAATTCCAAAATAAAATCGATGTGCAATTTACAAAGCATGTATTACTTCATAGTTCATAGTATGAGATATCAAAAGTGAATTCTACAATTCTACATAACCATTGGCATAATACTTTTCTCTTAGACAGGATAAAATACTTACCACACTGATGTCTCTTAGTCTACCTTATTGTATTCTAGGTTATTAGAACAACTATATTCCAGATTTAAATGTGGAACCTACTTAGATTACAAGCCCATGGAAAAAATTTACCTGTGAAATGAACCAACGTGAATGAATAACACTTAGAAGGCTCATTTGTACCTGAGAAATTCCATTCACTTACATATTCACCTGTACCGCTCAGATATGACGGCATAGTGCTCAGAGTTATTTTCTGATATAGTAACAGCCTTCCAAACATTATTCACATTGGTTTATTTCACAGGTAAATTTTTTTCATGGGCTTGTAGTCTAAATTGACTTATGTTCTAAATATATAAAATAGTTCTAATATGATAAATCTGTTTTAAAACATTTTAACCATTTGCCTATAAGATTCTGTTTTTACTGTTCTAAGAAAAAATATCAGAAGACTAATGAAGACATCTACAGTGTACAAATAGATAGATGAAGAAACCGACTCAGTTTCCTCAAAAATAAAATCAAATTTAATTACAGATTGAAATAGCTCTATATCTTGACTACTAATCTACTGTTTCAAGTTATGTGATAACCTAGAGTTAAATATTACAAGATATCATAATAGATGGAAAGGATCTTGGAATGGTATTTAGTTACAGAGTTTTTCTTGACAATCAATCAATTGAATGCCTTAAATAAATTTGAACATTGCAGGAATAATAGCAGCAGCAACAGTGGCAACTCAAGCAGCCGTCCAACTACTGGAAGCAACAGTAGCTCTCGTGGGGGTAGTGCCCCGCGGACAACTGCTACTACGGAAGCACCTGCTGCTAGGACTCCAGCCCGAGCAAGAGATGTACCTGCTCCAACTGCCACACCACCCAATACTGCTACTGCCACTCAGCCACAAAGTAAATTTATAAACATATACATTATACATACTACTTCAAGATTTTGTCAGTATAGCTACAATACATTTGTATTGTCTAATTTAATTTGTATGATAATGGCGCTTCATCACCAACAACGCAACATCAGCTTCATATAATATCTAAATGAAACTTTATAGCTGCAGAGATAAATGTTTACTTATATAGAACAACCTATAGCTCTTATGACAATATAAAATAAAAGTTACTTAAAAAATCATCATTTAACCATGAAAATTATTGATTGACATTATTATTTCATAATCAGTATTTATGTTCTATGATTGCTGTGGCAGTGATTTAGCATGGTAAATGGACACAATAGATTCTCATCTATTACAGTTAATTGTTGCATTGTTTTTTCTAATAAGGTGCATAAATTGATTAGACTGGATTTAGCTGCTTATATATATTATAAATCTGAGCGTCTGAGAATCTTTATTTATATCTTAACCGCATATAATCTACAAATTATTGTTTTTTGTTAAAAATGTGATTTGAGATATTCCTTACTAACAATATGTCTTGAGATCTTCATTCATTCATTTTCCAGGGGACCATAGTAACGAAAATGGAATATGTGGAATTAGAAAGAACTTGTTGAATTAAAAAATCCTTTCTAATATTTAATTAATTATTCCTTTATTTATTAATTATTACTATTACTTTACTTAACTAAACACAAATTATTAATAAAACACAGTGGTGATAGAGATTAATATCTAACTCTAACACCAATGTCAAAAGTGCGCATTTAATAATTAATAATTTTATTCAGAATAAAAATTATAAATATTTTAAGGTGGTCAAGTGTTCCTATCGGACTTGCAACGCTACTTCTCCGGTGTAGGCACCGCGCCAGAGGGCGAAGCCGCCGGCTCGGGCGCCGCGCGGGTGGACCTGGCAGCTGCCCTAAGTACACCTGAAGTGGTGACATCGGCCAGTGAGCCGAACAACGCGCAACGCCTCGCGCCTCATTTGCCTCAGACAGTGCCACAGGACGATGTAAGGACCACCCTGCTCTCACCGCAATTCGCTCAGGTGAAACCCCACGTGTTGCGATCCCGCCCTAACAGGCCAAACGCTTGAGCGCTACACGCATGCCTCGGGGTCGGCCTTCACCTGCTTTAACCTGCTTTGATGATATTGTTTAATAAGAAAAAAATACACTTGTAACTTTGGACTTAAAAATAATTAATTATTTATTGATTAAGGTGATTACAGATTTACGGACATATTTCAAAACGTGAATCATGCTTGAATGTAGGTTTGAGACCTGTTAATCCATTTTTATGTTATATTTTCGACGAGAAAAGTCGATTGTTACTTCAAAATCATAACGTAATGTGGGCTTAAAATATTATAAAACCTTATATCATCAAATGAGATTACAGCATATCCATTTGCTAAGTCCTTGTTTTCATTTTGTTGTGCATGCCCTGTGTTACTCCTTCCATTTCTAATTATTTAACTGGATCTCGGCCAATGTTTAAAAGGGAAGTACGTTTTTTTATGATGGTTATTGCATGTTTTTTGTTTTTTCAAAGGTAATATTAATAATACAGATTTGCTACAGAGATAATTAAAACTCATTTTGCTTGTATACCTTGATGTTAAAACTTTCGTTTAATAGAAGTCGGGTGTGTATTTCATAGTGAAGTACATATATATATATATATATATATATATATATATTTTACAGGCTGCTAATCAATTTTCGTCGGCGCTTTCTTCTGGACAAATGGGACCGGTTATTTCTCAGTTTGGTTTGCCGTCTGAAGTGACATCTGCGGCAAATACTGGTGACGTGCAAGCTTTCTTCAAGGCTCTCGAAAATTCCTCTAATTCGGATAGTGCCAAGAGTCAAGAAGATGATAAAAAGAAGGACAAGCCGCAAGACAAGAATGATAAGAAGGACGGCGATGCTGGCATGTCATTAGACTAATTCAATATTATATTTTTTATCATGACTATTGTATTGTGTCATTATTTTGAATTATCTATTTGTATTTAGGGCGCCATGTCGTACTTTTAAATACGTTTGAAGTATGTTCTTTAATAAATTGTATGTCTAATTTATTATTTCCTTTCACAACGCGCTATTCGACCTCAATGTACCCAATGTATTATGTAGTGTGACAAAAATATTAGAAGCCCAAATAAATAAAAAATCGAAAAACCTTAATAAAGCGAAAGAAAACTGGCCGTTATTTAAAAAATAGTTAAATAAAGTGTGGAGTGATGGTGGTTAGGTACCGCAGTGACGCCGCGGGGCGGGGAGCGCTGGGGAATCCTGGCGCCAGACTGGCATAGCCGTCTGTCCCCGCGCGCCGCGCACCGACCCACTCGAAATAGATGCGGTGATTTACGCCTCCGATGTATGAGTAAATACTAAATATGCTCGCTCGCCTGCCTTGGCATGTCCGCCCGCCCGCGCACCCCGCGACCCTCTCTCCCCTCGCGATTGTAGAACGCGAAGTAGGTAGTTATCACGAAACGCGACCACGTCCAATATTTTGCACGCGTGCTGAATGACGTAGCGAATATTTTACATTCAGAGAGAAACGGCATCGGTCGCTCTCAAGGTGATCTCTGTTAATTCTCCTATAATGACTGCTGTTAATGGACTCGGATAGAGGCATTAACTCAATTTGCTAACTGGTAATATTGGATAATAATAGATCTACTTAGCTCAAGTTGATATTATTCAGTTGAAGTAGGTTTCTTAGTTTATAATGTCAAACAAAATCAGCTTTAAAAAGAATGTTTGTGACGTACCTATTTAAATTTAACATTCAATTTATTTAGTACAAATATGTCGACGTATACCATACAGCTAACATTGTTTATTTTACAATTGTTAAAATTTTAGTATTTATTAATATTTTGTTGAATTCAATTTATCACTTGTCCCATATCTCAAAATATCTTTGTTAGTATCTATTTTATGATAAAGCCTATATATCTTAAGGATAAGGCGTTCCAAAGATATAAAGATTGGTATATTTTAAATAAAAGCTTGACATGCTTATATAGCTTTAAACGGAAAAATATGTATTATGCGGCGAGATGGTTCATTAGAACCGCGAGAGTAGAAAAGAAAGGAAACAAAAAGTAGATACCGCCTGGCGACCGGTCTCTCTGGTTCTTGTATTGCATCGGTTGCCCTTTCCTCTTCCATTCATTATATTACAATTTTGAATTAAAGCTGCCCTACGTGTACTTAAATGAAAGCTCCAACTTAGAAGAAAAAACGCTTTATCAAATTATCTCGCGTTATCACAACTATAATATAATTGTATTGAATATACACAATAAAACTAGCTCTTATGAAATATGTACTTATAATGGAGTTCATTGTTGGAGATACAGCTTAAACGAATAAAATAATATAAATCTTAGTATGATTTTTCAATCGCTATTGAAAAATTATACCATATAAGGTAAGAATAATATCGTAAGTATAATTATCACGGTGTGATAAGTACATAAAAAAATCTTATCATAATAATTAACATCACTTCAAATATCAAACGGTATAAAAATAATTGTTATCACAAATATATCAAATTATTATTTTGATTAATTTGGGGCATTTGATTTTAAAAACTTATGGCTTAAACCTAATAATATAATGCGAAGTAAAACCAAAGATAGGTAAAAATATGATTATAATGTTATACTTACTCTTTCGTCTCTTTTTATCAACAGTGTGTACGCTATGATGAAAAGAGACAGTTTAATCATATTATGAATAAGATAATAATAATACACTCTATGTCTCTGTGAAAATGTCTTTACGCCGCAATCAAATTATATAATAGCTCAGTGTATTAGTTAAGATAATAATAAATCAGTGGCGCTACAACCTCTAGGTCTTGGCCTCAGATTCCTGAATCTGTTGCTGATCACCTACTTGCCTGTTAGATTTAAATATGTTGAATCTAACAGGCAAGTAGGTGATCAGCCTCCAGTGCCTGACACACGCCGTCGACTTTTTGGGTCTAAGGCAAGCCGGTTTCCTCACGATGCTTTCCTTCACAGTTCGAGCAAATGTTAAATGCGCACATAGGAAGAAAGTCCATTGGTGCACAGCCGGGGATAGAACCCACTAGGCCAACACTGCTCTTAGTTAAAATACTGTACTAAAATTAACTTTTCTGTTCCTAAACCTCTATAATATTAATTATGCTGATATAATACTGTTTTAAAGAAACTTCGTTAAATATATGCGATTGAATACTTAATAAACATTAGTCAACTACCTACTTACTACACAATTTATTTTTTGCGTTTCGCTTAATGCGAACACTTTTTCGCAAGACTAATATTATGCAGCGATTTTGCTATGTACGTTTTATTAAAAAAACGGTAGAAGTGTTTTATTACAATTTACAATGAACAAATAAACTTGTTACTCTATTGAAACCTTTGGCTTTCTTATAAAATAATGTAATATTTAGATCATCAAACTGGTTGTCAGTGATACTTTTAAGTAGATTCTGTACTAGAATGTCATTATCAGATATAGCTATCATATAAGCATAATCCAAACATTCTGGCAAAGAACATAATTACAGGTGCAGGTGCTAACGGGTGCACCAGATAAGGCAGTGTTCTATAAATAAAGAAAGAAATTATTTTATTGCAATCATTAATATTTTTATGACTAATTGTAATGTGAAAAAAAAACCAGATTGATTGCAAGTTGTATTTAGCTTACGAGAAGCTTACTTGACCTACCACTATTAGTTTAATTTAATTCTTCTATATCGTGAATTGTAAACGTATTGCTAAATTTTTAAAAACCTTGTATCACGTTGTTTAAAGTTGTACTCCCCAGGTACCTAATTGTCACAGGGATAACTTCACCAGTTACCACTAAGCTAATACATATAACTTTAATTATAGTCAAGCTGTTTGTTAGTGAATTACAGCAATTAATTAACGTAGTGCATTTAACACATTGATGGACGTCTGCAGTTATTTTTTATTTAACAGTTAGGATAAAATATGTTATGTATTTGTTTGTACTTACAACAGAAAGGTCATAGAGAACACAATAGAGGGTGCCCCTTATTGAATATTGAATTATTCTCGACCACATCAAGGCATTTATTCGGCCGCTGTCGTTCAAGATAATACTTTAAAATTTTACGCAACCTAATGACCGTTAAACATTTAACAAAAATAATAACCTGATTATGATTAGAAGTTGGAATATGTTACCTATAGGTACACTCTATTCGAAGGTGATGTGTTGATGGACTAGTTTATTATTGAAATTATATCTAAGTTATTTGATGAATAATTATTTAAATATAAAATAAATGTTATTTTTGACCATGTCGCCAAAAAAATTACTTGTTGATCGCAGTGTCAAATGTTTTCTGTAATAAGAATCGTTGGTATTGTATTTAATAAATAGTAATCATTATGGCAGATTCCATTACAACGCTAATGTATGCTAGGTGTGGAACCTTTGACCGTGTGACGTAAGGCATCGTATGACGAAGCTGAGTCTGTATAAATGGTACCTTATTATCGAAAGAATAATACCAAGCAACGAGTTATTTATTAGAAACGAAGCGGGTTCTCGGAAATACAGGGACGGTAAACGTGAAAAAGTTGGTAACTTGACGCGGCGGGTGGAGGAGCGGGGAGGGGAACGGCGATCCCTATAATCTTTAACTATGGCGCGTGCTGGGCCTTTCCAAGAATCATGTAACAAACAGGATCGACAAAGCCAATAGCCGGATTTTAACAGAAATTTCTATTGAAATCATTTTAGTGGCTACCTGACGATGTTAAAGCAATTAATATTTTAGATGTTATTAGCTTAAATGAAATCTTTAGTGTCCATGCAGACCTTAGTGCGTGGTATATATATAGTATATCTATACCACCCAGTACGCACTAAGGCTCGATCGTAGCTCTGTTTCTATAGCAATGAAATGTTACGTAATAGTAGCTGTTGCAAATTAAATAATAGCTGCGTGGCACAAACGCTCGTGTACTTGGTGTAAGTTTCTCCCTCCTATATAAGCTGAAATCTAATGTTATGATATGTCAAGACCTCATAAAATAGTGATATATACAATAAACCGTACTACTAAACTCTTGTTTTGTTTATTTTTAATATTGTTATTATCTAGTAAGCAGATGGGGCGTCATGAAACTCAAATAAAATAGTATATTGTTATGAAAACTCGGAAGCAGGAACAACACCTAAGATCGAGTTCTGGCGAAAGGCCAAGTTATGTTCTGCTGGTTCTTGTCACTCTACCATATTCTGCAACCGAGGTGATGTAAGGAACGCCAAATTCAAATTTATTTTAAGAACACACCAATCTGGCTTGAATTAGAATTGCGAAGTACTATGTTATTTGGTATATTTAATAGTTGTAGTTTAGACCAAATTCTAGCGGACTGCGAAAAGAATGTGACATTGTAGAATTTGTTTATATTCGGGTTAATCATACCTCTAGTAGGTATGAACGAAATAACGTAACTTTTTTAAGATGTTTATTTTTCAAGTTATAGGCCGTTAGAGCTTGAAGTGACTTAAACGCTGACGCAAAATGATACAGCTGCCATAAACTAGTATGTAAAGTCAAACTCTGTACATTAATTCACCAAAACCAACATAATATACAAAAAAGGCTTAAGCTGGAAAAATAATTTATCATTATTAAATTTTTTATTTAATCTACAAACACCCAACAATCTCTGATGAATAGTCACATTTATTTGGTCAAGTGTTCGCTGACTCATCAATATTATTGTCACAATCGCACATTTGGCAGATGTTTTTTAAACGTCACCAGAAATTTGCAGAGATGACGCTATTTTCTTTAGACAAGTAAATTATTTCAGGGGAGCCCAAAATATTATTTCTTCAATTTCAATACGTAGGTATATTACATATGAGAAAGTGCAGGTCAGTAATTTATTGAGTTTTGAAACCTTACCGTTTTTGTCGCACTCTTCTCTAGTTTCGATCAATCAATCGTTTTTGAGCGTGTTAAGTAGTCAAGTTATAGTAAGCGTCGATTAGGTAAGTTCCTAGTTTCAAGATCTATTAAAGTGTTATTTATGTATAGAATGTAATTGATTTCAGATACATAATAAACGTCAGACCAAGCGCGACCGTGTCACCAACACGTCAAAATAGCGGTAGAGTTAGTCAGACTTTGACTCGTGTTTTCTAGGGAAGCTCCTATAGTAGAAAAGTACGTACTGAACCAATCCCTTATAATTTGTATTTTTTATTACGTTCTTACCTTTCTTTACAGTTAAATGTATTCGTTATAAATTGAATATAAATCTTAAATAGAAGGAGAGACAGAGTGTGAGCAAATATTGTCTTTATTTCATCGCTTGCCAGTTGCCGCCAAGACGGGTTTCCCGCCCACGCGACTTCATGGCGCCGACCGGACCAACACATTTACTCAATAGCTGTTTCAAATGGTACATTGCTAATTCTATTGAAGAATCTTCCGTTTTATTATTTCATAATGGTTTATATTTTGAATTATACAAGTTGCTGGTGGAAAAATAATCGCGGACATTAAAAGTACAAATTAATATACTACCAAAAAATCGTAAACGTTCCCAATGGCGCGTGGCCCAAGGCCGTGTTGTGACGTCACCAGCGGCAACAAGCGAGAACGCCAACGAAACAGCGCAACAAGTGCCTCGCAGAGAGCGCCCCCGCACAACATACCTTTGCAATCTACAGCTGCGTGATAGCTATAGGTTAATACTTTCAGATTGTGATTCTGCACGACAAGTGAACACGGGCATACGCACTATGTACCCATAATTTGACCTCAAAAGGCTATTCAGCTCGCAAGCTAAAAAAATATCTATTGTAATAGGTATACGCAAAAAATAAAAATATAAAATAGTTGACTCAGAGGAAATTTCGAATTATATTTTTTAAGAAAGCTGGATATTTCGAAATGAATATGTATAAAGTGACACATAAAAATACTACTACTATATACCTACTATTATATATAATACATAATAAAATTATAATATCACACATTTTATGAGCAAAAATCGAGCGACGGCGTGCTATCAGCGAAGAGCGTGCGTCATAGCCACCGCACGACTGATAAGCGCGTATAATAATTATCATTGCAAATAATAATGTTCAAACATTCATATTATCTTATATGCGGAGCGAGGAGTTTCTCCACTGTATGAACATGTTATTCACTAAATTAATAGATTATTAAACGGAATGACGCGAACTTATTTGTCTTTCAACGAATTAATTGTAGGTATGTCCATAAATGAATTTGATAAAGAGGTCTGCAGAGATATTAGAGTTCAAGAGATAAGTTAAATATAGGAAAATACCAATTAAATATCCTAAAGTTATAATAAACAAGATTTAGGTATCGTAAAATTAAATCGCTAACCTATTCTATATGGTTATGGATGTACGGTAGGTTTTGTACCTAATAAGAAAGAAGAGAAATATTTAATACGAAAATAATTACACGACGTTCTATAAACCACCTTATTCTCTTTTTTAAGTCAGTTAAAACATGACTAACGTAAAGTAATTTAAACTCTTACACTTACTGCTAGAAATCAATCTTAGCTAAAACGAAACGGTTCCTCTAATTACGTTTCCCAGAATTTGAGATTTTTATTGACATTTGACAATCCTTGTTGAATGATAAAATAATATCTACAACTGCACAGAGTGTAAAGTCCGCGCATATTCACCTATATCATAATATTACGTGTACCTAAATAATTTACAAAGAGCGACCGATCCGGTTGTTGTGAAGGAATGAGATAGATACAACGCGCCATGAATCACTTCTCACAAGTCACAACGGGCGCAACTCGCAGCCGTAGAGGTGGAGGCGTGCGGGCGTCGAGGGGAACGGATTGTACTGTCGACAGTCGAACGGAACGAAACGAACTAACGACAAAGTACAACTAAAAACAGTTGAACAGTCAACCGCGGCGCGGTAACTTGCGTCGCTCGTTTCTGGAATGCACTTTCATCCGATACAATCACAAATAATATTATTTGGTAAAGCAGAGTAACCTTAGTTAACGAAAAAGAGAGAGGTTCGCCGATCATAGTGCTAGTGTAACGCGTGTGACAACGTAAAGGTGTGCATAAGTGTGTGGTGGCGTGGATCGCGCAATTATTAACGATGATTCACTTGTGCGCGGGTGAAATGCAGCCTATCGGACTTGTTGACATATGTTTAGGAGGCGTAAACAAATGATATCAAATTCAATAGAATAATATAATGGTGGACTGATTCATTACTCCGCGGCAGGTGAGGTTTTTAGTATTTCTATAACTTAATGTATTGGAAAATGAATATATTCTGCTTTCCAAAGAGTTTATGCTTGTCGCTATAATATTTCTTATGATAGATGTTCGATCGATTGTTCCAAGGTTCCTATATTTTGAACACATGAATTTAATTAAACACCTACATTCTATTTTGGCAATATTGGATATACCTACATAATATAAGTGATATAGAATGGCGATAGTTCGGGAATCTTATTTTATACATTCTGTACGATAAGATACGTATGACGACGTATGACTAGATAAAAATAAAATTCTTACCTAGTCATGAATGGATTCTTTATTTAATTTAAATTAAAATCGTTGAGGTTATTCATTCGCGAAAAAAGCATTAGTTATCAATTTAATAACGATTCAGTACAGTCCACTTCATTGCCAAATGTTATCAGATGATAACATACATTTACATAATGCCTTATTCGAGTGTTTAGTGTTGCATGTCAAAGAGTATATTATATACTGTATAATAAGAGATAGGTAGGTATTATGGCGGCGTGCTGGCGGCAATCAGGGAGCACAGGCGTCACCAGGGTCGGCTGGCCTGGCGCCAGGCCGGCGGGAAGCTGTTGCTCGCTGGGATTCCTTTGTCTATTAAATCTACATATACAAATACTTAAGTGAAACACATTAGAAACACAAGATTGATAACAGATTAATTCGTAATAATAAGTCTGAATATAGTTAGTAACTTTAAAATGATATCAAATTAATTAGCCTTCATGCAAAGTTACTTAATCGGCCAAATGTAAATATTGGTGTAATATAATTTAATTCTAAATAAGTATACGGATGGTACGATGTACACGAAGGAACAGCCATTTACCTTAGTGTGCGTATTACGCCTATTTGCTCGCTCATTTATACTAGTGGAGCGGCTTGCTTGTCTCCGGTTCTCAGAAATTGTAACGCCTTCTTAGAACGCAGTAAACGCAGCCGTCCACAAATGCCTCGAGTGAGCGAAGCGAGGTCGCCATTCGCACAACAACATGTATCGTCATTACGTCTAGATACACACACACATTGAAAGAGTATTTTAACATTCTCATCTCGCTCATTCTTATTACACTTGGATACTTGTATAATGTATTGAACTAGATTAAAGAGATTTGTAAAAATAAAACAATAAGTATAAATTTAAAGGCAATTTGCAGTTGCACTTAAAACTTTAGAAATAGAAGTTAGAATATTCGAATAGGTTTTTAAAATACTTCCGATTTCATGTTAATTATTTTATTAGTGCCTTTTCAATCTTAAAGAATTTATAGATATCTATTAGTCCGTGAAAGCGACATACAATAAGCGGACTTGCGTAATGCGTATTGTAGAGGCTGGGGATATCCTCGTCCGCTAGCGCGTTCGTACCTACCTACGTCACGATGATGTCACATGGTACATTAATAGATTCAACAGTACCGCACATGCGCAATGTGACTACTCTTTCACACAACACTTTGTTTGATAGTTTTGAAAATAATAATGTTATATCGAGAGAGTACTATATAGTTTTGTGTTTACTTATAAAGTAGATTTACTAAAGCATTTTGGACAATATTATTTAATTTGTTTACTGGCTATCAGTAGCTCCGTAGTTATTAGTTGATATTCTAAATATAACGAATAAACCTTGCTATTTCCTTCATTCCAGGTTTTCAAGTCGCGGTAACAATGCCGTTGACACAAGAAAAACGTCTGGATAATTTTTCAAACAACAATGATCAAAGCTATCTCCATAAGAAGTTCAAAAAAATGGCATCGACCATTTCAGTGCTTCCAGCCAACTCACAAAAATGTGACGAAAACGTCCAAAGGGACACTAGCTCCGTGCAATCTGTTAGTAATACTTCAATAACTAATGGAAGTATCGCAGCTGCTCATCCAGAAATTGAGAAAATTAAGGAAAACTACGATAGCAAAAACGCAAAAGTCGATAACTATGTACAAATTAATTATAACAATGAAAACAGTAGGTTAAATGATGTAAATAATATAATTTTTACTGGTAAAACCAGTTTTTCTGATGAATTTTTAAAAAAGACTGAGAACTATGAAATTGATACAAACAGAGATGGGTATAGTGGAGGGGTGGGGCGATATGTATGTCCATATTGTAAACTTCCATGTGCCAAACCTTCTGTTTTGCAAAAACATATCAGAGCTCATACAAATGAAAGACCTTATCCTTGTGTTCCATGTGGTTTCGCTTTTAAGACAAAATCCAATTTATATAAACATAGAAGATCAAGAACTCACGCATTGCGTTCGCAAGGGGCAGATATCAATGCTTCAATCAATGATGAAGATTTGTCTGGTGGTTCTGAAAGTGATACATCCGTAACTCCTGCTTCGATTTCTGATACAGGATCTGATGCTTCACTTCTTCGGGTTGAACATTCAAGGCCTAATGAATTCTCCTCTCCAGAATTAACAAATGACATTACTGCAAATCATCCTTTTAATAACGATAATAAATCTAAGACAATCTATAAGCCTAAGTTTAGAGCTGCTTTTTATCAAGGAAACGAAGAAAAAGATAAGATAAAGAAAAATATTACCACGAATGCCGATTTTCTAACTGAACATATCTCAAAGATAATATCAGATAACGAGGCCATTGTTGATGTTATAGAAACACCTTTACAAAAAAAATATAACAAAATTAAACAAATAGCAGAAAGTAAACAATTTTTTAATGAAAGAGATATTAAGCAAGAGGTAACACCTTTAAATCTAACTAAAAACACATACGAGTCTGAAAATCAATCTAGAAAACGGTCACATTCAGAAAGCTTTGCAGGAGAAGACACAAAGCACCCTCTAAATCCTGAGGGTTCTATAATAAAAGATCTATTGTTAAAAACAAAGGCAAATGGCATTTGTTCCTTACTGGGCGAATTGGAAGATGGCGTCGGACCGCTATTTATTTGTCCATTATGTCAAATAATGTATCGCAGTGCCGATAATTTGGAGATACATCGCTTATATTATTGTAAAGGAAACTCGTCAAATAATACTTCAGGCAATTCCATCATAAATAGGGGAACAAAATGTGTGCGGTCTGAAAATGTTTTTTTGAGAAGTAACTCTATTAATGTTCGATTATCCGAAAGCCAAAACCAATCTTCTGAAAATAATCGTACCAGCAATTCGCCATCCTTAAAAAATAAACCAGATAATCTAATTATCCTCAAACCGGAACATGATGTGATTGCACCATTGCCATCTCCAGGACCACTTTTGGGGAATACTCGACTAGTTGATACTCGTCTACCCGTTGAATTGAATAGAAATAAAGAGCATATTAGAATAAATGGTAAAGACCATAGCCCAAGAAGAAGAGTGGATAGTAGATCTGATTCTTACAGTCCTCGGTTAATGGATAATGTTTCTCCACGTTCCGTCGATTTATACTCACAAACAAAGATAAGATGCATTGATAATAATTCAACAATATTACGGTCTATGGACGAATTACAAATGAGGCATAACTCAACTTCCTTGCAAATGTTTGGTGGGGAGGTAAAGATTGTTGATCACTCCGGTAGTACAACGACTTTACGCATTGAACCCAGTAAAAATCAACTTTCTCCAATTATGATTCAACAAAATCTATCACCTTCAAAATTTTTGTCTGACTCTGAAGCCAGTAGTGTTGTTGTAAGATCAGGTCTCCATTCAGGTGGTACTATTGTACATAATCCACCTACTCCAAAAGAGAACATTAATATTAATACACCCCAAACACCGAGGATGTCAGTTGCTACGTCAAATATCCAAAATTCCGGTATGGTAAATATCCACGACATAACACACTTTCAGTTTCCCCCACTAAGTGCTATTACTGCCTATAATCCACTTACATTACCTCCTTTAAGCCCTACATCATCGCCAAGTGGTGCGACCTCGATATTACACGGAGGAAAGATAATTCCCCATGTCCCAGGAATACCTGGACCAAATACTACAGGTATTTATGTTGGGAATACTAGTGGCAGTCTCGTTAAATCAGTAGATATGTATAAAAGTGTAAAAGTAAGCGAAGGGACAGATGTACATCGCACAGCAGGTAAAACACTAAGTCTATCCTTTGATAAAGACTATAATCCAAGAAATAGTAAATTTTTACCGATGACAGATATGGGGATATACGAGCGTGTTAAAGAAGTCCAAAAGAATAATGCTCCTTTGATAACTGTAAAAAATGTTGATGACCCTAATTTGTTATCCAAGAAGTATACTCCTAGCTACCGAACAGCAATATCCAAGCAAGAAAGTCATCTAAAACGGAACGCAGAAGGTATAAGCAAAACGATAATTTCTAAAGAAAATAGCAATTACCCAGGAGCCAAATACAAAAACAAAGAAATTATTAATTTAAACAAAAATAACATAAAACAAGCAGAAAGTGAAATTAAATCATTTAATTTCGAAAATCTTATAACAAAAGCAGAAATATATAATAATCAAATTCAAAGTTCATCGGAAGTACAAAAAAATGCAAATGCTCAAGATTCGTTGCAGACTACTCATAATGACAGATCCGAAAAATCTTATTTCCAGAAGAACCTAGGTGTTACATCAGGATCTGAAGACAGAAAACCTAAGTTTTTAAGACCATCTTCATTGCCCTTAAAACCAGGCACGTTTACACCTAAAAGGCACCATGGCATAACTCCAAATGCAAATACAATGCCATTAGTATCTCCAGAAACACCACGGCCCGCTAAGGCATATGGCCAGTTATATTTAAACGGAAATGCCTACACATACCTAGGGCTTAAATGTTCGGCAAAAGTATTTTACTGTACTATTAATCGGCCGCAACCAACATACGTCCCGAATCAACATTTTCTTTCTATGTACAGTAATTGGCAGGTAATTATTATTCCTTACATGTGTATATTAGTATATTAAGGTGCAATGTATTTACAGTTTTGCTTGTTTGTTTACAGTTATTATCTGAGCTGACAGCGGACCCGTTGGGATTGTCAGCATCGTCTGCTATGTCTTTATATGACTCACGCCATCGACCGCAAACCGTAACCGTCGCTGTGATTAAGCAGGATCTGATATTGACTCATTCATCACAGTGGAATAAAATTTTTAAAGACAAACAGGTATAATATACCATTTTTATAATGTCAATTTTATTATACAATCTGATCCTACTTAATTTCCGCGATCAAAATCTGAAGGGTGAACATGGAAATGTCATTTTGTTTGGCAACAATATAAACAGGACTTTTGATTGTGATTGGAGTGAAAGGACGGATTGGCTTTATTTACCAATCAATGTCACACCATCTTTTGGTTTTCGTTTTACATTCTCACCCCTATGGCTTTTTTGACGATTAAAGATTTTAAATGACAATTTTCCCAATGACCTACACTACTACGTTAATCTCTTTTAACAAAAAAAAATATTATTCGTAGCTCTGACCAGAAGCCACGACCGAGTTAAATATTCAAAGTACCTTGTGTGTGTTATGTTTTTTAAGGGAAATAATGACAGAAAAAATATGTTCCATATCCAAAAATCCAGTCGTTATTGCTACCAATGTTCTAATAGCAGAACATACAAAGAAACCTCAAGAAATGAACTTCAGACAGTATCTAAGATTTCATTTATTTACAGACCATGGCATCTATTGATATGAAAAAGGAAGATAACAAAGCAAATATGGCAGATGGAGCTATAGCACATAAAAAAGAGTTAGCTGGAGGATTTGAAAGTAATGAAGAGTATACATATGTTCGGGGTCGAGGCAGAGGGCGCTATGTTTGTTTGGAATGTGGGATTAGGTGTAAAAAGCCATCTATGTTGAAGAAACATATTCGTACTCATACCGATGTTCGACCATATACATGTATACATTGTGTTTTTAGGTTAGTTTGAAAAAATAATCTAACTTAAAAAAATATGTACATACATTTAAAGAACTGGAATATATTAATACCAACATTTTTTATTGCAGTTTCAAAACAAAGGGAAATTTAACCAAACATATGAAGAGTAAAGCTCACTACAAGAAATGTTGTGAATTGGGAATAAATCCTAACGAAGGAAATGACTCTGAAGGAATTGAAATGCATCCTTGTCCTGAAGAAACAGACGATGAATCTGAGTCCGAAGGCGATGACGGCAATGAAGGCGAAACGGAGTCAAGTGGTAAATAATATTTGTCTTTTTTATATTTAGACCTTAAAGCGTATTTAACGCAAAATAAACTTTAAATCAAAATTCCAATTAATAGGTTTATATACTAAATAATATATCAGAGGGAATGTGTGTAGGGTGTGGATGTGTATTTGTGTGTGTAGTTGAAGCATGAATGTAATGCTTGATTAAGTGACCATTATTGATTACAAATTAGCAAACTGCAATATTCTACCGTTATCAAACAGCTCCTTTATTAGGGTACCAATATTAGTTACTTTTTTATAACGATTAAACTAAATTTAATGTCAGATTACAGCAGTGACAAACAATTAGTTATGAGTTTGGTTGAGAATCGCCAGGGATTTATCGCTAGGCGATAATTTCCTGCTTCTGTTTACACATCGACATTTTAGTAAGAAGATTCTTACTTACGAGAAACTCGACTAGTATAAACACGATCTCGTATGACATTTTTTTATGTTCATGCGAATATCGTACAAATCGGTTTGATCCGTTTTGAGTGCGAGATGTTTCATTCGAGTTTAGTAGGGTATTGTTCTCAAAAATGTAACAAAAATCCTTTTAATTTTGGGGCTGCCGATAATATTAAGTTAATTGAACTTTATAGAAGTTACGAATGTTTGTGGAACACGGAAAAAGAAAATTATAAAAACCCATTTTTTAACACAAAATCTTTTTTTCCGTTTCCGTTTAATTAATTCTTGTACTAATAATTAAAACACCCTGAAGCACTGCACTAATGGTAGCAACTGCCACAAAACCTCGCAAATCTCAAAAGCAAAAATACGATTATTGCTTTTGAAATTCTGTTTACACGGACACAATAAACTTTCCATTGCGAGGCAATTCTCGCCAAAGTGGAAGAGCGAGAGGTGTGAATGTTTAGACGAAGAAACTTTTTATATATTCTTTCGATAATCGTACATTCGAGACGAGAAACTCTCTCCATCTAAAATGGGCCTTAATACTGGGTAGCGAAGAATCACATGATATTATATGTTATTTATTCGTAATTTGAAATGTAATTTTTTTGTTTAAAGATACGGAGTTCTACAAATCTCGATTACCGGAGCATGAAGCTGCACATTGCTTATTGTCTTTGGGAGGTAATCGCCTTGCTGCCACAACAACAACACCTGGTCTTATCACAAGTGCGAGACCATCCACTTATCCGTACTCACCAATTATGTCTGATAATGCAGTTTTTGATTATCACACAGACACCATACAAGAAACTAAAAACGCAAATGTTGAATCAAGATTAGAAAATGATAACAATGAACCAATGGATCTTAGTAAGACAGATTCAAGTACAGCATCAAATATGATGGAAATTCCAACAGCTAGAGAATCAAGTGTCTTAGCATCATTGGCTTCCAATACTGCAAAATTACCTCAGCATCAAAGTCAGTGGGTAAATGGAGAGCCTATGCTACACACATACCTAACAGAACGAGCACTTTTGGATTCAAAAATAAAACAAAGCCAATTAGCCAGTAACTCAAGTAAAACAAGAAAAATTGAAATAGACAAATCAATGTTTAATGAAAGAAATGACACTAAAGAATGTCATCACCCAATTAGTGATATAGATAGTAAGGCTGATATAAGTAAGAATGTTACTTCTCATGACATTCAAAATAAAATTGTAAATGGTATGTCAAAGGGTGAAATTATGGACAGGGACTCTAATTTGCTTAGTAATGGCCTTGGAGATCCTAAACGAGATCGGATATCCAGTAACTCTAATTCTGAAAATGCGAAACAAGTGGTTTCTGAATATATTAAACATGCTAGAATAAGCATGATGAAAAGCCATGATGAATCAAGTGGACATGAAAATCTAAGTGATGAAAGCAACAGTAGCAAAATAAATGTTGAAGATAAAACCAAAATAGAAGAGGTTTCAGTAGATGGAGAGGTAATAAAACAAACTGGAGAGGATTCCATGACTTCCAATATTGTAATAGGTGGAGTATCTTTTAAAGTTAACAAAGATAAAGAGTTTGATTCATCCATGCCCTTTTCCCCCAGCAAGCTTATGGATGACGGTCGTAGAGTTTGTGACTTTTGTAATAAGACCTTTACAAAGCCTTCGCAACTGAAACTACACCTTAATATACACTACATGGAAAGGCCATTCCGATGTAGTGTATGTGCGGTCAGTTTTCGTACAAAAGGGCACTTACAGAAACATGAAAGATCTGGTTCACATCATAACAAAGTTTCAATGACATCTACTTTTGGAGCAGCAACATCTTTTAATCCAAGACCATTCCGCTGTTCAGATTGCAATATAGCCTTTAGAATACATGGGCATCTAGCAAAACATCTACGTAGTAAAATGCATGTTATGCGGTTAGAATGTCTTTTTAAATTACCATTTGGAACATTCACGGAAATAGAGCGTGCTGGGCTTAGTTTGACTGACATTGATACAACTGATTGTGCTAGCTCATTAGCAAGTTTACAATGCTTAGCTCGCAAACTTCATGAAAAAGATCCAACGAGATTAGAATACAGAGAACAGACTATCTCCATGGCATCTATGCCTCCTGCAGGCAGGGAATCTTCGGAAGATGAAGAAGGTCCAGTACCTTCCGACAAACTGTGTGAAAATGAAATTGATAGTTTAAAGAAAAGCATTGAAAACATGGAATGTAATAATTCTGATCATAATACTTTTAGTGCCACAGATAATTAATTCGTGCCAAAATATTTCTTAGTATATTTTATGTGCAATTTTGTTTTTATTGATAAATAATTTAAGATGTAATTTTAAAACTTGGTGAAGACTCGATACTGTGTGAAAACAAAATAATGCGCTTTAATTAATAAGTAACATGTACCTATTTTTTTTTATAAAATATCCTGTAAATATATGATATTGAAATCATAATAATGTTGTTATAGTTGCTTCCAGCATAGGGCTTATATTACACTATGTATCTATTATTCATAGGTCTTAAGTCTTAAGGAGTTTGTAATTAAGGAGTGAATTTGTTATTTTTTTTATTTTAAGATAGAATGTCTTGTAGCTTGTCTACTAAATGTTTTAGATCCATAAGAATGTTTTGTGGTCCATAATTTGTTAAGTCAAGCTTAAAATATCAATGAAACATATTACAAATTTTAAAAACTTGTAGTAAATCTTGATAGACCATTTAATGCGACACTTTTGTATGTATTTTTATAAAATATATACTCACTGTATTTACAATTATAAATATCTACTTCCAAATCCTTATCTTTAAAAGTAAAATTGGCATATCAACATCCACTAATAAAACGTAGTAAACCTGTTAAACTTATAAAGTCTTCCATATGATATATATGATGAATAGTTTTTGTGCTAGATATTTGTTTTTACTAGCTACTCTTCATGTTTAGGTATACATTTAACTTGTACCTAATGTTTTCATCATTACATGATCCTACAAGTAGGAATTAGATATAAAATATATTTATATTATAAATTATATATAAATAACTATATATTATGTCAAAATGTCTTTTATTGTTCTTTATATAAATCCTTGTGTTGATTTTAATTAAATTAAGGCTAAATATAATCTATTTCTTAATATTAATATGGGAAAACTCACAATCATATCTACACATTTTGCTAGAACTAGATTTTTCCATGAAAATCAGTAAATTAAATGAAAAAACATTATGGATTAAACTTAAGGAAACTTATATTAAGAAATAATACTAAGTGTGAACTATGACATTTGTATGTCCAATACATTATAGACGTATGGGAATCCAACTTTATGCTAAGGGCCTTTTCGCCCTTAGTGTTGAAATAATTTAATACAAATCCAGTTTGATAACCTAAATATTTCATGTTCAGGAATATAACTAATATCTTACCTGTTGTTTAACTTCTAAAATTGAAGATTTTTAAATATGTTCTATTAACATCAACCTTAATAAAATAATTTAATCTATGTTCATATATGAGATTAACTAATTAAGGATAAAATAACTGAAATTAATACAAAGATGTCAAATAATTGCCCATTTATTGTTTACAATGACTTTAATGTAACAAATGGATATTAAAGTGATAAAAAAGTATTTAACCTCTTAACTTCTCTTTATCCCCCGCTATCGCGCATCAAATACCACCACTGAAACATCTATTAAGGAAATATATGGTATGAATAAATAGTGTGTATCTTGGCAAGTTACAACCACACACAAGTTCTAAGGCACAAAGAGCGAAGTTTTTCACTTTTTGACCAGATTTTGACACAACATTTTGTACTAAAAAAATAATAGAAAAACAAAATATATATCCGCACCATTCTTGATTGAATTTAAGCATATACCTTTTAAAGTTCAATTTAGCCTTCTAAAATTATAATTTTCATTAAATTAATAAATTAGTTGTAAGGATGACATACAATGATTTGTAGGTGGATAATTCATTAAAAGGATACATCTTTTAGTTCTTTTTTTGTACATTATTCTGTATCCACATTCTCTGCATCTGATTGGATCTCGTGGTTTTATTTCATTCTCCCGGTGACACTCTAAAAACAAAACAATAATATATTAATAGAGGCACCTTCAGCTTAAATCAAGAAAAAAGAAAGAGTAAGTAAATAGTAAATACTATCATTAAAATAAGACTAACCTCCACAAACATAAATCATAGGAACTTTTGTGACGGACTCTTTATTCGAATCGGCCATTATTTAAAAATCTCAAAATAAGTTTGGTTATTTCGGTACCTAAATATTTTGAAAGCATGAATTATTCCCAAAAAGTTGATCAAAGACTACACTGTCTACAATATAATTAATAATATAGGTTATGATAATAATATAGTATATAGTGACTAGTGAGACAAACCACAGATGAGTAATATGTTTGCTCTCAAACTATTTTTTCTATATCAAATCGAGATTTATTTATAGCTCCAACACCCAAATACTGTATTTAAAAAATAATAAATAGAAAATTAAAACAAATTTAAAAATTTGGTCACATTTCATAAAATAGCCAACTGGGTCTTAGCAAAAAAAAGGTCTTGGTGTCTGGGTCTGTGCCCTTATTAAAATACAAAACCAACAAAAAAATGATAGTTTAGTTAGGTACTTAATAAAATAATAATGATATTGATAAAGATATATAAAGATAAAACACCATCGGTGTTCAAGTATGAATAATTGCACCACAATATACATATACTACTTAGCACATCTTTATTAAACAATAAAAATTCGTATTCGTTCGTGAAGTTTCGTAAACATTCACTTCAAAAATTAAATTATTTAACCTTCGACACTTAATATTTTAATGACAATTAAATTCATTAAATTCATAACATATCTTCCTTCTTCCCTCCCTTTAGAAGTTTCACTTCTGACATGACGTGTACTCTGTACGCACGCACTTTTTTTTATTTATTAGGTACGTTTGCACTGATTATTAAAAGATTTAGAAATTTTACAGCATTCATCACACACCAAAGAAAGTCAATGTCAAGATCGAGATAAAGATTGAAAGTCAAAGAATACAATACGCAGACAAGGCAGTATAGTCTGAGTGGCAGTAAAGACTGTAGCCTGGCTTTTGGGCAAAAAAAAACTATAGTCCTTTTCATGAAAGAAGCCCCCCAGACGCAGCGCTGTAATCGCATGACGTAATGTTGCCATTTATGAGTAAAAAAATTACCTATTTTACATTTAGCAAATTTAATTAATCAAATAATACTATTTTCTGCATACTTCTATGAAACAATATTTCTGTTATGTAAAAAGTATATTTTTATTTACTTATATAAGCGGTGTTCTACCTACTTACAGGGATAAGATGAGAAAATAGGGTAAAGAAAAGCAATACAATTTTTTATTGAATAATTTTAGATCAGCGGCCATAGGAACATCACTGTCTGAAGAGTGGATGGAAACAGAATCAGATTCGGTTTCAGTATCACTAGCCGTAGATATAATTGTTATTTTTTATATTGATACTCTTCCCCGGGTGACAATTTATTTCAAAGTACACGCCGCTATTATACCTTCATTTGTAATTCTTGTTACGCCTCCGCAGCTTCGGCTTTTTGGTTGCCTTCGGCGACCAGCCTTAGCCGCTACGGCTTGCATAATGCCTGTGCTTTGTTACAGCGGGTGGGGACTGCTCTTCCTCCGCGCCTCCGATTTTTTATATACACTCTAGGGGTAGGGCAGACAAGACCACGTGGATAGTTGGGTGCTCTGATTCGGTTTTGGGTACTTTTTGGATATTAAAGTAAACACTTTATTCTAGTAAGAATTAAATTAAATAATACAGAAAGTTGCAAACAATGAAATACAAGTACTAATTAGGAAATACAGACGAGTAGGTATCGATAATTTCAAAAATTTCGGAACCCTATAATCTATCAACACGAAATTAGGTTAATTTCAATGTTGATTATTCTATAACTTTAAATTTCAAAAATGAGGAAATAATCGATAAATACAAAAAAAACTATTATTAACAATCGATAAATTAAAAACACGATTTTTTAAAGTGAACGTCACATCTCTTATAACCAATAGAAATGTAGAAAATGGCGGATTGTTTACAAATTTCAATACATTACACAAAACTTTATTTTTTTTTGTAAAAATACTTAGACGCGTTTCCGCAGCAAAAATTACTTGGAGGTGTTCCAATGAAGGTCCCCCGAGACTCCTACATAATTAGTATCATCAAAAAAGTGCGGTAACATTTAACACCCAACCCTATGTTTTAATTTCAGTTACCTAGTTTCATTCGTTATGTATTTGTTCAATTTTGTCGCGAAAATGAATTTATATCATAAAAGTCCCATCAATACAGCAAAACATTATTATGTGGCAACTCTAAAAAGTACCTGTTATGGCGGCGAACATTGTTTAGTGGTATTAAAACACCTTGATTCGCTTCACAGAACTCTTTCAATTTCAATATCATTTCTCGAGCCGAATTTTTTACAACTTTTGGCATTGTAAACAATCTTTAAAATGCACTAAGCTAGTTAAAAACTCACAAAAATCTTCCACAACAAACGAACTTGATAACATCGACGAACGACAACATGGCCGACCTGTCAAATTTAGTTCTAAAAATCTCCGCGGGACTTCTTTCATGAAAAGGACTATAATTTCTATCTCTTTTTTTATCCATACATATTACATAGTGTGAAGAAAACAACAACATACATATATAACAAAGTCAAGCTGTTGTTATTTTGCTTTTGACTTTGCTATTGGATCAATTATCAAGAACAATTATTATCATAAAGTTTTGTCCATAAAATAATACAAATGCCGAGTTTATCTTTGGAACTTGGAATAACTGGAACACGCGAAAGAAGAAAGTTAAACCCTAAAAACTATTGTTTTAAGTAAGTTTTATTATTTACAATTAGTAATTTGTTACTTTATTTTTCAGTTATATAGTCCAAAAATAGATCACTCAAATTAAACTTCAGGGATAATAATGACTTGATAATATAATATATTTACTAGATATTAAATATATTTGTAGCTTATTTTTTTCTATTAACAATATAATGTAATTATAAACAAAGTTACTTAGATTTCTTTAATTTTTTTTCGGAGTCGTAAATCTAAAAAATTGTATAATGACCGTGGACAGCTGTGTGCAACAGGGCAAGATCTTTGCGACTGTTTAGATGAAAAATGCCCAGGTTGCCATTTTCCTTGTCCTAAATGCAGTTCAAACAGATGTGGAATTGATTGCAGGTAATAATGCTTTTAGTTTTCTAGCATGATTTTTAAAATTTAGGTAAAGAATCAGTGACATAATCAAAATTATTTTTTATTTCAGAGTTAACCGGAAATGGATGTATGAAAAAATTGAAATTGAAGGAAATGACAATGTTATAAAAAATACATATAAAAAGTAGTAGAAGTATGTCTAAAACAATATTAATCATTAGCAAGTAATTTAAAAAAATATTCCACTTCAAGTTCACCATCTTCTGGGAGGTCTGTGCAATGGACTGCATTATACAAAATGCTTTTTCCATATAAAGCTCTTATAGACTCAGGATACAGTTGTCGAGCTAACTCCTGAAATAAAAACAGTCAAGAGAAAAGCTTAGTTTTACTTCTATTTAACTATTATTATGATGTAACTTAACTCAACAGCCATTTAAAAAAAGTAAGAAAAACAATATTTAAATAAAATAACAAATATAAATATCTAAATTGAGAAATCTATTTAATTACATACAGGGTCTCTAGGTCCACAAACTTTTCTGAATTCAGACACAATGTTAATACTTGCATCATCAGACTTTACTTCTAGTGCAACACATTTCCCTTCGGCTAAATGTATGCACATGGCCTGAAACATAGTACACACTTTAAAAAAAACAATCTTGCCTCGTAAAAAAGTAAAATATTTTTCACAGATTAATTAAAATCTTATCCTTTTAAAATTTTATTTACGAACTATCAATGTTTATAAAAAAATAGTGATAAAGGGACCAACATATTGTTGCCTACATCACTTGCTTCTCATGGTATGATTCAGTGTGACTCATGTATGTCAAAAAGATTGGATTTTTATAATTCATACTAAATCTTATTTTACATTCTTAGCATTGGAGTTCTACTTAGAAGAACTACTCTAATAAGAGCTCAATAATTTTATAGGTAATAGTTTGTACTAACTTCATATTCTGGGAGAACACCCTTATATATTTCATAAAACTCCTCTGCATTCAGCAATTTAACAGAAAACAGAGCTATGGCTGATACATAGAATTTTTTAGATGTTGCAATAACTTCCAGAATGGAGCCAATATTACCATCAATAACAGCATGAGGTTTTATAATGCAGCATGTGCAGTTATTCAAAGTAGCTCTAAATGGTATTCGTGGTATGCCTTTCTCATAACCAAAAAACAGCTCTAACATCTACAATTAACATAGATCCCAAGTAATTCTTAATTTTAGTTTATAAATTAATAATGCAGTCAAATTAATTTGATCGATTTATACATGGTGTAAGTGAAAAAATGAGTACACAAGTATGTACTTTCTAAAAAAATCGTAGTCCGTAAGTAAATAATATAGTTCTTATTTAGTGACTATCAATATTTATATATTTATAGTATTTATTATTTAAATTTTAATATTGATAGTCATATTATAAAGCTGAAGAGTATGTGTGTTTGTGCATTCTGTTCAACGCGCAAATTTCAGAACTACCTAGTTCGAATTAAAATCGTGTCAGGGAATCCATTTATCAGACTAGGCTTCAGGCTATACCACATATAACATCACCAAAAAGATTGGAGCATTAATTAAAAATATTGCAATAAGTTAATGGCGCGTAAAAATCACGTGAATGCAATACAGTATGTAAAAAAAAAGTTAGCTATCTATAACCATTTTATGTATTTAACAGACATACTTGGGTTGCATCCTCTAAAGTATTACAACCATGAGCAATGTTTTTTAGTGTATTTTCTCCATACAAATTACGTAAAGTTCCTGGAGCAGCTTCTGATGGCTCAGTTGCCCCTAAACATTTGCGCCATTTTTTTACAGCATCAGGAGCAACTAGTTCTAGGCCAATAACCTCTCCGCTTGTGATGTAGTCTATTATTATTCTGTAAATCACGACAATTACTACTAACGTATTACTAAATCCTCTGTTTTTTACAAATAATAAAATATTATTTAATGCAACCAACACTGATATTGCATTGTGTATTTACACATGATAGATTTTAAAAATCTAAGCTAAGTAAGATAAAACATTACGGCATCATATTGCTTCCCGAAATGTTATGGTAAAGTATAATTGCAAAGTCCTTGCTGATCTTGCCATTTTTCATACGCACAATTCGAAATCCGTTTTTCATGATGAACGTTAAAATTTTGCCATGTTCGCTTGGTGGGATGGGTTTTATCATAGCAAAAGTACTGCAAGTAAGATTATCTATAATTTATTTATCCAAAAAAGACAGCTACATTTTATAAAACAAGTATAAGCTACCTTTCCACATTTTTAAAAAGAGTTCTTCTAGTCAAAGGTGCACAGTCCGTGATTTGCAGTAATTTTGAAAATATGTTCACAACATTACCTATTTGAAGCATTTCTAATTTTAATGGAGGCAATTGCACGCGTCTCAAAAGAGTTTTACCCTTTTTCGTGTTAATTATTTGTACAGAGTTATCGAAAGGGAAAAAATTAAGAACTAATTCCACGATCTCGTCCCCTTCTTCATCATACATTTCGCAAAGAAATGTATACTTATCGAAGTAATCATAAACCTGTAATAAAATGAAAATTTTATTGGAAATATACAGTAATATGTCTACTGTACTAATGAACATACCATTTTACAAATAAGTAAACGGGAGAAGTACAAAAAAAAGTTAATTTAATATATTTTTATATTCACAGCTTTGATTGACAGCTATATAATCAAAGCTTCAGAACTTACGGATATAAAAAATTAAACAAGTCCAGTTCAATAGAATTCTATAGATATCAGAATAAAATAAATTTGTTTGACCTATTATAATATTTATTGTTTTTAATTCCCATCTTTGAATGCAACAAGACTGCATCAAGTAGGTAGTTATACTTCATTAATGAAATTAAGCCCTTCACTGTTAAAATATAGTAGGTAAATGGAGGCATATTTAATATAATTATTAATAAGAAATAGCGCGCGACTCTCAACTATGGGAACGTCAAATCAACCAACCCCCACTGTGCAGTGCATTCCTTCTATTATTATTACGAATATCAATTTAGCTAATTAGTAAGAAAAACAAATTAGTATCAGGCACGTCAAACAAAGGTTCCATTAAAAACTTATAACTGCAAAAGAAAATGCTTTTCAGGTCTAGTTTATTAAATAATTATTGCAGACGTAGAAATTTTGTGAGTTCAAAATCTTAAAACTCTAAAATGGTGTATTCTAAGCTTTTTAATTTCTAAGAAAGTTGAATAATATGAACGCGCGATAACCAGTACTTCACGAGATATTCATTTTTAAGTCGATATTTTTTACAACTTTTACCAATACTGTCTGCCATTCGTTCCGTTTTACCATAAAAGTGCGTTAAAGAATCTCGGAATGTTTTCATAGTAACATAAGCAAACAAAGCATTAGGGGATACCTCATATATAAGGTATCCCATCCCCTGGAGAGATGAATGTTAGTCAGCCTCTTTCCATTTCTCTAATATTTATTCTTTTTTATAGCGTTTTACTAATTTACAAAAGTGAGGTTAGGATATAAAAAAATTATAATTCGATCGACCTACGCAGTCTATGCTTAATTTTATGAAGATACACGTCTTTAAATCAGAATCTTTAAAAAAAATTATAATAGTACAAGAGTTGAGTTTCCGCACAGACTCTACCTATTGTATGAATCTTATTACAATTACATGACTGTTTTCAATAGTAGCGAAGCAAGTGGTAAAGGATTCTTGGTAACCCTCTACATCTATTTGTAGTGTTAAGCTATTAAAAAGTAGAGAACACTAAACTAGAATCTAAAACACTTAACAGAAGCTTGTGTGTGTAACATCATCTAACATTTGTAATGGTTTAAATTTGTTTTAGTATTTATACGTTACGTTCGCACATCCCTAGTTCGAACTTCAAACACGCGAGCGCCATAAGCGGACAATATTCACAATAATTATTATCACAGATTACTTACTTGGCAATTGTGAATTGGCATTGCGCAGTAAGAGATGAGAACACTGAAAATGTCGTTTTAGATTTAAAAAGTCAAAACAAAAACAATGTTTCGTTTCTATTTGTAAACAGAATTAGACAATTAATATAGTGTTTGTATATTATAATTTAAAATAATTGTATTATTTTGTTTATTGTAAAACATTATTATCATGGCAAGTAGTGCAAATTATGTTGTGATTTACGAGTATATAATAAATTATATTATTATTCTAAACATGTATTTATCCATAGGAAGGAGCATATAAAGAAAAATACTCATTTATTGGAGAATGGTATGACAACCAAGCAAGCCTTGTAAGAAGATTTAATATATTTTATTATCCCACCGATGATACAATCGAGATGTATGATTTGAAGAACAGGAAGACCTTTTTAAGAAGAGTGAAGGTGAATGGTATAACACTTGACAATTTCTTTATTGGGAGTTCCCTTTACATATTAGGAAGATTGGTCAAAATTATTGATTTTGCATGTGAACACACAAAGGAAAAACTGCACAAGGATATGGAAGTGTGAGGTTCAAGTCTGATATTAAAATTCATTGATTTATTATTTCCTTTTTTAAAAATATATAATTTTATTCTTACAGCACATTTGCGCTAATAAAACCCCTTTCATCAAAGGTTACTGGAAAAATTATCACCCACTTCTTTGAACACAACCTTAAGATAACTAAAATGAAAAAAGCCCGCCTCACAGGGGATGATGTAAACTATCTTTATAGATTTCAATTAACGGATCCTACATTTCCGTAAGTAATTCTACAATTTCTATTGATATGGTGAATTATTTTTGAAACTTAAATTGGCACACACAAATGGTTCATATGTTAAATATGCTTAGATTCTTATTGTCGTTTGATAATAGAATTTCTATCTTCATTAAGTAAGTAAATTAATCATTTTGTAATTTCCTTTTTATAGCAAAATTTAGCCAGGCTAGATATTTTTTGTAATTATTCACTGATATAGTTTTTTTTTATATTTGATATATAGTGGCCAACATTATGCTGGGCTACAATAAAAATTTAATTGCAACAGAATCTATCTTTGATTTAAAGGTTCATAAATAAGTTCACATTAGGATAAATATATATTTAAATGTAACCATAATTATACAAGACAATTTAAAACAAATTTGCAATAGCATTATGGATAGAATATACAAATAAATGGAATCCAAAATAAATTTGAAACTAGATAATTAAAATTCACATAAACCATACTTCACAAGAATTTTAAAAAATCTACAGATTTCTTTTGGAGCATCTAACGGGAGACTTAGTGTATGGTATGGAGCTTGTTGGTAAAGATGCTGTTGCCCTCTCCAAACAAATAATTGGTGATAAAGATCCAATGAAAGCTAAACCAGGCACTATAAGGGCACTTTATGGAACTGATCCTGTTAAGAACTGTGTTGATGTCTCCAGTGATACTGAAACTGCTATTCAGGTATATTAGATGTATAAAATATAAGCATCGGGCAGAAGTCTGTATATAATCATGGTAATAAGTTGTGAGTTAACTTTCTGTGCCTTCTTACTAGTGTACAATTTGTTTTATATAATGTATGGCGAGAAAGGTGATCACCAGCCTTGTATTTAAAAATGTCTAACTTGGCTCAACCAACTAATACTCTATTTCTATAATTAAATGTTTTGGTTTGTGGACTCAGTTTCCGCACCTAGACTCTCAATAAGTCCGTTGTGCGTAATATAATTATTTGTTTACAGGATGTGGAATATTTTTTTCCCTCACCACCATTTCATTTATCAAGGCTTCGATTGACAGCCACCCTGTCAAATTGCACCCTTTGTATTGTGAAACCACATGCCATCCGAGAGGGTAAACTTGGTGCTGCATTAGAAGCAATTGACGAAGGTGGATTTGATATTACAGCTTTGAATATGTTCATAGTTGAGAATATCAATGCGGCAGAGTTCTATGAAGTTTATAAGGGAATTGTTCAAGAGTATAAGGTACATTTTATTACAAGGTTCTATAAGAAATTCACTGTAGACTTTCTCTAGCGAATTTTTCTTTTCTATATTGCCACAGCCACATCCGTATCATATCCGATTCATGAATTCGTAAACACATACCGGCCCAAGGATAATATAATCAGGCTAAATTAATGGGAGTACCTAAACAGCTAAATGCCAAGCTACCACACAATGTTTAAATATTAGTAATTAAATTGTTGTGTCATAGTGGCATAGGCAATAGATACAGATCAGAAACTTATTCCAGAGGTGAAATAGCCTCCGTAATTTAGTGTAGGTGGTTTTTTTTGTATAGAACCCAACCCTCTTAAATCATTATTAGGTAGGTTATTTAAATTTTTAGACTTGCAATTATATATTATTTATACCAACTGTACACACCAGACGCGTCGCCAGTGGGGGCAGGTATTTGCATCCCCGCGCCGTGCGTATAAAAAAACCTTGTTTTAAATTAATTAAATTAATTACTAATCGTCTAACTGGTTAATTTTTATTGTTTAATATATCTTATTAGTTATTATCTTTACATTATTATTGTGCAGTTAAAACCACGTAGAACATGATTTTATAAGATATTCCTTTATCATCCTTTGTATGTTTGTGTGTCCTTTTTTTATATCCATTAGGTACTTATGATGTCCCCTGCCCAGTTGACTATCAACTGTCGACGGCCTTGTTACGCGTCCTATATTTTTCTTCTCTGGTGTCTCTTGATAAAGTTCTGTTGAATATAAAAATAAATTAAATAAAAAATGTATACCAACAGTGATAAATAAATCGATCACGGGAAAGCCAAGTATGTTATATATATATATGTTTCGTTTTCATCATTTTTCTTACTAGGCAAGTAGCTGATCTGCCTTCTGTGACACGTCGTCGACGTTTTTGATTCTAAGGCATTCCATGTTTCCCTTCATCGTACGAGCCAGTGTTGGTGCACAGCCGGGGTTCGAACCACGACCTCAGGGATGAGTCGCACGCTCAGACCACAAGCCCAGCAAGCTTTAGTTGGACATTTTTCAATATATATGTTTAAGGTTTTACATGTTACAGGGAATGGTGGAAGAGCTTTCAAGTGGTCCGTGTATTGCAATGGAAATTGTTGCGAAGGATAAGCGTACTAATACAGCCGTTGAGTTTAGAAAATTAGTGGGGCCATCTGACCCGGTATGTCTTTGTTGTAAGCATGATTATATCGGCTAAGTTTCTGGCCAACTCACAGTCCAAACTTCTGAAGTTGTTTCTATGAAATCATTCTCACTAACCTGCATGAACTGAAACACACAAAACGAAGTTTTTGTAGTTACATGGTGCCATTGTCCAGTTTATTTATGCTTTATTCACCAGCGCTAAGACAATATGTAATAATAACATTTATTATAAACTCAAATATGCTGAAACGATTGTAATACATTTTGGTTTTGCTTCGTGTATATATAAAGAATAATACGCGAAAAGTGTACAATTATGTAACTAGCCTGGCCTGATTCAAAACTAAGAATATAAGGTGATCCTTATATTCTAGTTTTGAATCCATAACACCCGCTTGAACAAATCACTATAAAGCCAAAATAGTTAAAAGTAGTGAATTCCAGTAAATTTTAATTTAGTTGGAAAATTGATATCACCTCAATATAATTTGTTCCACGAGGCTTCTTTTTATTGAATAAAGCAATCATGATCAGCTGCGGTAAAGTTTTTTTTTTTTTTTTTAGGAAATCGCAAGATTATTACGTCCAAACACAATGAGAGCTAAACTTGGGAAAACAAGGGTGCAAAATGCTATACATTGTAGTGATTTAGCAGAGGATGGCTTACTGGAAGTGGAATATTTCTTCAAAATTTTAAATTTGTAATCTTTTTAATAATATCAATGTTTCTTTATTGATCTTAATCTATTTGAAGGCGAAGGTTTATCACGCTTTTATATTATTCCATTTTTTTAAATAATACTATTTAATTTCAAGAGTTCGCATTTTAAAGTACTTGATTATTTACCAATAAAATAAAAATTAAACTGAAAATCAAGTAAGCAGTGAAAATATGATATAATAAAGGTTGGGACCTAATCTGATATTTGTTAAAGTTTAGAATATCTTAAAGTATATCTAGGAATTATAAATGGTTCTAAATAGCACATTACCATGCGTACGATATTTAGGCTGCTACACAAATGTTAGTCATCTATGAAATAGGTATATAAAAGACTGATTTTGATTATTATATTGTGTGCTTAGAGTGTGGTTTTAATAAATAAATGATTATAAGTATAATTTGTTATTTTGTGTCCTAATTCAAAACTCACGGACAAACTTATTAAAGCCTGTTAAAATACAGGACTCCCTGAGGAATGTGTACTTTTCCTTCCATGAATATAGGGAGCGAGAATTCTTGACCATTTCACACTTGGCCTTTGGGGCCAATGGCCAGTCAGTGACGATCTAGTGGCTATTTTTTAATGGAACCTTCTAGTTGACCTGATGAGTCTTAATAGCTCAGATCGGTCTGTTTTGCCAGCGCAGTGTTGGTTAAGGTCGAAAAGTTTTATATTATATACTGTGTTAGTGAGTTTCAGTGTATGACGTCATCGCAGTGATAGTAGCCACAGATTGTAGGTTTCGCAACAAAACTAATATTTTTTACGTAAGACATGTTTTAAGGACTAGGTCAATGGAAATAGCTCGTTTTAAACGAGTTACGCTTAATGCAGATTTTATCCTAGTTTGAATGAATCTTACGAATTTAGTAAAAATGTGATCATTTGTGGTATAGTAAAAAGAACGTGCATAATGTTTTATTTTTAATCAGATTTGCTAATACAGTTAACACAAAGCATTCAATTAATTGTTAATACCTTTTAATAAGTAATCTGTAACTGAGTAATTTTCATATAATTACGTCAACATTTCTGCATCGTATATCAAATATCTTATACAAGTATTCAACTTGTAAAATAATATATAGATCAGAAGAATAGATTTCTGTTTTCTTTAAGTACATTCTTAGCTATATCTAACTAAAATGCTACATTTATTGTAACAAGTTATAGAGAGGAGAAATAGCGTTTTATTCGAGTGAACGGATAAATATCGGTTTGGTAAAGTAAATATCGGAAGATCATCGAATTTCAAAAATCTTGGAAACTTTTCAGGTACATACCTACTTTGTATTAGGTCCTTACATATGAAATTGGCGTTTTTCGTACTGGCCACTTTAATCACGATGTTCTCCTCTTTGGTAAGGAATTTCAAATTCAAATTTGTACAGCTATTTACTCATGTATTTGTGCTTCGATGACCGTCATTCATTTGTTTTTTTTCTTCTGTTTTTTTCTGTTTGCGTCACTCATTTTACAAAATGGAAAACTTAAAGTATCGCATTATTTACGAGTACGAGTTCCGCCGTGGCACTAGTGCTGCGGAAACGACTCGAAGGGTGAATGATGTGTATGGCGGTCATGTTGCAAAAGAAAACACAGTTCGTTTTTAGTTCCAACGTTTTCGTTCTGGAAATTTCGACCTGCAGAACAAGCTCCGTGGACGGCCTGAGACCCAAGTTGATAATGAAGAATTGAAGGCTATTGTGGAAGCGGATCCATCGCAAACCACGTCCGAGTTAGCTGCAGGCTGCGGTGTTAGTGATAAAACTGTTTTAATTCACTTGAAGCAAATTGGGAAGATTAAAAAGCTTGAAAGATGGGTACCTCACGAATTGACTGAAGCAAACCGGCAAACGCGCGTCGACTGCTGCGTTACATTACTGAACCGGCACAATAATGAAGGTATTTAAACCGAAGCATTACCTGTGATGAAAAATGGATTCTTTACGATAATCGAAAGCGCTCCGCGCAATGGTTGGATCCTGGCCAGCCAGCCAATCCTGCCCCAAGCGAAAATTAACCCCAAAAAAGTTACTTGTAAGCGTTTGGTGGACTAGTGCCGGTATTGTTCATTGCAGTTTTCTCAAATTTGGCCAGACTATTACGGCTGATGTCTATTGTCAGCAATTGCAAACCATGATGGAAAAGCTAGCGGCTAAACAACTTAGGCTGGTCAATCGCTCCACGCCACTGCTACTTCACGACAACGCTAGACCACACACTGCACAACAGACGGCTACCAAATTAGAAGAGCTTCAATTGGAATGTCTAAGACAACCTCCGTACTCCCCGGACCTTGCTCCAACAGATTACCATTTTTTTCGAAATTTGAACAACTTCTTGCAAGGGAAAAAATTTAACTCTGATGGGGCAGTCCAAATCGCCTTCACAGATTTTATTGATTCCCGTCCGACTGGTTTTTTTAGTAAAGGGATCAATGAACTACCTATGAGATGGCAAAAGTGCATAGAAAACAATGGTACATACTTTGATTAATTAAAAATATTCGACTTTTTGTTCCTCCCATACAAAACGCCAATTTCATATGTAAGGACCTAATATACACAATGCGTTATAAAATAAGTAATAGTTTTAGGGCCTATCCCAGCACGAATTGATGTGTCAGTGTCTCGGGGTGGACTGTGGGGCGCAGTCGAGAGCTGGAGCACTGAGGCGCGCCGGCCCGTAATAACAATTAGTTATGTAAAACATTAAATTAATGTAATTTTGTTTGTCAATTTTTTTTTGAAATGGATTTACTTGGCTTGCGATAAAATATATCGTGTAAATTTCAAAATTATGTTCCATATACATTTTCGTCATAAAATGAATTCAAAGTGTCAAAAATTGGCTACGTTTGGATTTTTTTCTATCGAGCTAAGTTATTTTAATCGTGTATCGATAATTCAAAATGGATACATAAACTACTCAACTCCACCATATATTTTTTCCATTACCCTACTACAAGAAAAGATGACGCAAAATGGAAAGAAACAATGTACTTTTTTAGAGTTTGGCGACCATATCGGTCCTTAACAAATATTGTAGAAATAAAACTCATCACATCATAAAACTCGTCGTTTCTAATGACATATTTCGATGTTATTATAACCTCATATTTTATTGTCAAGAAACAATGTCCATTCCAATGACCGAAAACCCAAGCACATTTTTTTTGCGCCTTTTAAATAATTTGAGGCAAGAACTAAAATATCTTAATTCTTACATTATCCCCACAACACGTTAAAATCATAAATACAACATTTGATCCTAAATATCTATATTTACTTAGTAAACTTTGATAGCCTTGGTGTGTACTTAATAAACATATGTACATATATATACAAGAGTTAACTGGTGAATTGTTTGTGAGCCAGTAGGCGTATGTGAGAGGACGACGGAGTTTTGCTAGCGTGGTCGTAAAGCAAAATTGAATCGCGCGCGGACTACACGCGATAAAACGACTGGGTTCTTACGCGCAAGATATTTTAAAAAAATAGTGCAAAACTGGCTGTATTGTAAGGGAGTTTCAGAGTTATAAACTTGTAATTGTACCTAAGTTTATCGATGACGGTGAGTACTGTTGGTTTTTAAGTACGTTTGTAAGATAGTTTTGGAAATTTATGTTGAGTTCGACGTTGAAATTATGCAAACACATTACTATTACTTATCCATAAATCAAACTTATGTATTATTGAAAGTATTTTTAGTTTATTTTTAGCTTAACATGTTGAATAATCAAATGTGTATATGTCAAATAATCGTGCGAAAAAAATTTGGAAGAACTACTTGTGCCCTTCTTGCAAATGAAACAATGTTTTATTTTTTAAATAAATGCTTTATTTTGATAAATCCAACTCGTTAAATAAAAAAATATTTGTAGACTTTACATGGATTAATTTAATCAAAAATCATTATTGTGACTACTAAAACATATTTTTGGGTATTTACTATGAAAATAATTAATATACTTTTAATAGTTTTTAAGGCTCACGCAAAATTATTTATAAATAAGGTTTTGACTCTACTCTTCTTTATAATATACAGTTTGTTTATACTTTTTATGGGAGAAAGGTTTTTTATATTATTTCATGTGAGTAAATTGGGTGATGCTTGCTATAAGTTTTATATTTTTAACTTAAGTTTCAGATATAGTTTAAGATATTCTAAATATAGTATGTGGCTTATGCCGTAAGTTAATTAATAATAAGGGGTTTTTTTTTCAAATAAATACAATCAAATCTAATTATTTACTATATATAAATTTAAACATAGAGCCAAAATGTATGTTAAACACAAATTATATATTTTTATAATCTACAGAAAGATATTTAATCCGGCTGTTAAGGATGTTTTATCTGAATTTCTTTAATTGCTTTAGGTAACTATGTTTTTTAACGTCTCTTACAGCCTCAATTAGATTAGTTTATAGCCATATTAATTTATTTACCATAGATATCCATCGAGCTAGCAAAAGGTCTAAGCTTCCGTAAAACCTTCACAGCGACATGGCATCGTTGTTAAGATTTATAGTTAGATTTACTCTACTCATTAGAGAAATCTAATTTCTGGCGGAAATTTATAGAACATACTTAAATCGCTCAGGCTTTTATTACGACATACTCAATTCCAATTTTTAGTTTTGGTGTAAAAAACTTATTGAGGGCATATCATATTAATTTAATTATAGAATACGCTGATCTAAGTAGATAAGCTTTATAAATTTCAGTCGGTATTCGATAATCATTATGGTTAGGTACGAAACAAAAAAATACCTCTCTGCAAGAATTTTAAATGTATAAAGTATTTTTACTTTATACATCGCATCGATACTATATTATCGCGATCATCCATAAATATGAGACCTTCCACGAAGAATAAGATTAATACATATCAGAATGTAAAGTATTGTCTGGTTAAAATACCGTACAAGCTTTAATTAAATACAGAGAGAATAGATATATGTATTTATGATATGAACTGCGCCCTATTGGTTTAGTGCATGTATGTTGGATGTTTAGAAGTTTTTTTAAGCTTTTTCTATTAAATAGCGCTTTCTGCGACTTCTAAGTAATTATCCGAGTGTGAATAATACATATTCACAGTAAGCAGTTATACTGGTATAACTATAATTTTGAACATCTCAGTTACGTAGAAGTTTTTATACTAATTAGTACAAAAAACCGTTACCTGTGACCTATAGTCACTCAACTAGCATGGTTTTGTTTAAACACTGCATATTGTTATGGGAACCTGGTTAGATTTCCATTGTGTTAGTAGCTACATATTATGAAGATTGTATTTAATGTGCAACTTGTGCACAATGATTAATTCCTTTGTACGTATAGTACACACTTTTACGGCTGTAAAAAACGAGATAAATCAAAAAGGAAAATAATGTTACAACAAATGAGAATAAGCAAATTTATTAACCGGCTTTCCCAATTATCCATTTGATAAAGTACACTTTTAGAGTGATCCCGTTTTAGTTAACTAAGATTTCCGCCATTTATAAACGAATTTTAATATTGTTTTTATAAATCTTTGAGAAACGGGTTGTGATGATTTTCAATCGTATGTCTGCGGTTTGTTAAGTAAAGCGCGAGTAAATGTTAGATATCAAAAAAAATTCAATATATTACCTACAATTCAATAATTTCCTTAGTCTGAGTAAAACTGAAGTAAACAGTAGACTGAGTTTCTTTATTTTATTCCTTAGCTGTCCAAATTCACTGGAAACAATGGAATTGAAAAATGAATGTATTAATATTTTATAAACAATCTTTTTACAGGAAGGTTATTTTTATACACTTTCATGAATCAAGTGTATCGAGGGAGAAACTTTTTTGAAGGACCGATGACTTGTTTTCCGACGTAGTGTTAAAAAATAGTTGCAAAAATGCATTTGATTCGGTTATTTTTCAAAAGAATTTTGGACGATTTCCGACAAAAAAAACTGATACCCCTTAAAATACTATGCTTCGTACATGCCTCAAGTAAGTAGTTTCTCTATACATCTTTTCACAGGATCATATTGTAGGCTGGACTAGGCAACTGATTTTTTAGATCTTCATGTATTGTGCGACCACCGAATTGTGAGTCACATCGTCTCGAAGGAACTCTAACGCACCCACGTTCGCTCGCTCGACCTAATCTTCTATTTGGTGTCTCTGCGTTAGCTTTTTGACTCACTATTCAGTACACGCGTGGAATCACTGTTACATCCATTACTTTACACTATAATCGCCTCCTAGCACGGTTCTCAAGTTTGTTTTAATTGATTAGATATAAGGACTAATTGCATTCGGAAATTCTGTCTGAATATAGTCTTGCTCACCGTTTGAAATGATTATGTGTATCCTCTTCTGAGGGATGGAGGTGTTTGGGACTCTTCATCGTGTCATAGAGGTATGAAGTACCTACTAAAACCACATTGTAATATAAAATATATATTATATTATGTCGGCTACATCGGCTGGGTTCTTGGAGCCTCTTCCTATTGGAAATTGCATATATATTAATAATAATATGATATTAATACATTGTAGCGCAATTGGTTTTATATCCCTACTTAACAATACACATGCGAGAATTGGGTATAAATGTGGAAGAAACTGCTGTGATGTCTTCTCTAACTCCGCTTTTTTTGATAATGATACCGCCACTCGCCGGATTGTTTGCCGATAAAATTGGTAACTTTAGGGTAAGTTAATTGCAATTATTATTAATGATAAATAAACTATTGTAATCGCAAAACTGATTCAGTTGGCTGTACACAAGCCGTGAAATATGTAAAAAATATAACAATGGAGTATTTATAATTATGCCTCAAATTTTTACAGGCCGGAAGTATTTAACATATAAGAGGCAACTTCTGATTGCCTACATTTATGTAAAAACATAATGTGCCATGCCACATAATCCCACGATACAACAAATATACACACCCCAATCAAAGCATAGCATTGTTTTACAATTCTTTATTTTAATAAAAATTATTCTTACGTAACAAAGTGGTTTCCTGTGTCTTGTAACGTGTTGGGAGACAATTGTGGCGTCTATCTCACTCAAATGTCCAGAATACTTGCTGGGCAAATAAGATCAACTTTCTGTTCCTTATAAATATATTATTATTTGCCTATAATAAGGATATTCAGGAAAAGAAACTAAGAAGACAAAACTTATCAAAATGAAAAATATAATTCCAAGCATTTTTACTGAGCGACTGATTAAACAATAACATTTAGTGGTTGTGGCGGTAATAAAATAGTGATTTTGCTATATAAGTCTATCAAAGAATATCACGAGACGACTTTACGGTCTGTGCACTTAAATCGATGACTCTATTATTCAATGTCATTTCATTGCAGATGGACATACAATTGAGACTCAAATGTAGCTTCTATTAGTTTCGCTAATGATTACCTTAAACGTTACATCCTGTTTTATAATCAGTAGCTTATCAGGAGGTTTTTAAAAGTCAAAGTCGTGGATTACTTGGAATTATTTCTGAAATTACGTGAATTTTTACGCTTTAATAATTTTATTTAGATTTAAATTGAATTTAATTCTAGTTATTACTGGCTCTTACATCATCTATGGGTGGCTTATCAGCGTTGCTGCTACTTCTTGTGCCCGTTGGTAGATATACCATAACATATCCACCCGCGGTAGAACTTATAGCCTCGTGCGACAGTGCTGTTCTGCATCTTCAAGATGTTAGACAATATTCTTGTCATCCTATACATCCATATGAACATGATACTAATTTGACGTAAGTATATCGAATTCCAGCTCCTTATTCTCTGATTTGTACCTTCTGGTCTTTTATTATGTTTTTTGTTTTAAGGTTACAATCATGTGGATTTGTTTGCCAATCTCTAAACGTATCGAAAGATATGCATGTTGTACTTAAAAGTAAATCTTATAATGTTAATTTAAAGTCTTTGACACGATCACAGCGGCTTATATATCGAAACGTCATAAATCCAATATCTGAAGATTTTGATTCAAAAGATAGAAAAAGAGTTCGTATCCTGACAAACAATCCAAATTTTAATTCAACCATAACGCAAGTGTCCGATAGTAAAATTTATTTTCCTACACCGCAATTGTATACTATGAATTGTAATGATATAAATAACATCACATGTTTGTTCGGAAACTTTGATTTAATTTCGGAATTAGAAAAGGACATACATGAAGATTATCGTGCAAGAATAGCACGGCGTATAGAAGATGATGTGGATGAATCACCAGTGTATTCGATTAATGCCATACAAAGTAGAAATAAACCCTTTAAAGATTTTGAAGGAGATGATAGTACAACGTGTATCGATAGGTTCAAGGAAGTAAGTATCACTCTTGAAGTGTTAATAACACAATTAGAATAAGAAATGCCTTTATTCTTGGTAGTTTCATGCACAAGTAGAAAAGGGTTGTGGTATCTAAATTTGTTACATATAGCGACAGTATTAATCTTTCAAATGAGCAGATCTAACTACCTATTATCGCTAATCTATCAAAAGGTCAAGGCAGATACTGAGAAGACTTAGAACAATGACATTCTACAGTCTATGGGTCGCTACTTAAAGCATTATCTTTATGATTAACATTCAATAGAGTGCTGATTATTTGTCCTCTTTTAGTGTACGAGAATGTCATTATTATTGTAGAGTTATTAAAAATACCGAGAGCTTTTTACTTCGGCCTTTTCTCTCGGCCTTCTTTGCCGATGAGTAGGGATGTCTACCGATACTAATTTAATGACGTGGAATAAGTGATACCTGTATCTTATATTCCATAATAAACAGATTTTATTTTAATCTACCAGACTTTCCCATGTTTTGTTTTAAATGGAAAATCTTATGCCAAATGTTTAATTAAAATGAAGTCTGTTATGAAAATTTTCAGGCTGAAAACGATGTTGAAGTCATGGTTCAAGTTGGATATAAAGAATTTTCTAAATGTTACTCGGCTTGTGCCATGACAACACCCCGGGCAAGTCTCTGTGAAAATAGTCAACAACAAATTGATATAGATCCTTCTTTTACTTTCTGGAGTTATATGGCTGTAAGTCTTCACTTAATTTGATAAATATTTTGGAGGTATCAGCAGCAGTAAATCTAATCAACATATCATACATGTTTATGTATTGAAGCCAAGACTTAACTTTCTCGTGACAGTTAAATCGCGTAACAATCTAACTTAACTCTTGTCCAAAAGTTTTTAAGCGAAGAACAGGTATGTTACATAAGACGTTCACTTAATGTATGTCTAACCGTCTCCTAGTTATTTCAAATAATGCTTTGCACACTTGTAAATTTAAAATCTATTGATTGATTTATAGGAGAAAAAAAAACTCAAATTAAAACCAAAATCTATGACAGAATTCTTTAAATGTGTATTTTTGCAGCTTCGAGTGCTTATTGGTATTATTGGTGGAACATCGTTTGCGTTGTTTGAAGGTGCTGTAATAGCCATAATAAGAGAGCAGGAAGCCGACTATGGAATGCAGAAAGTCTATGGAAGTGTTGGAGGCATTATTTCTTCACCTATTTCGGGGTTGTTCATTGACTATGCTAGTAGAGGGAAAGGATATACAGATTTCAGGTATTACTTGACTGCAAAATTTCTTAAAAAATCTAAACTGGAGGCTCACCTATCATAAACCGCGGCCATACATATAATTACCATTGACCGTTCTTTCGCATGCGTGACCGGTTTTTTTTTACAAATCGTTCTCGTTAGGTTAGCTAGTAAACCTAATGAGTATGAATTACAAACATAAACGTAAACTATAGTTTATAAAGGGTTAACCCACATAACACTAAAATAATAAATTAAAGTTTTTTTTGTACGTAAGATATGCCTTATAGATTATAGAATTTTATTAAAAATTGCTAATGTAATTATTAGGTATCGTTGGTTGATCTATAGGAAAGTACCGCTGTCAAAAAAGGCTTTCTATGGAAATTAAGTATCACCATATTCGTAAAGTGTTTACCAGTTTCTAATGCCCTAGATTTTCAAATTTGTTGCAGGCCTGCCTTTTATATGTATGCAGTGTTGAAGGTAATGTCTGGGATCCTAGTGTTAGGCCTAGACCTTGAGTTCAAAAAACCTGCAAAAACCTTGGTAAAAGATGTTATCACGGTATTTAAAAACTTCGAAATCGTCGCTCTTCTCATCGTTTGTATTGTAATGGGTAAGTATTTCACAACGGCATTTCAATTCATAACCGGTTATTTATTTCTATAGAGTTCTGTAATGTTCCAAAATCTATATCCTGATTGTATGCACGAGTTTATTGCATTATATGTACCTATTGGCTTTTTTACGACAAGATATTAATGTCTTGTTACGTTTCCGTCATTTCATGCTCTTGGTATTGTTTTTAAAAATGCTTTCTCTTTCGCGTGTGTTTCTCGACTCTCGATGAACTCAAGAAATAAGTTTTACCTATGCCAATAAACGTGAACATAGAAATATCTTTCAAGTTATCAAAGACACTTCAAAAGTGCACATAGTATAAGTTTGCTTTTGATAATTTCATCATATTGACTTCAATCAAATAGTGAATTTGTAATATAATTAATAAAATTTTGACTTAAACCTGACTTTTTTAATAAGAATGTTGACAACAAAAATAAAATACAATTTATAGAGACCGATATATACATTTTACAAGATTTTCAGTACCTTTACACATTAATTTGGATTTGTCGTATATTACAGGCACTGCCTGGGGATATCTCGAAAGCTTCCTATTCTGGTTCCTACAAGACCTGGGAGCGTCGCAATCGCTCATGGGCATTACTATCACAGTGGGTGGGATCGCTGGCTTACCTCTCTTAGTATTATCAGGCCCTATCATTAAAAAAATAGGACATTCAAATGTACTTTTCATCGGATTCATCTTCTACGCCATTCGTCTTTTTGGTACGTATTTCTTTGATATGATAATTGTAAAGAGAGTGTATCGTAAAGTAAACAAACCTTTCATGGGCAAATAGATGTCTACTCGTTGCGGACTGGTTTATAAATGAGAAATCAGTTCGCAAGAAAATTGGGGTCATTTGATTCTTTTCTTTATATTTTACTAGATTAAACCCTTTTAATAGGTAAACTAAAGTTTAATTTGATAAAATATATATTATATAACTGTACCGATATGTTTATACCGTTTTACATTGCACATGTTGCCATGTTAACCCTAGTGAAAAATCTTATTATTATTTATATCTTCTGTCTTTTTAATATGCGAAATTTGGGTATGAAATACATTTTAATTTCATAATATATTACCGTTTAGAAATCAAATCAACTTTATGACTTAAAAAATATATATACAATTTTCATAAAACTTCTTTTAATTTTCACGTCGCTACATAAATTCCAGGTTATTCGTTCATATACAACCCGTGGCTGAGTTTAATATTTGAAGCGATGGAATCGGTGACTTTGTCGTTGTCGTTCACTGCGGCAGTCACGTACGCGGCACTCCTTTCATCAACTACCACCGATTCTTCCGTACAAGGATTACTGGGAGGACTCTACTATGGCGTTGGTACGTTATTATGTTTGATGAAAATTAGCATTGAATAGGCAGGTAATACACGACAAAATACAATTATTTATTTCAAATTATGAATCTGTGTCGATGTTTTGCGTGCTTTATGCATGTTCGTGGGATGATTTAAAATATCTATCATAATTTTAATGATTGTAAAACTGTGGAAAAGTAACAAAGGCGCAGTCGTTAAAACTCAGCCGTTCCGGAATAATTATCTATTGAATTACAAACAGATTATGTATAGTGCAATAAAACGACTACTTTAGTAGTTTTATTGCATTTTTAATCATAAATAATGTGTTTCTGTGACGCGAACTTAGGACCGCAATACGACACATAAAAGACATTACTACAATTTTAAAATAGTGCCTGCCTATTTTAATTGTATATTATTATATTAGCCATCTGTTATTAAGTACGTCCGATAAACGTTCGGTAAATATTAAACGTGGCGTCAGATGAAATATAGAAAGGCAAATAGAATCAATTCTTTTAAAACGTTTACGTTGCTTAAAGTCCTGCGGTGCTGAGCAACCAGGTGTTCTCCAAGAACTCGGTGTCTTTGTACCTAGGGGAGATATGCGACGGCAAAGGTTGTTTGCGATACCAAGGGCCAGAACGCGCTTACTGAATGCTTTCTCCGACACTATCGACATATTAATATGTTCACAAAGTGCGTTTACAGTAGCGATATGTGTATATTATGTATTTAATTATATTTTATATTTAATTTTTTGGACATTATCATTTGGCTTAGGACTGTAATGATAATGTATGTGTGAATAAAGAAATAAAAATGAATAGACCTTGGTGATGACTAGCCCCCAGACTAGGATTCTCTGTCTTGATGTTTTGACATAATTCTCAACAATTTGCATAGATTAACAGTAGCTGTGATTAACGTTTATGAAGTTTTGTATGCATCTTATGAAAAAACTTCTATTTTATTTTATGATGTTTAATGCTTTTAACAATTACGCGACTGTAAACGCAGATTAAGACATTTGACCCTGTGTGTCTTTTAGTATATTGGCTTGTTCATAATTTAATTGAGAATTCGTTTTGTTTGTAGGTAAAGGTGCCGGAAGTCTTATCGGTGGTTATTTGATGAAGTTCTTTGGTACTCGATTGACATATCGACTATTTGCAGCCGCTACGTTGGTCACTGGCTTATTTTACTTCGTTTTCAATAGATTTTGTATAAGGAAGTTTGTGAAATGTAGAGAAAACGACACCTCTGCTAAAAATAATGCAAATGTAGAGTCGTGTGAGACTTCACATATAAAAGCTAACATAGATGTCGCTGCAGACAAAATGTCGAGTGAAATGACTGGCTTGGATCGTTTGAAATTAGTAAAGGATACAACAGATGGCGGCAGTGACTCTGGTGTAGAAAACCCAGCGTATTTAGATAATGAATTATGCAAAGATGACACAAAGAAAATACAAGAAAAGCGCTTAACCTAATTTTAAGTTTTAAATTATTGTGAATATTATAATATACTATTTTAAAATTTATCATGTTTTTATATACTTTTAGTTTTTATGACTGATTGAGATTTTGTCAGGAGCAAAATAAAAAGTAATAAAAGTAATACTTTGTAATAATAATCTGTTGTTTGTGTAACAAAAAAAGTATTATGATAGGAATATTAAACACACAAACATCCTTGTTTCATAGCGCCTTAAACAGCCAATTTTGAGTTTTTGACATTTAGGACGCCGCAGAGCTGTTATATACTGTTACATACAAATAAGAACCTAGAGCATAATAATACACAATTAATCTATAAAATTTTCCAATTAAATATAATTTTCATACAAATTATATACTAACCCCTTAGTCGTAAACATCAGTCTCGATTACATTGTTAACATCGTATTTTGTCAAATTATGTTTATGCAAGAGATTATTCAGTGAACTAATGACACATAAAGTATAGGTGGGAATGCGGCAAACTTATTTTTGCATCTGAGTTATTATTTAAGGCAAGCCGGTGATCAGACTTCTATGTGCTATATACATATTTAAAAAAAAGTGACACTATAACTTGTTAGCTTCTAGGCCTCCAATTTCTGTTTCAGTTTCGTGATAATATTTTCAATATCAAGCATATGATTGAATTATAAAATAATTAGCATAGACTTTTAACTTTTGCGTGATGGATGCTTGGTTTGTGATACTTACACCTAGCCTCTATTTTAAAATCATACGTTACCTTACTGTTGATATCGTTCCAATTATGTTATTTAGATTGAGTAAGTAAATGTTTGGTATATGAATATAATTTCCGTTTAAAATACTCTTATGTATTATGTATCTCTAAAAATGCTTTAAAATGCGGGTAACTGGAGAATGGATTTTGAATTTAAATATCTGTATATATAATATCAAATATCTTGTCTAAATATGTAACACTTTTGAGCCTGAGTCTATGACATTGATTATCTCGCTAACAAATAGGCTTGGGTCATCTCGTGCTTCAGCTGTTCTACTTACTAAAGTACCGCAATCAATTATCACAATTTATTTCAGTTGACAAGAGATAGCATATGGATACATTTCAGTATATTGGACATTTACGAATCGAATACCGAGCAGAACGCTCGTAAACGCGAATATTTATGAAATCCGTTTACTAACCATATATTTAAGATGGTTACAAAAAAAGTTATACAAATATTTTTAGTGGTTTTCATAAGCGATTATGTATTGGCTCTTAGTTTTCCCGGTCCTCAAGTTTATGTCGTCACACCCGCGGCTCCTCGACCTTTTCAAGTGGATGCAAAGCCAGCGCCATTCTATTACCGCAATTGGATGAGGAGAATGGACTCTGGTGAGAACTCAACTTCGACCACGACTTCGACAACGACAACTACTCCGAGAGTGAAAACACCTGATCTCATTTTTGCAGAATTTGAGTCAGATGGAAGCATGAAAAAGTCAATAAGAAAGCTTTTGGAAAATGAAAGGATTCAACCGAAATCAACTACCTCTACTGCCCTACCAATTTATGTACCTGAAAATGAGTCTAGTAAAACAGGTAAAGCAGAATATGGCTTACCCGTGCCTATGGAAAGAGATGGTCACAAAATAGAAAATCAGAAAGTAGATAACGACTATTTTTCCATGTACAACAACTTTTACAATAAGGCACCAGCGCCCGTTTACTTGCCTACAACGACACAACGACCTACCATAGTTTCCACGACTACACCCTCAACCACGACTACATTAATTGGTAATGTAGAGAACATTTGGCATATTATAGACAATGAGAAGCGTAATGAAGAAAATGGAAAATGGGATGAAGTGCCACTGCCATCTTATGAGTACACAAGTGATGGGAATAATGACGACCTCAGTGGTGCGCATAAACCAGAAGCGGAACCCAACGATTCCCTTAAAAAGACTGATGAAGATGAAGACTCAATGGACGAAAACTTTGCTTTGCCAGGGTAATTTTTTATTTTTATAGATTTGTCTTCAATGACATTTTGATACATTATTTGTTAGTAGTTGCTTAAACCTATTGTATTAAATTACAGATTTGCAACGAATACTGGAAGCGCGGCTGAAAATGAGTCAAGAGCAATTCGCACTGAACAAAATATCCGATTTCCCTATGTTAATCTAAAACCATTTCAAATGAAAAACTTGCAAAAACCCATGCGGGATCTTTTGTCTAATAGTAAAAAGGGAAATAATTTATTAACTAGCTTAGACAATTTTTTCGAAACTAAAAATCCGGTAAGAGGGGAAGCGCAAGATTTTGGAAATACTCAAATGAACCAGCCCATTGATCGGTATAATCCCGCACAACCTTATTTACCTCAGGCCTACAGTAGCAAATCAAAGCAATCAGACCCAAATTCTTCACCACCAAAAGCCACTGCTAGCCTGGTTCCACCCCCACCTCCACCTTCTAATGGGGTCAATTTGCCATCTCCCATAAGTTATGATTCATTTCCTCCATACGCCCTAGGTTCTGACTTTGGGGCTTCATCGCCTTCGTTTCCAGCACCAGCCCCTATACCTGAATCACTCCCATCACCACCAGTACTCACTTCCAGTGATGATGATTCAACTGATACTTATTCTGGTCCTGGTGGAGAAAGCGATGGACCATCGATGGATATTGGATATCGTTATAAAGTGCCTCCTCCACCATCGCCACCAGCTTTTTTACCCACTGTAGCACCAACAAGTAAACCATTTATTGGCTATTCGTATAATAAGCCAGATATGCCATCCAACAACGTTAACTCCATGATGCCTATTGACCAAAATCAAGGTTTTAAAGGATATCACTATAGTAAACCGAAACCCAATCTTCAGGCTCCTCAACCTGAGACATATGATTCTCCTCCAAGTTATGGTCATCCAGATTCTGGCCCGACATATGGTTCAGCACCAGAGTATGGTGATTCGGGTCCCCCATCTGATCACCATAATTTCCCTTTCCTTGATTCTAATGGTAACGATTTTAAAGATGCTGGGATGATGCCTCCAGCGGATATAAAACCTTACGGTGGTCCCCCAAGTGATCATGGTTTTCCCATTGATTTTCCAACAGACTTTAAGTTCCCTCATGACTTCGATGACCATGATCATGATCACGATATGCATCATCCACCATCTTCTACAGAAATGCCTCGTGTTAATAGATTCAGCTACTATTATTTAGGGAAAAAGTTATATTACTTACCGCTATACTTCAGCGTTTACTTTATTGTTTATGTGGGGGCTTTAATTATTAAGGCAGTACTTCGTCATAAAATTGTTTACCCTAACAGTTGGAGGCCGAACACGACCACTGCCGGATTTTTCTCCAAGAGATCAGTCGATGATTTCCTTCAGCACGACAACATGCACGAATTGACTGGACGGATAACTCACGCGATAGCGACTGCTGCAGAGAAATATACTAAGAGCAAAAGAAAATAATTGTGTATAAGATGTTTTGCTCTTTTAAGTTTAACTGTACATATTAGAGAATTATCTAACAAAATACAGATACAGTTATTAATTTAAGGAACTGATAATATGATGTTGCGATCTGGACATATTTAATGCTCGTCAAACTGTTGTTATTTATTTTAAATATTTGTTCATTTGCTCAACATTAATAAATATTTTTATGCATAACTCTTACCTTTTACTCGACTCATAACTGACACCTAGAAAAAAGTTAGAAAGAAAGAAATTAATAAAACATTACAATACATAATAGTTATGGTTCTATGTTTGCTCCTTACCCTTTAAGATTTATACAAATAGAAAACTTTAATAATTTTAAGTAAACATTATCCATCTTCTTAGCTGTTCATTTCTATTAGAGAGGATACGTACGGCATTATATCTACATATATACGTACGTATATTAAATATGTAGAAACCAAAGTATAGATCGGGGTTTCCTTCGGGCTCATTAAACGAATCCACAAAAATAAGCATAAATATAATTTAAAATGTTGGCTATGCGAAATTATCAGTGATGATCATGTCATGCATACATCATGGTGAAGTTATTATCGATTTGATAATTTTGAGCTTTAAGTATTTACAATTTGTTTGTTTTAAGTACCTTAAAATATATTGAAAAACTTTTAGAATATTGTTAGCGAAGCTACATATATAGTATATAATATTTAATCAAACGTTTCATATTTAGGATTAAACCTCCACCTTCACCTCTGTTTATTTTAATTTTTAATTTTACTTAGATGTTATGGCGATGAATGTAATGAAGTTTTATTTCGTTCGCATTTGAAGTTGGTTTGTAATTCTAATTCTACTTTGAAAAGGAAAGTGTGCCTACTTGTATATTAATAAAGAATGACTTAATTTTAACGATTCGTTGAATTTCTGGTTAATTGTAGATCGTGTGAAATCTAAAAGTGGGACCTCGTCAAATAAAAATATATACCTATGGCTGAAGGGACTGCTATACTCTTAATTATTAATTTACGTTTTCGATGATTTCGCCCCTAATAACAGTGCTCAATAGAGGAATTCTGTAACTGACTGTTTAATTCCAAACAGATTTAAATATAACATTTTAACTAACAACTTAGGTAGGTACATTAAATATTTAGAGAATCACCATCCGCATAACACGTTCAACTTTCTTCTTTCATTCATCGAAGTCGTGATCCAAAGAGTTTTGGGAGATGTTAAATGAATTATGAAAATTTTAAATAATTCACACAAAATTAGGACCAGAATGTTAACTGGAGTTTGGACGATAAACGGAATACTCGTAGAATTATTTCCATCAGAACGAAATCGGCAATACTAAATAATCACGATTAAATGAAATTGAAGTTTCACGCTTTCACGCTGACCCAATTGTGATTTTTACATAATTTTTTTTTATTCAAATTAATCACCTTAAAATATGTATAGTGTTATGGTTGCAGCTCTGTTACAAACATTTTTTATAACAAAAAAAATAATTCGATAATTTGAAAAGAATGGCGCAGAATATTCCAGCTCTTTTAATCCGTAAAAGTAAATTCAAAAAAAAGTTGTTTACATTGTGATATAACAATTAACAACAATAATACTTGGTGAAAATGTTTGACTTCGTTTTCCATATTTAGAGTATTCAAACTTAAAACATAGCAAAACTAATTTCAAATCTTGACAAAAGATTTTATCTTCCAGAAGTATTAACAGATTAACAGTGCAGGGAATGCAAACACATTTATCTGTATATGCTGACTACAGAAGTACATATGTTAACACGGAAACTGTCGGACTCAAAATGTCACAAATGCAATGGTGTGTTTTGAGCATGAATAGCAACTGACTTTGTTCACGAAATGTGGTGATTGTTTAATGGATTTTTTATCGGAAAACAGCGAAAAATTTTACAATTTAATCACTATTTCAAATAAATTTATATTTCAAATATGCGGATGTTCTTCTTCTTATTTTAAATACGATTCGCTGTTGATGACAACAACAGTAGAGGTAATTTTATAAACGACTCTGAGCAAACCAGATCAGTTTTCGATATCAGGGTTTAAGCACCTGTTTTACCACAGCACTACCGGGCCCGAGGCCAGGACCTCCAGGCCGGTCATAGAAGCCTGTTATAGAAGCACATGATACCCCTGCAAGCCTGCGTGCCGTCTGGATACAGATACTTCGTCTTAAGAAATAAGTACGTGACGTCCAATGCCTTCCTTTGAGAACGGATGGCGTAGTCTTGCTCTTTCGCGAATTTTGTAAACGTTTTTGACATTTTTAAGCATGCCCTAAGACGCATCTAAATTGAATAAACGTATTTTGATTTGATTTGATAATATATACAATAATATATTTTCCCCAGGACCAACCTTCTCAACCCTGCCTTGCGATTCTGTAATGCGATGCGAGTTCGAAAAGTGAGTTACAGAATCGCAGGGCTGCTGTTCGGGATATATTTTATAGCATACGTTTTATATAGGCAATATAGTGCAGTGTTGGCCTAGTGACGTCAGCGTGCGATTCTCATGCCTGATGTCGTAGGTTCGCTCCCCGGCTGTGCGCCAATAGATATCTAAGTGCGCCTTTAACATTCGCTTAAACGGTGAAGTAAATCATCTCGAAGAAACCGGCTTGCCTTAGACCCAAAAAGTCGACAGGATGTGTCAGGCACAGGAGGCTGATCACCTAGTTGCCTATTAGATTATCAAATGATCATTAAATATATACAGATATAAGGGGCCCAGGCCTAAAAAGGTTTTAACGCCACTGTTTTTTTTTAATCAGGCAATAATAATAATTAATCAATGCAGCTAGATAGAGACGCTGTCGAGTTTATAACTACAAAATACAGTGAAATGTAGATTTTCATGAGACAAGATTTAATAAAGGCTCTAGTTCACTAGCATATTAGAAAGTCGTAAATTAAATTGACACTTCGAGTTTACGGTTTGTTTGTAGAATTCATAATTCAGTTGCTCCCTTTGCGTCGTTATGTGGAACGTACGATGTTAGACTTGTCAGTTTATTTCATATCACCAAAGCGAGAACAGTGCATTTAAATTTTTTTAACATATAAGTGATGTCGAAAAATATATTGGTGATGGCATTTCACGGTTTAGTGTGGGCGGGCGTGATAGCTTTCGCGTTTTGGGCGACCGGCGCTAACGCTGGGGCGGCGCGCTACGACTCCGCGACTCCTTATACGCCGCCCTACACCAAATACAAATATATACCTTTGCAGTAAGTTTTTTTAGTTAGTTTCGATAAAATTTATTTGAAGTTTGGTTGAGTTAATATCTCAGCCAGTTGTCCTGCATAAGTACAATATACAGCTTAAAGGTTTTATTACAAGTTATCTTCGTTAATTATCAATAATTTATAAATCAGAGATATAATAATATTATGAACGCGTACAAAATTATGGTAGACAATAGAAAAAAAAGGACGAGAGAGATTATTCTAAATTTTTTGTCTGTCTAGAGTAGTGTAGTGTCTAGTAGTCAATATATATTACTAATTTGGTTTTCCGTGTTTTTATGAATACATTATGCCTAGCTAAGAGCACCATTTAGCCATTGTTTAATCTATTTATTTCTTGGATCGTCGGTCCCAAAGCTTAGATTTTATAGTAATTATTTATTTATTATAAAAAGGACAATATTATAATTAGACAGAGTTCTCAGGTTTGTCGAATAAGAATGTGCAGTAATCCAGAATTCCACGCAGACATTAACTAATAACTAATAGTAGTAAAAGTATATTGTAATTGTTAGTGGTGAAGGTATATATATTCGGGAACGCAATAGAGAGAATATGATGTAATCAGGCTATTTTTGTATATTTTAATTTTTGGGAATTAATATATTAAAAATAGTTTACTGTCAGGATATTAGAAATTCTTAGTTTTATTTGTTAATTTCAGCAATGAACCTGATGATGTTACTTCGCTGTCCGAGGAGGAAGCTCCATCGTCAGGGATGCCTCCATCAGAAATGATCCTCACCGCCCTGCGGACTGCGCTAGATGTTGTTAGAAATATGAATAAAAACAGGCTTAATACACCTGCAATTGCTAGAAACAGTAATTCTACGTCTGTTAAGGTAAATGAAAAGTTATTACTTATTGTTAACGAAGCATAACTTCAGTCATACTACCTTTACATAGTTATGAAATAAATAGAAGTATACATTAATAACTTTTACATACATTTCTAAATTACATACATCTATTTTTAACTTCGTATTGGTCTCTGCCGTCTGTCGATGTATTTGCTCCTATCTTTTTCCTAGGAACTTTTTACTTTAGCAGAAACGCGTTACGGTGCCTTTTTAAACATGTATTAAACTATATAATGCAGGTACTATATTAATTATATCACCGAAAAAAAAAATATATGCACGGATTCGATTTTTATAAAAAGGTAATTAGAATTTAATCAAAATGTTTCATTGAGATTAACGTATCTAGCCAATATGTGTTTTTCAGAATTCATTTTGTACTTAAATAACTTTAATGCTGTATATAATTTAATTTAAACGCAAATCTCGATGAAAATCATTTAATTCAATAGAATGTGTCCATTTTGTACTCAAATAACAAGGCATGTTTGCGCATTACCATTTCCAGTGATAATATATTTGATATATTGTGCTCATAAATATATTTACAATAACAATAGTTAAGTGAAAACCAGGGCAATGTAACGGGACCACTGAACTAGGTTAGCAGGTGTCGTTCTTGCTAATTGTCCACTTTGGAGATCCCTATTTGACTAAACACTTGTTAACTTAAAGGGAACTTAAGGCGCAGGCGTGACCTGCAGATGCAAAATAACTTCAGTGGAAATGACATGCTTAAGCTTGAAACGTGATTCTTTTTATAAATTCTTGTATTACCAGCAACTGCCACAGACGCTTGATGGAATTTGTTTCTAGTGTCACTATATTATAGGGATGATTTTTCTACATGAATATTTTGAATAACAATCAAACGATAGGGTTTTTTTTACTAAGCTATTACAGTTGAAAGGCCCTACAAAGTTTTGATTTATTTAGAAAATTACGCATTCAAATTATCTTAGGTAGATTAGATAATTGACTCACACTGACACAATGTTAAATATTAATAGTTTCAGTCGTTATGTTAGCCGTCATGAATAAAGTGATTATCCAAGTAATTTTTTGTAAATAGTTATTAAAAATATCAATACTTATGTTCAACCAAATAAACAAAACCTTCAGTTTCATAACATTTATTTATTTACACTTCGTAACCATAATATACAAAATCATACAGGCATATAAAAATATAGCAGCATAAGAATAAGCAGATATACGTATATATAACTTATAAGGCAACGGGCATCTTTATCGTTAACAAGCGAGTTCTTCCAGGCAACCCTAATATGGAACAATAAAAAAGAGGGCAAAGTACAAGAAGTGCATAATTAATTAACCAAAAAAAACTCAAAATAACATGTAACTATAACTAAAATTTCTAAATAAAACCTAAAGAAATAAATAATAATATGTATAAACAAAAATGTTAAAGCTAATCCAAAGGTTAATTAGTTAAGGTTAATTACGAGGCAGAAGAAAAATGATCAAAAAGAATATTTTTAAATAAATTTCAAGACTGAGCTCGTCTGATACTTTGCACAGTGAAAGAGGAGTGATAGAATTCAGTTTTATGAGTAGGAGCTTCAAGAATTAGATTATCTAAGGCACGCAAATCAAAACTACCGCCAGAGAGGAACATAAAATTTTGCTTTAAGTAACTAGGAGTTTTAGGATTAAAATAACATTATAGAGAAGTTGTAAAATGTGTAATACTTAATTTAAAAGTGTATAATTACAGCATGGACGTAGACAGTCAAGCAACGACACTATCAGTGGGAGAGGATTTGAGGATTACTACGACGAGCATCATGACCACCATCACGAAGTCGAAACGACCACAGCCAAGCCCATGAAGCAGGGAAGATATACTGATCCATGGGCTGGATACTATGACTGGATCATCAACGAAGGATCTTTCAAATTTTGGAGTGTTTTCCAGGTGTGTATTTTCATTTGATTTTGTATTGAGTTTTATAAGAAGTTAAAAGATATTTGTAGAGATTTATTTAAAGAGATAGACTTAATATGTAAATATACGTATGAATCGTATTGAGAACAGTATGGTAATAATTATTACTTATACCTATGTATATCAATAAATTTATCAACGTTTGCAAAGTGAACAGTTATATATTAAGTTAGAAATAGCGTTATAATTAATTTATTATTAATGACGAATATCATTTGCCCTTTAATAGTTTTTAACTGTTTCAATCATTAACTCAACCAGACGATTTCCGTTTTTGTGCGATAATTTCACTATAACATGCTTTGGAACTTAAACTATTAATATTTTTATAACATGAAAATTAAATCAACGTTTTGTCACAAGGCAGTTGTAAATTGATATGGCCTTAAGCGCATTGTAGCGCATCGTAGCGAAAAATTATTGTTGTTAATTACCGATTGCAAAAACAATGATTCTGTTGTCCAACCGAAAGTTGACGTAGAACTCATAACATTGACATACTTTAAAGCGATGGTCATGCATACATAAAACACATACGGGGCATAATGTTAGTCGCACTGTATGTAATATATAAGGGCCTTGTTTATGCTATTTACCTGCTTATGTCTTCAAAACGCTTATATGACAAAGGACAAAGCTATTGTGACTTCACATTACATAGAATTCCCACGTAATCTGTATTATAGTGTGTTACAGCGATTATCGAGTACACGTAGCCAATTGAGATGTTGTCAGACATCGTATTATTTTCACGGCCGTAGTTAAAGAGGTTTTTAGACAATATTTCCGGATTTTTTATTAGATCTCATTGTTAAGTGGATCATAAAGTGTAATGGGAATCTTCAGACCTTCCTACAACACAAACTGCGAATATTATATCATAAATGATTTAGGCGAGATTCACTTCCGCATAAATAAAATGCATAAGTTTTCCAATTTTTATATTAAATAATTTATTTTTTATGATTTTGATGATGTGAATTAAACGGCTGATTTACAAGCTAAGCCAACCTAGGCAATTAAAAAAAATAAAACTTTGAATTCATAACTGCATCATAATTAATCAAAATCAAAAGTTATGAACAAGGAACCCTTTGAATTTTTATTGATGTCCGTCTATCGCGCATCACGTTTTATTTCCTTATAGTTATATGTTTAGCTTTTAAAGCATGTTGATGAGTAAAAAAGACTATTAGTTATTTTCATGACGCGTTACTTGTGAAGCAAGCCGAGCGTGCAGGTCGTGCTATTGAACTTGCAGCTTGTAATCCATCTGCTACCGACAAAGGTTACATTGTACTGACTAAGTTTCGTAAAGTTAAAATAGTACATAACAATGCACGTCATAGGTGATGTGTAAAACAGTGTGTTTACATGACTGACATGGCTTATACCACGATTTTCATTAATGAATTCATAAATATTTTGAAATAAGCGCCCAGTTAACAGTAATTGTTAAGTGAATAAAATGACTGATATTAAATTATACAGTACGCACCGCACACTGGATGGGTGAGGGATACAAAACTTTGTGTAGTACCAAAGACAACAAACTTGACTATAATATTATTGTAGCATTATGTAAATCGTATCATAACCAAGTTCTGCTCTATAGACAATTTAACTGTTGCATATAGTTAAGCTTACCTAATGGAATCTTTGTTAATTCCCGCTAGGAGAACCTTTGTCGTAATGACTTTTTATTATATTAAGAAATATAATAAAAAAATATTTATTCATTTAACAACAATTATTTATACGTGTAAGGTTTGTTATGTTATTGTAAATTTAAATGAAATCTCACACTTTTAGAACAATTTATTGTTATATATAATTTTAATCAAACGTAATTTTGAACCCGTAACATCCTCAAGGATCTGTGATCATTAAACTAATTGATTGAGCTTCATTTGAGTTTAAAAATAATAATTAACTTTTATCGATACCGTTAAGACATATAAATTAATGTATCGTAAATCATACTTACGTATTAAGAATTTTATGATCAAACAAGTTACTTGTTATTTACTTTGAAAGTTTTTGTTTTTTAAATATCACAGACCACGTGTTAATGTTATGTGTTTCTTTACAGCTGTTTACTGCTGCGCTTCTTCTGTATGCCTGTTTCTCTGCAATCTACTACGCGAAATTCAACCCCATCCTACCAGATTACAGTTTGGAATATGACGATTACTTCTTAGAAAGAAGTGTCGGTAGAAAGGCGAGAAGTTTGGATCCGTCCGAAATGTTATCCGGCTTAAGTTGGATAAATCCATCGACTTTCCAATTTATTCTCAACGCTATCGCAAAACATTATGAAGACCAATAAGGCATTAATATGTTCAGTATAAGGAAACGACAGTCAATTAGTACTTAAGTTAAAGAAATGCATGCTCTTGTTTCCATATACTCGAAGATATGTATTAATTTATATCTGTAGCTATAAGTACGCTCAAACTTCACTCCTAGTTCTTAAATAAATATTTCATCATCATTGCTTATTTTTTATTCGCAGTGTAGCTCCAGAGTTCGTTGACCTTAAAGCTTCAAAACAAACACCAATATGTGTGATCTTTTTACTACACTTGATCCATTCCTTAGCAATCTTATTTGTAATAATATTTTTAAATGAAAAACATATACTGTTATTTTGAATTTAGAATTCATTCGCAAGTAACGAATGCAGGCGTCGCGTCACCATTGTCCTGGGTTCGATGTCCGGTCGCCGGTCGTGTCCACTCCGCTCCCCGCCTAGGATCACAGGATGCTATAACTATTTCAACCTTCAAACACGATTGCAACTCACGACTCCATTTTAATTCAAAAACATGAACGTAATTCGTAACGCTTATTAAATGTATTTGTGTAATTTTAACAAATTATTTAATGATGTTATGTATTAACTATTGTGCAATGTACAGTAAATTTTGCATTTTGATTTCTATTGATAAAGTTTGCAGAATTTGATAGTCTAATGCTAAATTCGATTAAGCTATCTTGCGCCTAAACCGCAGTTTCCGTATTTTGTGGTTTGTCCGTCGCTTGACTCAGGATGACCCCGTTATGTTTAAAGAGGCTGATGTATTTTCTGAGGCGTGCTGGTGTAGTGTATGCTTGAACTCGGTCGGGTTGTAACGTCTGCGCAGGCGCACCCCATAAGTTCACTGCAGCTTGGCGCGACTTTTAGAATCGTCCCTGTGTAACAGACAATAATTTGTTTATATTTGAGACAAGAGTGAAGTGTTTACTAACTGGAACAGGTTTGCGGTTCGACTAAGAAATACGGTATTTTTATCACTGTACTAGCATTATCTCATTAAATTATTAAAATAAATCATATGTATATACATAAAATAATTCAATCTAATTAATACATGTACAATCTTGCGCTATGTGTTCTGCTTTATATAATTAGAAATTGTAGAGCATTTAATATGTACGCTGTATGTATGTTCATCAAAATTAGTTAAACAGTAAAATCAAAACGCGTTACGAATCAATTTGTATATGTTAGTTTTTATTTCATTAGAAAACTAACCGTAAAATTTCGTCTGGTTAAAAGGTATTTATTTGGGGCATTAAAACCCTCTTATATTTTGTATATAATTGTTATTTCCTCCTGATATAATATAGTTTCCTGCCCTATATAAAAGACATCAACGACCATCGCGTAATGAAACGATGTTGCATACTTATTTTACACATTTCCTGTCTTTGATTTAAAACAATAGTTTAGTTTATAAAGTAAACATGCAACTGGTTCAATATTCCTTTATAAAATATAATTACTATCCAAGTGTTTGTGTCTAGTGTGCCGAGCGTTGGTTATAAAGAATAAAATATACATAATATCTAATAAGGCAATGAAATGGAATGATAACTGAATTAGAATTTTCCATCGTAAATTGGTCTTTAATTTATCTAATGTTATTTACATCTTCTAAAGTATTTTTTAAAGTTCCAAATATAAATATTGCTTTAATTAATACGATAATCATAACCATGACATATTTCGAAGTAAACTAAAGACTGAGGGATTGTGTAGCATCCGGTGAGTCACAAATCCTTAACAAAATGCAATCATCAACAAAAGACGCACGTTTTGTTCCTTTTTATCACAAATAACGACTTGATTAGTAATCATTACAATCATTATACTAAGATGAAAAATAAATGATAAGCCTACACTAGATAGGTTTTGAAATAAATTAATAATATATTTAAAATTTGGAATCCTTTACAATTTTATTTCTTTACGAACTATAAGTTAATTAAAAAAAAACCTTATAAACCTTGTTCCATGCCATTAAAACTAAGTAAAGGAAAACAATAATAGAATTGTATATAAGAACTTGGTCTTGAACTCAATAATGTGGAAGGTTACTTATATTGTCTAATTATAAATATTGTTATGTTATATATTAATTCACAAAAAAATTAATTACACCTACGGTAAATTTGAAGAAAAGTTCTTATATATACAATCGCTTACAGGAACAAAATGGCAACACCAAACAAGTTTACTTTTATTACAATCGATTAATATGTGTATTTATTTGGTATACCAATTTTTTTTCTTTAAATTTTTTACATGCATTGTACAAATTAGTTCGAAATCTGTAGTCTTAAAGAAACGTATAAAAAACTCAAGAACTATTTCACTTGTGGTAATAATAATTTTACAACAATACCTTGAAGGCATAACTCGTCTTCATATGTTCCAGACTGTTGCTTACTCATTCACCGTTCCAGTACTTTGAGTGACGTCACATTAGCCTATTGTCGTTATAGAAGAGAACAGTTATCGTGTCATGCACGTAAAGAATAACGTTTACTTTGCAACTCTCATTAAGTTCACGTGAAACGTTATTTAACGTCGTTGGATAAATGTCATGCAAGCTTAGCCTTTAATTTAAAACCTACAATTTTAATAGGAAGTATTAAGGAAAGTGTGAAGTCCCAAAAATCATGATTAAATATTTTAATTATTTACTATGAAATTATTGCAGTACATGGGTTGCATAGTTAGAAAAACTTCACAATGATAACACTACATCAGAATATAATTAATAAACATATAATTAATTATTATTTTTGAGAACATTTCTTTAAAATCAAAGATGAAATTGGTTAAGCCTCTGGTATTTCCGATTTTTCTTGATAGCGCTGAGTCCTGGACAATATGAACATCTAAAAGGAGAAAAATAGATACTCTGGAATTTTGTTGGAGGCGGATGCTTAGACAAACTTGAACCCTGGACAGCTTAGGAAACAAACGTGTCCATTCTAAGGCTGCTACAGGTAAATAATCTTTTACACTTTGTTACCAACTAGTTTTATTGCACCAGACCTTGAGACCGAGTCCGTGATTCCTTCAGAAATGAAGACTGCAACTGAAGAAGAGGAGTATTAGAGGCGCTTTGGCTTTAAAAATCTACTAATATACACTGTACTTCCATCTTAGATGAAAGTAAAGTGTGTATCCGTTGATTCCTAGCTGGTTTAAGTGGATATTGCTTATCAGACGCACTAAGTAGCAGTCAGTCAGGTTTGGATTGTATCACACGTGACCCTGCTACCTTCAATACAGTAGGCGCCAATACATACACCTCGAATATAAAAACAGAAAGAGAAAAGGGGATGAGACATGATCATGGTAAATTCGAATCCATAACCAAAGTTGTGTCGTAGGGACTCAAGAGATATGGGATCCGAGATCCGCATTGGCTATTAAATTAATATCTAGTAAAGATAAAGCGTTTATAAGTTACTTACCTTAACACGCTTGCACTTATCTTCCAATAATAATTACATTTATTTCGTACATTTTAAGTTTAATCAACTTAACACAAGCTAGCATAATTTGCACACAATTTTTATTCTTGAAAACCCTAAACGTTAATTATCTTAAGATTCGAAAATGAAACAATATAAGTGTGTTTACTCCGAGCGGTATCACTGCGAAAATTTTGCTAATTATAACTTTATGCTTCCATTTCAGACTTAAAGAAAAAGTTTTAGGAAATGTAATTAAAAGAAAAAGTAATTATTAAATAAGTACACTGTTATGATTTGTACTATTTAGACGTGTTGTCACCGGATCAAAAAAATCTAAATTTTATGTTATAGTTAGGTTAGTAGTAGTTTGGCGAGCTGAAGGCATCCGTCAGGTTTTAGTGGGTAGGGTTGTAGATATTATGTCTGAGTCCCACATAATCCCTGCTGGAGTAAAATTCAGCAGGGATATGCGTAAAAGCATTTCCTGACGTTAAAAAAAAAAGTTGGTAAACCTTAGTATGCATAAGGAATCATGCGATATTTGGAAAGGTTTACAATGTGGGACACATATGAACAAATATTTAACACGGTCTTTCCCTAACGAGAACAATTTCATAGATGTACCGTTATATTAATACTGTTCATATTTTTTTAAAGTTTACAACTGTTTTTAGTATTTAAAACGGTTTTTTCTAAAGCAACTTGGCTAGTTTATCACTGGTCATGGTTATTATTTACTTTGTATTTCAATCACGACATCAGACTCTATTTTTTATGTATCAGAAAATTTTACGAGTGCGTACTGAAACCTCTAAAAAACAAGAACGTTATTACGTTTTAAATACAAATAATTTTGCAGGCTGTTTTTAAATATTTGATATGGGTAAATGAAATAAATCGTTTCTGCCAGTGTTTCACTTCCCTCTGACACCTTTTATTAAGTGCCCTGTCCCACCTCTGATAATTTGAATGGTTTGCTGTCAAATGTAAATTTAATTTAAGGTCTCCTACTATGCAGAGAAAATGATTTTGTTGTAATATAATCGATTATTATCAATATTCAACAACATTAAAGGTTTGTGTTCTTATTTTTAAGTAAAAATAACTTATATAGACCAATTTCACAGTATAAAATTATTTGTAGTCCTCTTATCATCGGATTAATATTATATATGTTCGTCGTTCATGATATAAATATATGTAGTTTTATTTAAACATTATGTTAAGCGTTGCACGTGTTGAATACCGTAACGTTCGAATTCCATAGTTTCGCGTTACTTCACCTACATAATGTGCTACTTGGGATACCTGAATCTCAAAATAATAAAAATTATAGAAAATGTATTCTATTCTTTAACATTATAACAGTATATTTTAATTACCATCTCAAAGTCGTTATTCCAACGCTTGGTTTTAATATTTTATTTTATTTATCCCGGCGCGAAAACTCACTTTTCGAACTCACACAGCGGTTTTCGCATCGGCGGTCGCTCTCAAATCAGTCGTGAAGCAATCATTTTATGATTTGGCATTCTGAAGAGGTGGGAGCTTGTAGTTTATTGTTTATCTGCATTTTATAAATCTTGTTTAGAGATGGGTAGTTACAATTTGAGGTAGTTTCACAGCGTCATTTATTTCTTCTTACAATCTAAGTGAATAAGTTAAGGATTCAACAGCAGCTTAATAAGTTTTCACCTTACAACTGTACTGATGTATACAATGTATATGTCGCAGCCAACTAGCTTACAACATTTAATAAACTGGCTGGCATGTGCATAATGCTTAGGCCATTCGTACGATAGAGTCATTATTTGCCAGAAATAAAAAAGCTGAAACATATGACATAAAAAATATTTATTTTAAAATTAAATTGCTTGAGTCAAATTCACATTATTATTGTCACTACACTCTTCCATTGTACTTGTTGTTTTTCATGAAACTTTTTAAAACACCATCAAAGTTGTTCGCCGACGCCATATTGACAGTTTGAAGAGTTTCGTTTCGAGTTTGAGAGTGGCAAAAAGTGGAATTAAATTTAAATTAACAGTCAACAGGCTAGGCTAAGTAATGAAACGTCATCGATCCAAGTCATTTGCCTAGCTGTTTGATTAACTGGCTGAACATCTTTCAGGCCGCTAGTTAATCGGCGCCGTTTAGCAAAAAGGCAAGGCTGTTAATTGAACGGCTAATTAAGCTAGTTGTATGCGACATATACATGATGTTTAAATGCAAACTATAAAGTAATGCAATAACTCATTGAAGATAAGCAAGTACAAGGTGACTTTGAGATATCAAGAGACCCTGCAAACGTTGAGAAACATTGAACTCTCAAGCATTTTGTTTACCCCGACTGGAGTATTTGTTCAATTTTGTTTTTAATTTCATCCTTCTGCGACTGCCATGTATTGGTTGAGCTAGAATTACAAGAAAATAAATGAGTGTGTTATAGTGGAATTTAATTATTTGTGTGTTATGATGAAGTCGTTAAACGTTAGTTAAAATATCGTTAAACGTTCAGTCGAAGTATTTCATGATATTATCAATTCTTCGATCCGTTCATGATAATTCGCTGCAATATTGTTTACAAGGTATTATAACAATATGTAGACTCTTAGGTTAAACCGTGTTCTAATTATTCATTGAACAATGACGCAGCTGATTGATCAGTTAATTACATATCAATAGTAATTTTAATTTGCTGAAGCGAAGGTTCATTGATAAAGCAGTGATTCCCACGATGCGGGCTGAGTCAAGCCGACGGACAAGGTTCCGCTCTGCTTAAGCAACGTACGTGATAACTGTGTTTATTATCAATAGGGCCTTTAAACATTCGGATTCGAACAACTTTGAAAAGATTTTGAGTTTTCTTAATGAATTCACATTTTAGTTTAAATTTTTATAGATTAGTAAATTTGTTGGCGTTTTGTAGGTATGTGTGATGAAGCCATTTTTATGGATTGTTAGTTAGATTACATTTAGTGCTTAGACCTACGATTTAGACTATAAGACTTGTCTTGAAATATTCAATGAAACAGATTAATATAGGAAAATACGTAACTATTTTTTTTTACCTTTCTTAATAAGACTTTGTACAAGATGAATTAACATAAAAATACATTCTTATTTCAGCTAGGGATACTTTCAGTATAAATTATCGACGCCCAAAAACAAGTTACGTAACTATTGTGTACTCCTTCGTAAACATATCTGATTGAGCATAATTACAATATTTTTTATTTTATATGCGAATTAAGATCCAATTACGATAGTAGAGATGATATCACCGCCTTCCTGCTATGCTATTAATAAAAAACTGGGATTGGCACGCTTATTCATACAATATTAAATATAGAAGAAGAGCCTTAGCTATATGTATAAAAGAACGCAGTCTTTATTTAGATAAAGATTAGATTTTAAATGCCTATAACAATCAGACATCAATTAGACCCCATAATAGAAGAATTCTTTCCTTTGACGAATGCTTCTCTATCTATGCTTCTGGGCTGTTAGTTAATTTAAGTGTCGTTCAGAAGGAAGAATGTCTTTTGAACGAGTCTATACCATCCACGCTCCCTTAGACCATATAATGTTAATCATTATCGTGTCCCTTTGTATAGAAATATGTTTATTACGATTTTTTGTATCGCGAAACAAACGAGATCTTTCTTAATCAATCATAATGAAGTTTCTAAGTACCAACCACCATGAAATATCATAATTTTAACCCCATCGATACCAATATTGAAAGGCAGACGGAACGGGCAATGACACCTAATTAGGTGGTCCCAGGCAAGATTCCCAAGGAAACGAGTTCATGCGTATTATTATAAGCCTATACACCTATTTGCATCATATTATTAAACTATGCCTACTACTTTCTGTAGCAATCAAAAACAGTTATAACATGGCGTTAAACACACTTATGATTTTAACATAGAGTGGCCGGATAAGTTTTTGTTACAGTTAGAACTAATGTCTACTAACGAAATTCAAATAACGCAATGAAAGTTGAATCTAAGAATGGATTCATGGGTTCATACTATAGTAGTTTTCGCTGATAAACCAAGCATACTACAAACTATGTTACAACAATTAGATGATGAAAGCAGGTTTATCAATGAACCCAACGAAGACTAAAGTAATGACGAATGCAATAAAAAAAATTATAGTAATAGGACAAGAAATTATAGAATATGTAGATGAATGTATGTATTTAGGACAACTTATTTCAATAAAAGACCAGTATTCTAATGAAATAGATAGAAGAATATTGAACACTTGGAAACGGTACTGGTCTCTAAAAGAAATAGTTAAAATTAAAACTATTCCCATTGCAATACAAACCAAATTATATAACACTTGTATTTTACCATGTCGTACTTATGGATGTCAAACTTGGCCTACGACGAGCAAAAAACAATCAAAAGCTAGTAGTTTGTCAATGCAGCATGGAAAGGAGCATGCTTAATATAAGACTATCGGATCGATGGACAGCTTCAAAAATAAGAAAAAAAAACAAACGTCAGTGACGTGCTACAAAAAATAAGAAAGCTTAAATGGAACGGGATTGGACATATAATGAGGACTAACAAAGAAAAATGGACTAAGGGTGTAATAGAGTGGTATCCGAGGAACGGGAGAAGAAAACGAGGAGGTCAAATTAAAAGATGGGAGGACGATCTGCCAAAAGGATGGAGAAGGTCTGCCAAGGATAGAGAGATGTGGAACCAATTGGGGGAGGCCTATGTCGACAGACAACCTGACCAAAGTGGTTGCTAATAAATTATTATTTTCGCTATGTAAATTAGATTTAAGAATGATACTGTTAAATAAGAATAAAGAGCTTTTATTATATATTATTATTATTCCTATAAACAGGCATAGGCATCTATATTAATGCATAAATCTTCTTTTAATTCGGCTAATAACTAGACTAACTTAAAGATACCAAATTAACCGTTTCAATAGTCGATAAAGTTAATGTCCTAGAGGTTACTTAAATTAACAATCCATTCCTTGTTTCAGATAAATATGTGACGTGAAGTATTCGTACATGTGCTACACATGATAAACTAAAAAGTGCATCAGAAAAAATGCATACTATGGACACTTTAAGCTATGGCCATAAAAAATATCGGCCACCGCTATCACCGACCAACTTTTATCAACATGATTATTACTCCCGACACACAACACTACGCCCACAGGTAAGTTTTATTTACGAAATAATTAAATTACAAATTTTGAGTCGCTCTGATTATTTGGCCCTGATATACTGCTCTCAGGCAATTCAAGTTACCCAGGTTTTTGAATCTTTTATTTAGATTTTATCTTTGCGTTTTCGAATTTCAAGATGCAATTTTTGTTTAATAAAATATCTACATATTGCGTAAATGTTACTCATATAAACATATTTATTTTATTCGCTGGTTTTATCATAATATTATAAGGTTATGTAGGCCATTACTATCCATGAGTTTTGGCAATCATCTTTTCTTGCATTCCTGCTAAGTAGAATACTTTTGATAGTGGTCAATAATCTACAGTGACAAGGGTATACCGTATAGGTGACGTATTTAATAGGTTTAGTAACAAACTTTTGGTTCGAGTACTTATAAGTTATTTCACGAAGTTATAATCTGGGCTTAGAGCGACCTAAGGGCGACCAGTGGGAGGGTACCGTTAGATGCCAACGGCATTCGAACGAACATGAATGAAATCATAATATTTTGTTTATCAAAAATATCTTAACTCGTTTTAGGTTCTTTTCATTACGCCGGACGCTTCTAAACATAATATAACTAACCAACTTTTGTCTAGACGGTGTAGGATAAAATTAAAAATTATTTAAAGAATTTATTTTATCTTTTGTACCGATGCAAACGTTGATCTATCAATTTAGTTTGGTCAATTGGTATTTAAAGCTATGTCTAGGTCATTGACCTTGGTAATCGATTGAGATCTGTGAAATTGCTACAATTTCATAATTATGTTATGGATGGTTTGAATCTCAAATTAGTGCGAGGAATCGTTCAGGTTCGCTTGACCGTTACACCATTATATACTACCGTGAAATGTCTATCTCTGTCCATTTATCAAACATTAAAAGTTATCATTATAGATGTTACCGCTTGATTTATAAAGCTGCGGTGTGTTATCATCCACCTTCAGACCCTATCTTTCAAGGTCCTTGTTTATTCCATCCCACCAACGCAGTCTCAGTTACCACTACCAGGTTTTCTCTTTCGTTCTTCATTGTAGCGAATAAGCCAAACACCGTCGTCGCAAACAGGTCCAAAAATTCTTCGAAGAATCTTCCGTTCGGAAATAAGGAGGCAAGTTTGTTTTTCTTTCTAAGGGCCCAGGTTTCAGGACCATAAGTGAGCGGTGTGTATCCATAAATAAACAACTCTTGTGATAAAAAAATACCCGACGTTATAGGTATTTCACATGTTCAATCAGAGTCCTATCATTAGCTGAGAAGGTGATTAAAGTAAGCAGTTGAAAATTTGAGGAAGGCCGATAATATATTTCCCATGATTGTTAATTGGTACATATCAGGTACAATCATAATTTCTCCTCGGATGCACAAAACACACTCTAGAACAACAGTTATAATCAAGTGAATACTGTTAAGAATTAATTAAAAATCATTGACTGAAACGAATTCATATGGTCAATAATGATGTAATTTAATGCGTCAGACGCACTAAGCGTTAAGCGCACGCGACTATCTTCGCTTCAATCCATACTGAAAAACCCAGGAAGACTGCCCGTGATGCTGTTAATGAATAAAGATGAAAATGCAAAGAATTATCTTCCGCCTGTTTTCATAATTAACACAGTACTTGAACCACGACACAAAACAACCATGTGTTCAATTGTAATTTACGGCTTAAAGTAGTAAACATTTGTGGACCCTATTTTCTTGTTTCTTTGCATTTTTTTACACATTTATTTTATATATTGACATCTGTAGAATGACTTATATCTTAAATTAATTGTGCATGTGCCTTAATTTTACTTTTTTAAGGTTTTTTCAAGATAATTGTTTCTTATTTAGGTACACAATAATCGCAATAGTAATTAACTGTTAAGATAGTTGTATTAAATGAATAACGATATCTTTTGCCAACCAAATCAAATATAATATTATACAGACAATATTATAATCAAAGCTGTCACTCCAATTACTATATGCACTAACTAAAAATCTGTGCTGGTGACAACATTTTTCTTTCTTTCATAATATGTTCCTATCAAATTAAGAAAAATGGGTACAATAGTTTATATTTATAATCAAGGGGTTTAGATGGTAAAAATGCGTGGGTTTGAGGAGACACGGCACGTTTTAATGGTTTTTTGTACTTCAAAGTTCACTTTCCTGAGACTCAATAAACCGATAAAATTCGTTCTTATATCTTCTTAAACTGAAATAACCTACGACATTAATTTATGCAAACGTGGCTTTAGATTCTCAAGTACGGTTAAAATTATAAATTTCTTAGCCCAGTCGATGCATATTAGTGCGGTCAAGTGTCAACTAACGGTTTTTTCACGAACCACAATTCTTGTCAGCTAAATCTACATTTTCATTTAAATTCTTTTCGAACGGTTCTATTTATGAACTGGTTTTGCTGGATTTTATAAAATACAGTTAATCAATTGTCGAGCTTAATATTATTTGTCGTATACTGGTTTGAACGTCATTGGTATGATAATGACATTCCGGTTTCTAACGAGTTATTTATTTTTATGATACACTGAGCTATTTGAGAAGAACAATTCTTGTTTATGCCTATATAAAATCAATTAAATAGTAGTTTGCAAACAGTACTTAAAAACAGATTACACACATGTACAAAGCTTAGCTGGGCTACTCTGTAAAATCTATGTTGAGCTCAATGACGTGCCAATCCAATAAAAACATCTCAAACTTGCATTGGTATCAAAACTCAATATTGTAGTTACGGGTCGTGTCTGCAGAAAGAGTTCAAATAAACAGATAAAAAAACACTTGTGTCAAACCTTTTTTTTATTAGGAGAGGAGATGTAGATGTATGTATATTTACTCATTGCTATGTCATCAACATGCACACACACAAAAACATACAACAATATAATACAAAATACATTCTGTGTAATATCAATTAAAAATGAGTGCATATTTCCGGCACATCTAAGGTCGCCTTAATAAGAATATTGGTGTTCAATAGCACCACATATAAAGCGAATGCCCGAAGCTAATTTGTTACAAATCTAATTAATGCTAAATTAAGAAATTATCATACGAATAACCATTTAGTTCGCGGAAAACTTTAAAATGCTTTTACTTGAACCTTAATTATTCACTAAGTGTATGAGTATTCGTAAGTACTCAATTAAAAAAGAAAACCAAATTAAAAAAAAATATAAATGTTATGTTAAATAATATAAGTGCCAACCAAGATACAGGTACACACAATAGAGAGTGGTTTTATTATAGAACTAGTAAAAAAATATTATCTTAATAAACTGTTGTGAAGGAAAATTGTTAGCGAACGTGAGACAGCACTTAAATGTTATCTTGTTAGAGGGACATCTTATAATTTAAAGTGAGCTTCGCTTAGAGGGATAATGTATGGACCCGACCTCCGGACTTGGTTTTATTAATAAATAATAACGACAAAAATTTCTTTTCACGAAAAATATAAAAATGGTATATCGTATGCGAAAAAAAATTATTGTACCTACAACCTCTTAAGTATAACTATATTCTTATTTAATTAACTCTTTATGCGAAATAAATATTCCTTAATAACATTACGAGTCTATTCACATTAAAATACTATTTTAAACCATTTATAAGAAATTTAAAATCTATACTTATATATATATTTTTAAAATTCTTTCAACATTTGAATGCTACATTATCATCACTGATTAATATAGGCTATTTTAATTGCAAGAAAAACATAAGAATCCCTACTAAAACTACAATAATGGTACACAAGGTTTAAAAAAATGCCTATAAAATATCTTTTATCGCATGTGCTGCGAAAACTATTGATGATAGAATAAAAAAATGTTCCACAATATTAAAGAACATATCAATATCTACACAAATGTTTAAAAAATAAATGGTCCGGCCGCTAGTGTTTTAATAAAACAGCTTAAGAATTTATCCAATGTTCTAAAGTACTAAACTATAACCGCGAAGACGCTCCTATTTTTAAAATGACCGGTTTGCAAGCCAAAAGTCGTAGTTCTCCTAGTTAAAGTATGAGGCTGTAAAAGGATAAAATATGTAAAAAAAACAATTGTTGTTGTAATCATAATGCTGTGTTACGTTGTTCTCGAGTGGATCGCCTTGCTCTTGGCTGATGGTCCGCAGTGCAACAACCGACCGTGGAGAAGCAGGTTTCAACCAACGAACGCGACATGCCAATCGATTGAGGTTGTACACTTGTTGTGTTAAGGCCAGGACTAATCGTAATTACACCCGTGCTCCTTCGTTTCGTGACGTAAGAATTAAGTCGTGAAATCAGGGACATTCGAGATATGATACGAAAATTAAATATTTGTATAATAAATTCTACTGAAGCGACCGTAATTTATGGGTCTCTCGTTTGGACTCCAAACTTAAGGTATTTTAGTTTGTTTTTATGTTCGAACTCCTCAATAGAGCAAGGCGTATCATGTTTCTGCAACTGTTTTTTTATTCGTAACAATATATCCCTAGAAAGCGAATTTGCATTCATATACTTTGTACATTACTACCTACAACACAAAGCTTACTTTCTCTTATATATAAGTGGCAATCAACAAAGATATATGATTAAAATTAAATGAAGATAAATTTTGTCCATCAAAAAATTGTACAATATCTATATTTTGTATTTTTAATAAAAATAAATATGTAATACACTAATAAAATAAGAGTTGGACTACTGATGTGCATAGTAGAACTGCATAATGGGACAAACATTTGCTTACGGCATTGCCAATGTCTCAAGGAAAGTGATGGCCAAAGTGTGTCAGTGGGCCCTGCCTTTCTCTCAGTTGGAAACAACAAAATCTCTTCGTGGTATTGTCTATTTATTTCATAAATAACAAATGAAAGTGCCTTAGTTTTGTTACAGCCGAATGTTATTGCGACTTTATTTTATATAAATAAATTTGATTGCTCTCGAACGCTTCGTCTCAACCTACTTTGGGAAGTATATTATATTGAATGTGTTTGAAGTAACTTTCTTCGGCATTAATCTGAATATATTCATTAAAATGTTCACTAAAAAAGAACTGGCAATATACCGGTGAGAAAATTAAAATATACGGAATTTTTAAGACATAAAATATATGAATGAATAGTTTATCCGTTTTTAGTTGGAATAATCTGTATAAGTGACATCAATATTACTATTGAACTGAGACAAATGGGCGCGACCACTATAAAATACAAACGATGTTCGAAGTAGGGACGAAACTGCGACTGAGGCGCTCGTAAACTTCAGAAATGAAATGAATAAGAAGAAATAAAAGTATGAGTTCTCGTACTGAGGGTTTTGACCTTACTGAGTTCATTGATCGTACGCCCCTAGACCAAAGTTGCTAATTACTCCTTAGCAACACACCAAAGACACTTTTTCAAACACCATAAGCATAAAATTTGATAATTGAATCAATCAAAGCATGGATGAAAAATGTAAAAATTTATTTTCAAGCAATTTTAATAATTGAGTATCGTTAAATAACTTTATATACATTTTGTAAATTCTTAAATCTTACGAAAAGTTTCATATAAAACTATAATCATAAAATGTTTATAATCTGCAGTAATAATAGGGTAATCCATTTAATTATTTATTTACAATGCCCGCCCTTAGCACTGCACGTGCAATTTACAATACAAAGGAATTACCAGTTTATAATAATAGTTTAATATTGTTTTATAAATAATCGAACTTTGTACTCATTATTAACAGATGAGAATTTTCTACATGAATTATTCCACTTTTTATTATCATTTTTCAAAAAGAATTTGAGAAATGTGTATAAATAGAAACGTCAAATTTATTTATGTATCTCATTATTTGAAATTATATTAGCTAAGTTTTTTTTATTTGATTGAAGTGTAATTGAAGTTATATATGTGACACATCGGCACTACGTCAAAGGGTATTTAATAATTAGCTTAAATCAAATTTTCGTGTCCCATCATTCATCTGTGAGTAATAAATCTTTGATCATGAAGGGTCACAAATTAAACCTGCCGATATCGTACAAGCTTTAAAGCTCGCCGGGTCTGAGCTTTCCAATAAATATTTAAATAACCTTCATACTTAAGCATTGCTTTAATAACGTGACTGGTTTATCAAGGAAAGTATGGATGTCTAATCATGTAGAAAAGACTGTAAAACATAATATATAAAGACACATAGAATTTTTAGTTCGACAAAAGACTTAGGTTTTAAACTAACCGTGTTCTTAAAAATGTACACACTTTCTCTTATATTTAGAAATCAATAAGAGTACAAAAGCATCGGATATTATGTTATAATTATTATAACTTTAAAAACAATACCAAAATAAAATGTCCTGAGATAACTTAGTAACCTGGTTTGGACCAAAATGGAAACTTGGAATTCAAATTAGTCGGACCAAGGTCAGCCCATAACTTTCATTATAATGCTTGTTTTATTGATGATATGCCGTGTAGGACCATCTATAAATTCCTTTTAGACATTTGACCTTATTTTAAATTTAAAGTAATGTTCGATTAAGATAAAGCCTAAATAATTATCTTGAAAACAATGATAGTGAATTTCGTAAGAATAAATAATATATGTAATCTCAGAGACGAAGTTTAACTATTCAGACGTACATATTGCGTTCTAATATTAATTAACACTGGAATAACATCGGTCATTTATAGACATACGCGCAATTAATTAGAATAATAATTGGTAAAAATATAATTGAATTCTTAATGAGTACGACGAAATACCACATCGATTATGGAAACTAGAATAATTTACGGTTAGTATTTTATCATATAAGTCCTGAAAATCTTACATAATTTTACATTTTTGCTAAAAGAAAATTTTCACAGTAAGGAAATATAATTGCACTAAATAAAATCATTAAATACGCATGTATTTTTAAGCCTTCTTTTACTTCTTAATAGGTTGTTGGGTTACCGTTACTTACAAAGCAAATCTGCTATTTGTTTATGAATGGAATCATTTCTATACATCTTAATATGTGCCTACCCCACAGACAGATATCATAAAGATCATGCTATTGCGTTCATGGTTCAATACACCATTGAGCATTATTCTGTCGACCTTCGATAGTAACAGATTGATTAACCAGATTTGTATGATCAATGACGCAAAGGAAATTTTTTATGAAGAAAAATATATTTTAGATAAAAAATACAAGCTCAATCAATGTCGAGGCGTAACTTTGTCGGTGAGGCGTATCGTGTATCGTGCGACTGCGTAGCCCGTGACGAGTGACGGTTGTACCGTTACTCGACACACTCCTAACTCTAAGACCAGCCATGCGGACGTTGCATTCGAATATCATGCTCCGATATTCATACCATTTGTTTTGTTACCCTGCTGTGTTGTAAAATTTAGCATTTAATTCATAAGTACAAGTCTATGCGATACATACGCTACTGTATCCATCCATACATTCAAAATTATATACTTGCATGTCATCAAACATTTAAATATGCTAATTTATCTATACTGTTATTGTATATATCTTCTAATATATAAAATTCTCGTGTCACAATGTTCGTTTCCGTACTCCTCCGAAAAGGCTCGACCGATTCTTATGAAATTTTTTATGCATATTCAGTAAGTCAGAGAATCAGCTTCTATCTATCTAAATGTTAAGGGTGGTCCACCCCTAAATTTTTATTATTTAGATATTTTTTTTGTTTGTACTTAAATAATACAAAAATACATATAACCCTTAATTTTCACCGCTCTCAGATCAATCCCTATTTTTTATTATAGAAGATAGTTATTTATATTGAGCTAAAAAAAAATGTTTCCTAGAAATAATATACATGGCAAAACGACGTTTGCCGGGTCAGCTAGTATATATAATATATATTTAATCTGTAGATCCTGTAATAAATTATGGATTCTATAGAACATTCCAGACATTTTTTCTAGAATATATAAAGTACAATCCGATGACAAGTAGAGTCGTTATCTGCTGTTATAAGTATGAGACCATAAACGCTAAGTCACGTGCAATCTATTGTCTGGAATGTGTGATATAGAAGTAATCAATGTGATCTTCAATCTCGCATACAACGGTTTGATTGACAGCTTTATGACGCATTCCACGCTTACGGAAAATCTGTAATGGTGAACCAGAATTGTTGCAATTCAAAAGGTATAATAATGAGAAAAAGGAATCTTCAAATTTAAAGTGAAAATTAAAATTACATAATGTTCGGTTAAAATATATCCATGTCATCCACCAAATAATTAGCAATAATAATCAAATGCCAACCACAGTACAAAATATTGTTTTACTCCTGTTGTAGTAGTCTGAGTTAAAAGAGACAAAACAATGCTTTAGCGACACTATCTTGAATTCTTAGGTTTTGAATTTTTTTTGTCGAAGAATTCATAGGTATACATTTTTGGCATGCATAACATACGAGATGGTCATCCTAATTAATAAGCCTCCTTTGTTACTTCAAATCAGAAAAAATGAGACCTTTGATAACTATAAGTTGTGTATAATATGCATATAAAGAAAATGGCAGGAAGCAAGAATATCTTACAAACCTATTGAACTAACTTCCATAACCATTAACCTTGATTCGGTTCAAAGCCTCCAGTTACGTTCGTGTTATTTTTTGTTATTATGTATTAGATACTTAGAGATGTGCAGGTGTTCGTACATATTTTTTTGTCATAATATTTAAATACAAAGTTATCTTAGTCGTATCGCCTATATACGTCGTACTATCTTAATATATATCAATTACGTGTCACGTTGTTTGTCCGCTATGGACTCCTAAACTACTTAACCGATTTCAATCAAATTTGCATACCGTAGTTTGATCTAACTTAAAAGGTAGCTTAGCTTACATCTCAATGTATACCCGCAATATTATATTATTGCAAAATATTTGTTTATTATTTGACAGTCACAATTCTAACAGATGGCGCTGTGTTGAAAGTACCAACGTTTCACATAAGCTACAATTTAATGGCATAACCACCAAAAAAGCATGGTCCCCTTGGTTTCCCATGACTGGTGTTCTCCTACCGTTTCCCTTGAATAGTTTACTTCTATGTAATATAACAAAATCTTTAGCCACAGCAAAGCTTGGGCGAGTATGCTAGTATATTATAAATAAAAAAACATATTTTTTCTTTATGTACCGTTTATACGTATGAAGCATAGTAGAATTGTGTTTTAAATCTGCGCTATTTGAATACCTCCTACACTTCACGTTAATTCATTGATGTTTCATGAGCAGGAAAGTATTTTTTCGTTTCAATAATTCTGTGGAGTCGTTTTTGTAGAGAAAACAACCAAGCATGACGCAGTAGCATCTCAATAAATAGTACTGAATTTTATAAAGTTATTTATACAAAGATTGTTTGACCATTGTTTTGCTGTCATATAGTTTCACAATCTTGAAGGTTTTATTATAAAAAGTCTTCCTGTCGTGTAGGTACAGTAGTTACATTGATTGACTATAATAACCACAGAAGGCTATATAAATTAAAATGATATATGTGTAGTAGTTTTTCACACAAATATAAATAGGATAAATAAAATATAACGGAATAATGTCTAAAAGGCACTACAGTATTATATTTCTTCAGGTCGGATGTGTTCTTCTGAAGTCATAAGAATTTTAAGTGCACAGAGAATCGGAAATGTACCTAATAAAGAATCTACTTAATTTTGTTTTACGAAATATTATTAAAGGAAGTTCTTAATAATCAAAAATTTTACCCTACATTACACACTGAGAGGTTGGCTTATAAAATCGTTTTATATGGTCTTAAATTTACAAAAAATCGCGTACAACTCACAATACTCGACACGAGAGAAGATAATTAACATGTAGACATTCGTGAATCACGGATCATTTTAATTATTTTAAACGCCCAAGATGTGTTCTTTTATAATTACATTGAATTTGAAGGCACCATTTACTAAAGATTAATTATGTTATTCGCCTTTATTATCTTTTGGATGAAATGGTGTTTAAGTTAGCATGACGAATGCGTCCTGCACCGTGAACTCAGAAGTATTACCACAGAATTACGTATTTACCCATCATGATCACGACCTGAAACGAACATAGTATATTCTGTGTTATAAAGTCTAATATATTTGTTATCGAGTAAAAGAACCAAAAATTTTTTTTTTGGTTTTGAAACTTGACACATCTTTTGTAGAATCGACCTATCTTGATTGAAATTAATTTTATTAAAAAAAATCAATAATGAACAACAATAATGAAACAGACATTTTTATATAATAAATAATATATAATCTATTATTATATATTATTTCGTAATTTTTTATCGACTTCTATAAAAAAATACGAAAGTGACTACAAAGCTCTACGCTGTAGACAGTGTTGCCACTCGTCAAAAGTGATAATTGTATTTTCTAAATCGATTGTGCGACGCGAGCTAATCTTTAGTATTTACAACAAACTATCTATGTCTAGCTTTGAATTTCGTTTTGCGAAGAAATTGTAGAGATAACAGATGAAACTTAGGTGTTTAATCATGAAGCACTCAACTAGATACCGTGAGGTCATGCGCTCGCGCACCCCACAAGGCCGTCCAGTAGTTAACTACAAGGGCAAGTGTGCATCTTGAAATAGAGCCGAGACGTAACCTGAGATTACGATAATTACTTTGGGGCTAAGGAGCTGAAGTAATAAATGATTTTTGTAATGATTTTTGTATCGAAGAGGTTGTATAATTTTACGTTGACAGTTCTTTGAATACGGCTTAATTCCTACAGCCGAATCTGATTTTGTTATACCCCGGCGATACGTCATATCATGTTATATTATACAAATAGCAAAGACAATGAAAGTCTGTTTTATTGTTATAAAATTTGTTTTATTGCTATCTTCAGATACCTATTAAAGATTTCATGATTTGTATCCGAAATATGAAATTTACAAAATGTTATTTACATTAGATTGTTTATGATGTAAAGATGTGAAATAAATTGTAGTAAAACTTAGCAATGATTGAATTTAAAATTTTTCCTTCGATTAAATGTCATTGATTTCCGCTTGTAAGTTTTGCCCTCCCAACTCCTTTTTGGGATATATATTTTAATATGAACATTTCTGTTCTATTACTTTAATTGTCCTTGTAGCTAGACAATCTTGCCCTAAAAAAGGTATGTAAATTGCCGCTTTGGGTTTATGCACAGAAAGCCTTACTTAAAAAATCCCCTTAAATTTCTATTAAGTATCGATTGTTTTATTAGTCTATTTGTATTGTAACGCAATTTAAATCAATGCGACCAAACTATTCGTAAGTCGTACGTATATAAGTCCATAAATGTCTTAGAGCTTTGACATTTAAATTTAATAAATCGATGTACGGTCTAGTATTTTATTTAAATGAGACTAGAAGTAATGTGGGCCGGCATAGCGGTGCTTCGTTGGCAAATTGCCCGAAGCCATCTTTAGTTCAAGCTGTATCACTGACTCGACAAGTACTTTTCGTGTACTAGAAATTATCAAGCTACCATAATTTGTCTAGAATAGCTGGTTTCTTTACTGGGTCAGTTGTCAGAGGACGCCTGCTGTAATTACAAATTTATTCTTGACTGCAAAAAGAACTGCGAATTGTGTATATTGAATAAATTACAAGAGTAACAAATATGTTAACGAGATGAGACATGAATAAAGATTTTACATTTTGCAAGTATTTAGCTGTACATAAGGTATTTAGATAAGTAGGTACTAGAAATAGCAGTAATTCAGTACATACAAATACAAAAGTTTATTCACGATACCATAGTAAAAATAACTATTTTTACGGTGTATAAATCTTAAATATCATTATAAAATTCGTCGTAGTATACAGGGTTATTGGTAAAATTATTATAAATGGTCACCCCTGTCACCTCCTAACGGGAATACATCGTTATCGATATAACCAAGTACATACTTGATCTTACAATAATTTTGTTCTACTTTAAATTGTATCAGAAAAGTTGCATTGTAAAGTCCAAAATTAAATTGAAGACGCGCAACCTACCGTGCTACCGTTCGAAACACAATAGTCTCATAAAACAATGATATAATTTACAAAATAAATTTTAATAAACACTCCTGTGAAGAATCTATTACTAACTTTCGACAACTTCTTCAACGGTTCCATGGTGTAACGGTTAGCACTCTGGACTCTGAATCCAGCGATCCGAGTTCAAATCTCGGTGGAACCTGCTCATTTTACTTTTTTTATTTATGTTTGAGTTATTGCCCGTTTTTTAATTAATTGTAATAAGAGACAACTTTATTAATATTCGCGTGATAAAATTATTTCGCAAATTCAAAGAACTAATTTATAGTAACTGCAACAAATTTTATAAAAAAAAGATACTTAATTTATAATTTTAATTGATTTTACTTTATTTTCTGATCCGATCGAACTCGGTTCAAAACCCTCATTACTATCGCTACAATTACTTGAGGATGTCGGTTAATATAAGGTATTCAAGTAATCACTGTGATCAGGTTCGATGGTATTGTACCGCGACAAGAAAACTCGCCAATTTGACGGACACTTCGTAATGTGCATATCACAACCATAGAGATTGGAGGAGAAAAAGGTCTAATTTAATTTTGATTTCTTAACACATTAACGTTTTAATGAAAAGTAATAATTCCACATTCCGTTTTTTTTATAATTCAGGGTTTTAGTAGAGGCAATATTATTTTGTATTTCGTTATGACATTTGAAGAACTTGCATTGTAAATCATGCTATGTATTGCTTACGTCAAATATATATAACGTAAAAATATTATTTAAGCGACGTAAATTAACGTTTTCTATATAAATATTTACTATTAAAAACATTAATAAAATTAATTTATCTATTAAGGGTTTATATATAAATAAGATTTTCGTTCGATATTAAGTGGTATAATGAGAATTATATAAGTCGTATGGTACACAATAGGCAATTTTTAAGTGTTCCCAGTCATATTTATAAAAATTTAATGAGCACGGTCACACTCACCCGTATCTTATTCTTCATTGGATGCGACAGGAAGGCATCTCCACGTCTCATACCTTCGCCATTCTTCGTCTTTATAAAATGCTATTCTCCTTATAATGATGCCGCACCATGGTGTAATTATTGCTACAAAAACCTTAACAGACCGAAATATTTGTCTCGTCGTAATTCGGAGCTTTTTTTAAAAGAGATAAGTTACCGTAGCATAGAGTCTTTGGAATATTTAAGTGTTTATAAATTCTAAGTTATAATGAATGTCATTATATAGTCCTGGAGAATTTCAAAAGCTTTGTTGAATTTTAATGTCCATTCCATGGAAATAACTTTGCCTTGTCTTAATTTGTATTATGTATTCCGGCTACTCGTTAATTATTTGTGTAGCGAAAATTGTGGCATGCATGTTTAACGTTTCATGAATAATAATAGGAACTGTAGGATAATTGACAATATAGAAAAATAGAGTTGAGAATTGAGTTATAATTTAAAATGGTGTGTGTTTAATGAGTTAGGTCATTTTAAGCACTATGAATATTTTTTGTATTCCTGTTAAAGGTAGTCTGTGAAATGCCAAAAACTCAAAGCTCAGATAGTCTCAGAATGAAGACGTTGTACTTATTATTACTACGAACAGTATTTATTTATTAGCGTTATTACTTAACATCTCTTAGAAAGAACATCTATGACTCGTAAGCATTTTATTTTGTATAATTTAGGGAACATATATTTCGTTAATGCTAAAAATTATGCATTAAATAAATCGCGGTCGGTAGCAGTCGCATAGCTACCGTATAAAATAATAAATGCGTAATGTGTAATACTGCAATTTCTATGGGCCTTTAGTCAAATTGGTTCACAAATACCTGGACGGTCAGTTAGTTCCACATAGTGGAGGTGAGCGGCAAAAAGTCCCCTAAGAAATGCTCAGTTGTGGAACGACGAACATCGAGGTGATAGGGGTGGATTTTCATATTCTGCCTTTTTATTGTCCTTCCTTTCTATCATTTCGCGATAGGTCCAGTATAAAATAAAAACAACTTCTGCCAAACGATGATAGAGCAGCCAGATAATACAGATTGAAATATGGCCCACCGGCGGCGTTTCCCAGAGAGCTATTAGAATGTTCCCATCGACATTGGCGCGGTAATCACTGGTTTAACTGCCAGGGCATTTTCCGAACCACATATTTGGCGAGGCTGAAATATTATATACCTTTATCAAGGAATAATAATCAAAATATAAAATTGGAATCATAATAATTAATATTCTAACTTCGCAGGTAATGTCAACAAATAATATAAATTAACTATAACGAAAAAAAAATTACGGACCTACGTTAAAGCAATAACAAGATAAAAATTATCATTTACATAATTCGCATGACATATTTTCAGAGTTATAATGAGTTAGATATTTTTAATAGTTTGGTATTTTTTCTATGAATCTGTGCTTCGTATTTTATGCCCCCATCGTAATGTAGAACGTGACGTCATAGATCCTCTATGGAACAATGTCAATCTTGAGCATTTACGCGGGAAATTATATTTATTGATTTTATAAATGTTAATAAAATTTGTGTTTACAAACAATGTTTCAAAAACAAATATTTTTAATTTATTTTTGCTAGATATTAAACGGATATCAGAGGCACCATGGAGGCGAGTGGTTTGCTGTGTTAACTTTTTTCATTAACCGGATAATTTAGCATGCGGCGAGAAATGCTAAATTTTGGCGCTATCAATTGTTTTTGCAGTGAATTTCTAACCTTTTTTCTACTTTTTATGAAAATCATTACACACACGTGAAAGAGCGAGAGTTGACTGACGACGAAATGAAATATAGATAACATCAAACGCCATAAATTAATTATTATACCAGGTTTCCACCATTTGTAAAAGTATTATCAGTAGTTCAGCCTCAAGTTACGAATAATTCTTATATGGTTATATTAGTTAATTTAATAGTCCAGTCACTCAATATAATAGTTAATATTATTTTAAGTGACTGGACTAGTTAGAATGTAGTACTGGTATATATTATACAGATTTTTTTGAAGATGCAGTGTTATGAGCACCTTGAGAGTTCTATATTTAAGTACAATTTGGCAATATCGTGTCGTTACAATTTATTAAAATTTTCATTCCTAGGGGCTTAGTCAAGATGCCTTAACAGTAGTGTATGTAGAAGTCGAAAACTAAATTTGTATGAAAATTTGTCGACACGAACTGTCATTTCCCTACTCAATCCAATTAATAAACCTTAACTTTGTGAATTGTTATACTATAAGAGGCAATAGCCAAAGGAGAGTAACAATATTTAGTCGATTTAATTTTCCAGAGTGAATATCGATTTGCTGGTGGAGGGTATCCAAGAGTGGGTAGTGGAGGTGGGAGCCGCAGTGGGGGCGGCCTTTGCTCGGCTGCACTGGTTGGAGGAGCGCTTCTTGCCGCGGTAGCAGTACTGGCAGTGGCAGCACTTGCCTTCTATATGGGCGCTTTACGACCGGATAATGGTGAACGTAAGTTTGGCTGTATTTAATAATCATTATATTTCAGTTTTAATCTATAAACTAATGGTAATTACCTAAGAACATGAGCCTGAAGCAAAATTATACAGTGACAAAAAAAAACAACCGTATTCAAGGTGCTTCATGCGTTTTGTTTGCCGTTTTTTGTAATAGTAATAGTTGAAATTAAAATCTCACAGCAAATGTTTAAAGATTTGTATACAATTTCAGCAATAATAACCTTCGAGGGAACGCTAAGAGTAACACGAGGAGATGTCTATGGAGGAGCACCGGGAAGTCCAGCCTGGCGAGAGAGAGCTCGACGATACGGTGTGTCTTTGAGGCAAGTCTATGCCGCCCCGTCACCCTTACGACAAGCATTTACTGGCGCCATCGTAACTGGCTTTGGAGACCGACGTTTGGATGTACATTTCAGACTTTATCTTGATAGAAGAAAAATACCAAGGTAGCAATTTTTTTGAGGTTAATTTCTCATGCTTCTGTCATGAATAATTGTAATAATTCTTTTTTTGTGTTTCAGCTCATTATCAAACATAGAAGAAACGTTAAAAAATATACTCATACAAGATTCACAATCAAAACATTCTGCTTTTGGACAAATAAAAATAGATCCTACCAGTATAGTAATAAAAAGAGATTTAGAACACACATACCACTCAGAACAATATGTTAAAGAAGCAATGAACGAAAGTATGGCCACGAGTCATCCAAAACTTTCTTCGCCCCAGAATGATAAAGACAAAACCTTACAGAGTAGAATAGGCGTAGTACGAAAAACAACTATAAAGCCAAATGTGCAAGGGAATAAGAATGATCCCGATGAACCTGATATTGACACTGAAAATATTCCAGTTGTTCAAGGTTCATTTGGTTCCTTCCAAATAACTAAAACAGAAGCTGATATTACTGAAAATAAAGCTAAGCACGACGACAAGTTTAATCACAAACATAGCTCTGTTTCTAAAACTCCCAAAGCCACAACGACATCTACAACTTCGAAGCCTTCTACAACATCTACTACCACGAAGACGACGACTCGAAAATTTTTATCTTCGACATCAAAAAACAGGCCATTTACAATAAAATCTGCTATGAATATAAAACAAAAATTGGAGACGGTATCAAAGAAGACGGATGAAGTGACGCGAACAACGCGAAAACCCCAACAGGTAACAACCGTTAAACTGTCAACAACCACACCTACAATACCAACAACTAGTATCATCACAACAACCACAAGCAATGTGTCACAAATTTTATTCGATTTGCTTACAAATGACAACCACGACAAGGATCTTCCGAAAATCGATACTTTATTTACCGTTCCACATGTCGCTATTGATAATGAACCATGGCGTCCGATCACTAAACCCTACTATGACACTACTAGTAAAGATCCAATATTAGATGATAAAACAAGTGAGTCAACAGTCAATGATAGAGTTGGAGTTGTAGAAGTAGTAGATGATATTTCAATTCTAGAAAGTATGTTGACACCAATACCTCCGGGTAAACATAACAAGAATCCTTTACATAGTCCAAGTGCAGTTTATAATGTTGATCCGAAACTTACGGCAGATATTTATGTTCCAAGTCCTGTGTATACTAGTTTCACATTACCAACTTTTGCACCGCCATTAAAAGATATGGAAACCTTAGGGTCTAGTTATCCAAAGCCTTACCCTTTACCAGTAGACAAAATTAGTGGGGTTGTAGACTATATTCCGGAATCAAAAGAAAATGTTGATGACAATGATGGTAAACCGATGGAAAGACCACCGAAAGATAAAACAACGCTAGCGTCTATTAATGTTTTGCCATATCAACAAGATAATAACACGGAGAAAATTTCTGTGGAAGGAGTAACTATTGTCAAAATAAATAACACTTCAACCTTAACTAGTACTGTGGCTACAATTTCTGTAGAGACAACAAGTAGTAAATATAATGTAAGCGAGTCAAATGAAACTCCATTAAATATGACAACTGTAAATATTATTGAAAACAAAATGAAAGAAAACACTACAAAGAGGCCAAACAATAAGGTGTCGCTAATCCCTTCAACTAGTTCTCCGATTCACACTTGGGAACTAGTAAATACATCAACAAATAGTAATGAATCAAGTATTAAAGCATCACCTGACAAATATTACAACGATACTTTACAAGCTATAATTACAAAAAATGATGCATTTTTTCCAAACACAACACCAAAATTTCAAAGTAAAATCTCAATTCTTCGGAATTTAACCGATATAATTAAGAAATATTCACAAAATACTTTCCAAAAACCACCAGATCCCTTACCTGAAACCGACAAACCAGAAGTAATGGCAAAGTCTGATGATTTTATTATTGAGGACAATGATGCCATGCCAGGTTCTGTTGAGGTGGTCTCAGATGATGAAGTAGAAGTAACCACAGCCGCTGTTATCACGTTGTTGCCGGCAAAATCGAATCTTGGTGTTAATAGGCCTCTTCGCCCCCGTCCGAAAATAGAAACGCAAGCCTCAAAAAACTCAGTACGTGGGGTTTTTCGCGACACCACCCATAGTGAAGAAGATATTCAGTCAAACGATAATGCGGCCGATGCTTCTGAAATCGTGACAATGTCCACAAGTATGAAAGGACCTCAAGACTTATTTGGAAAAGACACAAACCTGGATCATCATCAGCATCGAACTAGATTGCCTAAGTCTAATGACAACTTAAATACATATTCATCTTTCGAGGATAAAACTATTAGCGATAAAATAAATATGACAAATATACCACAAGGAACCTACAGAGTGTCTTACCATGTCACTGGGAGTGTAAGCAGTAAACAAGCAAACAAAACCCAAGTTTTACCTGCGTATGAGTTAGCCCTAGAACCGGATGTAGTACTAGAGATTCCTGTCAACCAAGCGAGTACTCTCTCGGTTGATAAGTTAAAACAACTCGCCAGCTTGGCCACTATATCGAATTATAAGAACAATAGTTTGTTTCGTTCCGGCGGTATAATTTCAACAAAAGCTATTCCTTCTAGTTATACTTTAAATCAGGCAGGATTTAAAATTTTAACAAAAACATTTAATAAAATACAATCTACGAAACAGGATGAAAATAGTTTTGATAACTCGGAGAAAACTTATAGCAAGCCATACTTAGAAAAGGCGCACAAGGAAAAAGAAACGGTGGTGGAAAAAGCTGAAGAAGGTATGTTAACAATAAAGTATATTCTAGTCTTCATGTGTACAGTGTAACATATAAATTATAAACGCACTTTTACTACATTTAAAATCATTGGTGCTAATAATATTGACATTGTCAAAAGCAACAAATCATGATTAGTTCTTTAAGCTTCTATTCTCATTTGTCCACACATTAAAAACGTATATTACCCATTACCCCTTAGTTTAAGGGTGATATTCAGAAACGAAATTTAGCGCTAAGTGTGACTCTCGTATGTCAAAAACGTGCGTCTTGTTTCTAAATCTTACCCTAAAGTAGAAAAGTAGAATATTGTTTCTTTAATGGACGTTATTTTCAGAAATATGTGATAATTCAACATCATTCCGGTGTACATCTGGATCTTGCATATCTATAACGTCAAGGTGTAATCGTTTAATAGACTGCCCAGACGGAGAAGATGAAAGGGCTTGCTCGTGCGCAGATTATTTGAGAGCGGAATTCTCCCAATCGAAAATATGCGATGGCGTAGTGGATTGCTGGGACTATTCTGATGAGAAAAAATGTGGTAAATTTCATTATGAAAAAGGCACTTATTTTATATAGGTTGTTTGTACATTCTACAGATGAGAAGTTACTCATTTATTCTAATGAACTACTGGCCCGATTTCGACATTTTAGTTCTCTAGAAGAAAGCTACATTATTATTGAGTGACGTAGTCAAAATGACATATTTCGTCAATTTCCAAATTATATTATGTACACAAGGGAGACAGAAATGGCGTGATTTGAATGATACCAAAGAATTGAAATGAAAAATACATTTTAATGGAGTATGTGAAAGAAAAGGCAATTGTATATATTTATTTGTTACCAATATACCTAAGCTCTATATAAAAACGATTGCCGCTGGCGACAACTCGTTCTCAATAAAAATATTATTTTTATCAAATCAATTCAAAATGAGAGAGTTTACCGTAGATTTTTTATGATTTGAAATGATTTAAATTTAGAACGTTTTATGATTTTTAAATGTTACAATCATTAATGGGGTCGATCACAAAAATACTTAATTTAATTTAAAAAAGTAAAGTGCGCGAGACGCATATTTTCCTTTTTTTTTTTTTTTTTTTTAAATTGGAATATAATTAAAAAAATATTATAGTGCTCCTTTATGATCTCCATTTACTTTTCTTCTCATAGAGGTGATGAAAGCTAGAATGCCAACTATCCCTTGCTCTCCTCTCAATTAACTTATATTCTTGCCTTCACCTCCCTTGGCAAAAAATTGCTATGTTTTAATGTATTTAAGGGAAGTGCGGCTGATCGCTGAAGGAGTATTGGGATACGTTTTTGCGTCTAGCAAACTGTCAAAATTCTGTTCGTTATTTTTTTTACCTTTTACAACATAATTATATTCAGAATGGTGTGAAGAGGGCCAGTACGTTTGTGCGAATGCCCGCCAATGTGTGGAGATGAACAAAGTCTGCGACGGAAATCCCGACTGTCCATTGGGCGATGATGAAAAGAGCTGCGTCGCGTTGGGTGAAGAAATGGGAGATAATGACGTCATACCGTATAATGAAGAAGGTGAGAAGAATTAAATCAACAAAATTGTGTGATTTTTATTTGAAAGATATTGGAATGTTTAAACATATTTATAGTATAACTAGCTGACCCGGCAAACGTTTGTTTTGTCATGTATATTATTATTTCTAGGAAACAATTTTTTAGTTCAATAAAAATAACTATCTACTATAATACAAAATAGGGGTTGATCGTAGAGGGGTGAAAATTAGGGGTTGTATGTATTTTGTATGCTGTATCATAAAAAAATAAAAACAAATTTTTTTTGGGATAGTAGCCGATTCTTAGACCTACTGAATATGCATATAAAATTTGATAAAAATCGGTCAAGCCGTTTCGGAGGAGTATGATAACTAACATTGTGACACGAGAATTTTATATATAAGATAGACAAATTAACAGAGTTATGAACCTTTAAAGTCATAAAATTGTTTCGTCGGGAATCCAAGTCGTAATCTTGGTATTATGCGTTACAACTAAGCTATGGAGAAGGTTAGCTACTTGAATGTGACTATATTATATTAATATATAAAGGGGTATTATTTATGATGCTTTCACATTGGATGTTATCGTTCTAGACATTTTATTTTAATAAAAAACAATTATTACACAGAAAAAAAATAAAAATAACGTTCAAATTCGTCAGTTAATAGACACACCAAATATAATTTATGTATTTATTACTTTATATTTTTAAACCAAGAATTTTGCAACAGGCAAACTTTGTTATAATTTAATTTATTTGAGGTTAATGGATATATGATAATTCCAGGTTTCGTAATGGTTCGAAAGCGCGGTGTTTGGGGAAGACTATGCGTGGAAAGCTTCGACGCAGTGGTTGCGCAAGCACACAGTTCCCTAAAGCTTCCGGACTTGGGAAAAGCCGTGTGTCGAGCTATGACATTCCAGTAAGTATAAAATAAATATTTATTATGTTTTAATAATGTCAACTTAAAAAAAAGATAATAGATCAGACTTATTGTAAACGATTTATAAAATTTGGGTTTGACACTATTTAGGCTTCTATTACGAACATTTATAATTTTTTACAACATAGTAAAGTGAGAATTGTAATGGCGTTATTGTACCAAGGAATATTATGAATATAAATATTTTATTTTCTCCTACATTTCGAACTACAAAGTTGTCGACGTTACACAAGCAAAAGGCATGTATCAGAAATTTAAAAGAAAATACAATAACGGATTTAAATCTCAAATTATATCAGTGAGTGCGGTCTGTAATTTTAAAATAGAGATAATTAAACGTGCTATAATCATATAAAATTTCATATTAGTCTCTAGATGAATTTAAAAAAAAAACAACTTAATACAGCATTAATAGACAGTCTCTCCTGAATACTAATTAACTGGGTCGGTAAAATAGCTTTATGCATTTAATAAAACCTAACTTAACACATACTTAAAGTTACGCTGATTTAAATAACACTATTGTTACTGCACTAATATTCCATGAAAATATATCTATAAGTGTTACTTTTGGATTTTTAGAGACGCCCCAATCGTAAGAGAAGCGAGGGAAGGCAGGAAAATCAGTTCGGTCGGGTACTGGGAGGTTTGGCATAACGCGAACGCACGCGCAGCCGACACGCGATTAACTTTCAAGCGATCGACGTGCGCGCGACATCGTGCTTTGAGAGTGCGTTGTAAGGATCTCGATTGTGGCATTCGACCACATGCAGATGCCCAGCAACCGAGGTGATTAAAGTCATTTTTTTTATTTATCTAAAACTAAGTGATAGTATTTAGCCAAAAGTTTCAATTGAGTAAGCGAACTTAGACAATTTTTTAGAATGGATATGAATGAAATTTATTATTGCGTTTTCTAAGTTAGTTTTTGCCGCGCACCACCACTATGTGGAACCAGCTGCCCACTGAAGTATTCCCGAACCAATTCGACTTAGGGTCCTTCAAGAAAAGAGCGTATCAATTCTTGAAAGGCCGGCAACGTACTTGCGAGCCTTCTGGCAGTGTGAGTGTCCATGGGCGGCGGTATCACTTAACATCAGATGAGCCTCCTGCCCGTTTGCCTCCTATTACAAGCCAATAATCGTGTTTTGAGCCATTCGACGGAAATCGATTTTACACAAAATTTATTGCCCTGACATTCAAACGTGAAATTATAAACAAATAAACCATCTGAGTAGTAGTAACTAAACAATCTGTCAAAGAAGTTATATATGGGTATCAGTGGTCGTAATGTACGGCAGAATGGATAACTTGAGGTATTAAAGCTTAAATTGTGGCAATTCTGCACGAAAGTAGGCTTATAGTATAGAGGTTAGCGAATACGGTCGGTATGGGTGTGTGGTAGGGGAGCTAATCGCGTGCGGTGGGGCAGGGTGGTGGGCGGCGGCGGCGCAGCGGCGGGCGCTTGGCCCTGGCAGGCAGCTCTCTACCGGGACGGGGACTTCCAGTGCGGCGCAACCCTGATTTCTTCTCAGTGGCTGCTCTCCGCCAGCCATTGTTTCTACCAGTAAGTATAAATAATATGTTTTGTATGTCTTGCTTTTAAAGACAAATGTTTACAGTTCTCCTCTCTTTATTTATTACATTCAAACGAGTACATTAAATACTACGTTAAAAGTAAATATCTGAAGATCTCCCAATGGGATAAATATAATTAGCTAGGCCTCTAAGAATTATTGATTCGGTGAGAATTAGAACCAGGTTTATATCATGTGAAGCAATAACTATTGGTTAATACCACTTTACTTTAATTGTCTTTGATTGTGTCACAAATTTTTGGCACCTATGTATACATACATAGGCATCGAACTAAAAATTAATGCCTATAGAAAGAATGATTCACGTGAACTTGATAATAATCGAGTAATGTACTATACATTTTCGATAGTCGATGTTAGGTCGGTTTTTACTCGTAAATATTATGCTATTTATTAAAAAAACGCAACATATTCCCAGACATTTCTGCTACTTTGTTTAACAACCTCGAATACTTCGAGTCATGTCGTCAACATGATTAAGAGAAAAATATATGTAGAAACATTTTTAGTTTAAGGAGCATAATTTATAGGGCAAGGTTGCTTTTATGTTTATATTGCGTATATTTTATAATTGCGTATTTCTTTTCATAAAAATATTTCCGAAAGCCGACTTTTAATTTTGTTTACATTTACGTAAGAACCCTTTTATAAGTGTTAGTTAAATATTATTATATAATGGTATAATAATTGTGACAAGATTTAATTGCAGGTTGCTGCCATATCATATATCATAATAAAACCTTACTTTAATTTACTAAAATCGCGAGTTTAAATCTTATTTCGCGTCACATTTTATTTATTCACAAAAACTTTTTTTTTATTCAACGAATTAAGATGATTACTGTCGAATTATAATGACGCCAAAGTTTTGTCAACATTGCAAAAAATGTAATTTGTGCTTAATTAAATTTTTTTGCTTTATTGCAGTGCCCAAAAATCACAATACGGTTCTTTTTTCTCAGACTCTAATAGATGAATAACTTGGCTAGGTTGTTAATAAATAAAATTACAGGGCAACAGAAGCACATTGGGTCGCTCGTTTAGGTGCTCTCCGCCGGGGAGCGTGGCCTCGAGGTCCTTGGGAACGAATCGCTCGCGTGCGTCAAGTCGTGTTACACCCGCGTTATGCGCCGCGCGGCTTCCGCAACGACATCGCGCTGCTACGGATCGATCCTCAGGCGTTACACGCGCGACTTCGACCAGCATGTCTGCCTCCAGCCCGCGCTCAGCCACCAGCGGGACAATATTGCACTGTCGTTGGATGGGGACAGTTGTATGAACACGAGCGAGTCTTTCGTAAGTATTTTTTTTTGTTATATTATTTATTTGCTATAAAGGATTTTAATAGAGTAGGTATATTTTGCAGTCCTTTACATGTTTCTTTGTGGGTATTTGTATCTAAACTAAAAAAATCGTCTCATTTTCTGTTTTTTGCTCGAAAAAAGTATTTTTGATACAACGTCAACAATTCCAGTAGAAATTGCTACGAATTGTAGATTTTAGAAAAAGTATTTCACACTTTTTTTACTCGTTTCAATAGGAATGTCGACGGTTCGTAGCAATTAAGACTAGTTATGATAGAACGGGAGTATACGGGAACTAGAATAACTAGAACTAGATATATCTAATAAGGACTATTTACACATGGACAAGTTTTATCACATAGAAATTTGTCAAATTATTATATGGGATCTTGGCTAAATAAGGAGTTCGAAAATCTTGTCCTCACGCTGTTAAATATCTCAAACATCAGAAAAATGGTATGAAAGTTCTTGTGGCTATCTATTTGTAGAAATGGAGTATTTATATCTTTAACTTTTATTTATTTATTTAGGCACACACACATATAGGTATAGACAAAAAGAAACATAAGGAAACACAAAACACGCATCCATTTGTGCATGGCTTGGAAATTACACGCAGAATAAAAACAATGATTAATAATGAAATAATAATTAAATTTATTAAAATATAGCTGACACTTTACAAGAGGTGGAATTGCCGGTGATATCAACGGCGGAATGCCGTCGACGAACGCGTCTTTTGCCTCTCTACCGTGTCACTGAAGACATGTTCTGTGCTGGTTATGAGCGAGGCGGACGAGACGCGTGCCTTGGCGATTCGGGTGGACCGCTCATGTGCCAGGTATAACATAATTATTTAGAATACATACTTAATTATTTAGAAAATAAAAAAGTATCTACTCTAGTCTCTTTCTATAAAATTGTGTTTACGTTGTGATGAAACGAGATAGATGAGTAGGTACTTTAGTTAAACGATGTAATTAGACTCATTTAATATGAACCCTCTTAGAATTAATGTCTATACTCTGCTTTAAGTAGTATTTGGTCTTTATGTCGAAATGTGTTCAGGCTTTGGAGTTTAGTTTTTAGTAAATAGTTCAACACTTTCATCGTACTCTGCGAGTACCTACTTGGCTAGACAAAGTAGTAAAGCCAAATTTTACCCTCTCTTGTCTGTTCGTTGATATACATGTTTATTGCATTGAATTTCGGAACTAATTGTAAGAAACTAATTATCAGAAAACCTTATCAACTTACTGAATCACAATGGTTATAAATATTTCAGGAATCGGACAGATGGTACATCTACGGTGTCACAAGTAATGGTTACGGATGTGCGCGAGCCAATCGCCCCGGAGTTTACACCAAAGTGTCGAATTACATAGAATGGATCGACAGCGTCATAGAAACATACACGCCACATAATGAGACGGAATTCGCGATCAACGAAACAGACTCCAGCGAAGAGTTCTACGCTGACCTCGAGACGGCAGAGAACAAGCGGGCAGTTGTCAAACCATTTGACACATGTAGGGGCTTCCGGTGTCCTTTGGGCGAATGTTTGCCGGCGTCGAGTGTGTGCAATGGCTTTTTAGAATGTTCAGACGGAAGTGATGAATCTCAGTGCAGACAAGAATCGAACTCTAAATCCAGATTGAGCCAGTAATTATAAATGATTTTCGACTGATATTTTGTAGGTAGATTAAGATGTTTCATTTAGGGCTCTGTATATATAGATCTAGTTCCCGATAACTATCGCTTTATGTAACTATTTATTGAGCATGGATAACCTTTTCCGTTTGAATTCTTTTTTATTCCTTCAAATGGACGATGTGAGCCATGAATAAATCTATAAACTTTAATGGTTTTTTATTTCCAACATGATTGATATCTACATTAAACATGAAGAGAAGGGATTTGTTTGTTTCAACCTCATCAAAAATCATTATAAAATAAAACACACATTTCTTATAAAGTATTTTAATCTCTTGACAAATAAATTATTTTTCAAAATAATGATGGCATAATAAATAATTACAGTCCGTTAGAATAGTTGTTACATTATTAATCACAAAATTATTAAATATTAATTTTCATATGTAATACTTTAAAACAATACAAATCACTTATTAAAAGTACACAAGGTCCTAGATTAAAATATTTACTGAGAAACTGTCACGAGATATAAATTACAAATAGTAAATACAGTTTTAAAAAAGCCTTTCGGTTCAATCGTGTCGGGGTTAATCACTATGAAGCGACGAGTTGACAGGAACCCTTATGTTAATTCGAAACATTCACACTCCTTACATCTAAGCATAGATATACCAAAAGAGACATACACGAGATATCATTTTAATATATAAATTATATAATTATATATTTGCGCAGCTGTAATGATGACCAAATTAGAAATGGCTGAAATCTTATCCATCAATCGCAACGCATCAATGCACGCCTATTATCGAGGACACACATTGGTTGAAATAAAAATGTATAACTTCGTCTATCCTGCTTTTTGTTGTGTGGTCTTGTTGGTGCGGTTATAAATTAATAAATAAACGTATTAATATTGAAATTTAACAGAATACTGGCGGTGGTACCGAAGTACTATTTGTATCTCTATTGGTATATCACCTGCGTATCTAAACCTAAGACTACGCCGTACAACGCTGTCATCAAACTATGGGCTGTCCAACGTCAAAATAAAACACCAATATAAGGAACATTACACAAAGGCCAGTAAATATTGAAGTTATCTACGTATTCATTTATCTTACGAGTCGAAATGAGCAAGAAACACAGTTCGGTTCCCGAGAATATATGTTATACTTAAAGTAATGTTTGTGCATTGAGTTCGGGACGTCGAGTGAACTAGCAACTATAGTGCAAAATATGCATAAAAATGACTAAATTTACCTCGTCCCGACCTTGTTAGTATATTAGAAATACTTGCCCCGGGAAGCCGAGACCGCTATAAGAAACGTATTTTCAAACATGGAACTCGTATGTTTCATAGATAATTATTGTGTATTGGAATCTTAAACAATGGCAAAAGCCAGTCTTACTACAAAGTAATGTCAGAATATGTTCCAAGTTCAAAAATACCACAAATGTCGATGTACTTAGCCCTTGTTTTCGACGGGCGTCGTGGTCAGGCCAGAGGGCTTATTCAGCACCGTCTTGTACTGTTCTGGAATGGGGTGCTCCGTCTGAAAGTAACAAGGTTGTTTTAACAAGGAACTGAATTAACTCGTTGATTATACTGAATAATATATAAGTGATGGAGAACTTACAAAGTCACCATTCGCCTGTGGCACGAGCACATTCATCTCCGAAGACTTAGAGCTGACAATTTCCACATCGAGGGAGTCCTTTGAGAGGTAAATCTGGCAACCGTCCGTCTTATCAATCGATATGGTCGGCACCTTTCCTAGTACCTGAACATATAAACATAACTCATGAATATACAATAAGACTCAAGTTAGGGTTTTGCCTCATCCCTGAAGTCGAGCGTTCAAATCGCCAATGAAATTTTCTTTTTAATACAGTTGCTCAAAAAGTGGCGTATTGCAGGGACGTATAGCGTTCGGGATGTGGGCTATTACACACTCGTGCTTTTTTTTTACCTTTTCCGAACTAGTGCGTTTTCTTTCCCAACTGTCAAAATAATGTCTATTAAAAAGAAAAAACCAACCACGAAGTTTTTACTAAAAAAATTTCATAGCAATTTTTATGATTCATGCAAATATTTCTAAAAAGAAGCTACTGCTTTGTTTCAATATCAAATTTAATGATTTGATTCAATGAGTTAGGTTAGGTTTCATTTCATCTCATTAAATTTCATTTCATATCAATAAAAAATTGTACTGAAGACTTGGCTGTATGGGCATAGTTCCCTTTGCCTACCCAGAATGGGTGAAGAAAAAAATAATATCTGCTTATATTCTTTTACGGTTGGCGCCATTTTCCATAAATGTTCTTTGCGCGTTTAGTTGTTTGTTATATTATATATTAAATATACATGAACAATCATACGAAATTAATAATAGTTTGTCTCAAACAGTAAATAAATATGCAACCTAAAACTTCTCCAGTTAGTATAAAAAACTGTACCAATGTATATGTGAACAATAATTTGTATAAGAAATAAATGATTAGTTAGTTGAGATTATTGTGTTTTTATTATTTTATTAAATTGCATAATTTTTTCGCAACTGTATTAAAAATAGTTGTTCAGTACACGTGCGGAACCGTCATTGCAACTTGTTCCGATTGTCAACCCTCACCTTCGGCTGCGCCTCGGCTCGGGTAGACATTTGTCGAATCTTTTTGCAATGACAGGCTTTCCGCACTTGTAATGAAATATACTATTTTATATGCGCAATTAGTCCTTGCTCTAGTGAAATCAAAACATCGCGGGAAAAAAAATGTCTTGAACCAAAATATCGATGACAAACGTCTATTAAAAATCACTGAAGACCCATTTAGGTTATGTCGAAAAAATTTTAGGCTTTTGTGACATTAAAAAGCTAATTTATACTTTATTGCGTTTAGAAGATTATTCAATCAGATTCTGTAATGTCTATATAAGCGCGTGAGAATCCAATAATATAATAATTGAAATACAATTATTATTTATTATATTAATAATTAGAATAGTACTTATTAAACTTAAATACTTTATGTTAATTTTGTAATGCAATATAAATACCATAAGACATGTTGATTACAATCTTTTGTATATCAGAAGAATAAGGCCTGACTTATTGAATGGAAAACATATTACACTTTCATTCATTAAGAATCTTTTAATAGTATTAATTTAAAGCAAATAAATTAAAAAATCGACCTGATGGTAAAAATCGATCCACAAAGGCTTTTGATAAAAAAAAGCTAGATTTACAAGGGCATTGCATAGAATTGGTTTTCCAGTTCGTGAGTTTCACAATGAGTTTCTTTAAATAAAACTTTTTGTTTGATTGACAGGTGACTGCAACTCAAAGCTCCATAATCTTTTTCGCATTTCAAGTCACAATATGCCAAAACTCATAAAAAAAATGGTTTCAACGATGTTCTAGAATACTGGCCTAAGAGCCAGAGTCCAGATTCAGAAAAAGTCTCGACTCAAAATCACACAAAAAGCACTGAAAGCGCCGCGCCGCCTATTAAAATATACTGTAGAATAATACTTAACACGTATTTTCCCTAATATCTAATGCATCTATAAACTCCTTTCAGGTTTAAAACTAGAACTTGCCAAACAGAAGACATCTGTCATTTTAGTCCGTAATTTTTGATACAATAATATTTTTATTTCTAATGATTATTTATTAACTGGTGAAATTGCAAATGGATCGAGATAGTGAAATGCTCTTCACTAATAAAGAAGAATTAGTGAATACAGCATCAATTCACTATTACTGGGATCTCGTTATCAATAAATACGCAATCCTGTTTTTCCAATATATTATAAGTATTATTTACACAATATATACTCAGCTATCCCTTTTCAATACGGTGAGTCAATCTAATGCCGGCAGTACTTAACATTTTCCTACTTTATTATATTATTTTATCATAATAACCAACTTTTGTCTAGGAACGTATTATACATTTGATTTGTTTTAATAGGTACAGGTGTTTTAAATTCGATAATAAGATAAATGAAATGGTTACAGGCAGTTTTTTTCTTCAAATTCGCTCCAACAGGAATCTTTATGCATAGGTATATAAAACAAATTAACAGAAAATCACAAGAAATATCAAGACAGCAACAAAACGAAATTGAAGACATTCAACTTCAGGTGAAATTTAATGCTTATCACAAACTTTAAGATTACGGTTAAATAATTATTTATTATTTTCTTTATCTATAAAACAATCAACCAACATAATATTTTTCCTAGATACAAATAGTCAACACAAAGATGAGTATACAAGAGACAGAATACGCAGAGAGAATAGAAGAGTTAAATAAAAGTACCTCCCGACTTCGAAAAGGCCGGGCCCAAGTGCGCAGCCTCATTCAGTCCGATGATGAGATACGACACACTATCAACACTGGTAACATCATGGAGTACGACTCAGAGATTACGGCACAGTGTTCGGCAGTAGGTGAGAACTCACTTAGAAAATTGGTTTAGTTAACACATAAATTAACTACTAAATGTAAAGTTAAGAACTGATTATATTGTGAAAAATATTGATTTTAACCGTTATTTGGCACATACTGTAAAAAAAGAACAAAACAGTATTTACTATTCCATCCGATAGATTTTTGTTTTTACAGATTGTGAATCGCTATTAAAAATGCTCAAAGGATTAGAGAGCGATCAGATTGTAGAATGTGAGAAGCTCAAACCCGGCGACAGCTCGGACGACCTAGCTACTCAAGAGAACAGCATATACTCCACAATAAGTGAATCGGAAAGCACGCAAGACTGTACCATCAAGATTGTAAAAGTGACCAACGTGTATAAGGTCGCATATCTTAAACATTACATAAAACAGACTCGACTACGAAGGGCTAATAGAATAGCAATCCTAAAGAAAAAGGTGAGATTAGTCCAAATATAGTTCTGATCCCTCAAACTCTACGTTTTCACATCGTCATTGTCACAATCGTATTATTTGCAGATTGACAACGTAAAAAAGCTGCTAGAGGACTGGCAAACATCCTTAAACATGGTGATAAACAGCAAGTTAACGCTACTGAGTATGAACCAGCAATGTTTTATGACACCCCAGGAGGCAATGGGCGACGGTTCTCAAGCGAATTATAGAGACTTCTCAGAGTCGGATAGTGATTTCCGAAATAGTAATAATAATGATAATGGGCCTGACGAGTATAGTTTGAGTTGGGCACACAATGCCTATTTGCATCAACGAAGCATGAGTCGCTGCGATTATGATGTAAGTATTTTTAATTACAGTAATATATTCTTTATCTAAAACCAACTAAGCGCGCTTTCATTGTCAAATTATTAAAAACAACATTATTTCTTTAAACACAGGATTATGAAACGGCAATATCCAAGGAATCTTACGAGCAGGAAGATTTGAATGAGAAATATCCACAGATGATGACAGAATCTAAACTAACCGCCCCTGGTTATTTAGTGGCACTACTTGAGGAAACGCCGAGTCAAATGGCGATAGAGGAAATAAGGAGCGAGGCGAGCGAAGATGGGGATTGTCGCGATCTTGTTGCAATGTAGGAATTTTAATTTAAATAAACATTACGATGAACATTTTTTTATTAATCAACTATCCATGTAGCGATGTCTTACTAAAAAAGTATAAAGACAAGTTCTTGGAGCACGCCTAATAAATGATTTCAGGTAAAATTTTGTATAGCATTGTAAGTAGTGTAGTTTTCTGTTACAGCGATGTTACTCTTGTAATGAGTTAGGCAAACGTGCAGGCGGGCCAATTGCTAACCGCGGGAAGCTTGCAAGTACACTGTCGAAACTACTCGTTAATTAGTGTACAAATATGTTTTTTTTTTTACAATATATTGTAATAATATGTGTCATAATGAACGTACAATGTATATATACTTTTAATAATATCTAGTCATTTGATATGACGTATTGGTCGACGTAAGAAATTTACATGCTGAAGTTGTGTTGTAAAAAATATATATATCGTACCTTTCCATGTAGAGTAACCTCTACTAATAAGCAAGTTAATGTTTATGCTGTCTAATTTCGTGTACAAAATACCGGTTGAGCTACATTCCGGATCCACATAAGCCACGCTAGGAAAATTGGCCCAATGAACTCGTAATATTGTTCATTTTGCGAAAGGTAAACCTCAAACCGTAAAAGCATCTTTTACGAGCATTATTTACTTTTAATTTAATCTTCTTTGTTAATATATGTTTTGATTCCAACTGTTCGACGTTGTTTCTTATAACTACAATTATTTATGGTTAATTTGACCTTTTTGTATATTTATTAACTAATAATGACCCTCTAAAAACTTAACAATAAATAACGTAATCATTTCAGTCAACGATTTAGGTATTGAAATGATTCTGATACTGTGGCTACGCCTAACAATTTTTAACGCAGATTTTATCGTAACTAACTTTTTATATTTTGTCAAGTTTGGTAGATACATTTGAAAAGAGATGTCTAGTGTTCAACTGTAAAGCTGTCATTCCACATACCTGCATCTGAACAGATTGACAGTTGACAAATTCGATGCTGGAGACCAGGTTGTCAAAGACCACCGCACACTTGGTGCAAGAGTCTAGGATCACACCGTTCACCTTGCCGCGTACAGTAAGCGCCGAATCACGACATCTGAACATGTACACCATGTTGTTCATGTCTGCGTTCTCCACAACCAAGTTGGAGTTACCCTTTTGGTATTCCTGTAACAATATCATATTGTAATTACCTCTTAGTTAATTAGCAGTGAGAATATAATCTCTATTTTATGGAATGTATTAGTTACCAACTCGTTGTTGTGTATAAATATTTTATACTTCTATTCTGTATTTTTTTAAATATTATACTTGTAAATTTTGATGTTTAAAGGGGGCGTATAAATAAACCCAAAATTTTGTTTGTGATTGGTCAAACGGACAGATCGCGTTTGTGATGGGCTTAGGAAATAGCGTTGACAAATCACAATCAAACGAAACCATCTTTGTTTTACATTCTTACTTCCCTGCCTTCTAACAAATCAGACGTTAATACAAGCAAATAAAAGAACAAAGAATAATATATAAATGAAAATGCGCTTATATCATGTACATATGTAGCCCGGAGATACGATAAATAGCGAAACAAATCACAATATATATAATAATTAATAATCTATATCATAATCATTTTTGCCACAGTTCCTAAGTAAAAACAATTTTAAACCACAACCCATTTTTATAAATGAATAAGCCTCAGATTCAATATATTAATAATTCGCTGTTATTAACATTTCGTTCATTATATGGACATTGCCGACGCGAAGTATTTTTTACGAAAAAAGCATTTTACGCCACTAAACACTCGCCGAGTTCGTTCAATAATTTATTCCAATGTTCAGTAAAATGCAAAACTGTGGGTTTATTTTGACTTTGTAATTTATAGACGAAATAAATTTACGGAACTTTGTTGAGCGCTCTCTTTGGCAGGCTAGTATTTTACAATTGATTTCTTTACTACAGATAATAATCAATATCTTGATCATACGTATCAAACGTAGGCGCTTAATTGGGTCAAATAGGTAAATCAGCAACAACTTATTAATTAGTAGCTATTGCTAATAACAACATAGACAGATTTAAGGCTGCATCGACAAAATGAATTGTTGAAATCCAAAAATATTTTTATTTACGAAGCTCGCGCGAAGTCTTAGAACATCTTGGTATTAGAACCAAAAATCTACGGATTATCCAGACACGACCAGAAACCTGACCTATTAAAAAACAGATAAAAACGTAAACAAATATAAAAATCTAAGGCCAAGGTTAGTTTAGCCAAATTTTTTCGTCCGAGAATCGTATTCCGTTTTACAAATAAAGGTATATTTACAAACATTTGTGTTTCTTTCGTGATGAAGTCTTGGTTACCGTTATGAATATTAAACCGGATTATTATTAATATACAGTATTAAAGTATACGAAACCTAATAGAAATGATTTTTAGCAGTCGTGCTTAGTCATTCATTAAGAGTTAACGGTTACTTACTTACCAAATCGGAAGGTTATCGAATTATTGATCGGTCTTGCGCGGTCTTGTTTTCAAGAATCAGAGCTTAGATAAAGGTATAAAATTTGGCAGCTGAATTGCATCGTTATTTATGATTATAATTCAATGCACAACCAAAAATTAAATACGTATATATAAATTATAACAAGCACAAAATATTTTATTTAATTTACACGTTATTGCACTCGTATATAGTTCCACGCTTATGATTTTAATCCTTAAGTTAGTAACACGGTAAATTCTAAGATTCTAAAAACATACTATATTATTAAGATATAAGTATATAAGATTCAATTTATTTAATGCGGGCTGTCGGAGCGTGTTTATTTTGAGGCCAAAAAGCCAAGATTTCAACAAAGTTTTATCCATCTTTGTTTTATAAAGAGAAAAACTACGTCACTTTGAATTTGATATGAGTTCCCCGAGGGACTACAGCCAATAAATTCATGGATATTGTGTCCACAACTTTCTAACAATGCCATTCTTAGTTCCTTAGCAAAGAAACTTGAAATATATTGACGGGGATATTTGTCTTCATAGAATTGTAAAGTAAATTATACAGTTCCGTAAGTGGGCTATGTATGTAGCTGGAACATGAGTTCTATATTTTTCTTTATATTCGAACCCAATATCTTATATGGATGAATAAGTTACAGAAGACTCTTTACCCTTTACAGCGATTCTTTAGCATAAAATGTCAAGCTTTTTGGAAGCCCTTATTTGGAAATATTCCCCGTTACGCATCAAATAATTTTTTAATAAACACACCCGACCACAACGAACATCGCTCAATCCTAATTGGTTACGTGATACGCACTCAATAATGTAAGGACTCATTACGTCAGGGTATAAAACAACGCCTTAAGCAGATTCTACGATCCAGATGGTTTGTCTAAATATTAATTTTAATCGATTTATACAAGGAATTAGATACCTGAGGCAAAACCAAAAATTCGCGACACTTGTTTAATATCGAAACAATGAGGTTTATTCTGCAAAACTCTCCAATAGTACTTCTATAAATCGTTTATCAAATCACCTCTAATGCCAGACTGTACAGTTACAGATGCAATAAAATGGCAACGGAATTTAAATTAACAATTTTACGCGTTAAATCAGTAAATGTTTGTCATATTTGTGTACGTACGTGAGATGTTGGTTACCTAGTTAAGCTTGATAACAAACAGATATATATACTGAACAACAACATCTGCAATACATTTTTTTTATACTTATTTAAATAAAATATGTTTATGTACTTTCGGCCCCAACCGCACATATAGAGGTTAAGTACTTTCTTCAAACGAAGAAATTTCCTCCATTGTAAGGGTGCGTACAGACTATGTAACATATTATATAACTTGTGTTTTATAACACGTCCACATTATGTAACCTTGTTATTCAACATTATAACATAAAACAATACTGTACACATTAGAATAACAATGCAATATAACATATATAACCATTTTAAATAACAAAAGAAAAACAAAAAAACGTAGATGCTGGGTTCGTCCTAGCATACAAATCAATAACATGTTTTATAACATTCAGTGTCCACATTATCTGAAACATGTTGTATAGCAATGTTGTATAACATGTTATGTTATATAGTCTGTACGCACCTTAAAGGTAGAAATCAACGGGCTCGCTTTCGCGTTTATAACATTAAGATTATACGTCTTACAATAATGTAAAATTTCGGAATTACAAATTGTTTATTGTATTGCTTTCTTAGTCAACATTCTGTAATAATAATTTTTAATTCTATACGGTATACAGGAAATAATTACATTTTAAACGTACATCGGGTCTTATCCCACTTCAAGATTGAGGCAGAATGAAGCTCGAGAAAATGTTCTTTGTATTTTACGTAATATCAGCTTTTTGTTTTCTTCATCTTGACCGTTTTTTCCGCTTAGATGCTCTTTACAAAGTATTAGGTCCTTACATATGAAATTGACGTTTTGTCGGACTGGCCACTTTGATCTCAAATATCTCCTATTTGGTTAGGAATTCCAAATTAAATTTTTTACTGCTATTTACTCGCGCATTTTTGTTTTAAATAGCATGATTGATTTCATTTTCCCGTTTTAATTTATGGTAGGGGAGCCCAAGAGGGGATTTCGGGATTTACTAAAGCGCGGCAGATTAATATATAGGGGGATACCTTGTACCCGGTTAAGTACCTCCACAAAATATGAGGCCCATATATAAGGCCGCCCGTGAAGGAGACAGGATCAGATTAGTAAAAAAAAATTGACCATCAGAAATTCCCGAGCGCGTCAGATTAAGGTAGGGTGAGTTAATTACATCCTAAAAAGTGTATATTCCACTAATCTGACAATTTGAAAGTGACGTAAAAAAAGGGAGGGCAACAAAGTTGTAAAAAAAAACGTCATCTCGACATTCTCGAGCGTTTTTTTTTTTATTGTAAGGAAATAATTCAAGAATAATGAAAAATATATAATCTGACGATTTCCGCAAGCCGAGATAACAAAAATTCGTCGATAAAGTTAAATGCGTGCAGCTGCGTGATGCCTACATTTCCTTAAACCGATCGGAATCTACTAAACGGCGTTCTAAATATTTCCCTCAAAATTACATTTCCTGTGAATTTGAACCGATTCGGACCGATAGATTTTGAGAAATTTTGAAAAATCTTAAAAAATAAGATTTTTTTTTTTAAAGCGGTTTCTTTATCGATCAACTTCAAAAACTAATCCGCCTTTGAGCTTGAAAAACCACGTCGATCGCCACCAAGCTGGTCAAAGGCGGTTGATTCGTTCGAGAGATATCGTGAACGAAAGAAACCCGAAAAAGTGTTTTTTCGGGATTACTCCGAAATTTGTGGTTCGATCAATTAAAATTGCAAAATTACATATGAGGATGATAAAACTGCGTCGAATGCCGCAAACCGCGTAAAAATTGCTTGATCCATTCAAAAGTTATTGCGGTTTGAAAATTCCAAAAATAGTGTTCTATGAAACTTCTATCAGACTTTCGAGCTGGGAGAGCTCAAATGCATAGAAATATTATTTCTTTGAACTCAGCGAGCTCAAAATATCAATTTTAAGCGCCCAGGAATGGAATTAGCGGGAAGTTGCAGGGATGGCCCTTTAGGTGAACCGTTTTTCTAAATTTTTTTTTGTCAGATCAGGCGAATCCCTCTAGATAATCGTCAGATTATGAGACAGTACGTTTAGAACATAAAGATGAACCACATATATCTTAATCTGACGCGCTTGAGTATTTCAAAATTGCGATTTTTTTTTGCAAATTATGAAAATGGCCGTGGGTTTGCGTCCCATCGAAATCGTCAGATTAGTGAATGAGAGCTTTTTTTTGGTGCACTTAACACTCCCTTAGAAAATCTGACGCGCTCGATAATTTTTATTTTTTTTCATTTTCAACCCTTAAATACAACCACCCGCATCATGCAAACGATCAGATTAACATACGTACATTATTAAAAATACGTAGGGCATTGATGCTATCAATATCTGACGCGCTCGAGGATGTCCATGCAACAGTTTTTTTTTACATATTTAATAATCTATAGCCGCTTCCCCCACCGATGAAAAGGTATATATATCATATAACATTTTTTTCTTCTTATTATCTAAGCTTTGCATCCCAATAGGTCTCTACGACGCTCGAGTAAATCCCCATTTAGCATCGTGGGCTCCCCTACCATTATTTTCTCTGCGTCACGCTACTTATAAAATCCGCGTTTATAGTCCGCTCAGACATGAGCTGCCGATTAAAGAGAGATTTATATGGAAAACATGAAATATCGCGTTATTTACGAGTACGAGTTCCACCGTGGCACCAGTGCTGCAGAAACAACTCGAAGTATTAATGATGTTTATGGCGGCGGTGTCGCAAAAGAAAATACAGTGCATTTTTGGTTCCAACATTTTCGTTCTGAGAGATCGCAAGCCATTCAACTAAGTCTCAATACGCTTTATAAATTTCACCCCAATTTTTCGTATAATAAATACACTTCGGACATAATTCGCTTTGTAATTTCTTTACCAAAACTACAAATAACCCCCAATTCTGATATAATAAGAAGTATGCCAGTCTCCCAAGGATAAGTTTAAATTGCCATGATTATTTATCGCATTTTTAATTTTACTAAAATTATTTTGCTATCGACTTGCTACCATCCTTCTTAAATTAAGGGTTTTAACAGTCTTTCTTATTCATAACCATAGGTACCATGACCCTTGGTTGGTTCATTTAAATTATGTCTCTTGACAAAGACCCTAAATAACTACATATTATTTTAGGCTTACAGTACGTATGTAATCTAATATACAAAATTCTCGTATCACAATGTTCGTTCCCATACTCCTCCGAAACGGCTCGACAGATTCTTATGAATTTTTTAATGCATATTCAGTATGTCTGAGGATCGGCTACTATCTACCCCTAAGTGATAAGGGCTGTCCACCCCAATTTTTTTTTCCTTTTTTAGACAATTTTTTGTTTTTATTTTTTTTTATGATACAGCATACAAAAATACATACAACCCTTAATTTTCACCCCTCTACGATCAACCAATTTTTTATTTGTTAATTAAAATCTTATGACTGAGGATTATATAGAGAAAAATTCACAGAAAACCCTAAAAAGTTTTCATTCCAGAAAACCGAACAGTCTCTGGGGTAGATAGCAAAATGCTTCATGTTGTATGTACTCAAAAGGTAGGCTAAGTAAAATCACACAATTTAAGAAGAAACGAAGTTCGCGGGGGCAGTTAGTATATTCATAAATACAGAAATCTGAGGCCCAGACCTAAGGACCTACCTTTTAGAAAAAACAAATGATTACGAAACAGATAACGAAGTTTCAGGCTCAAACCTAGAAGGTTGTAGCGCCACTGGTATTTTTCAATATATATTCAAAATACTTACAATGAGCCATTTCTTGCCGTCCCGAGCGAAGATGGGCGGTTTGTCTGGTAGGGCTCCGGCACCGGGAGTAGGCAGAGGCTTGGCTGGTGCGCCTCGGGGCGCAGCTTTAAAAGGCGCAGGCCCCTCTCTCAGCTGGGGATTCTTGTGGGTCTGCATCTCTGACGTCACTTTGCGGAGGTCTGAACAACATGGTTCAATTACTACTTGGGACAAGGTAGTCTATATTCTATGGAATTTGCTAAGAAATATTGTTATATTTACCATTTACTACAGCCTTAAAATACGTACTTGGTGGGATTTCAAAAATTATCCCCACATTAGTTTTGATATGCGAACATATTATGGACATATGTATTTATTTTCTTTTTAAATGCATTCAAATTTTTATTTTAAGTTGCTTTCGTTTCAAATTCAATGCAGTATAATATTCCTCTCAGCTTCGTTATTAGCCTTTAAAAGTTGAAAACTCTCTCTGCATATTTCAATACCACTTTCAGTGCAAAAAATACATTACTAAAACGAATTATGGAAGCCAAATATGGCACAAAAATAGTGATATTAAATAGCCTATTTATTTGAACTCGAAAACAATTATAATGGAAATGACGAATTATATTTTAGTCGTGAGTTTAAATTAGTATTAATGGCTACAGAATTAATTACATTAATGTAACAATGGAAAATATTAAAATGACGTAGTGATAATATATTAGTTTGTATTTAAATAAAGAACCATATTAACTTACTATTATTATTCACAAATTTTAATTACTACTTACATATTTTCATTCTAAACTTTGAATGATCACAGACAGTAAATATGGGTTTTGATTTAATAGTTACTTGTAACACTTTGCGATGTATGCCCCACTTTAAATTCTTATTCTCGGTTAGCAATTTATTTCTTGAGCTGTTTAAGACCTAATCGATGTAGTCAAAATTCAAAAATCATTTAATCATGTAGGTAACACATTGTACACTTATGACTTGTCAGTAAAGAAATACATATTAATGCTTCTAATTTTACATTTAGTGTCATTAGATAATAACCTAGTTATTGCTTATATTACTCGATGTTGATCGAATTTAAATTGTATGCAAATAAGATAGTAAACATACTGCTAGTGATTCCCTCTCCACGGTTTATCTCGGCGAAAAGTGCGCTGCGATCGTCAATAGCGAGGTTCGAGAAGTTAACCTCGGGCATCGGGGGCGGTGGCAGGCCCCCCAGGTGGAGGTGGAGGTGGGGCTCCACCCTTTCCTACATGAAAAAAATATTTAAAAACCTCAAACAACTCATTCGCCATGTGACTCACGCTCGATAAAACACACATAATCTAGTTTAAATTACGGTTTTAACAATTTACTCAATAAAGTTAACAATTAGCTAACAAAAAAACGAGGTTACTGACATCATCAGGATGAAACCAGAAAACACGTTTTTTTGAACTCCATAGCGCTTCGCTCCATTTTCTCGCGTATATATATTTGTTTCATACATCGAGCGCCCGTCCGCAGTATCTCGATTAGTTGAACGACTAGTCGGTCGATTGGTTTAGGTAACGGAGACACTTTAAAGAGGACAGACACATAAATCTGTTCTATCTGCTAGGTTACGGCAGTTCACACAATAATCAAATCAAAAATCAAAATACGTTTATTCAATTTAGATGCTTCTTAGAGCATGCTTATGAATGTCAACAACGTTTACAAAATTCACGAAAGAGCAAGACTACGCCATCCGTTCGCAAAACTACCAGGAGGCCTTGTTCTGAGAAGAACGGGCAAGAAACTCAGCAAGTTTTGCCCTAATCACAACGGAACTACTGATGTACAAAAAACCTATACTGGGCATATGGTTCCAGGGGGCCGTTAAAAGCAAAATTATTCAACCAGTTATAGGAATATTGTTGATTTTTTAATTATTAATTTATTTATTTCATCACGCCTTTTTCCCTAATTGAAATAAATACACATAAAGGGACATACATCCCTCGCTTCATCCACTATTATAACATTCACGATCCATGCTCGTCGGTTATGGCTATGTAACTACCTGGATTTGAATCTGTATGACCTACCTTGACTACACAATTCATTTTTAACTGCATAATAAAATTTCTAGACGTTGCTAGTTTGTAATATTACCGTAAAGTCTGTTGGTTAATGTCACGTCACGGTTCTTAATTACTTTTATTCACTGCCTATATGTAACGGAATATTTGGATAACGGCGTTGTAATTGGTTTTCGAGTAAATGCAAATTCTTAGTAATTCTTACATAATACACAATACATATTTAAGGATTTAAAATAATACTCACGGATATAAAAATAAAGATCAATGTGTAACGCGTTTAGCAAAGGCAGTTCTGAAGTTTATTAATTTAGTTTCACTGTCCCATTTATTTTGTTCTTTTTGTTTATTACTTTTTTAAATATATTATTACTTTATTCGGTTACACTATAATATACACATAATATATTGTAAGATGGGTTAAGCTGTCACAGGGTTTGGACCCACTGTGTCAAGTTAATGTTTCCACTGTTGCGAAATTTTTGTGTGACGGCAACTTAAAGCCGTAAGCCACTATTTTTGATTAAAGCCGAATTTACATTACGAAACTAGTGTTATGCATGTTGGAATGAGTTTCATGAAAATAGTTGCAGCACGTGTGAAACTACTTTAACAAAAAATAATAGTGTCGTGAAATCAACAGTATCACCAACGACATGGCTCTGTCAACATCAAAGCTTCATTTTGCGATGCAGTTTTTAGGCCGCCTCTCTAGCATCTCTATTTTTATATTGAGGGTGTTTTGGATCCCAAAGACACTCGTTACGCTGGTATTCGTTAATGAATTTTATATTTTTATCAACTGACCAACGTTGGTTTGCCATTTTGGCGGTCATTTAGCTGCACGATGCACTCAAACACACACGTCTGCCCTGTGCAAATGCTTTCGCGACACTAGTTTCGTGTCGCGTTTTCATCGTGAAAGTAGTTGCGTGACATTAGTTTTACAAAAAATATGCGCATGGCACGAAATTTATCCAGTGTCGCGAAACCGATGCATGCATTATGAAACTGTAAATTTACACGTGAAATTGTTGATGAAATTTATGTCATTAAACTAATTCCGAGCCACTAGTTTCGTAATGTAAATTCGGCTTAAGGTTGTATTTCTTTTTTTTGTGTAAGCAACTTTAATCAAAGTATTTTCTTATTTAAATACAAAACAACAGTTGCATTCGCGAAGCTTAGTTTAAAAGCTTGTATTTCACAAACCTGTAAAAATTAATTAAAAACTTTATCGTACGGAATTCGCTTTAGTTGCATAGTAATTTGTGAATAGTCTTATGCTAATTACTTTTGCTTATTCATAAAACATTCAAGGGAATTTTCAAGAGATTTTAAACGTTTCAACCGCGTTTTAATTCCCAACACGACATTTGCGGCACATTACGTAATGGTTTTATTTAAAAATGTTTACATTTAGATCAAGATGCTTTTAATTATATTAGAAGTTTTGTTTAAAACAGTTTAATATGACACAATGTATTCTATTTGTGCTCAATAGGTTTTAATTTTAATATATAAATAAGTCCAGCCTGTTCAAAGACATAACTCGAGAACTGGAGCGATTGCATGGTTTTTGATTTGTTACCATCCCGAAACACAAAATGTCAATGGGGTTCGTAATTACGTTTAATGTTGCGATACAGTAAACTCGTCCCTCGAATGAACGAACGTATTTAAATATCGAATGTCGAATCGACAAGATATATCCACAATATTTGGATAATGGCGTATTTTACATTTTATAAATGTAGAATAATTTCATAAATGAAAAAGGATTGACATATATATTATGAATTTGTATATATGCGTGCAGTAAGACGCTGCAGCTTATTTCTTTTTATTTCTTATGAAAGTAGTGAACTTAATATTGATTTTGTATTAATAAAATCATAAATTAAGTTGAGCTTATTCGCGACATTCATTGACTGTTAGGCGAAGTACGCCGGGTTTCTTAGTTAAAAATATATAATGATAAATATCGTTTAGTAATTAATTTAAAATTAAGTACTCACCAGACCAAACAAGACCTGTGGTGTGGTACTGTTTCACATAGGCCTGCAAATCCGATAAAAGCTGCACCCATGTACGACACCATTCTATGTGTGTCTTATCCTTCTCCTTCCAGTCCTTGAGAACACGGTTCGTGTAAAACTGGCCAGCGTCATTCATCTCCTTGACGTATGGTGCCGGTGTGGGAGATATGGCGACCCATCCCAGTGCTGGTATACTTTCGGAAATCGCAGACAGATGGTTAAAGTAGGTAGACACCCTGTTCTTTTCGCGGAACTGTTGGATAGCGGAGATCTTCTCACTGGTTGGCGACAATAGTTGCATCTCTTCTCCCTGGGAAGGTTTGCTCCGAGAGGCGGCTAGTTGAATGTAGCCATATTGAGCTCTGCAATTGTAATAGATTTTCAAATCTGTTCTGCAAGGCACAGCATGTTGATTGATGAATGTGTGATTACAAATAAAACGTTATTTATGTACAAACTAAAGCTTTTTTTTCTGTTACTAAAATATAAAAAATGTCTTAGTTCAGTGAAATATGATTTTAAATCTAATGTTGATATAATATCTAATATATAAAATTCTCGTGTCACAATGTTCGTTACCATTCTCCTCCGAAACGGCTCGACCGATTCTTATGAATTTTTTATTCAGTAAGTCTGAGAGTCGGACAACATCTATTTTTCATCCCCCTAAATGTTAAGGGTGGTCCCACGCCTAAATTTTTATTTTTTAGACAAAACTTTTTGTTTTAATTTTTTTATTATACCTACAGCATATAAAAATACATCAATCGTGTATCGGACACGATATATACGATCAATCCCTATTTTTATGATAGTAGATATTTATTCTTATTGAACTAAAAAAATGTTTCCTACAATAATAATATACATGACAAAACGACGTTTGCCGGGTCAACTAGTATTACAATAAAATTTAAAATACTCACTGGAATGCCTCGTTGACGAGTTTTGCATGAGTGGCCACATCGCCACCGATTTTTTGGGACAGCTCAAGGTATGTCCGCAGGGGTCCCTGTTAACAGATTAAGTAAAACTCATTTTGACGTATTTATCATCGTCGTCCTTTTTGTAAAATATATTGGCTTAAGACATTTCTGCTCAGACGGGACATAGACAGCGAAGACTGTCGAAAGTTGTTGAAATTACTATCCGAGTGCAGTCTCCGGCACTTCAGCATTTTTAACAGCATCTTCCGTATTGTATAGAACGTGGACTATGGAACAGTACACATATTTTTAGCGTGTATTCTAATTCATTATATCTATATTATACCATCTGCCACACGAAAAACAATAATTTATTCTTGTATTATTTAAAAATACCTTCATTTGCATTAAACAAACACGATAATCATTTTAAGTAAGAAAACAATACCATTTTTAAAATAGTTTATATTAAAATGCTATTAAAGTCCAAATTTCAATTTGTCTATTTATTTGTTCGTTGTTCCCTAATCTTTTTAAAAACATCTCAATCGTTAGTAAAAAATTGCACCGTGCTCTATTCGTTGTAAGTATCGTTAAATTTAATAATAGAATTAAATTAATTAGTAGCTAACGATATTTAATCAAAGGATGACGGGTGTTCTGATTAATTAAAAGGGTTCATTTAAGAATCAAGATAAAAGTTACCGTCTAGTCCAGGCTGTTTTCTGGACGAAGCGAATTATAAATAATTGAACACAAAACCTTTATTTCTTTCGAAATTGAAACAATTACTTCTGCGACAATAGTAACTAAAAGCTGAAATGATTATGCCTAACGGAGTAACTTTTATTAAAACCCAACAAAGAATGTAAATTTTACGTGTAAACTTATATACTTAGTCGAGAATAGACACACTTTTATCCAGGTTTTCCAAACAAATTCCCCTTTGTTTTGTCTGTAATTATCAAAATTTGGAACGATAGTTCATATCGAAGATATTTGTTTACAAGAACAAAAGAGGAAATTGATATTTCAAACAACGGTCAATCGTAGACCCAATAACCACTAGTTACAGCAGTTTTATTACTCTCATTTTCCGTTATATCTTTCGAATTGCCTCTTAGGGGTTACTACTTTATTATGTTAGATATTGGCGTATAACTATAGGTACACAGGTTTACGTAACACACAGATAGGTGTTAAGTATTAAATCTAAATTGCTGAATCGCATTGCTGTTTATACTTAGGTAAATATAAGATAGGCCCTGTTAATTTTTTATACGCTGTCTACAAACGAACTAGCAAAACTAAAAAACGTATGTTATGGCGAAACTGTTACTAATATCAAAAATGAATTTACCTTCTATCAAAACATTTTCAAAAATGCTAAGTTCAAATCTATGCAAATGTGCGATCTACAAACATCTTTTACAATATTTATAATAAAAGCATTAGGAATAAGATTATACTTATTAAACTAGTATCATATACATCGCTATCATGATTTAATAATAATAATTCAGTGGCGCTACAACCCTATATGGGTTTCTTAGATCATTTTTGTTTCACGTAGGTGACCAACCATCTGTCAGACACATGTCGTCGATACTTGGATTTAAGACATTCTACGATGTTTTCCTTCACCGCACGAGCGAGTGTTAGATGAGCATATAGACAGAAGGTCCATTGGTGCACAGCCGAGGTTCGAACCTACCACCTCAGGGATCACGCTGATGATCATCACGTCACTATCAACACTGCTCTCGAGGTGAAGTTTTACTTGATAAAAATGTGTAACTACAAACCTGCAGTATGTCTTGATAACCGTTGATACTCATATTGTCCGTTGGGATCAGGACCTGCGGTGGTGTGACTAAGCACACGGGCGATGCTACTTGAGATTTGGGACTTGGTATTGGATCACTGAAGCAGGGCAAGCGTTCCAGACGTGACGTCACACGCTCCAACCGCTCAATAAGAGCCTCAAGATCCGCCGCTGGGTTTTCAGCCTCTGATGCCTCGATGCCTGAAATATTTGTATGTTAAAACGCTTATCAACCTACGAATAACAGACGTACGTACGTGAATGTCATACATTATTAGTTTGTATGTACTATAAGAAAGTAATTAATTATTTAAAAGGAAATAGAACTTTACAAATATTTAAGTTTATGTTTAAATTAAATTATGAAAATTCGCATCTTCTATCGTTTTCATTGTTGTTGTGAGATGTTAATGTAATTGTTATTCGCTATTTATTTCCGGAGACTCTGATGATTATAGAAAAATTGGCTTACTGTGTCTTAATCCGATAAACAATAAAAAATATAAAATTATACAATCATACTGTATCGCAATGTACGGATTTCATTTACTATTCTCTTGTGAATTTAAATCATTAATAATAATATGAAATGAAGAACCAACCCAATTACAATAAGTGATATTTTTCATTAGTGAGGTCGGCGTTTTATGAAATTAAATTATGAAAACCCTCAAAAATGAAAAAATATTTTCTCATCGTCGTCGTCGCTTCGAATTTAAAAAGCGTACTAGAATAATGAAAACTCCAGCGTATTTTCAATAAAACATTTAAACAGGTATATTATATATATATGATGAAAAGATTATCAAACAGAATTATGTATAATAATATACTGTTTAAACTTGACTATTTAGTCGATCATTCTGGAGATAAGGCACCCCTCATGTAACAGGCTGTCATAAATTAATAAGATATATAATAATAGTAAGTAAAGAAGTAATAAAATATAATTATACAAGGCAAACCATACAATCAGTACCATTTTCTTTCTCTGGCGTCTGTATTAGTACATTATTTACCGCGTCCTCCACGCTTTCAGTCGAATTCTTCTCTCGTTTTTCAAAAAGTTTAATTAAACTTCTCATATCTTTATTCCCTCGCTCCATATTTTCACAATCACAAACTTTTAAAGATAATTTTAAAATAACAATTCCATTCCAAATGTTCGCCCGCTTCGTTGAGCGCTATCAAATGACTACGATACATGCGATAATGGCTTACATAGAATTACAAAAGTGATGATAAAGTAATCAGAAACATGATTCTATTCCAGGTAAATGCGATCGAGATTATAAGAATTTTATAGAAGAAACAAACTTTATTGTTCTACAACAAACCTTAATAAACGAAAACTTTATGTACGATAAGCAAAGTTACCTTGGCGTTTGGCAAATAATTTCGCGATAAAGGAATTAGCGAATTGCCATTGTCTAATGTCTACACGTCATTACAAGGAGTCGATGACCCAATAATTGTTAGTTCAGTACCAAATACTGAGCGGAAACTAATCACGTGGTTAGATTTTATAAATCTTAAATACAGACCTAAAATAAACTAAGTTTATTTCATTTCTGAATTGTGCACAGTGAATAACAAAATGCAGATACAGAGGCCACGATATCTACACTAAACGTTTTAATAGACTTACAATATTGTTTTGTTGTTTGATTTAATATTTTTTTTAAAACGCTCGTTTTCTTATTAGTGTTAAGTTTAATGGGTAATCTAATTATGGCCAAAAACCCCGAGTAAACTCTATATTCGTTACACTGCCAAGGGCATTCATAATGACTACATTTCTTACGTCATCCATTCCTGATGACTATCTTTTAAACGCTACTAAGCAGATGCGAAATATTTTCTTAAAGATCAACTGTTTATTTCAATAAAGGACCATTAAGAACTTATATATACACAATATTAAAATTTGGTATGGAAAATCATATTAGAAACGATCTTTGATTCCAGACCATATTATTAGAAATTAGAAATACAATATTTTGCTATCAAGATACATTTGTTCTCAATACAATAACCACAAAACGGTACAACGTATACCACAAACCAGCGTTCTATTCTGAAATCTACGAGAGAACTAATTCGAAAAGATAGAACTCCGGTTAAATACAGGCTAATGACCAACTTTGGGAACGATTAAGTTAATGAGCAATTATTGGCAATTGCAACTGTTGAAAATGCTTATTTCCTAATTACTTTCTTAATCTTGATAACAAATTACAAATTGTATTAACTAAATAACAAATGAATTATTAGGTACTTTTAATAGGCAGACGAAGCGTTAAAAACTTGGTTGCCATGTTGAGTTTCACATGTTCAAGAGTCGGCCATAATAGGAAGGTAACAATGTTACTTCGATATAAGGTATGAAATGCTATGTATGTCACACGAATCATGCTCCTATTATACCCAATTACAGTTGTGAGAGGCTATTACGAATAGGTGATCTCGCAGAAATTCCATAAACATAATAGACCAGGCACTATAGTGGCTATAATACTTTTATGTCAAAATGCCTTTATTTTAAGAATCATTCACAATACTTATAAAATGTTTTCCGTTAGCTCTACACTCGAGATTACGAGAGGTGTTGGAAGAACAACTTTCCAGTAATAATCTTCGTTCTAAATTTAAAACATAATGTATTAGATGGGAAATTTGCCAGCCAGGTCAGAACATTGAAATGGAAACAAAAATAGATTTTCATAAAACCTAACTAGTCTTTAAAAATAACAAAAATAAAAATATTATTTAAATCATATTTTATATAGAGGCTTCATTCATTCTTTGCAGGAAGTGTAACAAAAGTAATTCAAGTTTACGGAGTTGAAAAACATATTTATCGAAACTCTGATATCCAGTAGGCATTATTATCTTATTTACAATTTTAATCAGAATATGGTTTATAAATTAATGCTCTTATTTCCAAAACAATTAAATAAAATAACGCCCAAATACTTTTAATCGCGTTTGTGCTTGTTAATTTAATAATATCGATTTGATCAATTTGTGATACCGACAATTCTGTATTTAATGGACCGTGATACATTGCATCCTGTACTGTCAGACGCATTGTTCAAAAATTGCAAATACATATAAAAGATAAGATAAAAAAATTATCATCAAATGACACGAGATAAACGGTGAAAGTTAAAATATATGTATTGAACTATTGAATATTATTTACGCATACTTAAAACTTATTTCCCGTTAGGAATCCTGTATGTTTCTGATAATTTAACAAAACTTGTACTACCAAAAATAGAAACAGAATACTTGTTTGTAAGAGGATAACGGTTTGCAATGAAGGAAACATAAATTGAAAACACGTTTTATTAAAAAGCCCAATAAAGTTGAACAATAATGACTGGCCCAACTCTACCTTTCAGTCTTACGGCTTACCATAAAACGTATAATATAGACATTACATTTTTGTAACTAGAATAATTTTATAGTTTACTTATAGGCTCTTAGTGATTAATTTAAAACTATTTGAATATAACGAGACTTACCGGTCAAGAATACAGTTCTTAATCTTAACAACAATACACAAAATTCACGAAATCACCAAACCGTTATGGTTTCATGCACTGATAAAATGAGCACATAAGCGTATAATCATGCGCTTGCGCCGGCTACCACTGGCAATGTCCGTGGACGGATGTAACTCTGACTCAAACCGACCGGCTGTTGAGGCAAACACGTCTCGATTCCAAACAGTATACGCTATATTATAAGTACACAAATGACTCATTCCTGTTATCATTTGAAATGACGCAAAACTTGTATTACTTTATTGTTGGGCTTATAATTAGCTAAATATTTAGGGGCGTGGCACTATTTTATTCTGAATTTGGTAATAATCGTTATTATTGTCTAGAGCAGTATTAGTCTAATACAGTGATTCCCAAAGTGGTCTATATCGACCCCTAGGGGTCTATGACAACCTGCAACCTGCTTTTTTTTCACACACAATCTTATAATATCGAAACATATACATTATATTGACTTATTGCTTATGTTATTTTATTTTATGTTTACTTAATGCTACGTATATTTTACATAACAGATACAAAATTTTATTTTGAGTAGTTTTAATTTAAATTCAATTAATAAATGTATAAATTAACATGTGTTTTTACTTTAAGTTTTTAACACTAAATTTCACTACAGTTAGAAATTTACAGGAAATCAATATCAGGAAATCAATATCAGGTAAGAAGGGGGTCTACCCAACACGGAAAAACATGGCAAGGGGTCTACGACACAAAAAAGTTTGGGGAACTCTGGTCTAAAAGTTAGGGGTGCGACTCTCAAACAGTGGCTTTGAAATAATTGATTTCTCTAACTTAGAGCGAATTACTTGCCGTGAAGAAAATATCTTCTAAGACCGCTGTTTACTAAACTACAGAAGTAGTAAATTTATCACAATGTATTTACTGTTTAGGATTTGAAATGTCGACTTAGGCTCAGATAAAATTATGTACATACTTAAATATCTTTTATTAATACATTTGATATGATACAATTTTTCTGAAAGCAATAAAAATTATTCAACGAATATTTTATTACGTTCATACCTGAGTCCGCAACAACTGGACCTAAAGGATCGAATCTTACTCGATGTTCAACAGCAGCTCTTGCAGCACACACTAAATCTGAGAAGAACCGATGCCTACGAAGAGCCAATTCATCACGACCAACAGGAGTAGCCGGAGGTTCTCTTGGCCCTTCCATATCAGTGGAGAGGGATACGTCTCTTTCAAATACATCGTCATCGCAATCAGAGTCATCCTTTGGTGTATAACGATGATCTACAAATTCACTACTACTTGTAGTAGATTTCAAAATGCCTGACGATTTGCGCCTTATTGGACGAACATCGACATTTGTTCTGGCTAGTTCCCGCTCCAGATTACTAAGTTCTTCAAGAGTGGTAACATTCCGGCTGCAATCGACAGAAAACCTTTTGAAATCAAGACGAGCTGTGTTTTTATAATCAACAGAAAACCGTTTTTTAATAACGTCCGGTTTAGAAAAAACGTCATCGACACTATCTTCATCCTCTTCTACTAAAGCAGCTTTGTCACTACCGCTAGTGTCATGCTCAGTGTCCTTGACGGACGAATCAGGCAAGTTCTCGGTATATGTTTCCATTTCGTCAATTTTTGGCTTTTCTGCAGCGTATTCTTTAGGTGTATTTGATGAACATTCAATAGTGTTAATTTCATGGATAATTTCAGATTTTTCTTGCGCACGTAGATCTTTTTCTGATTTTTCGATACATTCTTCTGGGTTAACACTGTTAAGAGAGTCCATATTATCAGATTTTGTTTTGTTTTTATTATTTCTCTTATTTGGCCGTGCACAACAACTTTTAAACATAATTATACTCTCAAACCACTAACAAACACCATAGGTATCTCATGAACAAAGCATAAACTAGTCAAAGAGCCAACATCAATATAAGAAACTTTCATAAATACTATTATTGAACATTTTTTAGTTAAATAATTTGTTTTAATTCAGCATAGGTGTCGTTCAGTTATAAGATGTAACGTCAAATAGGTCGGCGGCCGGCCGGACGCACGGCGGCGGGCGACTGACGGTCTGACGCAGGGCGAATGCGCCGCCCGCCTAGCGCATCCTGCCACCCTAGATCCGCAGAGCTCTCGAGAGCCCACAAATCTTTGTGTACACACGCTGCATATTTCAGGCCGCAGAGTAATATTGAGGGCACGCTTGTTTCTTTTTGAAGTAAAAATTAAGTGATTGGTTTTAGTAGCATCTGTAGGTTTAAATTCTTTTAAAATTTATATGAAATGAATACGAACATTATTTGGTTTATCTAACTTTTATCTTGTAGATAATAGATTTTGTGTAATATTTTATGCAAATCACATATAATCAATATCACTGGTTTCTTCAAAAGGATTTTAAAGTTTTTAGTATTATTAGATTTATTTTTATAAATAAAATAAACTGTTATAAATGTCATCCATATACACAAACAATTAATTACACAATTGCTGCCTAGTCTACAAAAAGCACAGATTGGTTTGAAAGCAGCATAGCAGGTATCATTTTGCTGCTTACAAAGCAATATTAAATAGTTTATGTTTCAGATATTTTAAAGATTTGTTTTTTTACTATTTTATTATAATAATAATAACAATAGTATTGCTGTAAAATACTTATCCCAGTACATAAAAATGTAAAGTACTATAAACACTAATAATGAATTGGCAATCTGGTTAATTTCTGTTTTACAGCTTGTACTTGGACATTGGCCTCCTCTAAGAGCTTCCACTCTTCTCGGTGTCTAGCTTTACATAGCCACATAAGGCCAGCTGCTCTACCTTATACCATATTCCCATATTTTTATTTCTCTTCCTCGTTTTATTTTGTCATAGGGAGGAAGCCATTTAGTAGCTTTTTTAGTTGTAGACTATTTTATTAAGACAGTAATTTTCTACGAAATCAAGAGTTTTTTTTTTGTTGTTAAGTTCTGAAACTGCATTCTTTCAAATTTTTTTGTGCAGATACAGATTCCATATATATATATATATATCAAGCTTGTTATGTCCCATATTATAATATAGTTAAGGTAATATAGTCAGGTAAAGAAATATGGGTGAATACTGGACAAGGTAGGTTTGTTAGAAAATAAACTTGTTGAGTATTTACTTTTATGAATTATGGTCAAGATATTAATATTACAAGCACTTTACTTAAAATTTTTAAAATATTTTAATCTGGTAAAGGTTATGGTAAACAACCTTTAAAATACAAATAGACCATCAGCCCTCTTTGAAAGCTAAATAACAAATTATAATCAATTTGTTATAAAGTTACTTTTCTTCCTTCTTTTAAATTTTATTTTGTTTAGTTTAGTATAGTTTACTTTTGTATCATACAAACTGCCACTCTAACATACTATAAACTCATTACACCACCAAACCTGGTTGTATAGCTCATGTTGTTGCACCTTTAATACAATATGACAAATTTGTGTGGTAGTAAATGGTGACATTATCTTTATGTTAAATTATCTAGATTTTAAAGATTTATGTTGCATGTGTTATGTTATAGCTACAGTCATCAGCAAATTATATATATGTCCTATATATTAACTAAAATTAAAAAAGGAAGTCAATAATATATTAAAGATTTTTTTAACAACTGTGAGAGCTTATAAAATAGAGCATAGATCAAATAAAGAAATAAGTTTAGTAATGAACATAAAAATACAGAATTTCTTACAAACTAAATATGTACATTAAAATTTAATTTAAAGCAAGTTTTATATTTGTTGCATTGGAATCAACTCTATTTCTCATTTTTTAAGTTATTTGCATGTGACATATGTAACTTTAGTTTTTCTGTTTTGTTAGACTCCATAATATTTCTTTTCTAATAGTTTTTCTAGATTCTAGAAATACTTTAAAATAAGTAATAGGCTGAAAAACTTAATTTCATGATGAATTTAAAAAAAAATACAAATACTGACTTAAAATTAGAAGAATTCCTGAACTCTTTTACAAGCATTTCTCTTTTTTCAGCTTGATAACCTTAATATTCTTTATAATTTCTATATATATTTATAATAAACAAAATATTTATTATTATTACTTCTACATAAATTATTATTTATGTACCTAGATTTGCCCTAGTTATTAATAAAACACATTCTGTGTAAGGAATTTATTCGTAATTGGATTATTATTCATGGACTATTCATTTATAGTTAAGGGATAAGTTAATTAATGTTAAGTAGAAATTATCTAATAATTAACATTCATTAACTGTCTGTAGGAGTTCCCAACCCATCTTAAGTTTCATATAATTTTATTTACCCAGATTCTTATATCAAACATATATAATTTATTTGTTTCTAATCAATTTTATGATGAGCCTATTATTAAAAAGGCTATGCTCTTTGTATTAAATAAAAAAAGCCCCTATGGAAAAAGAAACCTACTTATTCTTTGCTATTCGATGGAAGACGCCGTGTAAGCGTAGTAGGCAAATATCTCAATACTGCTTACGTGCTTTTATCTAGTCGCATTAGTCATAATTATTGTACAAGAGAATACAATATTAACTATTTAGAAATCATTAATTGAAACAGATTAATCGAGCGGGCGTCATTATTCTTAGAAAATCTAATGTATTATTTTTAAAGGGTGATAATAATAAATCACTCACCAGGGTTAAAGCTTCCGCCTTAGACGAAGGTAATCAAGTTGCTGAAGCTGAATTTAATATTTAACTGTTACAAAATTGTAAAAATCAGTCTTGTATAATTTAGTTATTACTAGTGCTAGGTTATTTCACCATCAATGTCAAATCGCCGTTGTTTGTATGTCAAACATACATAATAACAACTGTCTGACGTAATGTCAAATGCTAATAGAAGTTACAGTCGAATGGTCGAATTACATGTTACCAAAGACAACCAAACTAACATGACCTAAAGTAACTTTAATTTTCTGTGGTGTTTCGCACGACGATAGCTTATACAGCGCAATAGACTAATGCCTAAAATATTATTATATAAATAAAATATAATAATATAAATATAATGTTATAAATAAAATAGGTAATAATAAAAAATCTTGGGTAATTATTTTTTTTCTTATCAATAAATCAGTGTTTTTTTCATTTCTGGCACTGTATGATGATAATATTAAATGATTACCTACCCACTTATCAAAAGATTCGACTTTATTGTATAAATGTTATATTCGTTTATTTGTATCATTAAAAGACCAGGGTAGAAGCCTTTAAAAAAAATAAAAAGTGAAAAAAATTAATAGTAGGATGAAACCCATTTGAAAAGGAGGAGAATATTATAAAGTGAAAGGAAAAATAATTTACGGGCGATCTGAGGTTGGGAAGGGGAAGGGGGTAATTATCGATCCTGGTCTATAAGAAGTCGTTTGTTATCAAAAGCTAGTTAAATAAAAAATGGATTACAATAAAACAATTTATTGTATAATATACTTCACTACATGCTAAAAGCAAAAGCCATAAATATGAGAAATACTAAAACAACCACAAAATATGTGCTGAAACGCTGCATTTGAAGGCACCAATATATTGCTTTTCTAGTGATTACGTGACTTATCTGATACTGCCTTAAAACTAATCTATCCAAATATTTTGTTGGTTTAAACTCTTTAGATTATTAACATCTCAATAAATATTAAACAACCTGTAAATATAACAAGAACTATAAATGTCTTTTTCATAAACATGCAATATTTTAAATTAGTATTTTTTTTCTCTTCGTCATTTAATTTTGTGTGGTCAGAAAATGCACTCTATAGGTATTTGAGCTTTTATTTATGAATAAGAGTTAGATAGTATGTTTATGAATAAGCTTATTTGTATTGTAAATTTTTTTATGTATAAAATATTTCCCGATGTCTAGAGCTCACATATTTTCGGAAGCCATTAAAATAATATCATAAAAAAACAAAAACTCTTAGCAAAGTATTAAATCATTAACAGATTCTAAATCTGAAATAAAGTTTTTTTGGTATATTTTTGTAATTCTCCAAGTCCCAAAAAACCTAAACCATAAATCTACTTTCCACAAGGAATTATCGATGAATAGAAAACTATAGGAAAGTATTATGAAAAGGATTCATTAAAATGAATTAAAAAGTACTTTCCTAATTCTCGGATACATATAATACAAGTAAGCATAATATATACATACAATAGATTTTATTTTAATCGGAAACATCTATATAAATGAAGAATTTTGACCAAATAAAAATAAAAAGTGTTATAACGAAAATTATATTAAATTTTGTAATATACATACAAGTAACTAAAAACAAATAACAAATTATAATTACTAATATTAAAAATACATTTATTAAGCACTAAAATACACCTTTTCTTATCCACATATTACTACAATATGTTAATTTTGACCTTATGTCCCTAAAACTAACAACAAGCGAAAAGCTGGTATTCATCAAGAAAAGAGACTTAGATATTCTTGAATTTCACAATATTTTTCATAGCACATTGCAGCTAGGGGGGGGGGCAATATTTCGTTGTAATGCTGTTCAAACTTTGTGCGCGTACACCATTTTGAGACAGTACGTGAATAAAAAACTTATCATTGAAGTGTAAAAATATTATTTTTTATTTGCGACGAAACTTTTTATTCTTATATGGTTAATTTGCATAATATGCTTAAATACAACAATCCTAATTGCTACGAGTCGTTTTACAAAAAGGCTATTTTTGCTAGGTCAATAAGTTAAATTATTCTCCATATTAGTTAAGTTAGATTAAATACTGCATATCAAATTATTATTTTTTTAAACTGTACTTCGATTTTTACCGTCTATCGCTACTTTAAATGCAGTGTTTAGTTTCAAAGGTCCCTAATCATTATTTCTAAAATAATTAAAAATGTACATGATTTTTAAATTTTACTTACAAATTAATACCTATATAAATTTGATTAAAATTACCAAAAAATATTTGATCCTTTTTTTACTTGAGAGTAAAATAATGAAATGGATAAAAAAATAGTTTTACTAATAATGTGACAGTTTACAACTGGCATTGTCACGGGTTGACTATGTCATGATTAAACTGTCAATCAGATATTTCAAATGTCAGTTTTATACAGTAAACGTATATTAACATTTTATAACGGTCATCTGTAAGTTTCATATAGAAACCGAGCCTATAAACGCCTACTTGGTAGATAAAATGTCTACTAATTACACCATTTTAAAAAGTTAACGTTTACGTGTTTTATTCCGGTTGAATTCCGTTTTGGATGTACTTCAGGACAATTCACCGATCGGTGCGTTTTGTAGCCACAAGTCGTGAATGAAATTGTAGAGGTCATCGCTTACTGCGACCTGTAAATAATAAATTATATAATTAATATTAATACATTACTATATATTGAAAATTAAAATTTATTCACAGATAATATAAGTGAAATTGACGAGTATTTAAATCAATTTTTTTTTGAAAAAAAAAAAAAAAATACATTTATCATTTTTTATTTTTCTAATAGCAACATAAAATAACTCTTGGTTTTGGCCTTAGATATCTATATCTGTTTTGTGGTCAGTTATTTTTCATAATCAGGCTTTTGTGCCATACGCCGCCGATTTTGGGTGTCGGAACAACGGGGAGGTGAGGGAAGACAAGGGAACAGGAGCGCACCATCCACACTCTCTCCATTCAGACATGCCGGTCTCACGATGTTTGGCTTCATCGTCAGTGTTAAAAGCGCACATAGGAAGAAAAGGCTATTGATACAGCTGTGATCCAAACGCACAAACTCTGGGTTGAGAGGTGGACGCTTAAGCCAACACTGTCCATGTTTTTGAAGCTGCCCAAGGAATCTACATGGGTCAGGCACAAAGGGCTGTTAACCTATTTGTATATATATAAAAAAAGATCAAAGAAACGGATGTAATCTATAACGAAGACCTATAAAGGGCTGTAGATAATTATTTATAACTAATTAATTATATACTTATTATGTAATGGTATTTTAGTAGATACGGTATTAGGGAAAAACTAAGTTCTACAATAATTAAATATATTATTTTTAAAGGCTAATTTGTTGATACTTTTGTAAAAAATAAATACCTTATATGGCGTAGGATTCAAATTTCTCTTGATATCCTGACGTAGAGTTCTTAGCGAGGCCTGAACTCTTTCACGAACTTCGGACAGCGGCTTTGGTGCGGTGGTGATCTGTCCGTCTTTCCAGTATATCTGAATTATTTTAAATACATATATGCAATCAAAATTTTATTCATAAAGGTAGCACTTTTAATCGCCAAGTTAAGTTTATAAGAAAATTGTAAATTTAAAATCCTATAAAACTTTTGCTGTCATTATACATACAAATAACAGGTTCAAAGAAAACCATGTAATATATAAATTAATACATACATACAATTTGGTGTGGCTTCACTCATTCCATATAAAAATAACCAAATGCAATTTTATCACATCTTTCTCTTTTCATCTCAGCGTAAATACAATTTGATAGAATAAGACGAAAGAGTACAAAGTAGTAGTAACAGGAATGCACTAGTATATAAGACGCCAACGTTTAATCATTTTATTTTCATAGTTAGTACCAGACATAATTAAAAAACAATAGAATGAATAGGACAAATAATTATATAGTTTTTGGTTTTGGTCTATTATTGAATATTGACTGTTTTTTTTTTTTTCAAAAATCTTACATATATATTGAATAGGTCTTAAACGGGGAAGGGTATTACTATCAGACTGATAATTATAGTAATGGTTAACTGTAATAAAAAGAAAATTACAATTACTTTACCTTATAAAGATGTTCGACTTTACTGGGTATAACGTAGGCCCTCTTGGATTCTTGGAAGGGATGACGACAGAGTACTTTCTGGCCGACCTCAGGCGCCGCTTCCGACGAACGTTGCAATAGATCTATCAGCGCGTGACCATCCGCACCGAATAATCTATACGCCTGGAAATATTTACTATGCTTGTAGAATTCTGAGGCAAGTGAAACCATTTTCTTCAGTGTCACTAAATTATGCTGTGTAAGCCTTATTACCCAAAATTTACTCACTGAAGGAATATATAAAAAAATACTGCATTTATTTATTAAAACACATCACTTCATATAAATTTGGTTATTATAACTGTGTGCAGCTTCCCAGCCAGTGGGCTGTGAAATGTGTTTAAATTTATATGTAATACATGTCAGAAGTATGTGAATGGTATTTGCAGTGTATGTTTTAGCAAGCTGCTCTAAATATATGAGAGCGTGAGACATAGAACTTAACCCAATATCATACAACATCAACCCAATATACGGACCCCTAAGCCCTACAGATGTACCCTAACACATAATATATATATAGTCTATATATATAAAAGAAAAATGGTCTTCGTTTGAGGCTCCTTCACGCCTAAACCACTGATCGTATCGACATGAAACTACCACCATTCGATGCGAAATTTTTCCTTATTATGGCTATTTATTTATTAAATTCCAACGTTCCTTCATTTTTTTATTGCTGTTTTACTTTTATGAAAATTTATCCATACGGACTTCACCGCGGAAACATTCGGGGAGGCTTCCTAGAACCTCTAAACGTCAACATCTGTTAAAAACTCGATTTTCGAAATATTTAAATTTTCTTAGCGGGAAGTTAAAAAGAAGAATAATAAAATTTATTTTAATTCGTCCAGCAAAGCGGGCGCGAAACGGCTAGTAAATATATAAATGTAAAAATAAGCACCAAGAGAACTAAGGTAACAGACGGAGCCCTACGGGTAGGATCACATGTTCAAGGGAATTATCTCAAAGCTATCGGGCAGTATCACCACGATAATTAAAGGCTTGAAGGAGTCTTCGCCACTTTGGAGGAAGCGAGAAATGAATAAGACAGACCAATATGCAAACCTTATTGATTTATTGTTATAAAACAATACTATTAATAACATACTACATACACCTATTTACACATACATAATATTATTCGTGGAGCTGTTGGTGTATCGCGCACCTTCAGCAGTTAAAATTTAGAACAACCACGTCAGCCGTGTCAGCAGTTGGTCAATGTTCAAATAATACATATTTAAAATTACTCTTGTGAACTGTCGGTGTATCGCACCTTCAGCTATTAAAGTGTGGAACAGCCGCGTGCGCCGTGTCAGCAGTTCGTCAATGTTCAAGTGAAATCCGATTAAGCAAAAACCAGGGACTCGACAAATGAGCCTCCGACTCTTGTATCTGTTTCGTGGTTATTTATTTTCCTTAACAGACTTTTAATTAAGCCCTCTGTGCCTGACACACGCCGTCGACTTTTTCGGTTTAATGTATACCGGTGTCCTCACGATGATTTCCTACACGGTACGAGCGTGTGTTAAATGCTCACATAGACTCGTAGAGAAAAGTTGAATAACTTGATAATGCCTTTTTTTCGATATACTATCGAAAAAATGACTAACTTTTTTATTATATAAATACAAGTCCTCCGCCGCTGTTACAGAAATCTGTTTGTCTGTTCGCGATAAACTCATAAATTACTGCCGGGAATTTATTTCATGATTCATGAGTAAGGTTTAAATATGTGTTTCAAGGTTTGGACTTTGGGTTCGGTTGCCCGTTTGAAGCCGGGCCCAGTCAGATTTAATTATAATGCGATTTTACCAGGCCTTTATCATATCAAAAACAAAAAAATTGCTCCAACGAAGGATGGCATATGCGAAGTGTAGTTTGTAAAGCAGTCACTTGAACTGGTTCAACCTAAGCCTACCCAAAGAAAAATTGTTTCGGGCGACTAAGAACCACATTCGCTTGAGACAAAAAAATTGAAATGAAACTTTTTTGAAATAGTTTAAGTTTTGCCACTACGTGGAATAAAAGCTGACCACTGAAGTATTTCAGAACCGAAAAGAGAGTACCAGTTCTTAAAAGGCCGGCAACGCACTTGCGAGCCTTCTGACAATGTGCGGCAGTATAACTTAACATCAAGTAAGCCTCTTTCCCGTTTGAGTATTAATTGTTTATTAAAAGATATTATTAGTATTAATTGTTTAATAACAGGGCACAAAGGGGAAAGGTTTATAACATTCATATCAAATTGTTTCTTTATTCTTTCCGTTTATTAATAATACTTTGTAGCATAATTATTATATTATTATTACATTGACAAAGATAAGATAAAATAACGTAAATATACATAAAATATTTCCGCTTATCACAATCTTAAGCACAGGTCATAAATAAAAACAAATAAGAATAACCTTTCCTTTCCGTAACATTTTATAGCTAATGTTTAAAATTTTCAACAAATTTTAGTACAAGTACTACTTTTACTATAGAACATTTTAATAAATTCTACTAATATAAAAATATATTTAATGAAATATATCGAATGAAGAAAGAATATTTAAGCAGTGTAAATCACCAAAAATAAAGAATTGTTTCATCACTAGATGGCGGTGAACGTAACATAAAACGCGATATCGTTTTACGTCACATTTGGCATAATTCATAAATATGCAGAATAACTGAAACGACCAAAAGGTCCTGCGTTCGAATCTTAGGAATTTTTGATAGTGATAAACACATAATTGTGCGCGTCACTTATTACTATAAAATCAAAACTATATACGTATTACGTAATTAAGTAAAGCGTTAAGTCGCTAGTGATTTAATGATAAGATCATGAAAATTTAAAAGAAATGTTTGAATCGGGTCGTAGGTGGCAAAATAATCTTTTATCAAGCAAATTAAAAACATCAAATAATATATATACACGTATATTATCATGTGTCATTTCATTTATATCAAGTCATTCGCCTCGTCACGTAATTTGCTAAGATTTAGGGGGCAAAGTTCGCCCATTTATTCATATTTTAGCCGCCAAAGCTATAAGCTTCTTTTTTTTAAGTAAATATGAAGCAAGGGTAAAAATTATAGTATTTAAACAAATCTTACACAGATATAAACGCGAATGTATAACGCTAAAACATAAATCGACGTTTCAAGTGCAAGCAATTATTACCTTTAAAATAAACAATTTTATTTAAAAGTGTAGTCGCGTAAGTCAATAATTAGTTATTCTTACCTTTTTGTGACCGGGAATTGTTACTTTTCCAACATCTTGGCTGAGCTTGATCCGTGGCTGTCCATTTATTTCTACCAACTTGTAGACACATCCCAAGGCTGGCTGACGCTGGCATGTAACTGATCAAGAAACTATTATTATTTATACATAATAAAATAAATAATTACGGTACGTTTATATGTATTAATAAAACCTATTAATTAAATGAAAAATTATAGATATGTTATCAAATCCGTGAGCCCTGGTCATTTAAAACAGACACGTTTTTTTAAAGCGTATATACGTTTCCGCAGAGAATCAAATGATCAATGATTAAACAATCATATTTCATATATATTGTGCGAAATTAACTGCTGTTTTTTATGTTTCTTCTTCATGGAAATTTTCTGTTTTCTTTTAGCTATTCTCATCTGTTTTTTAAACTACATATATTTAAATACTAGGAAGCATTAAAGTTTATAATCCTTGATGTACAAATTGTTGCATCAGTACTGATTTTTATATTTGTCTTGAAGCGCTGGTTTTTTATAAATTAAATTTATATTTTTTTATCTATGCCGTTCAATAAAGACATGAAACTTAATATTCATAAAAAGCGCATTGAAAAATTACAACATATCTTTCTTAAGCAATTTATTTTCAAAGAAAAACGATTGTCGGGATTAATTGTGGACATTATGTACTGGAAAGTCGAAAATAATACATATTAACAATAACGGCTTAATTCAATCCCCGCCCCGCATCGTAACATTTTACAAAAGTATATCTAACTACTTTTCTGTGTTCAAGGTTCCTTGGCAAAATGGATTAAGAAACCCCGGTTTTTTAAAAGTCCGCACCAACAGTTGAGTGAAAAACGCACTTGGTTATTCGTTTCAGTGACTCGTAGGAGTTTTCTTTAGACCAAATACGATAATGTTTTTAATTTCATTAAAATGATTAATTTCACGCTGTTCCTTTCTTTTAAAATACTATGTTACTTAAGAAGAGTTATTAGTTTTTGGCCATTCTTTCGATTGGCATCATAAAAGTAGGGGTGTTATTTTTTTTACATTTAAGTCGGTTCGATTCCCAGACGAGGCAAGTAATTTTTAGAAAATCTTTGAATGCAGAATTACTAACTTTTAAAAATAACATAAAGTCTTCTTTCAGTAAAATACCCTATCTACGATATTTAAGGTACTATCCCTTCATGTATATAACTTTGGGACGTCCTGTATAATTACTGTTGACGTAATCACCAAATAAGAAAATCAAAGAACCCCTATAGCTGTATGTAAGCTGTAAGGTTTTCCTAAATAAATAAATAAATAGTGTCTTTTACAAGTGAAAATGTATAAAAAAACAGTCTCTACATACCTAAATGTGTTCCGATACCAAAACAGTCAATTGCATGACCTTGCTCATGAAGACTTAATATCGTGTCTTCATTTATATCATTTGAGGCGACGATTGTCAGCTTAGCGAACCAGGGCAGGGCGAAAGTTTCAGCTATTTTCTTGAAGGTATCTCTCGCTAATACTGAGAGGTATGCCAAATCACCACTGTCGATTCGAATCCCTACAGCTGTATATCCGCACTCGTGTAATGCCAATGCAACAGCGCAAAAGTTCAGTAAACCGCTCCTATTAAAGAATATTAATTAAAGTCAATTTGTTGTCTATGTGTGTGTGGCTGGTTAAAAGGCCGGCACACAATAACTGTGTGCTGGTTGGGCCTATGTCCTTTTTTAAGGAAATAGAATTTTAAACTGATAAAACAACATCCCCTATATTAATAGACTAGCGGCCCGTCGCGGCTTCGCACGAGGGGACATTTTTTTGTTCTATGATCCATAGTTTTCGCAGCGTCTGCGATAAAATATATTTTATAGGCATTTTTTTACACCTTGGGTATCATTAATATAGTTTTAGAAGGGATCCTTATTTGCTTCAATTTTTTTAAATCGGTCCAATACTTTTTGAGCCAATTCGTTTCAAACATAAGTATGTAATGTCCTCTTTATAATATTAGTATAGATTTAATATAGCGGGTGGATGAATAGTAATTTTTCTATATTGCTTTCTGATCGCCATTTACGAACAGTTAATGTTCGTACCGTAATGTATATGGAATGAAGTAATAATTAAAAATGCATCTTAAATAATAGTATATCGTGATAAAATGTTATAAATTGTAATTAAAACTGTTTTAAATAACACTAAAGGTGCATGGAAAAACGTGCACACGAAAAAAAGGCGACAATTGCAGTGAAATGAATTTTGTGGCATAAAACATGATTAAAAGTCCTTGTATATAATTAAATTTATAAAAAAAACAATGATAACATGTGTAACTGGTGAAATTTTGAGGTGAAATGGAAAAATTATAAGAAACTTGTATAATGAATAAGCAATTCTTGGCTAGTGTATAATGAAATTAACTCGATATTGAAACAAAAATATTATTAATATGTGACTACTAATAAAATAATTATGATCAGTCGAATGAAATAAATATTACATTGTATTATCAAATTTACTCTATTATTACGTGAATACTTAACACATGCATATGAAACATTCAATATCATACTGACCTCACTGATCCATGAATATTTTGTCAATATATTTTGTATGAGTTTTGTGTAGGTCAATGTTATACAGAATGTATGTGCAAACCCTACAATGCAACTGTGCCCAATGATTCTGTCCGAAGGGGACGTGACGTCACACTGAAGCAAAGACCTGGTGCCTTTTTATTTACATCGAAGCGCCGTCTACGCACTTCTGACAACCCTGACCGTGTGCCGTTTGAGATGTGTTATGCCCTCCGATGATAATGAAACTGTTCTGTCTTTAAGTAGAGTTGCAACCTTAAGCATGTGCTACACGGTATGAAACGGCGGTTTGAAACGAAATAAAAGCGAGTTGCGCTTTTCGGCTACACGGTTTAAAACCAACAGTGTCCAAAATAACGTTGCGCTGATAAGACGTCTCCGCGCTCCCGTACCTGACGCACTTTCAGAATTAATTACAACGACATCATGGTGCCTTGCCTAAGTAAACAACAAAAAGTTGGGTCTATAACTTTTAATTTTTCGGCTAAAATATCCCACGCATTTTTTTTCTGAGTCGAGTCTTTATATGACTCGCATGATAAATCCCAAAGACATTGCAATTTTCTGTATGATTCGAGCAATTCAGTAACAACTTCACGTTCACTTGCTTCTTGTGCCATTGTGCAGAACGTCGTCGTCGCGTGCGTCTACCCTCGCCGCCGCAGCACGACTGCCGAACGCGTGGTTTTAAACAAGCGGCTAGACGGTTTCAAACCAACGGTTTTGGTCGCGGTTTGCAACGCAAAGCGTGCTGCCAAGGGCATACCAAGGTTAAACGAAATTTGGCATAAAACAACTATCCACACGGTTTGAAACTTTGGTTTCAAACCGCCGTTTCATACCGTGTAGCACATGCTTTAGTCAAATAGCCAAGACAAGCCATTTCCATTGAAATAAATTGTGGAGGTGGCAACCCTACAGAATGAGCGATAGGTCAATGTTGCATTCATGTTTACCTCAGTGTGCGTTCGACCGTGTATCCACATCTACTACGGATAGCCGGTGTAATACCATTGGTTCCACAGTTGCTATTGTAGCCGGAATGCCCATTCATATGTTGCCTGTGCAAGCCATCAAAGCGGTACCTCTTCACGTCGTAGGTATCGACCAGCGCGAGGAAGCCCGAAGGAAACGCTCGTGCATACGAAATCAAAGCAGCCAGCTCTCCATCGCTGGCTTCTTCGGGAGACGCGTCCAATATTAGCGAGAGCCTGTTACGCCAATCTAAAGATTTCTCTAGAAGATTACATTGCTCTTGTGTTTCGGCGTGTTGCAATGTAACGCATTTTATATCATCAAGTGTACTGAATGACGTCACGAACGAGTGTGCATGCGTCCCCTTTACGGGGATATTGAACATCTTGCCAGCTAAGACATTGCTCGTACCATCGAAACCCCCTGAAAGTTGAATTATAGTTATATCTAACTCTATTTCCTTTATGAATTTCGGCAATAAGAAAATGCTAAAGTTTCACAAACAGTAAGTCGAATTTAACTTACGTACGTTCAGAGTCAAAAAAATAATTTTATAACGTATTAATTGGTTAAAGGCGGTAGTGAGATGCCAATGTGACTTAAATAATTGAAGATCTGTTTATAAGCCTTAGTGACAAAATTCGATTTAAATCGTCATAATCTGTTATGTAAATCATCGTAGACAAATAAAATGTATTACAAATAGCACATACCCAATGTCAAGGGTTATTGTTGCGTGATTAGAACAAATTAATGAAACTATTCGAAACTTTTATGAATGGATAACTCATTCGATCGCGGTATAGAAGTTTAGAAACGGTGCCTGGCACCGCGAGGTTTAGTTTCACAGCAATGTAAGCCGCAGACAACGCTATAGAATCAATAATACGCAAAATTTTCTTTGAGTAATTTTTCAAATTATATGTAACCTATTAACCAATAAATCTAATATTTTTAACAGGAAGTCATAATTTCCAAAATATAATTATAAAACTGTGAAAGGCGCATTTATTCCAGTTGAAAAACATGTTTTGTAAATTTAAATAATATTTTGACCGCGTTACACAGTACGCGACCTTAGCACTTATTTGATAAATTTAAGATATTGTAAAATTGCAATTATTTACCCTTATTTTTGCAAACTAATTTTTGTATTCTGTAATACCAACTAATTCAGCTTTATCAGAAGAGAGAGAATGAGAAACAGTCGAAAGCATATTTTCGTTACAAATGATACTCACCAATATACGAATATTTCGATGCTGAAAGTCCTCCATCCGGTCCCTGTGCCCTTCTCAGTCCAAATTCTAATAAAGAGATATGTTTGCCAGCAAACATTCTGTAGCGAGCTGCATTTGTAGACATAAGACTGCAAAACGTTATCTTAAATGTAAATTAAACTATCCTATCGGATGATTTCTTCCAGAAAAATAATAAAGGGATTTGTACGTGCGAGACTTTCTCTGTATACAAATATAATAGATAACTGGCAAATATAATAGACAAGTGGCGCAGAGCGGCTGCGGAGCCGATGACAAAAATAAAATATAAGAGTTTTTCCTCCAACGTCGATTCTGTTCCTTTTAGAGTAGACTTTTGGGCTGTGGGGTTCAAATGCACAGGCGCTAATTAAAGATTTAAGTTGACGCCTGGTAGATAGTACAGGTGACCCCAGAGTTGGTGCTTTCCTCGCCCAACGAATAAGTATCGCAATACAGCGAGGCAAGGCTGCCAGCGTCAAGGGTACCCCACAAGTACATCACAAGGACAAAACTTTAATTTTGTTTTAATTTTCTATTTATCAATTTTTAATAATAATTATACTATATAGGTGAAGAATATTGTAAATACTGTATATTTGCACGTTGGAAATAAATCTCAGTATATGTCATAGATAACATAGGAGCATATAATAACTTAGGTAGGTAGGTAGGTAGGTAGGTAAAGTATATATAAGATGCACCATTTTGGGATTAAGTAAGCGATTTGAGATTTATTATAACTGATTTGATTTCTTTTCTACGTCTGCCATTAGCAAACAAGCTTCGACTTGGAAATTATAAAGAGTTCTTTCCAATCCAAAACGGTTACTGTAAATTATTACAGTAACCAGTATTTCTTCACTATGCCGTTCCAACTATGAACTTTCATCATACATATGTATTTAATTATTGTTCTTTTTTTACAATAACTTTTCCCATACTTTTATTAAAGTTTAGCACGAAACATTATCATGTTACACAATCATAAAGAACTTAGCACTTATGTCGTAAATGAGGTATAACCTGCACATAGTAATCAACTTGTTTAGCCAAGCGTATCAGATATTGTTATCGATATACTGTATTTAGGGCGCTTTTCAGAATTCTTTTAAATTCCATATAAGAATGACTGTTTTACCATATGACAGCGTATACGTCGTTGTCATGTTCCAAATTGCGATAATTCTCCCAACTTATTTACCTACGACGACCTAGGTCCCATTTCGCATATTTAGACGTATAAAGTAGTATTGATAAAAACGTAAATCATGTAGAACATTTGTTTTGATTTAAGTATCTGAGTTCCGAGCCTAAATTTACGCTATAGGATGTTCCAACATTTATTCTCCTAGTTACTTATTTCGTCTGAATTTTCGCTTTTAAACTTGTCAAATATGTGTGAAGATGATTTGTATATACAATTATCTCTAACAAATACAAATTAAGGTAAGAGTTAATGAAAACATATCGTACAAGCAGCTACTAGATTTTAAAGTATCTCAAATTCTCTGTAAAACAAAATCTCTCTCTCAAAACAAAATTTCTCAATTATACCTTTTTTAATATCTTCAGGTAGGTAAAGTAGTATAAACAAACATATTTTTGATGTCAATTGTCATTCACTTAAGTATTAGCAGAGTATGCACACATATACTATTTAAAGTAAATCTTAATAAATTTAATAACTCCTATACCTTATTACGTACGACGTTCACTCGTAAGCAAGGCGCGACCTTAGCACAAAATTGTTACGCTTAAGGCTCTTTAAACATTTTCGTAAATGTATGAAGACAATATTATGAGTCATGCTTAATTATAGATTGTCATATATATATATGGCTTACCTTGCAAAATTAACCAGGGTCAAAAGAGTTGTCTCTAACAACTGAGCGATTATCAGCGGGCCTTCAACTCTTAATAATGGGACTCTGAAAACAGGACAGACCCAAAGACTACATTTATGACTTTTCGATCGCATCTGTTTCACTGATAAAATATTTGGGCAAGTACATGAACTTTCTGTGTCGCCTAATACGTGAATTATTGTTTCGGCGGGAATCGAACGAATCTTGTGTGTTAACCACTACGAACCGGAAGTGGCTATAATGTCATTAACATAAAAGGCAAATAATCGCAATTGCTTGCTGTAAAAAATTAACATATGTATCTGTTTACAATTCTAGGAAATTGATTATATAATAATCAATACGTAACAGGCATAAATGTTTCTGAGTCATACATCAAGATGTGCAAGTTTATTTTTATTGCATGACGAGATCAATGCGACGTCTAATTTGATGTTGTTTATTTTTAATGACCGCAAAAAGGGAAGTTCATGTACCTATTACAACATACAATTATTGCTCTTAAGTAAATACGCTGTTTATATGAACATAACATAAGTATATGGTAACATCAATATGTTACCATATTCTAAAATACTGTTTAAATAACAAAAATCTATTCTGTAAAATGATGGAACCTATAATCTGAAGCAAATATTTAGCAATTCTTATCTCTATCATAATGAATTTATTGGTTGTGTTTAGTGTTTGGTGTTTTTATACTCTACATTTGAGAAAACTTATTTTTTTCTATCTCCTAATGAGGGTAATTATAATCAATTAAGGATTGTACTTAAATCCTTCTGTTTATATAACTAGCTATAATATAACATTAAACATAATTTGCTAAGTCGACAACTAAGTTTAAAAAATATTGCACAATTACATACCTTGGAAATGCAACAGACCCTTCTTCAATCGCACTTAAAATGATATCCTTACAGGTTAAATCTTTTAAGTAATCAAAAAATGCAGACTCTATTGTTGATGGCAATGTTTGCCTCAAGTAGTCTATATCTGAAAAATAAAGAAATTATAAATTGTTAATTGATGGAAAAGCAATAGGTTAAAATTGTAAAAAGAAAATTTCAGTTTGTATTATAGCTTTAGCTACTAAAGAATATAAAAGTTACTTACCACTTTCAGAGTAATGAAAATTCTGTAAAAACTTTAAGCATTCTTCAAGGCCCGCAAATATAGTAAATTCTCCTTGGAATGGGTTTGTGCGAAAAAATAGGTCAAAGACAGCAACATCATTTACTTTACCAGATTTCCAATATGCATATGCCATTGTTATTTGATAAAGATCTAAAATAATTCATTTTGCTTTATAATATTGTTTTATTTTATTTCAACTGTATTACACCATAGCCTTTTAGCAAAATAAAATAATATTTTTTTAATTAAAGAAACATACAGTTTTAAAATGGTCAACCAACTTGTTTCAGGCTAGATAAACTGTATACTAGCAAGCTAGTACATCATTAAAAATGCTTAAAATTTAGGTAAAGACATATTAATTTAATTATTATATATAAATATTAGAGTTTCAGATATTAAAATACAAGTCAGTTTGTGAATTGAAATTTTATTACTTAAAAGATAAACATCAAAATTTCTCTCTGATTAAAACCAAATTAAAGTAGTCTTAAATATGTATCATAAACAGTTATGTAGTAGGCAATACAGAAACACTTTGATATAAACCACTATTATGGTAAAATGAGATAAAAATAGGATTGATAAGATAAAACTTTTGAGTTTCCTTTGTATGTAACTATTACTTAGCATAAATCATTAAAAGTAAAATATAAATCTCAGTAAAAAAACTTATGAAATATGAAGAAATACTTATCAAATATATAAATAATCAAATAAGCTTTCCTTTCTTAGCCAGTAATTTTTAAACTTAGATTGGAGTTTTTAAGTCCATTATCTCACCAAGAAAACATTAAGCATATAATTTATTGGGGTCACTTGAGTTTACTTGATGTTGCTAGTTTGAAACATTAGTTTCACGCAGTGCATCGTATTAATAAAAAAAATTACATTTTATAGAAATTCAAATAAAAACTTCAAATCTTACCAGTAAGCAGAGGTTGAACGATTCCGTTTTGCCTGGCCATAGTTTTATCATCCAATGAAACATTAGACATTCTGCTTGTGTAAGGAAATTATTTCTTTCTTATTAACGAAACAAGCGTGATTAATGTTCAATATCTGTCGAGCGACTAATAGATGAAACAATAAAAACATCGTGATCAAACGACCTTAGATACCTACCCTTATCACCGCGCCAAACACTACTTGAATTGATATTTGATAGGAATTAGGAGATAGAATGCAACTTGTGACAATTGACATACCATCATTGTCAGTTGTCATTGTCAGTTACAAACAACACAGGAAGGGACAAGATTGATGATTTATATTTTTATAGTTTTGTATAAAACAAATAAGAATTAAATAACATAAATGTATGAGATAAACCGCTAAATGTTTTTTGTAATATAGATAAATAATTGATAATAATTTAAGATTAAAGGTAGGGAAATGACAAACGTTAATGAAGTTAAATATGTACAAACTAGATTGCGCTGTATTAAAATAAGAAAAAAATAATTTTGGAGAAGGTCTTCCAATCGAGAAGGATTAGCCTTGACCACCCAAAACATTGACTGGCTAGCCCGAAGGACCTAATGGCTGAAGTCGAGATGTTACCTAGTATGATATAAAATTTAAAGAAACGCTGTGGCAGCCGATAGCGCGATTCAGGTTAGATTATCGTCGCGTCGCGTCATTTGCTGATTGTAGCCCCAGATTGTAGGTGTCGCTACGTAAGTTTTTAAATGTGCTGTGTTACTTTTTTTGTAAGTTTGATGGACACAACAGTAAAGAGGTCATAAAAGTATCTTAAAACTTGATTTAAGGCCTTAAATAGTACTTCTAATATGACTCTTGTTACCAATAATTATTTATTAATTCTTAGAATTCTTATAAATTGTAATAGGTGTTAATTTTTGTTCTACACAAGTTTTATTCTGTCTATATAGTTTAAGGAACACCGTTATTAAGTATTATTATACCCCCTAGATCTGAATCGAGTATATTTTTACGGGTACATAATACTTGGGTTTAATAAAAACTTTGCTCTAAATAACATTATTTTATTCCTAGTTTAGTGACGAGTTGTCAGTTTTAGTCAGTAAAGCCAGTGGGCGATCTCTTCCTGGATGCTTATGTTCATAATGGAGATGAATTCCTCTCCTTGTTACAAATTTTTCTATACAATATATACAGTGATATGGCTTAATACCTGTATGTTGATACATATGGTACTGAAAGCAAAAATGGCATCGTAAATTATATATCAAATTCAAACTAATTAAGTAGCTATATTTCAGTTAGAAATAAAATATAGATTCTACTCACTGTAAAATTTTCCTTTTGATTAAATGTATGGGAACAAATACGACACTTGTATTTGGAGTTATAATTGATGTCTTCGTCAACATTAGATTTTCCGATTTGTACGACTTCCCTTTCTTCAGGCTCCTGCATCGGGTGCATTCTTATTTTGTGTGAATAACAGTTGCCCGAACTAGTAAAGCGCTTGTCACATTTTGGACATTTAAATGGTCGCTCTCCAGTGTGTTTATTACAATGAAACTGAAAAATTTATTCTTGTATTTTTATAAATAAAAAAAAATACAAAAAATAAATAAAAGGTCTATCTATTTCTTCTGAATCATGTCAATTTTTTTTAAGATCTAATAAAATAAATATTAAATAACATACTCGCAACTCTTGACGCCTTTTAAATCTTTTCTTGCACTCCGTGCATTGAAAAGGTTTTTCGTTACTATGTGAAATCATATGATTTTTCAAACTGTTCTTCGTAGAATATGAACGCCCACAGTAGTTACACGTAAAGAGACTTTTGTTTGAACTATGCATTTCCATATGTAATTTTAAATTCCGATCTGTTCTGAATCTAAAAAAATAGTATATTACGTATAATAATAAAATTATGGGTTTTTATTAAATAATGGATATATGGAGGCAAATATGAGCAACGCTGATTTGATAAGAGACTGGTTCAAAGATTACCACAAAAGTTTTGTATCAAATTGACTGCGCTAATAAGTTAGTTCAGTAGTATACGGTGCACTAAGTTTTGCGATGACTTTATTTTTATCCTATTATGGTTTGTTTTAAATTTATGTATTTTTTACTTACGTTCGCTTACACGTAGGACAATACCGTGCATGTTTATGTTCCTTAAAATGCGCCAAGAAATCATTCTTTACATAAAAGATTTTATCACAAATTGTACAGAAATAGGTTTGGTCTGTACCAGGTGACGCATGTAACCAGGCGTGGTTCTTAAGGGCAAACTCCGTTAGAAATTTCCTTCGACATAAATTGCAAGCAAAAGGTTTTTCGCTTGCTTCTTTTGGATCAGAGGTTGCGGCTTTACCCTTATTACGAGTAAGGGTTACATTTTCTCCATCCGCTCCATGTAAGTACGTTATCTCTGCGAATTCTGGAGTAACATCTGTTGTTACCGTCGTTGATATTTGCTTTTTGGTGCCTTGAAATGTTATGTTCGTTATTTGAGGCATCTGTAATTTTTTAATCTTTTCGATGTTTTTAAGATGTTCATAAAGCGTGCTACTTTGTAAAAGGGTCTCTTGCGCCTCACGAGTTCTATCAATAAATTCACATACTTCTTGCAATTGTTTGCAACACTGGGTACAAATGATTTTCGGTAATATATCATCTTCATCAACCTGTAAATAAAAATATTTTTTTAAATATTTTTTTTACTATTACCTATGAGCAGTCTTTCTAACTTTTCAAATCTCGAATCGCAAACCTAATTTATTCAATTTATCTACATCTATCTAAACTATAATAATAGCTGAAATATATTAAATTGTCTTATAATAACAATTTTTTTATATTAGCATCAAAATTTACTGAGATTATTAGAGCCTAAACAAAAAGTTTCTTGATTAAAAGTGGAGTTATTGTCATTTAGGAACAAGTGATTACGAATTTGTCAGCGTGAAAGAGGTATTTTGCCAGATTTTTTAAATTGTAATAGATGAAGTCGTATGCCCATGCCCATGTAGCGGTTTACGTAGTTCAATAGAAGTAGCATGAACGCATTATATTTCTATTGCTGCGCGAACGGTGCAGCGCAGGGATTTTTGGCCTGTAGTTTTTCTCGGTTTTGTTGCTAAGGCCTGTATAATATATGAATTAGTAACTATAGTAACTATACTTATTATTGATGATATTACCATATAAAATTTACCAATGTTAAATTTTACTAATTATATTTTATACTGATATTTTTAGAAAAACGAATTTAATATTATTAATTTAATTAGAGCGATACGCACCTCTAGCAGCAAATACTTATTCAACTTGCTTTGGAGTTCCAAAGAAGCTGTTTCTGCGCCGAATATCATTATCGAAGCTTCTTGTTGTTTCGCACACAGTCTGCAACGCTTTTCAAATGAATCCATTTAGACATTCAATTATTCCATGTATTGCAGATTTATTATGGCGCTCTGACGCGCTGCTTCCTTCGTTATGTGTAGTCGCGCATGCGCGCTGGGGCCGGTGCTATTGACAATATTATGCTGGTAAAAGGTACTGCGCAAACTCTAACCTTTTACATGCCTTTTACAAAGCTACGGCGCAACGCCCAATAATTCTTGAACTTTTGTATGCAGTTAGGTTTTATAATGTTTTGCACTTTGCTTAATTTAACGCCTCACAATAATTTGTCGTAACAGTATTATATTCTAGTTACTAAGATTATATATTATATCAAAAGTTTTAACGTCGAATTAATTTTAAGTACAAGTATTACATTCTTCTGTACGTCTGAAAGTCTTTTCGATCAATTTTCTTCTTCCTCGTAATTAGCTACTATATTATTATTATTTTCTAGATCTACATTTTACTTTAATTTAGTTATAGGTAGAATTGTATTATTTTTTGTTAATTATTTATGCACTTCCTGTACTTCACCTTCTGTAGGTCTTTTTTTATTGTTCCATATTAGGGTTGCCTGGAAGTAATCGCTCGCTAGTGCCGCCCGTTGCCTAAAAGCTTATGTAACCTGCTTTTTTATATGTATGTTTTTGTATAAGGTAATTGTGAAAAAATAAATAAATAAGTCTGATGAAAGCAATTTTAGGTTAATATTAGGTATTGCATAAGAATAAATTTGTATAGTGCGGCGAATTGTGGACGAAAACTATTAAATACATTCTGATTAGGTTATTATTTTTGATTCTTTATACCGATAAAGAGTACATAACACTCGGTGACGGAAAACATCGTGAGGACACCATGCCTTAGATCCAAACATCGACGGCGTGTGTCTGGTCTGGTACACGAGGCTAATCACATTAGAAAAAACAAGTGATCCCTGGGGTCGATCCCTGGCCATGCACCAACGGACTTTCTGTCTGTGCATTCAACACTAGCTCGAATGATAAAGGAAAACATCGTGAGGGAACCGGCATACCCAAAAAGTCGACGGTGTGTGATAGACACAGAAGGATGATCACCTACTTGTCAGAGAAATCGTAGCGACACTGGATTTTTTCTGTATACCGACAATAATCTAAATAGGTATCTATTTCACTTATTTACCAATGTACAGCTTATATCTATAAGGTTTAGTAATTTGACGACTCATTGGTCTAGTGGTTAGTACCCCTGACTGCGAAACCATGGGTCCCGAGTTCGATCCCCGGCTGAGACGAACATCGATGTGATGAGCATTTGATGTTGTGCTTAGGTCTTGGGTGTTTAAATATGTATTTATATGTCTATCTATGTATAATATGTATGTATATCCGTTGCCTAGTACCCATAACACAAGCTTCACCAGCTTAGCATGGGACTAGGTCAATTGGTGTGAATTGTCTTTAAAAAAAAAAAAAAATAGTTGGACATAATTCATTACAAATAATTCCATTACGGAAAAAGTGCAAAGTGAAATAAGGAATGAATGGATAAGGATACTATTAAAAAAAATCTCATGTATGTTATAATATTAGAAATACACTAATAGGTATGGCAGATCTCCTTTAGAGTTAATTTTATAGAAATAATTATGTATAATTAACATATTAAATCATATTTTTTATTCATATCGTGAGTTATGTAACTTAACATTAGTTATGTTTCATATATATAATTAGAAGCGTAAACCAAATGTTAGCAAGTATCGCACACTTGAAGCTAAAATGAGCCCTTTAGTTTTTCCCACACTCACAAATTGTAATATAACATTCTCGTTTCTGATAATGTCCAATAGGTCGACTACACTTATATTGAAGTGTCACTTAGATTATACACTTATATAATAAGCCAAGTTAGTTTTTTTAATCCAGCATTGCAATCTCACCACCCCTAATATGTTATAAGCTCATGTATAAAACAATTAGTTGACACCCAGCTTCGAACAAAGAGTTTCATTTAACATACATTCGAACATCCCTCCTACAACCACCACCGAACTTAGGGAGCGTTCAAGTATTACGTCACGCAATTTTTGGAGATTATTGACAAACCCCTCCCCCCATGTAACGCGCCGCAACGTTTTTCTGTACCCAAGTATAGTAAAACGATTCGTGACCACCTAGTGACTCTTTATACCTAAAAGTTACCATTATGTGGTGTAAAGTACTGGAAAGTGGAAAATAATATTAAAAATAACGCGTAATTCAATCCCCGCCCCGCATCGTAACGTTTTACAAAAAGACCCCCTCCCCCAAAATTCGTTACGTAATACTTGAACGCTTCCTTAACTCGTGTTTCAATGGAACTTTATTTATACGCATTAAGACTTATGGTAGGCTCCAGTTGTAAAAACTATTAAAAGAGCCCTATAAGCATATAACGCCGCGTTTGATTTAAAGCAGAATAACATGAAGAGCTTAAAGTGGAAGCCTTTCTAGTGCTTAGTTGTCATTGTCTTGGGTTCTGTAGTACCTGTCACATACTACAAAAATCTGTTTGTAACTACTGCTTAATTTATGCAATAACAGTGGCAAGTCCATATTAAATCTAATTTGTTCTGAGCTACTTACTAATTTCATGGGTTTGAAACCCATAACTCTTTTCAAGAAATTTGTTTAAAAGGTGCTTCTGAGAAAATGTACATTTAGCCTTTGTATGCACGTACGCAAAGGAGCTTCTCCTTAACGTTAGATCGATTTTGATAATTTGACCAAATGCTACCCGACTAGGTTAATAAGGTGTGTGTGTAACATATTGTAATATGGTGATGTTATTTATAAATTGTAATATGTCTAACGATTTTAGAAATATGCATACAAATAAGTATTAGTTAGAAAACATTTCTGTGTTAAATTGGATATAACTAAATGTAATTACGATTAGTCTATACCATTATGTAAATGTAAAATTCATCGTAAAATGTAACGTTCATAAGTGTACATTGTGTTACCTTTATGAATAAATGATTTTTGAATTTTGAACTTGTATTTTTTTATAGTACCTACTGCTGATACATTCGGAAGAACTGCATCGAGATAATACCTATAATAATCATAGAAATAAAAAATATTCTGTATTGTAATTTTGTCACTTCGAAAAGTTAATGGGTTTTCAGATATACCTAATATTAGTCAGTATCAGATATAGCCGTCTTGACTTCAAACTTATTAATAAATATAGAAGCTACAAAATTTCGATATTTTTAAAAAGCTTACTTTTAGTAATTAATTAAATCACAATCAGCGTACCTACATACATACCAGTTTTAAAATATAATATGTATAAGAATTATAACAGATAAAGCAAGTGAACGGAATCCTAAAAAACATGTCCTCGTAGTTTCAATGGAAAGAAGTAAATGCTGATCCACTTGTAAATTAAAAATACCTGATAGTTTATGGGAACGGACGTCGATTTAGACGGGTTGAAAAGGTTTTGCTGGTCGCATTGTTGAAAAGGAGCAATGAAGGATAAGCATTGAGTAGGCGCACCGCAGTTCGTGCAGGTAGGAGCAGGGCGAAGGCGGGTTGAGGGGCAACGAAGACCGGTCTTCGCGGGAGGAGCGGGCGGAGGTGCGCGTGGGCAGGAGACGCGCGGAGCGCGGGGCGTGCGTCATTGGCCAGTCGCGCACCGAGCGCTATACTACAAGAACGTCGGGTGGCGCCGCGCCGGCCCGTAACGTGCGAGTGTTGTGTCACAGCGGTGGGCCAGGTCGGTTTCGATAATTTTTCGTTCCGACGACACAATGGCCCTTAATTCGGACGAACAGAAATCGAACCTGGTCCTCCGCGTGGATCAGGATTCTGACTCGGTTTTACAATCGTTGTTCGACACTGTGCTCAAGCCGGACTCGAAACGACCGCTACAGGTGCCTCTGCGTATGCGACAGCTTCCAAAGTCGTTCTTTAACCCGCCGTCGACCGGTTCTAAGTCGCCATCTGTGTCTCACTCGCGAGAAAACTCGGCTGACTCCGCGTTCGGGTCGTCGTCTGCGACGGGATCTGCACCGGTCTCTCACTCTCGTGCGCACTCCTCACCTGCCAGCTTGCAGCAGACCTATGCAGCTGGACAGCAAAACCAGCAGCCGCCTCTACACCATCAACACACCAAGCAAAGATCATATGATGTTGGATCTCACTTACCAGATGAACTAGGCCCGCTTCCAGCAGGATGGGAACAAGCGAGAACGCCGGAGGGGCAAATATATTATCTTAAGTAAGTCTTTTGAATTTGTGAAGTACATTATTTTTAGTACCTATGTTCTATTTTTCTAAACAGGTGAGGCCAAGACCCATTTGGGCTGTAGCGCCATTGGATGTATGTATATTATATTTCTCATATTTTGATACTGTTTCCTACATATAGAACAATAATAGTACCAAAGGTATATAACAAGGTATATAATATAACTGAACTACTATCTATGGTCTTCGGTTTTAACACTTAGTTGATTCTAATATAACATATCAACTCTTTTGTATCAATTGCTAGTAGTATTGTAGATCTGACCTACAATCATGACAAACTTTGAACTTAAACAAGGGTAAATCATTTCACTCATCCACGGCAGTGAATGGAAGCCTTACAAATGACAATAATATTGTGTTTCAGTTGCGACGCCGTAATAGATTAAAAACCAGGAATTTATAATTTTATCCTGCCATTCAAAGATGATTTAGCGTGTGGTCAAACTATATCTGTTTGGTGTAGTAAAGTTTGGGAGATCGTAATTGTAAGTCGATCTTCAATTCATGTATCCCCGTACTATTTCTTAAAAGTATAGGCTTGGAGTCTTATCCTTGTGTAATTTGTTTTTCGTATCTAGTGGGTTGTGAGGTGTCCCTATTAGTCAAAACACAAAGCGCATAGAGTGGCTTGAGCGGGCTTAATTTTTTTTATATACTTCATACGTGTAAAAAGAATAGTTTCTGAAAGTACTCTTATACATATTCTTTTTATGTAATTAATTACAAAACGTAAACGATCTCTCTTATAATGAAAATCAACACGTTCACTCTGTTATCCGGGTTCAATTTGATAAATTTAGTTCGTTAGATAACAGTGCTTGAAAGTTTTTAAATTTTATATTGATCAATTGAAGAAAGTAATTTGGCGTATATTAACGATATTTAACTACATATAGTAGGCACTACGCTTATCATGTTTAACGATTTAGGAATTATTGAAATCCCACATTATTACGTTCAGCGTATCAATGCGGTCAATGGTTTACAATAACGGACTTGTGACGTTATTTAAAAGGTGATAATGTGGAGGCGCCAACTAAATTATAATTGAAAATTTTAGAAAGAGCACGGTTATCCCTTATCAATCCTTATCTACTGCTTCATGTTGAAAACATAGTCGTCATTTGTTATCTTATCATGATCGTATACCTTTCGTCGATGCTTAACAATGAGTATAATACACCTTGTAAAGTGACTCATAAAATTAACAGAACAAAGTTGAATGTAGATTGTTGGCTATTTCTCTAAACAACTTTTTTGTTTTTGTCTTTTTTTAATCGTTTTGACTGATTTTAGTTACAGCATTGTTAAATTATTCATTTATAATATGATATTACGTTATATAATTCTGTATGAAATATAAATTGGTTCCATCTTGTTCAGCTGAAATCGTAACGATGATAATATGCTGTAACGATCGTGGGCTGGCGCCATTGCCATTATTGTTCAACTTGTTTGCGTTTCTTACATACAGAATATTGGAACTCTTTGATTATATTATAATTTAATAGTTTTGGTACATTTTCGGAAATAAACATTAAGGGGTAGTTACGTTTAGTTAATGAGAGTTCGTTACTGTTAACTTTATCGTAATGAGCTCCTATGCAAGAATTGAAATGTTACTCATTATATATGGTAATTTTTTAAATAATTATTAATGTCTGAAATACTTAATTTTGGAAAATAAATAATTATATACTGAGAGTGAGTGTTCAGAGGAGTTCTTCGGATTAATACCGGCAGATGAGTTTCATCGTCGGACATCGAGGCCAAATACGCACCTATCTGGAACCAGCTACCCTGAAGTATTTCCGAACCAATTCGACTTAGGGTCCTTTAAGAAATCGTACCAATTCTTAAAAGTACGGCTTGGTAAGGTTTGGGTTGACTTTCGTTGGAATTATGTAATTCGACTGCAAATTGATCTGGTTTTAGGTGCTGTAGTTATATTATATTGTTTGTTTATTTGCTAACAAAGTTAGTTACCGTGTCGGATCTCAACACCAAGCCGTTCGTCTACTCGTGGAAGACAGCCAATACGACATCAAAGCTTCACTCACATCATAAATAAATTTAACCGACATAATATTCATCAAACCTAATATTATTCTATTTAATATTGTTAAAGTCGTTTCTAAGCTTAATGACTCTTAAAAATTGCTAGTAATTGGCGCAAATGTATTATGTTTTGTGAATGACATTAAATGAGAAAAATATTTATATCACCTATTAAACAAGAAAGCATGTTTTCATACTTTAGATACAAGACTTTCAACTGCAAGAAAATATTAAAATAACAGAAAGTAACAGATTCAAACGAGATCTCGCAGTTTCTGGTTTAGAAAGACTAGTCGTTAGCAAACACGTAGGCAAGCAAACCTGTCGTTCATAAATTTTCTTGCAAAATTATGTTATTTCAATATCCAAAACATCAATTTAAACGCTTGGTTCTGCTTGCCAAATGTCTACACACAGCACAGCGATGGAGCATTGCAACTGGTGCGTCTCTTCCGTGTCGGTAAATAGACGCGCGCATCGTTTCTTAATTGCTAGCCGGACCGATGTTTTATAATCTCCATAACGTCCAGCGAACGTCTTGCTAGCAAAATGTTTGCTTTAATTATTATTGGAATGGAGGGTAATTCTCTGTGGTTTTGTTCGGCTAGACTTGGCGATGTTCCGAAATGGGTAGCGATGCAAATTACCTTGGCGATCGCCCAAGACGGCGCTATCGGTCGGTAGCTAGTGTAACACCTTATTGGTTAGAGTTTACCTTCGCCCTTATTTCTTTAATGGTCAAAATTTATAAATAAATAAAACGGTTTTTTTGCAAAGAAAGTGGTACATTCAGATTGATTAATTATAAAAAATCAGCACAATCAGCCATATAAAAGGCATGCAAATGCAATTAAAATAAGAACAGTTAAGTTATTTATAATTGTTGTCAAAACTTTTGGTCTAAATACTCTCCCAATCTGTAAAGACCTTGCCTTAATTTAAAATAAAAATAAAATTGTTTTTTTTAAATTTTATATCGGTAAAGTATAAATTCGCATTTCGCACCTGTTCATCTCAGTTAAACTTTTACCTGTCTTAATCATGTTTTCTAAATATTATTCCATGAACAATTGTATGAAGAAAACACTATAGGTAGGTACACTATATTTGGTACACGCATCTGAAAATATTTCCTTTTAAGTTTCGTTTCTTGAATCTTTAATCAGCCGAACTTGTCACATTGAATACAAATAATAATGTATCTTCATTCGAAATGCACGTGGGTTCATTCACCTTTTAATAAAACATATTCATGTTTATATTATTTCTAAAATTATTTTGATTTTATATCGAAACGTATAAATATAATAATTTATTTATATGGATCGGACTATGAAATAATTTGATAACTTCCGTTTTAATCAAGGTTTTTAATTTTATACTTCTTATTTTTTTTATTGAGATGCAACTATTGTCTCATCATCGTTTTGAATACGACTGAAAATGATAAGTTTTTTTACAAGGGCAGTTTGCAATTGTTTCACATATCTTAGAAGTTTACTGAACCAGTCTTATCGCAGTCGGCTGTGTATTCAAAGCGATAACATTTGAAATACATCTTCTTAGAAGTAGTCAAGTCGCAAGAGACGACAGGTAAAATCTAACGGAACATTACCCAGAAGATTCGTTGTCAGGACAAATGCATTTCTATAGAACTGTATTACGTAAATGCGGTTAAACGACGCTTATAACCTCATTTAATTAGGTTTGTTTATCAACAATTAATTTTAATTAGTTGTACCGTGTACGTGAGTAGGTTTTTCTCAAATCGCACTAACACATACATACATAACCTTTTCTTAGGCTTTGTTTTCGTCAAACTTCTTGTGTACTGTAGGATTGGAGTTTAAAGGTGTTCGAGCTAAGCGCATGATTAGACTGACACATATTAAACAATTATCAAAGCTTTATTTACGAAATAAAAAAGTTATTGTGCTCAAATCGATTAGATCATAAATACCATAAATACTGAAACAAAGAAAAAAACATTTTTTTATTTTTACAGTGTTAGTTTAATACATAAATATAAAACAATTTTAAATATAAAAAAGCTTATTCGATGTGATCCTAAATGGCTGCAATACAGTCCTTGAAACGTTGAGGCCAGATATCAATAGAAGCACGCACTCTTTCCATGGGAATTTTTTTTACTGACAATATAACGGATTGTTTTAGGGACTCCAAATTATCATAGCGTTTAGAGGAAGCCGTACTCTCTAAAACTGACCATAAATGAGAAAACTCAATGAACAATCATATAAAAATGACAGATTCCAAATTTAAATGTAATATATTGTTTATTTTTAATATTGTAAATAGTATTGTATTGATTAATATTTATTGATTAATATGTAAATAGTATTGATTAATAATTAGATTGATGCTTTGTTATACAAATTATTATAAGTTTTAACTAAATCAAACTATTATTTAAGCATCACACCATAAATGTTTCAACACTCGATTTTGCTTACGTAGCCACTAAATAAAATATTGTGACACTATTTCCTTTTACATTAAGAGCAGTAAATGTTATACCAACGTGTGAAAGGCTATTATGCACCTTATAACTCTGCTTTACACTAGGTTTTTGTACGCAACATGTGGATGAAAAAGAACATAGGTACTCAGTTTCCACGCTCTGATTACTGGATGTTGGCTCGAGACATTGTCTTTATCGGAATCGATCAGAAACTATATATACAATGCAGGAAATCTCTTGTTATAGTGGGTCTTAAAGTGTATTATTAATAGGTAGGCTGTTATTAAAAAAAACACCAGCTGAGAACACGCCAAAAATTTAAACATTTAATCCATCTTTAAACGGTTTAAAAAAATATTTTCCCATCTGAAGATCATTTAGATTACGCCTCATCTTCTATCCTCTCATTAGGAGATAAGCCCGCAATTGGCAGGAAACGGCACAGGGAGCGCTGGAGGTATCTCGTTTCGGAGCCCAAGATACTTTTTGATGATGATGATGATGATGATATTAATTTATCGCTAATGGGAATGGCAAAGGACTTTAGTCCACACAGCCAGGTCTTTTTCTTGATAATAATTGGAGAATTTTGGTAGTTTTAAAGGCTGAAGCCACGTCTTCATTGTTCTTGATGGCCGAAGCCCAAGATACTTTTTGGGTCGCAGAGACAGCGGATTCATTTAAAAAAAATGTGTTGAGATGAGCAGGTGTGGGCATATGGACCGACAGTTGTAGAGCGACAAAGATCCTTAATTAAAATTAATAGTATGTTTAATACTAGAAAAATTAAATATATCATCTCGATTCTTAAAAAAAAATACAAAATTATCTTTGACATATCAACTAGAATACAGTTACTTATAGTTTGGTATAAAACGGGCTATTTCCCGTTAAAATTATTCTAAATAGTTGCATTAAGTGCATTTACCTTCCTTCTACCTCCAATAACTATTTAAACAGCAGTCAGCGGCTGTTCAATGATAGGTGTTTGTTCTTAATACGTCACTTTAGTCTGTGATCTGTGGACACAAATGGTTTTCATCTTGTGTCATCGGTATTAATACGTATAATATAACAATGCTGACTTTGTGATACTGACATAAGAACTCGGACCACACACTGTGCTGATAAAGTATACTTTGCTTAGAAGAAACTGATCCGAGAATGCGCCCGGGTTTCTATATCCTAAATGCCAGTGGTTATTGCTACGAGTCGTGGATTTGTTTATACAAACACGCAGCAAAATATGCTTTCTATAAAATGTAAGAAGCCAAGCTACGACTTAATTTTTATATTTATTTATTTTATAAACATTATTTTTAATATTTTATTTAGAAACTTTTTTATATAGAACCGTTATATTTATATATAAAGGCTAAATGAAGGAACATATTTCAAAAAACGTTTTTAATAATTCGCTCATGTGGTCTTAAGAAATTTCCTTATCACAGGCCAAGTTAAGTTATTGAGATCGGTTGTTATTAAATAGTATGTACTTTGAGAGTATCTCCAGGCCTAATTGTAGGATCAAAAGGGGTCAAGTGTGCACATCGACAGGCGCCTTAGGGCCCACGTCATGCCGGGCGACCGAGCCAGTTAAACAATGAATACAATTTGTATTTCATGATGATGACATCACTAATTATAATACTTGTATTGTATAGTGTTATGAAAAATACTCTTTCCCTTGTTCATAAGAAATAATGTCTTCATCTCAGCGTAATCAGAAACTTGCAGACAGTCTCTCAGTTTGCAAGACTTGTTAAAACAATGAATTATTGTATAAACTATTTACCCTTTCCTGACTTGAATATTAAAAACATATTCAGAGACGAGACTTAGCGCATAGTGTTGGTCAACACATAAAGAGTTTTAGGTTCTTGATGGTGTGGTTACTCAGAGAGTAGTGTACACTATACTGATATGTCTTTGGTATCGTATCCTTACAACCTAAATTTTATGGAGTGGTTTTCCGCTCTTTGTTTGCATATTACTCAAAATTGAAATTATGACTGAAATTATCCTAGATTAATCGTGAGAGTGAAATGATGCCGGTTGTTTTTTGTTACAGTATGATAAATAAATTCCGGTTCGCCAGCACTAAGACATAGGAAATCCTAATAAGTCATGATTGCACTCAATGTTTTCCAGTTCAAGTGATTGTGAACGGAAGGTACTCTATTGACTATTACTCATTCAAAACCACATCTCAACGTATGGGTTGTTGGAAACAGGCATTGCCATACATGCCTTTGTAGAATGCTGATTAGTTACTTGTTTTTCACTTGAGACAAGACAAAGCTTATATAAATTATTTTCTTCTGTTGCCAATACAGATTTTGCCAAATTAGTGTAAGCACAAAACGAAAGGATAATTTCTGAATTTGAATAATACAATCATTTCATAATTGAAGATGATTGTCTTAGCATGATGCACGAAAGGTGACATCCGGCTGAAGTTTACAAACGATACAGAACAATTAACATTGACTTCTTCATCGTTTCCAGTTATTATAATGTTTATGCAAATGAAAGGAAAAGAGTGTTATATATTTAATTTTAATATTTTTAGGACGCAGTTAAGTAATATTTAAATTAATCCCACGCAAGGAGGCGTTTAACAGAAAAAATTACCATATCAAAAAACAATTCAATTATTTGTATGAAGTTGAATAGCTGGATATTACTTAATAATAATCTACCGCGAAAATTTACAATTATTATCAATTACAGCTGTAGCGTACGGGGCAAAATTATAATATCCCCTTTAGGATCTTTATAACATCAGTATGTATTTAAATAACACATACATATGTCAAGTGGGCTACATTACTTTATGAGTCCTGGCCTCCTCTACATATTAGGATCCCAATTGATATTTAGGTGGTTAGTAGGTAAAAGCGATCGGTTAGAAGTAAGAACAGATTACGCCCTGTCGTTGCCGACGGCGGCGCCTCGTTTCTCGTCTTGTTTACGTCTAATTTTGGCGCGTGAGCGCCGCTCCCGCCGCCCCCGCGCCTCCTTCGGTCTTCCATTGAAAACTACGATGCATGCGATTGTTCCATAGATTCATGCTTTAAAGTTTAAACATTCAAAAACAGACACAAATTTAGTACCAATTACTTATCTGTGAATTTGTAACTTATTTTCAAATATAATGAATAATTTTGCGTTTATAAGCACGTCGCCGAACATCATATGGTGATTGAAAACTATATGTAATTTACGGAGACTAGTTTAATGTTTGAAATAAATAAAGTAGGAAAAATGTACCAAAAATATAAAATATGGGCGTTGCTGTATAAAATTTAATTGAGTGCTTTCAAAGTGTATCCGCCGTGTGTTCGTTTTTCACCTCATGCCATGAGTTAACGAGATCTCGGTGTGTGATGTTGCCGCAGCCTCCGATGCCCGATACAGCTTCTCAGAACTGACCACCGCTCCCGCGCCCCCGCATTTATTATTCTTTCGTTTCTTACTTTCTTTGTGTTTTTCTTTTTTGTTACCTCTACGGTCTGTAACTTCTTATGTTCTATTTTTGTATGTATTTATATTCTAGTGTGATTTAATTTTAGGGTAACTCGAAGTAGCTTTGATAACTTAGTTTGAAAAAATTCTCTCTCACTGGAATTGCTTCTTATATTAAAAGTTTAAGCGGCTATTTCATTCATCTGATTTTTTTTTGTAGTGGCAATATTTTTTACGTATTTCTCTCGAACCCTAATACTGGAGCACATTTCTCAGGCCCACCGCTTCTTTCTGGGAATCAGTATTCTGTCAAACCTTTTGATGTTTTTTTCTCACTTGTATTTTTTTTTAATACTGTTTTTATAATTTATGGGATTTTTAATTTATCATTCGCGACATGAAGTTCACGCAATAACATTATTAAGTAATTAATGAGACGATTTTAATTTGTGCGTTTTTTTGACTAAATAAAACAAAGGGTTGCGAAACAATCGATTAAGTCTATGTTATGTACAATGTATATGTCACAGCTATAGTTATGTTATAGCTGCGGTTAATCTAAAATAGTAAATACAAATTCTATGTGTAGGTATCACTTATAGTAAAATTATAAAAAATTAGCATGAATTGACATTTAAAAGTAGGCTTCATAGTACGAGATCCCGCTGCAGGATTGGTGCGCTCATCGACTATTTGTTTAAAACCAAATTTTTATGTTTTTTATAATTAAGAGAATATATATTTACTAGGGTGCCTATCAAAATTTGGCCGCCATTATTTTTAATTAAATTATTTTTAATTGATTTTTGGTAAAAAATTGCGTTCATTTATTATTTAAATAAAATAACGTCTACATCACGGTAATTAATATGAAGATTCTAAAAAATCACGGGTGCCGTTGCGCACATGGCCGCACCTCTTTGCAGCCAGGTGTAAACAGGTATGATTTCGATAAATTTATACGTTTATAACCTATTTTTATTAATTATATGTCAAATTGAAGCTAATTTTTTTCTATTAATTATCATATAAAGTTGCTTAATTAAATCTGGCCGCAAATAAGGGCTACTGGCTGTTAAAGATAATAAATATTTAAGGTAGAGTGAAAGAGAGTTAGCGCGTAACATCATTTGTCAGACGAGGACAGCGATTGTCGGCTGTGCGACGCTTTTAAGCCATTGCGCATGCGTCGAACGTTAGTGTTCTCAACCACCGGGGGAGTAATAGAGACGACTTATAATAAATACTCCAAAAAATATGAATTTTTTTTCAAAATGACAAATTTAAAAATTGCAACAAATTCAGCCCAGAATGGCTGGCTGGTACTAGATGGTTTTTTAAAACCAACATGGTTCCTGGGAGACTCAACTCCAACGCAAGTTAATAGTGTGCTATGTGAATCCATGAACAAAGCTTCCGATAACGACGATTCTGATATTTGTAGCGATGAAAGTGATAGCTCCGATGATAGATAGTACAACAGAAAGCTCCGATGATTCAGATTTTTAAAAAAGAGTTACGGAAATATAAGAGTTATAAGATTAATTTTTTAATTTTTTAATTTGCTTAAATGTTTAATTAATATGTAATAGACAATCAATTACTTGAATAAAATCTAATAAAATTTTTAAATAATACTTTCGCAATAAAATTTTCTTTTACTTAAGTCACCTTGGTTTTATTTTTTTATTTTTTAAATTCATATTAAATATCGACGTTCTAATTAGCAAATTATCTAACTCCATTTTAGAGAATCTTTTATTTGTACGAAAAAAACAATGACTTCAAAATTTATTATCATTTTAAAAAACCATTTAATATCATTAATATCTAATGAGATATAATTTTTAAGTTTGAATCATTCAATTAATTTGTAATTGGATTATGTCTTCATCAAAATGTTAAAAAAATCACCCTCTAAAAATAAGGAGTTAGACAAATTGCTAACTAGACCGTCGATATATCAAATCAATATTAATTTTTTGTTGCAATTTTTAAATTTGTCATTTTGAAAAAAATTACATATTTTTTGGAGTATTTATTATAGGTCGTCTCTATTACTCCCCGGTGGTTGAGAACACTAACGTTCGACGCATGCGCAATGGCTTAAAAGCGTCGCACAGCCGACAATCGCTGTCCTCGTCTGACAAATGATGTTACGCGCTAACTCTCTTTCACTCTACCTTAAATATTTATTATCTTTAACAGCCAGTAGCCCTTATTTGCGGCCAGATTTAATTAAGCAACTTTATATGATAATTAATAGAAAAAATTAGCTTCAATTTGACATATAATTAATAAAAATAGGTTATAAACGTATAAATTTATCGAAATCATACCTGTTTACACCTGGCTGCAAAAAGGTGCGGCCATGTGCGCAACGGCACCCGTGATTTTTTAGAATCTTCATATTAATTACCGTGATGTAGACGTTATTTTATTTAAATAATAAATGAACGCAATTTTTTACCAAAAATCAATTAAAAATAATTTAATTAAAAATAATGGCGGCCAAATTTTTGATAGGCACCCTAGTAAATATATATTCTCTTAATTATAAATAAACATAAAAATTTGGTTTTAAACAAATAGTCGATGAGCGCACCAATCCTGCAGCGGGATCTTAGACCATCAACTATTACAAATACATTTAAAGCACATTGTTGCATAGGGTTTGCAATTTACATGATATTTAAATTGAATGACTTTTAAATGCGATAGCTTTGAGTTGGTTGGGACAAAGATTGCGTCGCGCCTACTTTTCATTCTTGCTTCATATCAAAGCCATACAGTTTTATTGCTGCCAGGGTTAAGTTCATGGCAGGTAGCATGATATATGAATGTGAATTAAAAAAGTGCATTTGAACACCTTTACTTAAACTATCTATAGTAAAACATATTATAATTGCATTTATATAAAAAAATCAACGGCCATGTTCGATAATCTTCCATTAAGATTAGAAGGCTACATCTTAAGAGTTGAGGCAGGCTGTAACGCAAAAAGTCCACCGACATCGAAACGAATATGCGCCGAGGTAAATGATGGTGCGGGAGGATGGCAGAACGGGACAAAACTATCAGGCATAGCATAGGAGAGAACGGGACATGCATACAAACACTCGGGTCTAAAGTCCGCGGCCGCTATAGGACAGTAGCCTCGCTGCATGCATAGCGATATACCTACTTGAATGGCTCCAAACCAGTTGCTTCTTAGTACCTATGGTCCTGGTATCAGAATAAAACGCACATGGAATACTTAAATTAGAATACCGTTGTCATTGTAACAAGTTGTTGACAACTTTTCTGCTTTCAATAAAACAAAGTAATTAGGTATATACAATTTTGTTTATTTAGATATAGGTTTTACAATAACAATATTTAATTTAATTAATTAAATTGTATCATTATCTCCTTATCTACATATTCGTGAATATGACTCTGATGTAACTGACCAAATAATTAAGGACTTGACAACGCGAAACTTTTTCCTGTTAAAATGTTAAGTTTCAATATTGTTCAAAATCAACTGTCATACAGGTTATCCGCATCTGTGCAGGAAAATGAAAGCTTATTGACGTCTGTATTAACAAAAGAGTCATATTAATAAAACATTTATGTACTAAACGATTAAAGTCGGCAACAGATTATAATAAAAATCTGCTAGCGAATGTGTTATCGTGAGGTTTACTCTTGCATATGATAACTGTCTAGTTCCTGGTCAATTGTAAATCCAATGCAATAGCAAGTGGTCGCCGGCCATTAGAACTTCCTGTGCACTTGCTCCTCAGTGAATGGGCGTCCTATCAACCTGCCTAGAAGCCATATGAATGAGTATCGCGTAATGCACAATGAATTATTCGTGCCAGACCGGCTTCCGTTGGCGCCGGACACATGCTCCGTGTTCTGCCTTTTTCTGATTAATGTCTAATTATAGGGTACAGCTCTCCACGATTCCCTATGAGTCAGATGCAATAACTGTATAATACTCGTCGACTTATGTGTATTAATGCACGATTTTGCACTATTTTGGAATCGACGCTGTGGGTGTAGGTTTATTGCAACTGGTATAACGGTCATGTGACGTAAGGAACTTTATAAAAATAAGAGGAAATTGGTTATTTACATGTAACAGAGCAAAGGGCCGCTATTATATTGATGTACACATAACATGACGTAGTTTGATAAATAAATCGACATATTTAGCCGCTGTTTAGAGAATGTAGATGATAAATTTTTTCGTGACTTATTTATTTCGTCTTATGTATATTTTGCCTAACCAAAAGTTCGGTCACAGGACTTCAAAGCTCAATAATTTAGTGAAAATTTAAAAGATGACTGAAGAATTTAGAGATCTAAATGAGTGACTCTTTGATATCCTTTTTTATGTTTTAAATTAAGGTAGTGAAAGTAAAATTAAATCACAAATTCCTATCTATCAATACAATGAACTTATGAAAGAAAAAGTAATAAAAGGCGTCGATCGCGCGCTGTTATTTTTTTACAACCTGTATTTAAGTATCTATAAATATTAAATAAACATGGTTAAAGATATGATACAGAATAACAGAACCTCTGGTCAATGTTTATGATTTTCTGTTAGTAATTTTATTATTCACCAACGACACTAAGCGACCTTTAAACCGGTTTGGATCTTTTAATAAAGACAAAATCTTCGGGGAATTGATTTTTAATTTAGCTTGTATATGACGACCCGGATGCAGTAAATAGTTTGACTCAATCTTTGAAGTTGGCAGGTCACGATTGAAGCACGATTGTCATCTTTGCCCCACCTTATAGCACCTTTGATATTTAATGACGATATGAGCAAGGCTAACTTGAACGGGGAAATAAATATATTGGTTTCCGGTAGAATTGCGAATGATCAACAACTTGCGTATTGTCGATAGTTTTATAAAAAAATCAAAGTAATGAATTTGCTCAGCGACTATTTTTAAAGACAATTAATTCTATGTTTTTAAAGTACTTAATTAAGAGAAGTGCGATGTACAGCCCACACTAGTTGTCATGTGTTAATTAAGATTGAAAGAGCATAATTTAGTCACGATAAGAGGTTAGCGCGTTATCTGGGTACTTTCTAAAGTTAGATGAAACATGTTGTTAACCTCTAGCGGCGAACGGTGGACCACCTAGCCGCAAGGCCGACTAGTTTGCCCGCGTCCCGACCGCCTTCTGCTTGTCCTACTAATATTATTACACTACTCAGTGTCTGAGTCTGTTATGCTTGATTATAATAAGATCATATGTGTAGTAAATTTACCTGCTACAACAGTTTCAGCTAAATTAATTAACTTTAATAGTTGCGTAACAATAAGCACTTTCAGCGCTACAGATACAGTTATATAAAAACTAACGTCAGTTACTTGAAACAGTAGATCCCATAATAAAATCATCGGCCGGAAGTCGATGCGTCATTTCGACGTTTTCGTCTAATTTAGTTTGTGTAGTCGCAACCGTGCAAATGTGTGGGTAGACAATATACACACCAGTAGTTTTTGTTACCGATTTTCAATTTCTAAATACCGTTGTTCTTCTAATGTTATGAGTATCACTTTTCACTATACAAACGTAATGACGAGGTGCTCGACATACAATGAATTGTACGTTTAATAATTTATATAGGGTTACTGATTACATATGTGTGCGTTTATTTACGTATAAGCGAACGCCGACTCGTCCGAGATTCAAATTTAGAACGTCGTCTCCGCCATGTTGTTCTCAGTGGAAACCTATGATCCGTAGAACTCAAGTTGTGAAGACTCAAGCTGTCCTAGCAATTAAAAATAGTGCTAATTAGTCACCTGATAGTCAGTTTATTTCAACGAAACCATAAATAATGCAAAAATGGTAATAGTTAATTACCATCTATAATAAGTAAAATCTCAATTCGGGCTTAATGACCTGTTACAATAAATTTCTCAAATTTTTAATTATACTTAGACCTTAGTATTTCTTTTGTAGCACGCGCCTTGACGTTATTCAATTACGTAATCATTGCAGAGCTGCTTCCGGCCAGATTACAATATATCATCTGTTCAGTTCAAGTGTAAAAGCAGGAAAATCCCATGATCGAGGATGTGCGTCCGAATTGACGTGTATCCGTTTCTGTCCGTCATTGAAGTGTTCGTAAAATAGGTGTTTGCTTTATATTCGACCATATCATTAATTTTTTTAGTTAAAGTATTAAGATCTCATAAAAATTAATTAATTTATTAAAGTACACCATATAATTCATTCATTCTATAGTAGAAATATAATCTATCTATTCTACAATATATGACAAATACGGTAAATATAAAAATTTTATAACATAATAAAAATATTATACTTCCAAAATAGAGAAAAATAATGTATTTAAAAATGGTATTTTTTTCTTAGTAATTTGTAATTACCTATTTATTGATAGATACTTATTGGCGAAATTAGCATTAGGTAAATGATAGTGGCTTAACAACGCTTTTTTAAATAGATAATCCCACTACCGAAAATTATATTCGCAATGTACATTATGTTAAAAAACGCTTTACGTTTATAGGTACAAAATTATTTATAAAGAGTCAAATGTTATAGGCAAGGACGGGTCTAAACATAGACCAACAGTTTGTCTACGTTTGAGTTTTTAACTACTAAATATATTGGAATTTGTTTATCCAGAAACTAACTTTTTCTTGATAAAGAAAATAGCAAGTGGTGCAAATATTTTATTGTGGTATCAGATTTATCCTTCCCGGTACCATACGAACCAAGTTTACGTACTACAGTATTATATATATTACTGTAGGTGTATAATTAGGGGTTATCCGAAAACATTTCTGATAGACAGAATAGAAGGCTGTTATATTGATTCAATTTACACTAAAACATTTTAATCTTTTGCCAAACATGTTTGTTACAAACCCGTATTGAGGTATCGAGAAACTGCAACATTATATTGTGTAAGAGTAGAAGGCCTTCGCAAGAGAAAGATATTTTGTTTCTCAATGCTCTTGTCATCTAGTGATTGTTCACTATGAATATATTATTTTTTTAATATATACTCACGCTGAGTATATATTCACGTGGAAGTCACTCATTAACTTCAAATAGTTATTGAATGTTCTGTATCATTTCTTTTTTTTAAATATCTTCTAGCTAATTCCCTGACTATATTGTCGTCTTTATTCTATAGTGGTATTTAATAACTTATGTATATGTATATCTGAAGTAAATAGCATTGGTAACTAGGTTGATTAAGCACTACTTGATTCTTTTAACAACTTTTTGTATAATATTTACAGCAAATTTTAGAAAGATCTCTTAACCTATTGTTCAACATTATTTCTTTTAAGTTCGTCTCTGCTTTCATTCCCACTTGGTCAATGTTATACCTGTCGTAGCGTTCTTCCATACATTAAACAGTCAGTCAGGACATGTAGTACTGTCTCATCAGCTGTATTGTTACAAGGACAGCCAGCACTTTGTCTAACTCCGAAACCTGTGAAGATACGACAAGAATCCACCGTGACCTGGCAACATCTGTGTAATCAATCCCGTTGGTTTGCACTGAATTTAATTGCTTCCTAATTCCTAGCTTCTTAGTGGCTGGAGCACAAACTACTGTCGCATATAGGATTATGGGCTTGTTGACTGCCGTATAAATAATATGTACGAAACGCTGTAAACACCAGTCATTTCTCGCCGCCTTGGCTATTTTTTTCAAATATTTGTTGCTTTTCTGCATATATTGGAGATATTTTTATTAAAGGTCAAGATACGATCGAGAATCAAACCAAGTATTTTTATTTCATCAGATAGGTTGACGGATACTCCACCCATATTAGCTTTAGTTCTTTGTGGAGCAAATCTGGTTCTATTTTTGGTACCCCAGCCGCAGCATTTGCATGTCGTTCTATTTCAAGTGCCGATTCTCCGACAAACACCATGATCACGTTGTCTGCAAAGGCTTGACAATAGCACCCCCTTTTTTCAAATTCTTGCAGCAATAACTCCAAAAGTGGGTTCCAGAGTATTATTATTGTAACTGAAAGAGTTAGTCAAAAACTATAACAGTAAATTTATTATCGCCGCCATCTCTCACGGTATCTCTCAGTAATACGGCATGTAGTGTACATTATACTCGTTCAAAAATCAATAAAGCTAGCGAAAGTAGTTACTATATTTGATTGAAATCAATAATTATACTTCCAATCCTTAATGTCATTTCAGAATTCGGGCATGAAGCTTTCCATGTAATTCATTATGTTGTCCAAATCGAAACTGTCTCTGCTCGGCCTTCACTTTATAATTGAATCGCAAATATATTTTTTTGTCAATTGTTCAGCCCACAATTACAGGGTGTTGATGAATAATGTAATTGTGTACAAACATGCGCGGGTGCACAGAACGTTTGGTTGATGTTATGCAATCCGAGTCGCGCCGGCAGGCTGCGCTGTAATTACACGCCACTACCCCGCACCCCGCATCCCGCAAACCTACCACCCGCGTTACCTGCGACACCACGTATCAACCACATCTACCTAACTTCAGAGTTAAGCTAGGACTATACAAGTATAACTGCTGTTTCTTAGATGTTTATTGTTTTAATATTATTTGAACCTATGCCATGAATTCTTTTAATTTGCGAGTTATTGTGTAATTTATGGCAGCTAATAATAAGGCTATTCATTGTATTTAATTACACATTTTAGGTATAGGCAAAGAAACATTATAAGGCAGGATAAAAGTTGACCCTACGATCATTTATAAATATCTGCAGGTAGGCAATGATCCGAAAAAAGGGTTTGTAAAAATACTCGCGTGATGCAGGTGCATAGGTAGCAACAGCTGATAGCTGGGCCAAGTTCATTACCGCTCCGTGCAAATCGATTCTCTATGGTCATGCTCCATCAGCTTTCCAATATGCCTTTTCCTTATCTTTCATTTTTATACCTCCATTTCTCTTATCAACCGGTCGCTTGACCACTTCTCTAGTTTATTTAAGCTGTATTCTAATACTTTATTATCTGCCGATCTTTAGTACGGGGCATCCTTTATTTCACTGGTTCGTTCTTTATTTAAACAATTATTTGTGTTGTTGAACTCAAAATTACGTATATTATTGACGTCGGACTGATTTAATTGCAAGGAAAGTAAAATAAGCAAGCGGCGTAGTAACTAACAGCTTCACTAGGTCGCCTGCGCACACGTCGTGCGTCCGGTTTCCTACAAATTGGTCACATCGACCGCTAAGTAGGAAGATTCGGCTTGCAAGGTGTGTCTGAGGCACGTCATTGTATCGCACGAACCTTGCAGTTTTATTATACAGACATAGTATACATTTAGTTTTCGCCACTTTTTAATGAGCTACGAACCGCTTTGTAAAAGTAAAAGCTGTGCTGATTGCCGATTTCTTTTTATAGTGTTCAAAAATTGATTTATGTTTCGGTAACGAGTTATTAATCTTCTGTTTAATGAAAGTGTATTCAGATTTCGGATATTATCTTAATAATTAACTGTGTGTTATAAGAACCTACCGTGTTCGCGAATTTGCACCTCTTTCTCGCTTCAATTATTATTGAGTTGAATCAATCTGTTATCATGAATATGTTAAATTTAAAAACAAAAACAACCCTTCATACATATTCCTTCCTTTCAGATGATCTTCACCTAGATTTGAGCAAAATTTCATGAAACCTGTTTCTTTTACAGCCATATAACAAAGACAACCACATGGGAGGACCCTCGCAAGACATTGGCAGCGCAAACGGTGGCCAGTGGTGTGCAGCATCAAAGCGCGGAAGCCTTACTTACACAGACTCCCTCACCACAGAACCTTCCAACAGCCACTCCAGGTACCTAAGTCTTAAAATAGCTAAATTGTCAGTCAGTCACTAAATCAGGCAGATAATGGCAGATCAATCTAACCGTGTAACCGGATGATCTCATAGTTTGCAAAACACAGCTGATAGTTATTTAAACTACCTTTTATCAACCTACAGCCTCAGTTATGTAAGTTATGAGTTATGAGTCTTAATTTTCACGTGATCTAATTGGCTTTGCAACAGTGTTTAAAATTATCATGAAACTAAAATAAAAACAAGTAAATAACCCAAATTCTAAAACTGATTTTATGACGGGAATTAACGCGTTGTTTCCGTTGGTCGATGCGAGACGAGTGTTGAAAGGCGCCCAGAAAATACATTGGTGTTTCGGCGCCGAAACCGTGGCGCCTGCGCCGCTTTTCAGCGACTTGCGACACATCCGCGCGAGTCAGACATGTTTGTGCTTCTTGCGTTATAGATGTCTACAAATCCTGAGCATTTAGCATGTTCTATGCCGAAATTAGCGTGTCGCCGTTTAAGTGAGCCAAACGCCTTACTTGCCAATATCAATTACAAATTTCCAATCGACACGTGTTATGATTGAGTAAGTTTTGGTGACAGTTGGACGAGGACAGAAATTATGAAAAAGGTTCATAGGAAAATGACTTAATTACATCTATCATTGTTATGTTCTGTTAGTAGGTAATAATAATAATAATAATAATAAACCTTTTTATTTCCTGTTTTATAATAGTTGGTAGTTGCTATAGTATAGTAACCAAATTTGATTTTTGTTAGTAGGTTAGCTTAGATTATGTTAGTAATATATATTATATTATTTATTTATGAATTAACAGGAATCCTGTTTGGGTAAAGGCCTCCTCCAAAGCCCATTTTTATCGGTCCTGTGCTATGAAGTACACAGTTTATGCCAGCAGATCTTTTCAGATCGTCTCCCCTTCCGCCTTTTGCCTGGTGTTCCTTTCCTTGGTGTCGTTGTATGTTATAATATTTAATTGGCGGCTTAACTTTCTGTGATTTTTCGAACTTTTTAAGGTTGAGTTTGAGATTTGTATCTTTGGAGGGTTTTTTTTTGTCGTAATCTTCCACGGTAGTAGGTAACACCTACTTAATATTAATTTCAATAAGAGTTGTAACTTATATCATTTACATTCAAATAGAAGCTACATTTGTAGGAAACGAAACAACTGAATGTATCTGTGTGAATTAGACGAGAAAGATTCAAAATACATTCTCTATGGTAAACATATCCATTGAGAAGTTGTGTTTACTGTTTACCTATTTTTACACAGCGCGCGTGAAGGTTTTCTTTAAATACATTTTATGATATTTTAATAACGACTGTATAGTCCTTCGTTAGCATTTTAATATATATGACACGTCTCTTGTAAATTTATTATTAATAGTAGCGATAGCTTTAGATAAAACGTGACAAGAGCACGTTTTCGAATTTTAGAATCCCTATAGTTAAATCAGAGCAAGTGCCTGGAAACTTATCTCTGGCTCATTGTAGACTCGAGTCAACAAATATTAGCCGTGCAGCCTATCGAGAGTACCTGACACGAATAATGTTTTTGTAGCGCATTCCTTGTTCTAATCTGATGTCGCGATAACATTACCTTTCATATAAAATAGCATTCTCATGACTGATAGTTATTTGTAAGCGGCCTATCTAATTACACAAAGGAGTTTAATATTAACAGTTTTATTACATTCTGCCTTATTAGGTGTACGTTATTTCAAGTCATTGTATTATTGAATAATAATTTGCGAATTACACATAATTGACAATGGCCTCTAAATTACGTGACTCGCTTAGTGTAATGTTCGTTAATATTTACCGCTAATTATAGTAATTGATTAGCATTTATTAATACATTGTAAAGTAAAGTTTCTATGGCTATAAAGTTAATCAAATCGCTATAAATTTCACGAATCCTATTTTCATTTTAATTTTACTAATGTCTTTAAAAGTGTATTTTTTTACAATAATTAGCTGTTGTCCACGATTTTGTGTTAAATATATATATCGAAAAAATTCTAGTTTTTATTTTCCGATACCTCTTGAACTGTATTTTCCAGGTATACAGAAAAACATCTTCCCTCTCTAGAATATTAAATAAGTAGTGCGTGTTAAATTAGCTACAAATGCGGTGATATTAAAAGAACTATTCATTTCATAAATTTCCATAATAGAGATTCAGTACAATTCGTTTATATAATACAATTAATAGTAATTTTTATGTAATTACCAGTTTGCAAAGTTAAGTTGTCTTAGTCATGATGATTATAATTAAATCGTAATTATGCATTATGTATACCGTTCGTTTATGAATGGTCGGTTTTTGTTGCGAACAAAATACATAAATATATTCTTGGAGATGAATGTATGAACGGGTGGAGACGAGAGCGTCCGTTGGCGATGATTCACATTAAGTCTACGGGGTGCTTTTAAGGCGAACTTAATATATAGTTGTAAACTTTATGCCATGAAGACAAGCGAATCGCTTCATAGACTATAATAACGCACGTTTTATTTGAAAGAACATCTCACGTGACAAGCTAATGACGCTTCATCAATCATACAGACGAAAAATATTGATTAACAAGCATCCACTGTATGGGTACTACCGATATAATTATCATAGAACTATGCTTCCCACGAATAAAGCCACTGAGGCCTTGTTCTTGACTTACACTAAATATATTACTTATATATTTAACGACAATTCCTTCACCATCATAGGATCATTTGGGGCTAGTCAGTTTTTATCGCGCGTTACTAAGTTCCAAGTTCTTACGTAATAAATACACTATGTTCAACGTGTACAGTGTACACGCTGTATAGTGTAAAAAGTAACCAGTTGAACGAAACTGAATGTTGTTCAAAACACGTCCAACAAAAAGCACGAGCAAACTTGGATGGCGTAGCGTATTGGCATGTTTTCAATTGATCACGTAAACTACTCCGGCTATACCTACTTTCCTAAGAAGTGGCATTGCTATGATTCCGTTGGCGTTGTTTTCGTGATTTTATTGGAAGAGGCATGACCTTCCAAACTTGAGAATCACGCGCACGTTATATTTACCGCTGGCTTGCAACTAGTCGCTGTTGAGAAATTCAAATATTTTTCAAAGTTTTTCTATATTAACCAGGGCATTTGATAATTTCAGCAGCGAAGAGTACAAGTACCTCGGCGACGACGGACCCCCTAGGGCCGTTGCCGGACGGCTGGGAGCAAGCCACCACTCCTGAGGGAGAAATTTATTTTATAAACCACGCCGCTCGCACAACGTCTTGGTTCGACCCTAGAATACGTAAGTATATCGAATTCGCCGATTCGCGTCTTCTCTTTTTAAGCGTCAAAGGTCTAGAATATGTATCATAATACGAACAATACCACCATAAATACTGATTATGAGTAAAGAAAAGACACAATGATATTACGTATACACGAATCGAGACTTTTTCTGTTATTACAGCGCAACATTTGCAACGTACGCCGGCTGCGAATGCCGGAGCGGCGGGCGGTGGGTGGGCAAACGCATCGGTCCAAGCATGCCAACAGAAACTGCGTCTACAGTCATTACAGCTCGAGCGTGAACGACTGAAACAGCGCCAGCAGGAGATACGGCTCCAGGTACTTTACTCATTAATCATTGTAATCCACGTTTTAGGCTACATTATTCTTTCACATCACAGTTAATGTGTCATACACTTCTTCTTATCCCCTGGGAGTCCAGGGTCCCACTACTGAGGAAGTTTATCTAGACTGAACAGAAATCGGGCCTGTATGTTGTTTAATTACAAAATGTCCTAATTAGATCTATCTAGTAAATCGTTTTAATGCGAATGAATTTGCATTTGCATTATATTTCATTTTTCATCGTACATTGTCAAAGCAGAAATAAATTCATAAAACTTGTGTAGATAACTAATTTATGGTAAAATATTACAGCAAGAATTAATGGCGCGGCAATCTTCATCCATCGTGTCTTCCTTGACAAATAGTACCGCGGCGAGCACAGACCTATCTCTGGACCCCTTCCTCCCAGGTCTCAATGACCATCAACGTCAGGAGTCAGCTGATAGCGGCCTGGGCATGGCCGTGTCACAATCCTACTCCATGCCCCATACTCCGGAAGGTTTTTTGGGCATGGATGACCGCATGGACTGTACCAGCGAGGCCGGCGCTAACCTCGATACAGATATGGCATTGGGAGACACGGATGATTTGGTAATAATTTAAATATGAGTAAAGGTTATGTTATATGTAGTGGTGGTGAGAGGTGAGGTGATGCTAGTTACTATAAACGTAAAAAGATTTTAATTTCAGTGACAGGATAATTTTTGCGATTCTGGGGCACAGGCACAATGGAGCAAACAAATTATTAAATGACATTTATAAGAAATATAAATTAACCATTTACAACAGGGCTTTACAAAACTTGTATGAAAGCCTGCATAACAATATATATTTACGGCAATTTATCATAACATACACATATCTTAATAGGTGGTATTGATACATCTTAATTCAGAAAGCAAAAAAGGTTTGGAAAGCATGTTGGATGTTCTCCATTTCAAAAAATATTTACTGAAAGAACGGATTTCTCTACTCGAAACATACCTTAATATAGGTTTAAATTAGGCAGTAAATATCAATGAATTAAATTTCAAATTTCTTTCAGTTGGGTGACTTCACAAATGACATACTTCTGGACGATGTGCAGTCGCTGATCAACTCCACGCCAAACAAACCAGACAACGTTTTGACATGGCTTTAGATTGATATTCGTTGGACGCTGAACGTACAATTAATACAATGTGTTTTCTATAATCAAATTTTACACAAAATAAAACATCGACAATAAGAACGGCTCAAAGTGACAAATCGGTAATACACCAATTGTAATTCGTAAAATGACTCTAAATTGAAAATGGGCTATTCAGTTTCTTTACAATTGCTAAAACATCCCGGCATTTATTAAAATGGGATGTGATTAAAAGCCACATTCGATTGGTGTATTTCCTAAAGTGTAATATTGCGTTGCTAATCAAACTAGGTAATGCTTGTCGTACAAAAATCGCAAATTCATTAGTATACATTTTATAATCTGTGGATCATTAGATTAATTCATGTTTAGTTCGAAAAGTTAGCCATTGTATGATGGCTCATTTGTAAATATATTCATTGAATGGATTCTGAACTGGCCCCCGGTTTTGAGCGGTGTTAGCATTTGCTTCTTTCTTCAATGAAAGAAATCATTTTGCAATTTACTTGTAAGCAAGGTTTCTATGCTCTTTCAGATAAGACCGTTAGAAATCCTTCTTCAAATAGAATAGACTATTGTTAAGATGTCGAAGATAACAGAATAAATTTCATTAACGAAATTATGGCCCGTATTCAAAAACGTTTCTCAAGGTATTTCTAAATGACCGGTCAAGAATATTTTCATTAACAAAAATAATGGACAAGTTGAAATTACGTTTGAAACACGTTTTAGAGTGCGCCATCGATTGTGATACCATCTCGACGTAACAGTGCCTTATTGTGCCTTTTAAAATGTATTTATTGTGTTATTTAGGTAATAGTTATAAAGATATATTTCTACAAATTTTTACCGATCGATGTTCATCGATTAATGTATTATTTGGACATAATTAAACTACTTATGTATGTGTTGTAGTAACGTTTTTTTGTCTACTTACACCGTCCTTGTGTATTTTTCGAGATTATGTTAGATGTAGACTTAATTAATCGTAACTTAGTTCTTTTGGCAACTATTAAGTTTATAGATAATATTTGGTTCGAAGTGGACAATGTATATGTATCTAAACGTTTGTGTGTGCGGGTGCTGCTAGAAATATTAACAAAATATGAGATTTCGACAAAACCGTGCATCGATGGTGGAAATATACGTGTACATGTTTGTATGATTGAAATGCCCTGCTGTATGCTTTACCACATGATTTTGTATTCACCAAACAACTCTGTTCGTTATATCCAACGTATTTACAATTCATTGGTTTAGGCTTAACTTCAAAATTACGTTTAGCCCACCTAGTATAGAGTTTGTATAAATTCAATAATAAAATTAGGTCTTTATTTTTCGAATGCTACATTGAAAACTTTGCCATATTAGTAAATGTACTATCTTTGTAAGACTAATGTAATCGTTTATAAATAGTTTAAATAGCAACTGTGTAACTATTATAATTAGTTGTAACGGTGCTGGGTTTATTATACATTTTATTTTGTAATCTGTAGATGTCTTGTTGTATTTGTCGTATATAATTTCTTGTTAAGTTACGCTTTTCATATTGTTCAGTTTATTATTCTGTATTGCATGTTTCCTTAACTTAGATTTTAGCTGAGATGACTAAGTCTTTCAATGTTAATAGCTTCGTATTCGCTTAATTTTTAAGAAATAATTCATTACACTGCAATGTGTAGCCAATAGCGATAACTTAGTAGGTTTTATTAAAATGTTTACATCTGTCTTTTCGAAGTGATAACGACCAATTCAGATAATTGTTATAAAAATTGTACCTAAACTGCAAAAATACAAGTTTACGATTATGTAGTGAATGATACTAGATATCGTACATATAATATAGTAAAATAGTTTTTTTGTTAGCGCCTTTAATACTCAATCAAAATATAATTATATACAATACATAGACCTACTAGGTAGTCGCTACTACAAAACATTCCATGTTGCTTACCATCGCGTCAGTTCGGTGCTTCTGGCTTGAATAATTTTCCGAACAATATATCAAGTAAATATTTCTAAGTATAGCCTTAATACATACATATCTTTCAGTCTGACATGCAAGTTTTCACTGTAGTGTACATTACATGAGTCAATGTTATAACAATGAAATTTTTTCTCCGATTTCATTGTATATAATTTGGTATATGAATTAAATATTTGTTTAAATATCTATTGTTATTTTTATTTCTTGCTCAGAGATCCATTTTTATGCGTTGCTGAAATCAAATTATCACTTATATAATAAAGGTTATGTGTGCCACAAGGCAAATAAATAAACAAGATATATTTTAAATAATATATTTACATTGTTAGTAAAATATAGATAATAAATAAATACCCAGTTAGTTTCTTAGAAAAAGCAGATTTCCTGTTTCACCTTTGTTAATAATTTAGTACCGCCGTCTCTCCTGTTAAAAGTAATAAACACTAATTATATAATAAGAATTATTTTTGCCATATTGCTAGTTGAAGCTAGTAATTGGTATCAAAGGAACTATAAACATCAAAGCAACAGTAGTTACTTTAAACTGTTATGCAACGTAAATTACCCGGCTCAAAGACTAGACTGACCAAGGGCCATGTGACTGCGTGAACAAATGTCATTTCCATATTGTTCAAGTCGCGTTAGTGGGTCACGTCTATCGCAAAGGAATTTTTTCATAGCCACGCAAAAATATTGCTTGGTGTAGTAGTCTCATTTGGATAAAATTCCAAATAATTCAATTTACAACTATCAAGCTTTTTTTAATTAAAGCAGCAAGCAAATGTTAGTTATATGCTTTATAGGTACTTAGCTAGTATTAGTGCTTAAGTACTAATAAAAAAGTATGTTCACTCATCATCTCATTATGTATGTCTTGCCAAAATCGTTCTTTGGGAATGTTGCTAAGACATTTCTGGATCTTTCTTACTAATAATTTTTAACTCCTGTCGCAAAAAGAGGTCTTTTATCAGTTTGAAGAGTGGCACTACGTGTGTACAGTGTACGCACATCGTAGCTCCGGTAAATCGAATTGGATGCGGTTTTCTATTCTTTAGGTGATCAGCCCTTTGTGCCTGGCGCACATAGATTTTTTTGATCTAAGACTTTCTTCACAATGATTTCCTTCACCGCAAGCATAAGTTTTACAGTGCGCTCATTGTAAGAGTAATGGATTAGTGGACAGCCGGAACACAAACGCACGACTTCAGAGTTGAGGTATATAAAAAGTTGGAGATTTTAATATTTTATACGAAAGATTTTCTTACCGAAGGTTTCTTGAACTGTTCGTCCTGCGGTAACTCGCGGTTGGCGATCAATTTCTTGTAGTACTCAGCGGATAGCTTAGCTGTTCTTGGCCGAGCTGGGTCCGTGATGTCTACGTGGTAGAAGCCAAAACGCTCTCTGAAGATCAACCAAGCAGTAGGTAAATACAAAATAAACTGATCTCTTTTCAACATAAATACTCGTATAATTAGAAAGAGATGAAAACGTACTTTAGCTAAAATAGTATACTTAATAAGAGTAAGATTCAAAGCGACTTTAGTTATGAGAGACGAAAAAAAGAACCTATATATATTTTTTTTCTAACTATATTTTAAAATAACTAAGAGAACGGTGAGACCGACATGGCGACCACTGCGAATGATGTAACGCTGCAAGCAAATTTTATGGATGTAAACAGCAGCGCCCGTACTCTGTAAATTCCAATTGTGACAGCGATACTGATCCCGACGTATTTGTATGCAAGTTCGTTGTAGTTATCTCAATATCGCGCGAAACATAAACTCATTATTGACATCGCGATCGCTGTCGGTGCCGCTATTAGAAGTACAGAGTAAGAGCTGTGCAATCGAACATACACTTTAAAAAAGTAGTGAACTTTACAACGTAACTTTGGAAATCCTGGCCCGATTTCGTTGAAAGAAAAACAACATGGTATCATTTCTATTAGTACGCCCATGAAATGTAGGTATGTAGTTTGACGAGTAGGTGTGATGGGTAGTACTTAATGTATATATTTTGCGTATCATTTGTAATTAAGCAAATAAATTAGCATAATCCGACAAGGACACTTACGAGAATCCAGCTCTCCATTCGAAGTTATCCATTAGAGTCCACGCGGTGTATCCAAGCACTCTCACACCATCATCGTTAATCACATTCAGTATAGCTCCCAGGTGGTCCTAAAACAAAAATTTCATTAAACTTGGGCGATAACAGCCCACGGCACACTTATATTGAATGTTACGGGGAAAAGGTACTACTTATTATATGTAGATTGTATATTTAATACAAATAAGTTTTATGCAATTTATCTGATCGAAATCGAATTGAAAAGAACAATCAGTCAAGTAACATAGACGACGTGACTTCGTGGATGGATCCGCTACTGATCTTCAAAATTATAATCTTTTTATTATAATCATATAATAATATGTATGTTAGAGTTATTTTTGAGGAGCGCTGGGCATCAGTGTGCCTATTATATGATGTTAGATACTGTTTAATTGGAAATAGCTGATGAATTAAAATTATTTTGACCGCAAACTTGTCCAAAAACTTTCAATTATTACAAAGACAGGTAGTGATATTTTGAGTCAAATATACGTGCGGCAATAATATTTTAGTAGTTATGTAAGCAATGATTGCTAAGTTACTATAAGTTATTTCATACTTAAAGTTAGTTGCTGACATAATACTGATAATTAATATGAGTAATTTGAGGTTGTTGGGAGGTAATTTCTGCATCTACCGAACGAATTTTGAAAATTCTTTTAGCAAAAGAATAGTGGTAGTTGGATTTGCGATGAAATAATGCTGGCACGAGAACGTTTCTTACGAACGCTGCCTTATGTATGATTAAGTTCAATAGAAAAGTTGCAAAGCTTGATAATGCCTTTAGACAAGTATGCGATAGCATATAAAAAGTATATCTTAATATATATATTTCTTGTGTGCGTGTGTATGTGACTGAACTTCTCTCAAACGACTGGACCGATTTTGATGAAATTTTTTGTGTGTGTTCAAGGGGATCTGGGAATGGTTTAGATTCACAAATCAGCCCGGCAGATGGCACTGCAGTCGGTACTTTCATACTTTGCTTAATATCCTAATCGCTTTAAATATCATGCAGGACAACGTCTGTGGGGTCCACTAGTATTATATAAAAGCTAGCCCTACGCCGCGTTTCTCTGACTATATGTTCCCGATTAAATAAAAAATAGCGCACGTAATTTGTTGCGAAGTATATTTAGAAGAACGTTTAGGTATATAAATTTTCAAAGGTTACGGGTAAGGGTAGCTTGTGCGATGCCTGGTCGCTAGTAATCTACATATATTTATCTCACGTTAAAGTATTTGATGCGGTCGTAGTCTTCCAAAGTCCCGCGGTCTGAGTAGCCATTTTCTGTGATGTAGATTGGTGGGTCATTGTAGCTGCTCTTACACCAACGTAGCAGGTTAGCGAATCCTGTAGGTACCACCTAAAATGACAATATTTAAAAGTAAAACGGTAGATCTCTTAGAGTAGCTAATTAAAGTTGTTAAGAAATAACGACCAATGTTATGCTACGAAGGAAGGAAGGAAAATGTTTCAAGTGGAAGGTCCTTACTACAAAAGCAAGGTTGATTTTTGAACTTGATAACGATTCACAATTCGCTTATGATAATGAACGTCTTTTGAACAATAATTAGCTACAGCAATTGATTGTAATGTTCATTTTAATTCGTTCTAAGCATAAAAATAAAACCGTGTCATTATAATAATTCAATTGAGATAACTGTTAGCGATAACATCGCCCGCTTTCCTTTTATTTCGTACTGTCTTCTCGTTGTGTGGCATTATAATACATAATTCACTTACTCGGAACCACTCGGATGCAGTAGCTTCGCCAACTTCTAAAGACGTAACCGCTCCGATGTCTTTCAACCAGGATGGCGACTTTGCGATAGGGTCAACTCCTGGGCCCGTAATTAGATGGGTAGTGTAGTGGTTAATACCGAGGAAGTCTGATGTCCCCTTAATCCTTTCAATCCAGTAATCGTCGAACTGTTCTAGTCTGGACTTGGGCAAACCCTCGGCTTGACTGTTTTGAGCGACGTTTTCAATCATCACTGGTGGATAACCGCCTTCTTCTGTGAAGATAGGGTGTGCGAACCAACCGAACTGTAATAATATTTATTGCTTTATGTATACGGCAGACTATACAGGATCGCCTCATAATTATATATTTATTTATTTTTTTCGCATTACACTACACAAAATATAAGACTAAATGAAACACCTACTGATAGAACAAGAAAAAGTTATTGTTGTAAGTACTCCAGACTTAGACTAACACGCCTATCCGATCACACTAAACCGATGTGAGATGCAGTATGCGTTCTGTCCCGCTCTAACGCGTATTGGCCGCACCTATATTACGTCATAGTGTGTTAGGTTTATTTCGTTACGGAATTGCTTGACTCGGTAGCCGCGCTCGAAGCCCGCGATAAAATCTATGCAATAGCTTAATAAAACACAATCGCATTATTAAAAACCATTCATCCGTCGATTACAAAAATCTCAACTTTATTAATCTATGTTTTGTAAAGTTCTTATATTCTTCTGAATATAAATTTTAATAATAAATAATATTATATAATAGTAGCTTCTTTGGCTCACGATTTTGTGTTCACTTGAAAAATTCGTATACACCTACAATTAACAATGCAAGCATTTTCTAAAATTACTAATTAAATACATTTTTTAAATAACATTCTAGGAAAAGATATTTGTTTCTTTCTTGCTTATCGACCTAGATAAAAAGAATTAATCATTTAATTGTTGGCAATTTTGTCACTGGAAATTATCATAAAGGCATCATTATACAATAGTACGATTACTAGATACGTATTTATTAGTTTTTTAGAAAATCTGCTGTATGTTTTAATATACTTATTGCAAGTCAAAGATCAGCTACAAAAGGTAACGTACATCTTTTCCTTAAAAAATTTAATCTGACACCAAGACGTATTTTCCTATAAGATATTTTAAGTAATTACCTTAAATTGATTGGCTACTTCAGCTAACGCCACTTGTTCTGGGTCATTTGGATCTGCAGGCTCATACCAGATAGAGTTAATGGAGATCATGATTCTACCATTTTGTTTTGGCCTGTAACTCTCGTTGTATAAATGGTATGCCTCAGCATGGGACTTCAATAGATTATCACTACACAAGTAGTTCCCAACACCGTGACTATCAATAGCTGGAGCTTTCTTGATATCACCGTAAGCATCTTCACAAATTTCGTAAGGCTCATTGAAGGTTATCCAGGACTTAATTTTGTCTCCGTACTCTCGGAAGCAGAAATCGGCGTACTCACTGAAGTATTGAATAATTTTAGGATTGGCGAAACCACCTAAGTCCTGAAGGGCTTGAGGTAAATCCCAATGGAACAGCGTTACCTGTAAGATACATAAATATTTGATACAAGCAGTAGTCATGGATTTCCATTTTGTTACGATATTTCTGAAGCGCCATCAGTCTGGCACTAAATGTCATAGTTATCTATAATATAAAAATGAATCCCTATTTCCCTTGGCCACGGCATCACGCGTGAACGGCTGAACCGATTTCGCTAATTCATTGTTTGTAGTGTTTATTATTGTCAGGAAAATTAATAAATTTGCGCGGAAAATTAGAAAATTTAAGAATGCTTAACCACCCTACAATTCAAACTTTTTTGATACAACCTATGGCGTTTGACATTTGATAGAATGCGTGCTGCAAATATAGATAAAGAGGATGTAAGAAAAATTAATCGGGTCCGCTAGTATATGCATAAACATTGAAATGGGGTCAACGTTTAAAAAGTGAAAGTGTTACTTACTAACGATGCATTTGCATCTTTAGACATAATTTATCCTCTTATGACTTAGGTACGGAAATTCTTATTAGTTATTTTCCCAAGATTAAAGAACATAGAGGTAATAGCGAATGTTAATTTTGACTTTTTTAGTGTAACATCCATCCAAGTCACAAGTAGGTTTAAGATTACAAACTGTCTAACCTAATATATATATAAATTAATGCCCGAGAAGTATCTGAATTCTATTCGCGGCGATATAAAGAATGTTACCGGTTGGAAGGTATAGAAGGAATAATAAAACATTTTTTTTATTTTAGATACAAAATAACTTACCAAAGGCTCTATATTCTTTTCAGCAAGAGCATCGAGAAGATTGTGGTAATATTGCACACCCTCAGGATTGATTTGGTCGACGCGACCCGTAGGCAACAATCTTGCCCAAGAGAATGAGAATCGGTAGAAGTCTACGCCAAGGTAAGCCAGTTCCTCAACATCTTCTAGATATCGGTTGTAGGAATCGCAAGCTACATCACCGTTAGTACCGTCAGCTACCATCCATGGTTTGGTATGGGTTAAACGGTCCCAAACATTTTCAGATTTTCCTGCAATACAACATTTCGTACATAATTTCGTATATAGAATGGGGTACAAAGGTTTTGCAATATTTGAGTACGCTCTGAAACATTAATACCGAACCAAACCTGTTATATCTAGAATTGACGTTAACAGGGTATAAATTTATGATTTTAATTTTCATTACAATTCACCTTCTGAGATACGACTTAGGATGACATAAGTGTTTTAAATTCAAGTCACGTGTATCTTTTGAGGTGTGTTCAGTGACAGCGTACTTAATGTTTATCAGTATCGAACAATAATCTATTTTTACATCTGTCACACGAGAGGAAAGGAGATACTACATGATTGACGAGCAAGTTAAAATCGATATGTTATATTATCGCTTAGTGACATCGTGTTTAATATCTATTCGAAAACACTTATTTCTAATCCGATATACACTCCGTTTATATTTTTTGTACTCTTGTCTAGGTGGCAGTGTTAGTCGCCCGGAGAAAGAATTAAGTTGCATGAAATGGTTATACCTTCTTAAATCGTGTATTAAAGATCTTGTTACCATAGTATTAGTATGTAATGGTAAAGTGTTCGTGTGAACGGTCTATGTAATAAATGGTAACATGGTAACAACCACGGTATGATCCTTAATCCAATTATAGAACGGACATGTTTACTTGTCTGTACTCCGGAAAAGTAAATATACAAAATAAAGAGAATGAAATGAATTAAGTAATAAGAATGAAATTATAAAAGAAAATAGGTCTAAATATTGATGACTATTTTTTATAATGTATCACTCACCGCTGACGTTCCATGCTCCCTCGATTTGATGGGCTGCTGTGGCGACACCAAATGTGAATCCCTCAGGAAATTTGGTGTAGTGTGCTTGGCTCCTGTCACAAAAACAAATTATTAAAATCAACCAATCGACCCAAGGTTTCAAAAAATCATATAAATTCGTTTTTAAAATATATTATTTATATTGTTTTAATGACTAATTTATTACAATGAACTCACGCGTGAACTTAAAACAACATCTTAGTTAAAACTTGTATTATAATATTTTATTAATTTAAATATAAAAATGGCAATATATATCATTTATGCAAACAACAAATTGATTTTAAGACATTGAATATTCAACATATTTATTCATAATTATACAAATTAAGTTGATAATGTCTAATAATGGTGTTATAACTTACTGGTGTTATAAAACTTTATTATATTATGTGTTAGGTGCTTTAATAACATTTTATTAACCCGCTAGTGAGAGTTTTCGATGTTGACTGACATTAACTTGTTCTGTATCCACTTGCCTTAGTTCAAAAACAAACCAGTCTTATCAGCTGTTTTGTGGCTATGGAAAGTAAGCAAACATGTACTTACGCGCAAGTGACTGCCACGAGGACGATAAAATGAGACCAAGCCATCGTGCGTTGACGATGCCACTCTCCCGCGCACTGCCGAGCGCCTCAATACTTTTCCCTTTTAACGTTGACATTTCGTATCTCAAGTGGCATAGCTTCAGATAATGTCAAAATACTATATAGATCCGCATAAGAATTTGCTAGGGCCTATCTATTTGAAACATTATATAATCACCCTTTCTGGGGAGGCTCTAATCTGCTATCTTTAAAAATATCTGTAGTTGGGTGGATTTGATAAGACATATTCACGTAATAAGGAAATACTTTTGCGAATTATCAATACCTTTGATACGAAATCTTAGAATGAAAGAATCTTTTAAGTTTCATCAAGTAAGCCCTGCATAACACAGAGATAGTCCACAGAAGTAGCGAATGAATGGGCAAGTAATATAGCTCGAGTGAGAACTTCGCGGACTTTCCACGTATCTGATGGGCTGAATGGTCGAAATACGAACGATAAACCACGTTTTAATATTCCGATTGGTTGAAATCGTTCCGGTTGATCAAGCCACCAACTAGAATTTGAAATTGTTGTTAAAAATGCAAACCCAGTATGCTTGCAGCTTGGTTATGAACAAGTATTACTAAGCGAAATAACGGTTACAACTTTATGACCAACTTCTTTAAACCATTTATAAGTTACAATTGACTTGTCTTGTAGTCTAATGGCATAACTGAAAATTTTCTAAATATCTGGATTTATATCAAATAGAGTTATGAATAAAATTTTAGTACAAATTTTACGAATTAAGTTTTAAATTTGATAAGGTGTAAGTTATATAAGATTACCTTAGGAACAAACTCTCACAAGTGACGTATGTAACAGCGAATATGAATAATGGGTAGATTAAAGGCATCATAACTATAAGGCACAAGAGCAATGTCCCAATAAGTTTGAGGAACGTGGGAAACGGTGCGCCGTATTTCCACAGTGATTTGATGTCTCCCAGAAATTCCTTACATAGAACCCGCACTCGGCCAAAACCAGATGAAGAACGAAGCTGATAAAACATTTTTATAGTGAACATATGCGTAAGCAATAATGTAATATATATAATAGATTAATGTAAAATATTTTATTACAGTTAACTCTTAAGATTTCCTACGTCTCGGCTAGCATTAAAATTTTCACGATCACAATTGATTGTTGTTTATAACGGAACCAGTTAAGGCGCAACAGAACAAAAAAAACTTTCAATTTGTTGAAATTTTCTAGTATGTTATCCTTGTTAGATATAAGATATGTCTTTGAAGTATGTTAATTTTACATAAATTATGAGTGTACACTGTACAATGCACATATATGTATGCGGCAGAGTATAATTGGCTGTTCATTTGCTTTGGTTAATAATACAAATAAAAGATAACTCTCTCGATCTCGCAAAAAACAAATTAATTTGTATTCAAGTTTTTAAGTCTACCTACTTATAAATTTAACTTTTCGAGGAAAATATCTCTTCTCAATTTTAGTTTATTCACCGGTCGTCTAATACTTTATTGTTAATATTGTCAGAAAACAATGGAAATAATATATTGTGCATTATTAATCACTTCATATAGAGGAGGCTCTCCCACAATCTCCATAATATCGTATTTAAATCTTGATAAACTAGCTCTACCGGTAGAATATTTTTATATACATCGTATTAGACAATAATTTCGGATAAAATTCCTTTGTCTTGACCCTGGTTGTGTTTCCTCGTAAGATATAAATTGTGGATAAGTAGATTACAAAAAAATTGTGACCTTTTAAAAAGGAATTTCCGCTAATTAATTTTTAGTTTCGCTGAGTCAAATTCAGTGTTTCAAGACACATTTTACATCTGTCAGATTCATAATTTAGGACCTAAACCTACCAATCAAAAACACTTTTTGTTTCTCCGGGAATGCAAACGTCCACGTTTTAACGGTAACATAAATTATGAAAATATTTATATAAAGACTGTACTTGTGACTGTAAATTAATATAAATTTATGTAATTTAAGATAATGGAGCTATTACTGAGCTTATAATCTAATCCAATTAATTTATAATTAACGTACTTGCACCATGAAGGCTTTGTTTGTTCGTCGATATGGTTTCATTTCACGTCTATTTTTTAATACACATTAATTTTGAAATGTAATCTGTATGTTGTATTTAAAATATTGCTGGACTACATTATAAATTATTGTTGGTTTGTTTTGGTTTTGATTGTCGCCTTTTGTCATTGTCATTTTGTATCTTATCTGAATTAAAAATTTCAATGTGACATACAATATGTATTTTTTAAAATCGACTATAACCTTTTGGCTCTAAAAGTATGCAATTGTTTTAATGTTACGATTCATAAGTATTTGCTCAATAGATGACATTAGTAAATCAGTTGACGTTAATGGATGCAGCTCCTTACAAACGTTGTGTAAAAAAAATATGGCGATTAAAAAGAGTGGCGGAGAGTTTATTGCCAGTTCTTCTCTTCCGTTCTACGCCCTTGATTTGAGGACTGGCAGTAAATGTACAATTAGAAGCATTAATATGTATTTCTTTACTGACGAGTCATAAGTGTACATTATGTTACCTATATGTTTTATTACTTTACTTTACTTTCGCCCTTTCTCAAATTCTCTCAATCGGTCTCAATCACTATCTCCCTTTTCTTCGACAAAAACGCTGTACATCTTCGTGACGCTAATATTATTATTATTGCGTTTCATCCGTACAAAATTTACCCTCATGCGCCTAAAGAAGTTTCACTTCAAAAGTTAGTCATATACCACCTTGTGTATTGAACTTGACTAGCTCCGTGTCAGAATTACAAAGAATTACGCATTTTAAAATGAATATATTTAGTTTTATGATAAAATACTTGAGAATATAATAATATACGTCAATGACATTTTACGACAGATATTTAAAAAATGTGTTTTATTTATATTTTTTTTTCATTAATTAAACGCATTGTTAACAGATTCCTACTAACCATAAGGCATATAAGGTGATATGTTTTTAATATTTTTGAACCATCGAAAAAATTTAATACCGTTCATAATTACAACACCTAAATGTAATAATATAGAATTTTTTTAAATCGGTTATTAAGTGACGGAATGTCAAGGTAAAAAATGGAAATAATTTTTTTGTGTAGGTACCTACTCAAATCAGGGATTAGGAAACTAGCACAAGGTTTAATTTTTGAATAAAGTAGAACATAGTTACGGTCGCTAATTATATAAAAATAAGTTGTGAAGATTTTATCTTTCAATTATAATTTATAATATGCCATAATGATATCATTACAACTGATACGGAGTACCTACGTCTGAAACTTTTGGTATTTTGATATAGAAAAATAAAACAAAGTGACTTTTATATTCAATTTATTTATTTAAACACATATACAATTTGACTAAATCCTTAAGAACAGAGTTAAAATAATGTGTATGAAAAATTAAATGGGTCATAAATTACGTTACTAATGCTTAATTTTGCAGAGTAAGTAATTATTATTATATGTTTAGATTTATTCGTAGGTATGAAACTGCGGAAATTGTGAGTAATTAAATTAATTAAATTATGTAGCTTCATGAATAAGACTCAAACAAAATGCCTATTCATATAATTTTTTTTACGAACCTTAACAACAATCGGCCTCGTTTAAAATTTAGAAAATAGATTGTACCGTGTTTGTTACCATAGTGATAATGTTTAATTCATGTAAAATAGTAACTATTACAACAAATACATCATATAATAGTTATATTTACTACCATTATGATATGACAGTTTTTTTCCGTATGTAATCTTTTCAGAACAAGTCTATCCTATGACGTATGGCGGAATGAGTAGGCTATAATATAAGCGGCAAGAAATTTGACAATTGCACGTAGCTGAGCAATAAATACATCGTACAAAAACAAAACCTTACTTTGACTGCTACAGATTCCCTCTGTGCCACATTTGTTGATCTAAAAATCACAGATAATACATATTTTTCGGGTCAAAAATTCGCGATGATGGAAATAAAGCTGGCTGTAACGACTGAACTTCGTGGTAGACTTTTACCAGTGACTACGCCTCACGATCTAATCATCACAAAAGAACCAGATCAAGTTAAATTTCAAGAACGATCTGGAGATATTTAATAACATTGAATTCAAATTTGTTTTATAAGGTATCAGATAAAGATATTTAAGATATATAATAAGAATATCATGTCAAATATTAAATAGCTTTTGCTATGCTTTTCAACTAGCATAATAAGCAATTTTTGTTGTATATAAATACGTCGCTTAACTAAGTATTATTTAAGTGACGACTTAACACTTTACGTGTGGTAATTTTTAAACAAATACCTTTTTTAATGTATAAGTTGTGACAATTGTAAGAGTCTGTGTAGCGCTTGGTGCTTATCGAATATTTTACCATTATTATTCTATGACCAACATCTAATAATAAAAACACCTAAACACCTATACTAAAGAAGTCGCAAAAACTTTCTTAAAATTAACTCAAAGAATGTTTTTTTTATAAATTACAACCCACTTTACAAGCTCGCACTTTTATTAATTGCGTTCCAGCAAACAAGTTAAGAGCAGGGTATTAAATTAGCATTAGCATTATAAATATTTATTTTTTTACGTGATTTTTTATAGAATATATTTAATGATTATACATAGGAACTGGATAGACGAAATTCTTTAAAGTAGGTCTCAAGTCAAAATCTAGTTATACAAAGTAATATTTACATAAAGTATCTTTAATATAATATCCAAATTAAACTAACAAAAGCGAAGGGCATTTTAAAACATAATGCAAGATTATAAAACCAAATTATATGTAACATTATATTAAGTAAGCAAAATTATACGAATTAAACACGCGATAACTATATTACCATTAATATATTAATGCCTCTTGTCAATGAGAGCTTTTATTACGCGACTAGAAATTAAGAATAGGAGGTGCATTGTGTACCGGGCGTAGTAAAACTTTTTATAAATCTGTCAATGTACTTTTTGTAAAATAAAATTTTCAGTGTATACAGTAATCTTCACCTTAATTTAAAAAAAAACTACTCTGTATGTTTAAAACTAGTGCTTGAATCGCACGACTGAATATTAAATTTATTAAATATCTTGTCAGACATCGCCGGCTTTTTTGTAGATATTGATGTCTTTTGTAAAAGTTTGGTACATCACTGCTCTATTGTCAATAGTTTCCGCAGTATATAGAGATTTTATTGGTATTTTTGGATACCCTTCTTTTTTGAAAGTACTATATTGCCTATGTTCTAGCTCTATAGTATCTAGCTCATTTTAATGGCAATCCTTGAAAATGAACTACTGAGAAAAATTATAAATTAAATTTAGTCACCTCTGAGATATCTTTCATCATATTAAGTTTTTGAGCCGAAATCGAGATAGATATTTACAATTTTCTTAAGCTTCATAGTAATAATATAAATAATTAAAAATTATTGAACAGATAATTAAAACAAATTAATTAAGTTATTCAATTCTTAATAAGTGGTAAAAAGGGGTCGATAAAAAACTATCATAATAACTGTGATTTTGGCTTTTGTGTGGAGGAAATAGTGACAAATCATCCTTAATTAAAATTGCCACGCCACAAACGTGAATCTATTAAAGATATGAATGATTAATATCTTATAACCTTCGCCGAATGTGCTTTTCGGCTATGATGCTCGAAAAACGTATATATTGTAAACTAGCCTATAAAACAGATAACACACGTGTGCCAGTGCCAGTGTGTGTGAATATGCCTTAATAGCTCTAGGAGTGAACATACCATGTGGTGGATCTTATGGGTAATATTAACTATCTTGGTTTGCGTGGAGTGGTTGGTGAAGTGTAAAGAATTTCAAATTATACCCGGACCTAAAGGAATTTATATACTTCATAATGCACTCGATGTTATTATTGAACCAGGTATGTATTTCATTGATTTTTAATAAAATCCTAACATCGACTTCTTTTTTTACTGTTGAAGATTTAATTTATTTCTTTCATTTGTTAGAAGTAATTTTTTTTCTTCTTTATATACCTACATTTTTAAATACGTTACAGTAAAGTGAAGCACGTTAACTATATATATATACCAAATATAAGATATGTATATGTATATCTTATATCTGGCAATGAAAACCTATATTATTTTGTATAAAGAAAAAAAATAGAAATATATATATTTTTTTTAATGTATTGTTACCCGACAATTAACAAACACATTTAATTTCATTAAGATTGGTAATCTAATGATTTTTAAATCATTTAAAAAAAATTTTAACTCACTGGTTTAAAAAAAACTTAATTTATATTTTCAGCGAAACTGTTTTCCTATTTAAGAACCTGGGCCAATACTTATGAAAGCCTCTTTAGATTACAATTAGGACCAGTTAAGGTTATACTCATTCATAATCCCGAAGATATAGAGGTAAATATAAAAAAGCTTTACTAAAATAGTTGTCTTATTTACAAATTTCAATTAGTTAAGGTTTTTCATAAACAAAGTTACGCATTAGTAACAAGGGAATATTAAGTATTTGTTGAGTTACTTATTTGGAATTTTTAGTTTGTAATATTTTTTTAGAAAGTGATAAATGGAACAAAATATACCACTAAAGGATTCCTTTACTACTTTATCCAGCCCTGGTTAAAGGAAGGCATACTTACTAGCAAAGGTACTGGATAAACTTATTAAGCTACATTATAATTTTCACATACATTTTTTGTTTACTCGCCAATGTTTATATTAAAAAATTTAAACAAATAAAAAGAACAAGATAAGGTTCAAGATGAATTTTATAATGCATAAACTACCTTTTTAGTGAGCCGAATAGAGGTTTATTTTAGTTTTAATAAAACATACTAAATTATAATTGTGAATAAATTTACAGGTAAAAAATGGCACGCGCGAAGAAAAATGATAACACCGACGTTCCATTTTAATATATTGAATAATTTTAAGCAAATCATGGAACATAACGTTGAAAAACTCAGTGACCACTTGGGAAGTGAAGTTAATAAGCCATACACAGATGTTTCAGAGTTCTTACACGACTTTACTCTTCATACTATATGTGGTAACAATTTTATGTATTTTAAAATATCGCTTTTACCCGTACAAACGCGCCTAGAGCCACAATCTTATCTAAGCATCTGTCAGATTTTATAGAGATATAACCAGATCTGACAAATAGTTAATTTGGTTTGAAATACGCCTAGTAGTAGTGGCTATATTTTTGGCCTTTAAAAAAACAATCCATTAAAGATATTTAAGGCAGGCCTAACCAAAGCCAAAGTATGTATTTTACCTTCCATCAAAAAAAATCCATTGTCAACCATTGTTAACCTGTTTTTGTATGTTTTTAAGTTTGTGTCTTCTCAAAACCTTACAGAAACAGCGATGTCTATCAAATTAGACGAAAAAAGCAGCGATTTTAATGAGTTCAAGGAGAATATACACAAATTAATACATTACGCTGTATACAGGGCTCAGAGGGTATGGATGTATCCAGATTTTATTTTTAACTTAACGAATTTGGGTCGGAAGCAACGAAAAGCTTTGGACATCCTAGAGTCATTCAGATCTCAAGTAGTAAAAAAGCGGCGTGAATGTAAAACTGAAGATGTATGGATAAATGATAAAGAACAGTCGTCAAAGAGGAGATTGGGGCTGCTGGATATTTTATTACAAGCTGAGAAAGACGGCCTGATTGATAATCATGGAATTTGTGAAGAAGTCGACACTTTCTTGTTTGGGGTGAGTATAGTGATCCAAATCTTCTTTTGATTCGATTCTGTTATACTTAAAGTTATAACTATATCAAGTTTTCTCTGCGCCATCGCAATAAGTATACCCATACCAAAACTTTCGTTGGTAGATATTGAATCAGCAACTTAAATCTGTCACCAATATCGCTTGCCCCGGGAACAAAGTCGTAAAGCACTATTACGAGTGTTTTAATGTTCTAAATGAAAGAACATTAAAACACTTCCTTGGGTGATGTACTTAATCTGAAATTTTTTTTCAGAATTTTTGCAAAACACGAGGATGTTTTTATTCTACGGATATATTTTGACATAATGTATACTCGTTTACTTAATTTTACTTTCCTGAAACAGATCACAACAACCATAAAAATAGTTTTAGTTTAGATTGTAATTCTACCAAATAATCGTAGAAGTTAATGCGACAGTTTAGGAACGAATAAAGTGTGGTAATAACCTAGCCCTGTTTCACCAAGGATATTACATTTCCTATATACATTAGTATTTCCGCAAAAAGAGTGGTAATAAATTATTAAGTTCTAGACATTCGTCAAAATGTGCCGTCGTAATGTGCGATTACTGTGTCGTCCGTAATTATGTTTAAACAGTGAAACAATCGTATACGGTTTTGCTCTTTATTCTAATTAGATGAATTAGTGTAATGTACATTTAGTTATTTTTTTAATTATTTACACTATGTAGATAACAACAATGTTAAAATCCTCGAAAAGAAACAAATAGCTTTCATTTGATATATCTATATATGTTTCTATATATACTTAGTATCCTAGTAATAATAGAATCACCTTCTTTATTTTTCCTGAAAAAAAAATAGATTTTGCGTTTCCTTCTTTCTTTTTATCTTCTATTAGAGGTTACACAGTTCCGGAAGCTTATTAATATATTTTTTTAACTCTTGAACACGTGTTAATCTATGCAAATTAATTAAATAACGCTGAATAAAAAACTCGTTGATGAATAATAGTCCATTGAAAAGTTACATTTGGGGTTGCGTTTTTTAGAGGACGCAATTTTATTTATGGAACATGTAGGGGGGGTCAATACAAGCTTAACTCCAAGTTTGTGGGGTTGGCGTGCTTGTACCCCGGCCGCCATCTTGGATAAAGGGGTCCAAAAACTACGTTTTTGGCTATATCTCCTAAACTATCAATCGTACATAAAACTTGTAAAGACACATTTTGTAGCAAATCGCTGTGTCTACGATTATGTCTATGTAACTTTTTATCATAAATCCAAAATTCAAAAAGTTATAAGTAAAAAAGTGAAATATTCCTATTTCTAAAGTTGACTAGGTGCGTCAATGCTCATGACAAGCCGATCAAAACAGCAGTTTTACCTTACTTTTAAGATCTCTCGTTTATTTTAAACAAATTTTCTAAATCATTTTTTTTTATTTTTTTTATTCCTACAATTTTACTTATTGGTATTCCTAGTAGGCCTATTCCACAGACAACTTGCTGATATGGTAATCTTCGACATAATTAAAGAGAGACGACATAAAGAGACATAATTGTAGACACAGCGATTTGCTACAAAATGTGTCATTACAAGTTTTATGTACGATGGATAGTTTAGGAGATATAGCCAAAAACTTGGTTTTTGGACCCCTTTTTTCCAAGATGGCGGCCGGGGGACAAGCACGCCAACCCCACAAACTTGAGGTTAAGCTTGTATTGACCGCCCCTACAGTTCCCATAAATAACATTGCGTCCTCTAACAAATGTTAAGTTTGGCCCTCAAATTGTAACATTTCAATGGACTATCGGAGCGCTGTAAAACCTTAGCTATTAACTTAATGAAAAAATGATGCAAATAAAAGTTGTTCCCCAAAAAACGATCTACAAAAAAGGTCTGATATTATTTTTTCGTAAAATGATAAAAAAAAAAAAAAAAGTTATATCGAAAAATATAAATTTTTTCTCGAATTTCTGAAGATTTTCGCTTATAATTTTTTTATTTATAGTTTTACGATAAAAAATTACTGGACCAAAGTTGTAGAGAATTTAATTTGCAACAAAAAATGTTAAAAAAATTTTTTTATCAAATAAATAGTTTAAGAGATATATCATAAAAACCGTTTCAACCACTATTTTCAAGATGGCGGCCGTGGGACAAGGGTGGCGACCCCACAAACTTGGTTTTAGCTTTACACTGACCCCCCCTACACATCAAAAAAATCAAATTGCGTCCTCTAAAAAACGCAAGGTTAGGCCTAAAAAATGTAACATTTCAATGGACTATAACACGTCCAGATGACATTGATAATATAGATAAACCATTACATAAAACTAAGGACACCTAAATAAGGGACACGATAATAATATAACTAACGCAATACATACTTCCTTATTATCTAGCCTATTAAAGCCAAAAAGCCTAGAAAATGTATTCAGAATTATTAAGAGTTAAGGAATAATTTTTCTTAGCATCAGTGTTGGGCACTAGGGCACTAGGCTTTAGCGTACGATTCTTATCCCTGAGGTCGTAGGTTCGATTACCGACTGTGCACGACATGGACTTTCTTTCTATGTGCGCACTTACCATTAAAGAAAAACATCGTGAGGAAACCGGCTTGCCTTAGACCCAAAGTCCACGGGCATGTGTCAGTCACAGGAGGCTGATAACCTACTTACGTATTAGATTGACAAATCATGAAACAGATACAGAAATCTGAGGCCCAGACCTAAAAAGGTTGCAGTGATTTACTTTTTATTTTTTTAAGGAATAATTTTCAAATAAACTGTTATTATGCACGTTTAATTATCAAACAATTGCAATATTGATTTTAAAAATAACATTTACTTTAGGGTATTTTCTTTGTATGGAACATTTATAGGTCGAAATTGTAGTCCATAGTGCTAAACTAATATGAGCTACATTTAATTTCATCTATAGGTTATCTATGTATCAAAGTAATAAATTAATTTATTTTGTTTCAGGGCTACGACACAACTGCGATTGCTTTAAAATTTATTATTTTGCTACTGGCCAATCATAAAGACGTTCAGGTACGTAATAAAATACCAAGATTAACGCGTGCTACGCTTCTACAACCAATGGCTGGTTGAAGACGCGTAACTGGTGTGAGTTTTAATCGTAGAGGAGTAGAAAATAAACAAAATTTGCCTATATGATATAGAAACACAAAAATATGTAGATAAAATACATAAAACAATGAAATACTTTTACAAGGAAAACATATTATAGGATACATATCGTAGTTTGTTTCAAGAAGGAATTGTATAAATTGGTCCTCGTGGTAACCGAGGCCGACTTTGCAAAATACTACATAATTTCAATGATTGATTAAATAACTACGTCGACGTAACCGAATTTCTGTGTTGTTTCTTTCAATAACGGCTAAGATAAACAAGATTAGATTTTTGTACCATTGTTGATTATTACCATTATTTCCTATTTGTATTATAACTTTGTATCTTAAAATTTTTTTAAATACAATATACTTAATTGTAATTAATAAAATCGTTTTACAATAGTAAACAATTGCCAATTAGCCGCTAGAATAACACATTATTTATACTACTATACTATACTAAAAATACAACTTTTAGAATTTATTTGCACTTTTAGTGCAATAGTAATAGTAATATTTAAAGCTATATATATAAAATATATATTTAAAATTGTAATGTCACAGTGTTTGTAACCAATCTCCGAAACAGCTTGACCAATTTATGTGAAATTTTTAGCCCAACCCGATTTTTTTTAATATCTTGTAAAAAAAATTATTAAATTATTATTTAGAATTCATTGAACACTTAAACGATTACTATGGGGGTACTTTTTAATAGCGATATTAGTACTGTGGTAATCTCAAGTCTTACTTTAACTCGATTACTGGATAATTTGTTTGACAAAACATTTGCCGTTGCAGATACTTTTTATATAATAATTTGGATATTGAATCAGATAAATATAAGGTGCAAATCAAGTTTTAGTCATTATAAATAAACCCTCTACACATCCTTAACAGGAACAAAATGTTCTTATTTTATTGCATGTATATCATATTATATAAGATAAGATAAGCTCCTAAGATAAGAGCCGGTAAAGAAGCCAATACATCAAATGGTCTTACTTTTTAAACCCCCACAAACACTTCAATGTTTTGAACACATAATGAAAAAAAATTGCATTTATTAAGTTTATTTTGTATTTGATTGCAATTTTCTACGTTTAAGGCATTAATGGGAAACTAAAGAATAATAAAAAGTTTTTACAATTATGTAAGTATTTAAATAACCCAATGGTATCTAGGCTGTCGGATATACCACATAATAGCAATATGAGTAAATCGTTATTACACTGATTTTTTAGAGTTGTGTTGGATTCAGCGTGCGACTTTCATCTCTAAGGTCATAAGTTCGATCCCGGCTGTGCAACTATTGACTTTATATGTGCGCATTTCGCTCGTACACAACTCGTAACTGTCGCTCGTAAGGTGAAGGAAAACGTTGAGATTAAACCGCCATGATTGTCTTATAACATTATTTAATAGATAAAACAAAAGTTATGATCCAGATCCAGATGTAAAAGGTCGTAGCACCACTGCTTTATAATACACTAAATGAACCGAATACTAAATTAACTCTTTGTATCTGTCAAATATATACAGGGTTATTGGTAATTCGACATATTCCCGTTAGGAGGTGATAGGGGTGATAATTCTGATCCTCATATGCATTGTAATTCTGTGTAAAAAAAGTATTTTAATTCTGGGTAGATAATAGAATTATTAATTTATAAAATAATGCTTGATTAATTAAATATATTTAAAATCATAATCATTTTATAGGATAAAATAATAGAAGAATTTAACACCATAGTGGGCTTTTCAAAAGGTGAAATTACAATGGCAGACTTGACAGAAATGAAATACTTGGATTGTTGTATAAAAGAGACTATGAGATTATATCCACCAATACCAGCTATTACCAGAAATATTGATGAGCCATTGAAACTTCGTAAGTTATTCTCAAACAAAAGTATTGCAAATTATCAAAAAATCACCAACTATTTTAGTAAATTCCTCTAAATGCCATATCAATAACATAAAAAATTTAACTTTAGACATAATATACAGTGTAACGTCTTTAAAACGACATTTGTTATAACGAAGAACACTCTATAACGTAAAATGCAACAACATTTAATCTTCCTTCCCTATAACGAAACCCCTCTATAAAGAATAAAAATGCTCGGTCCCTTGAAATTCGTTATAAAGAACACTGTAGTATTTTTTATTTTGATAATAAACCATTAGTTTATATCTAACAATAAATTATTATCACGTTACTAATTCATTAAAAACAGGTTTTACTAGAGATAATTTGGATATATTATTAAAATGATATTAATATAATATGATATAGTCCAGGTGATTCCAGTTTTTATGACAAAATACCCGTTTAATAAAAATCATCCATTTTTATACCAAAATTTATCTTAGACGATTTTTAAAATTTTCATTTATTTAAATACCAAAATAATTGCAATACATTTTGATATAGTTACTTACGTTTTACAGGGGGTTATGAAATCCCAACTGGAACGGAAGCTGTCATTTTAATTTACGACCTGCATCGACGTGCGGATCAGTTCGTTGAACCTTTGGCGTTCAAGCCCGAAAGGTTTTTAGCCGAACCAACTTGGCACACTTACTCCTATATTCCATTCAGCGCTGGTGCCAGAAATTGTATAGGTAATATTACTAACTATATATAGATATGATCCAAAACTTAATTGTGTCAGCACTCAAAAACCATCACAACTGCTATAAAGAATTATATTATACCCGTTAAAAAAGTTTTATTATGATGATGATGAATTGTTTATATTAGTGTTAGTTTTTGTTAGTGGGCTTTAATTATAGTGATCAAATAGTATGGTGTGGATCAATTTACTAACGAATTTCTCAATTCTTCTGAGCATTAAATGCTTTAACTCTGAATTGCAATTGCATTGTTGCAGGACGTAAATTTGCAATGATCGAAATGAAGCTGGTCGTTCTGTCATTGCTACGACGATTCTGCCTTTTACCAGTCACAAAAACCGAAGACCTTGTATTTGCTACGGACTATGTTCTACAAACGACGCAACCAATTTACGTCAAATTTCAGGATCGATATAAGGAAGCACACTAAAGTGAATTAAATGTCGGCTAATTATGTTTAACTTAAATTTTAATTAATATTATACATTCGTTATATGAGTACAATGTTTTTTCCTCGGAGTCAAATCACGCTCAGCATTTTTTAGCTTAAACATTTATTGTTTTGTTGTTTAATCTAGAGAACGACGGAGTTCCGTGCTACCATTACAAATATGGTTAAAACAAATTAGGTCCTATTTAAGAATTTCTGTTTGTCGCTTTATGAGTAGATTGGCCAATCTTTATTTTTTGCGTTCGTGAGTAAGAAAAACGAATTAAAATTATTAGATTGGTTAAAACATGCCTCATACGCCTTTACTTATCTTCACTTAACCAATAAAAAGAAAAAAACTTCATAACAACATTTTAAATAAACAAATTATATGTATTATTAATTAATTAGCCATTGAACTGCACTTGTATTGTATTTTATTTGTATGGATTATGCTTTGTATGTCACACAATATCCTAGAATATCCATTAAAAATATATTGTTGGACAAGTAAAATATTTCTTACCCTATTTATGATAATAAAACACATCTTGATAATGTAGGTACTGACAAGAAATGGCTTTTCGTCTAACTTTATGACTGCCATTAGACTGGATTATATAGATTACACACGAAGGCACAATCTACTAAGTATACCACAATACGATACCTTACATTGCCTTGCATCCCTTTTATATATTGCAGACATGTTAAGGTATAAATTTTTTTTTTTAAATTTAATTTTCTACTCATACGTCACACGAGATTTGAGACGACGTTGGCTTAGATGTTATTACATAAGACAACACGACAGAATCATAAGTATTGAAATAGTCCAGTCAAATTATGGCTAAAAACGGGTTAAATTAACATGAGCGAACACAGTTTGGGGATTTTGAGGATCGATAGGGGGGTGTATTCTGAGCATAAATTCCAATTTGAGGGGTTGTACTGAGGTCAGCTCAAGGTCATTTCGATGGAAACGCGTTTAATTCGATATCTCGAGAATGGTTAGTGTTAGGCGAAAAATTGTAGACGACGACGAACAATGGAAAAAAAAGTAAAATTTCTGCCTTGCGGGAGTAATAACTTGAAAAATATTAATGTTATAAAAAAAAGTTTCAGATAAAAAAGTTGTAAATTTAGTTAGGAAAAGAAAAGGTTTCTACAATTTTTCGCCTAACACTAACCATTCTCGAGATATCGAATTAAACGCGTTTCCATCGAAATGACCTTGAGCTGACCTCAGTACAACCCCTCAAATTGGAATTTATGCTCAGAATACACCCCCCTATCGATCCTCAAAATCCCAAAACTGTGTTCGCTCATGTTTATTTATTTCGTAATTTGACTGGAGTAAAATGGCATTCTAATGGACCGGTTCGTTCGTTATATATTGTGTATTCTTCTTTACATTGCCGATAAAGGGTGAAAGGTCATTTTTACTGTAATAATGTTGGCTTATCAGGTATTCGTTTATAAATTCTCACTTAGGAGATGCGTTCCTTTGTCTCTCTCAATGTTTATTTTTATTCGTAATTAAATATTTACAATGTTAGGTATCTATATGTGGCTATTTTTAGTAATTATACTCCTTATTGCTTTGAATCTGTTAATGAAAAATGAAAGTTTTGATAAAATTCCTGGACCACGTGGGATTTTCTTATTGCAAAATACCTTAGATTTTCTTACGGATTCAGGTATGTATTTTAAAGATAAACAATTATTAATACATTCATATATTGATCTGTTTGTTTTTGCAGCTGTAACATTCCGATATTTTTCGACGTTATGTAATAAATATAAAAAAATATTTCGAGTGAAATTGGGATTTAGGAAAATTGTTATTGTTTACAATCCTGAAGACGTTGAGGTATGTGACCTAATAGTGCATGACAGGTCAAGTTCGATTATACATGGTCAGCAATTATTGTAATATGTTGTATTGGTTTTTGCGAGAGAATATGGGCAGCCAAAGGCTAACTATTTATAATCACTTATTTTCGCAGATTCTCATATCTGGGACCAAGTATAATAAAAAAAGGATTTTTGTACGGTTTCATTCAGCCATGGCTTCAAGATGGCTTGCTTTTGAGCGATGGTATAGTATCTTTAATATTTTTATAGTTGCTAAAAGACGCTTCGATCGGAAATAGATGCATACAAAAATTCTCGACATTGTTATCAAAGAAGAATAATATTATAAGGAGATCTTTGACAATTTTTTTCTCTTATGGTTATTATAGTCCGGGATCCATCGCCCATTTTTGCACTTGATTACTATCAAGCTAATTTTCCGTGAGTAGCTTTATTTTGATGAGACGCCCAATAATTTCCTGTACGAAACTCTCGGTTGTGGTAGCTAACAGAAGTAGCAAGGATAAAATATGTTGATTTGATGATTCTCAAATATTTATTACTAACTGATTTTTTTTTTGTTAAATCTCAAGACAATTATCTAAATTATTCGAAAAAATATTTGTCCTACAAAATCTATGGTTTGATCAAAGAGTCCCCTCTTTCCGACATGTATCGATAACGAGGTCATCATAAATGATTACTAACCAGCTGATTTATTTATTTTTACTTAGTTAATATTTATGTAATTTAACAGACATATTGTCCTACAAATTGCGCGGTACGTTATCCTGGTCCTACGCTCAGAAATTGTTAATACCACAAGACCATTTTTCTCATTACTAACTGTAGGACAAAAATATCATATAATAGGTTAGTGTGTTCTCTGCCCAAATGAAACAACGTCCTACAAGAAAACAGGTATGTATCACTAGTCCGACAAGAATTGTAATTTTTTCGTTTTCCTATTTGTAAAATAAGATACAGTGAAAAAATCTTTTTTTAAAATTTAAATAACTTTATTTTTTAGTAATCTAGGTACTAAAATTTGTGTATTCATATATAAAGAAGTTAATCTTCATCAGATTCATCTGATAAATCTTCGCTACTAACATCGCTATCATCTTCATCTGTTTCACTTTCTTCACTCGTGATATCTGACTCTAAAATAAAATATACAATAAAAAATAATAATAATAATTTATTGTAAATATAATATACTATCAAAAATTATTGTTTAAAGAATGTAACAATAATACAATGCTACAATAGAATGTTACAATGCTAATGATCGATTTTACATAATTACGTAAAAATATGAACTTAATAAATAAATTATGTTTCAATTATTTTAAAAATAAAGTAAGTAAATATTCGATCGACTTACCTTTCATAAGACAAATATTTAGATTTCACTCGAAATTCTTTGTAACAAGAGGAATGATAACCTATTACTTCGTCATTCCAATTTTCAGGTAATATAACATCTCGATATTTATGTAGATGATGCTTTCGAGCAGATAGAAAAGTTTTGCAAGAAAGCCAAAAGTCTTTATTAAATTTCTTCACTTTTTCTCTCGAAAAGTAGAGTTTTCACATAACGAATTACACAAAAAAACACTCCATCATTATTTTGCAGCACAAAAAACATTTCTTGAAATTATTTATCAAAATAAAATAAAACACGTGGTCGACTGAGAAAATGTTTGCAGGCTTATGATCGACACTAACGTGGGATACCTAATTCGCAGTAAGCAATGCTCTGCGCATGCGTACCGCCGTACCGGTGTGACTCAGCTGTAGTAGCAAAATACAGAAACCCACGACATACACGACACACACGTTTTTGCATGTTGTACATATTTACAATCTGACATGTCTTGTGCTTTTGCATATGCATTTTATTTTATTCTATTGACATGTTTGTGCTTAGTGCATATTCATTTTTTTACATTTTTTTTTTCTCTACATTACTGACACGTTTTGTGCTTAGTGCATATTCATTTTTTCTTTTTCTAGAATACTGACATGTTTTGTGCTTTTGCATACAATATTTTACACTTTGACATGCCAAGTGAATAATGTTTATATTACGATTATATTTTTCAATTTCATTATTTTTTCCTTGCTTTAAGGTACACCTTAAAAGTACATTTTGTATCCATTGTAAGTGTAAACATTATGCGGGTATATCATAAACTCTTTTGCTTGATTTATAATTTGATACATTTTAGTATATAGTTATTTTGGGCTGGCGATCTGAGTGAGTTGTTGCCCCACATATTTTTATGGTGCCACTGGCGGTATTGCTGTGTACCGGGTTGTGCAGCTCCCTCAAAAATGGTTGAGCTGCATGAGCTATTCGGGGCATGCTTGCCGTCTGCTGGCACAGGCTTGCTCAGATCGATCTGGTTCTTTCTTCCAAAGACCAGTCCAGTAAATACTCTGCATTTGTTTACACCAATTTATTAATTTATTATTGTATTATCTGGACTATAAAAGAGACTAAGACCCCCGAGTTTGTTTCGACATTTCTTCTCAAGGCAGTCAGTTAGGAAATGTCGACTTCATCTAGTTTAGGATGACATTGTAAAAGTGATTTATATAGTCCTACTTGCAAGAATAAACTATTTCATTTCATTTCATTATTTTATCATTGCTACCGCTGTTAGCTACCATAATTGAGAATTTTCGCATAGGAAATTGTTGGGCGACTCATCGAAACGAAGCTATTCATGAAGATTCAGCTTGATAGTAATTATTTTTACATCAAGGATCTGTACTACTACTTTTGAGCGTAGGACCAGGATAACGTACCGCGCAATTTGTAGGACAATATGTCTGTTAAATTACATAAATATTAACTAAGTAAAAATAAATAAATCAGCTGGTTAGTAATCATTTATGATGACCTCGTTATCGATACATGTCGGAAAGAGGGGACTCTTTGATCAAACCATAGATTTTGTAGGACAAATATTTTTCGAATAATTTAGATAATTGTCTTGAGATTTAACAAAAAAAAAATCAGTTAGTAATAAATATTTGAGAATCATCAAATCAACATATTTTATCCTTGCTACTTCTGTTAGCTACCACAACCGAGAGTTTCGTACAGGAAATTATTGGGCGTCTCATCAAAATAAAGCTTCTCACGGAAAATTAGCTTGATAGTAATCAAGTGCAAAAATGGGCGGTGGATCCCGGACTATTAGTGGCTGTCAATTATGGGACCACTGTCTTCACAAGCTTCTAGTTCAAGAGACTCCACGTAGTAGAGTTTCGACTTCAGATACAAGTTTGTTCCGGTACTCATCAACAACTGCCCGAGAAATACCTGCCCGGTCAGTGTAAAAAGTATCCCCAGTGCTGTCATCCGCATAGCAATGAATGTTGCTAAGTTGCAACATATCATTGATATGCAAAAGAAATAGGGTCGGGAAAAGAACACAGCCTTGTGGGACCCCAGCGTTCACGGGTTTAAGGTCGGAACATGCTCCGTCGATGACGACCTTGATGCTCCGATCGGCCAGAAAGCTGGAGATCCAATCGCATAATTTCTCGGGAAGCCCATAGGCTGGGAGCTTCGAGAGCAGTGCTCTGTGCCACACCCGATCGAAGGCTTTCGCTATGTCCAAACTTACCGCCAGCGCCTCCCCCTTGGACTCAATTGCCTCTGCCCACCTATGGGTAAGGTATACAAGGAGGTCACCAGCTGAGCGACCACGACAAAAGCCGTACTGAGAATCGCTAATCAACTGGTGGCCCTCTAGATACCACAAGAGCTGGCAACTAATAATGGTTTCCATTATTTTGGAGAACAAGGAGGTTATAGCTATTGGGCGATAGTTGGACGGATCAGAGCGATCGCCTTTTTTAGGGATCGGATGTATCGAAGCGGTCTTCCAGCACTTCGGGACAGTGCCGAGCGAGTACAGGTACCGGAAAAGGCGCGTTAAGACCGGAGCCAACTCAGGAGCACAAGTATGCAGCACAATTGGGGGGATACCATCCGGCCCGCTCGACTTATGAATGCCCAAGGAAGATAGTGCTTTGCGGACAGCACGTTGCTGGAATGTGATTTCCGGCATCAAAGAATCATACCGCGAAATGGTCGGTGGTGATCTCCCTCAGTCATCCAAAGTCGAGTTGGACGCGAAGAGACAGCCCAAAAGGTCGGCCTTCTCCTTCGCAGTATGGGCCAGAGAGTCATCCTCTCTGTGCAGTGGCGGAATGGCGGGCTGACAAAAATTCCTTGGACAGCTTTGGCGAGAGACCAGAAGGCTCGAGTCCCTGAAGGGAGCTGGGCCAATCTCTCGCCAAATCTGGCAATGTGCTCTGACTTTGCCTTAGTGATTTCCCGTTTGAAGAACCTGGAGGCTGAGTAATATGCTGTTTTAAGTTCGCTGGTATTGGCATCACGAGATTTCGCCGCTTCCGCCCATGCCTTAAAGCATTCTCGCTTTCGACGCGAGGCCGCCCTGCAAGAACGTTTAAACCAGGGCTGAGACTTGCCACTGATCGGCACCGCAGAAAATGGAATAAAGAGTTTCATGCCCTGCAGAACCACTTCGGCGACAGAGGCGGCGACGGAATCTGGAGCTTTCGGCGAAAAGCACATAGGCCCCCAAGGGTAGGACGCAAAGAAAGACCGCATCTCGTCCCAATCTGCTGACTTATAGTGCCAAATACGGCAACAACCCATAAAGCGGGGCCGTGAAGGGCGCGTAGATGGTACAGTACTTCGGACCACACAATGATCCGATGAACCCAATGGCGGGTCAACAGAGACTTGATAGTTCTCTGGATGTGAAGTCAGCAGAAGGTCCAACAAAGAGGGTTTATGACCATCCACATCTGGTATTCGCGTAATCGCAGGGACCATTTGTGTCAGGTCGTAGGCTAAAGCAAAGTCGTGAAAGGATCTTCCCGCGTGATCGGTGGTTTCAGAGCCGAGCCAATCGGCATGGTGGGCGTTAAAATAGCCAAGTATCACGATTTCAGCGGTAGGAACCCTTTCGAGCAGGGAATCTGTAGCCATTTGGATGTGCTCAATGAGTCGGTCAGTTTCGGTATTTCCGCTATGGGACCTATACAGGCATGCGTAGAATCGTGGATGGTCATCGCAGTCTACGCGCAGCCAGAGGTTAGATAGGTCCCTTCCTTCAAGCTCCCGCCCGCGGCACAAATGAATGTTCCAATTTGTACCCCGGGTAGGTGAGGTAGGAAGTATCAGCCGGGGAGGAAATCTGAGTCTCGGTAAGAAAGAGCAAGGCCGGCTTCGCAGTCTCTAAATGGTGGACTGCGTTGATATTGGAATTGAGCCCCCTAACATTTGTGAAGTCCACGGCGAGCGTGGACGGGGGTGCCTTTGTTGAATTGCTCCGTTTGCCCCAAGAACGATAACTGTTTTTGTTGAGCGCAGAATTGCCCCCCCCCCAGAATACGAAGGGCAGCCTGTGCGTCCACCACCGGGTGCTGAGTGTCCCGGTGTTGGACGCCCAGAGGGGGATTCACCACTGCGAGCGCGTGTGGTACCCCCCTGGGGTAGATTCTGTTTTTTCTGCACCTTCATATTTCATATTGTATGGGCTCCGGGAGTCTCCCTCACCGCACGAAACGCGAGTACAATAAGGCGAACCTATTGCATCACTTAACGCCGGTTTTCTAAGAGACAGTGGTACTGCCCCGGTCGTGCCTGCCCATTTGGCTGAAGCCCGAAGGCAACAGCATGGCACTCCCACTAGGAAGGGGTTGACTGATTGCGCTGATGAAATAACCTCTGTCACAGGTTATTTCGCCAGTGGGCGATGGGGTCGTCACGTCCCGACGCCGACAAAACTCATCATATTTTATACTTCTTCCAACATATAATCTATTCTGTTATCTACATATATTATGACAGGATATATTAAAAAAGCAAAAAAATAAATAAATAATTAAACTTTTAAACATATATATTTTGTAGTTGATTAACTCCAAGTATTTGCATCCTAGTTATTTAGATAGTCACATTGCTTTTTAGGAGAAAAGTGGCATGAGCGGCGGAAAATTTTAACACCAGCTTTCCATTTTAACATTCTGCGCAGCTTCAACACAATTCTGGTTGAAAACTCCGCGAAACTTGTGCATCGAATCAAACTTGAAACAGAGAAGCCCCAAACTGATATAATGGATATAGTAACTGATTTTACAATTAAATCTATATGTGGTGAGGACGTGAAATATTTCGTTTTATGTCCCCTGTTAATAATTTTGACAATGATCATGGATATATTTGTAGAAAGGTACGTTAAGTGATAAAAGCGTTTTCAGAAACTGCCATGGGAACCAAGTTAGATGAAGAAACATCAGAGTTCGGCAAAACTTACAAAAATGCAATACACGAATTGGGATCAATTGTTTGCCATCGAGCCCAAAGGGTTTGGTTGTATTCGAATTTCGTATTTCGATTCTCACATTTTGGAAAAAGTCAAGAAAGAATTCTAGACATGACTAGTTCATTTAGAAACAAGGTTATTGAAAAACGTAGAGAAGATTTCATTGATATGAAAAAAAATATTGATGAATATGATGAAGACCAAAATGTTTATGGGAAAAAGAGATTAGCTATGTTAGATATATTATTACAAGCTGAGAAAAATGGCACTATTAACTTTAATGGTATAAATGAAGAAGTAGACACTTTTATGTTTGAGGTTGGTGATCTTGTTTTGTAAGTAGAGCAATGATATTCAACAAGCATATTTTACAATTAGATTATTTGACTAAAACCTATTTACAAAAAAATCTTCGTCAAACACGTAATATTAAATAAATTTATGATATATTTTCTTTCATGAAACGTGAAAATTAGTAGTGTTCGTAAATTATCTTTCTTCTTTTTAGAATTTTTTGTAACATATGTCCTATCCTTTAAGGGCCACGACACCACAGCTACAGCACTTCAATATACTTTTATGATTTTGGCAAACCATCAAGATATTCAGGTTGGTAAGTAGTGGAATATTTCATACATAGAAAACTATCTAACGATCATTTACACTTTGCAGAACAAAATTGTAGAAGAAACTAATCAAATTCTCACCTACGACCAAATTCCGACCATAAATGATTTAGCACAAATGAAATATTTGGAATGTTGCATTAAAGAGAGTTTAAGAATGTTTCCACCAGTTTTTTTCATTTCTAGGAGAATTGAGAAACCACTTAAGTTAGGTAAGCTTAATACTATTTCTAAATAAAAACATATAAACTGCCTTAGAGTGCTTTTACCCATAAATACCTCAGCTCTTAAAATAATATAATTTGCATAGACAGCAATATTGTTCTTGCATTATTAATACTGCGCCGTTAAATGGACTAACCTACTCAAAATTATTTTCCAATCTTTGTTTTTTTTCTATCTTATCTTTGCAGCTACTTTTGAATGCCCAGCTGGTACAGATGTGAACATAATGATTCGAGAACTACACCTCGACTGTCAACAGTTTAGAGAACCTTTTGAATTTATACCAGAAAGATTTATGAAGAAACCAACATGGCACCAGTACGCTTACATCCCATTTAGTGCTGGACCAAGGAATTGTATTGGTGACTATAATATACATACATATAATATTAACATAATCCTGTTTGCCTTGTTCAGATTTCTATATATATTTTATTGACAGTATTGTGTTGCTGACGCATTACTTTGATTTTTTTAGGTAATTTTGTTTTTTTTGGTCTAAGACGGCTTTGGCTTGTTTTCTTTGACTTTACGAACACTTAAAAAGTTCATTAGTTCACTAGTTTGAGTTTAGTTTAGTGCTAGTTTTTTTATTAGTTTGCACAATAAATAATTAGTTTTTCTGAACGCACGATATATATGATGAAAATACTTTTACAATTTACTTAAAACCTTAGATCTTGATTAAAACCCGTCAAAAAATATGTAATAAATAATGGAGATAATTGTTGCTTACGCTTGTGTCAAGAGTAGTTTTACTAATTATCTTTTACAAAATGAGTTTATGAGTAATAAGTAAATATATCAAACCATTTTCAGGTCAAAAATTTGCTATGATGGAGATGAAAATTGCTTTATCTACGGTGCTCCGACGTTATAGAGTCCTACCGATTACGAAACCAGACGACATAATCTATCTTGCCGATTTTATACTCCGCCCTAAGGAGCCTATTTTAGTCAAATTTGAAACACGAGTATAATCCATGTTAGGTTTTAGGAACACTGACCTTCAAATGTCATTCATTTTAAGTGCTATGTTAGAAATAATCGTGACTTTACAGCGTGTTATTAACCACGAATGTTGTAAATTTTATGCCTTAATATTATTTTATTACCTACGTAAGAATGTTATTAACGAATACGTTTTCAAAGCACTACTTAAATAAAAATATGTTTAGTTTTGTTAAGAGTGAATTTTCTTAAGGAAATAAACCAAAATGTTTTTATCTGTGTATTTCATTCTTGGAATATTATGTGTTTTGCATATAGTATTTAATTACAATAAAACCGCAAGGATGATGAGAAAAATTCCAGGATTTCGATTTAATTTTATAGTTGGGAACGCATTAGAATTATTAGTGTCGCCAGGTAACTTAAACGTGTTATTTTTTCTTCAAATAACATATGTATTAAATTTGCCTCGATATAAAGTTTTTAACTTATTAAAATATTTTAAATGAATAAATTGTTTTAGAGGCATTATTCGCTAAGGCGAGAGTTTGGGCATCACAATTTCAGGGCATATATGGATTTTATGTTTATCCAAACAGTTGTATTAATATATACAATGCAGAAGATGTTAAAGTAAGTCACTATATCGTACATAATACGAGTATGAGTACCTAGGACATAATGCGTATGCAAAAATTTTAATAGTAAATAAATTTTTACATCGTTTGCCTTTAAAACTTAAGAATCATGTCCAACCTTCAAGCTAAATTTAAATTTCGTATACTCTCTACATTCCTCAGGCATCCCATCATCCCATTTGTCCCTCCTTTAAGGAGAACACCTTTTGTACTAGTAATATAATATGTACCCAGATTGAGCATTATGATAGACGAGCTAGGTCTTGATATCCATAGTAGCTCCCCTCACACTTTGAAATCAATTTTCCTTTAGTTTTTATAATTTATAAATCGATATTTTTTCTCTTCGTGTTTGTTATAATTGTCGTGTGTTTGCCTATAATTGTTTGGTACATTAAATCTCATGTGCCGAGTGTTGGCAAGGCTTTTGTAAATAAATAGTTATACCGCGCGAATCGGATGCTTTTTTTTGGAAAGGAATCTCGCTGTTGGCCTTAAGGGCCTTTACAGCTCAGCTCGGGCTGTTTTGGCAAGCGTAGCTCGGCCCAAGGGCGGATCCAGCTTTGGTGCCAGGAGGGGGTCACATAGTCGTGGTCAAGTCAAGAACTTATAATTTAATTTTGATAACAATAGATACAAGTAAAAAGTAGGTATTTTATTAATGTACGTAAGTATTGCACTTATCAATATTTATTCTTTATTGTACACTTGAAAAACTTAACACATAATATTGTGTACATACAGGTTGGTCCAACTAGTGACATCAATAATTTTTCAAAATCTCAGCTTCCTAAAATTAGTTAAAGCTACTCAAAAAAGGTTTTAAAGTTAGAAGTTTAGTTTTTAGCTGGATTTGTTCAAACATTTGACTTCAATTTAAAATAAAAATAGGTAAAAAAACTTTTTAAGTTAAACGGTTTTATGTTAAACATACATTGCAATGTTTAAGATAAATGTACTAAAAACCAAAAAATAATAAAATAGATACAGTCGTGGGAATTATAAACATATGCATAGACTAGACTAAAATAAAACCGTGGGGCACGTCAATTGTCTACAAATTATCGACTTAATGTGCGATAGAAGAATCGTTTAATTCGTCGTTAAAATAGGCAGTTGGCCCGCAGACGTCCTGAAATTACTTACTATTTTCTTGCTCATGGAAATTCCAATAGTTATACACTCCATGTAAATAAAAGAGATGTTTCAACTAGTTTATCGTTGGACATTCACACTGCTGGCTGGCGAGGAATCGTTTCACTGCTCGTAGTTTGTCTTTAATCGACAAAACATATGATAAAAGTACTACTCGCTCACCACTATGAAACCCTAAAACTCGATTATAATCGAGCTTGCTAGCTTGTTTCCACATTCTAGCCCTACTTATCACACGTCCATCGTTGTCGGTTGAACAACTGCCTAATTATAGTGTAACATTACAAAACAAACATTTTAATCAACGATTGTAGACAATTGACGTGCCCTACGGTTTTATTTTAGTCTAGTCTATGCATATGTTTATAATTCCCACGACTGTATCTATTTTATTATTTTTTGGTTTTTAGTACATTTATCTTAAACATTGCAATGTATGTTTAACATAAAACCGTTTAACTTAAAAAGTTTTTTTACCTATTTTTATTTTCTAGTTTTTAGTTTTTATTTCGCATTCTGTTTAATTCATTTAGTGCTTCATTATTGCAAGGTCCCTTGCCAGTTATAATGTTATATATATATATATTTATATATTATATAATATTTTTTTTTATTTTTATTTTTTTTATTTATTTAGTTTATTGTATTGTCACCAAAATCCAAAGTGTATACAACATTTCAGATTAATCGGTTGACAGGAAGAGGGTGAAATTTGAATTACTAAATTTGACCCAAGAATAAAACAAACGGGGTGAGCTAAATAAAACCGTTTAAAAAATACAAAAAGAAGTTTCCATAGCTTCTGGCTAAGTTTAGAAACTCCGCAGGGTTCTAAGCTACCAAAATCATAGAAAATTATAATACTAGCTGATCCGGCAAACGTCGTTTTGCCATGTATAATAAAAAATAGGGGTTGATCGTAGAGGGGTGAAAATTGGGGGTTGTATGTATTTTTTAAAGTTGTATCATGAAAAAAAAAACTTTATCTAAAAATTAAAAAGTAATAATTTAGGCGTGGACTACCCTTAACATTAAGGGGGATGAAAAATAGATGTTGTCCGATTCTCAGACATACCCAATATGCACACAAAATTTCATGAGAATCGGTCAAGCCGTTTCGGAGAAGTTCGAACGAAGTTCGAGTGTCGAAACACCGCGACACGAGAATTTTATATATTAGAAATAGTATTTTTTCAGTAAATTGTGTTTTTTATTTGTTATTTAAAAAACAGGTAATTTCACAACTAGCAATAATCATTTCGAATAACATTTTGAATTTTGAGTGGTAAGACCAAAATTATTGTAAGAATTACACGAGCTACTTTTTTTACGGGTATTAAAATTAGTAAAAAATATATCATAAAGTTTTGCCATAAGAAAAATAAAAGTAAAAAAAAAAAACAGTTTTAATGCTTCAATGATTTTTTGCCTATTGACATGAAAAGGCCGATTACAGCTACATTTATTTTACGGGTATTAAAATTAATTAAAAAACCACATTATTAAGTTTAATTTACCATAAGAATAATAAGTCGAAAAAAAACATTTTTAATGCTTCAATGATTTTTAGCCTATCCACCAAAAAAAAATCCACCGATTACAACAAAAAAAGACCAATTAGTAGTAGTAGTACCATTCTTTTTCTATGATTTTGGTAGCTTAGAACCCTGTGGAGTTTTTAAACTTAGCTAGAAGCTATGGAAACTTCTTTTTGTATTTTTAAATTGAAGTCGAATGTTTGGTCAAATCCACTTAATAAACTTCTAACTTTAAAAACTTTTTTGAGTAGCTTTAACTAATTTTAAGAAGCTGGGATTTTTTTTACTTGAACATCATTTAAGGCAATCATTTAACAGAAAAAAACTGCGAAATACCTACAACAAAAAAGATATGAATTTTTGAAACCTCGCTGGCAGAAAACACAAAAAAATGTATAACTCGAAAACTACAAAAAATCGCGGAACATACATGGGGTATTTTAGTATACCCCCAGGTGTGAGTAATCTAAAAAAAATTATTGACGTCAATAGTTGGACCAACCTGTATACACGTACATATTACCATCTTCTCTTGAAGACATCCAGATAAATAGAAACAGACAAAATACATATATTTTAATAACTAAATCAATTTTTCTTTAGCCTGTTTTTCCGAAACGCGTTATTACGTCATTTACGTCAACGGGTACGTTTTCATGAACGTGGAGAAGTGCCAGTCCGGTTAGGCGATCTTCAACCATTGAAGATCTTAGATTTAATTCTGCGCAACGTAGAGAAAGACCTTTCTGCTGTCGCTTCGGTGACAGGGTAGTGTATCCAATTTTCCTATATACATATTGATGTCACAATTTAAAATAGGACTATGTTATGATATGTTGAAGTTTAGTCGTTCCGATTCCGATTGAGGTAAGGTCTAGCTAGATGTTTCATAGCGACAAGCGCGCGCAAGTGTGGCGCGGAAAATTCAAATTTTCGATGCGTTCATTCCCAAACGTTTGCCATCATGTATGATGTTATATTAAATTAATTAAATATTGAAGGTATGTAGTTACATATAATCTGTATGGTGACAAATTTATATATAAAATCATTATGTTCAATTAGTGGTCCACCTAAGTCCTGCTCAGGGGGGGGTCATGACCCCCATGACCCCCCCTGGATCCGCCGTTGGCTCGGCCTAAATGGGCGGTTTTCCCGCGACTAGCGCAAGGGCGTCTCCTGTGAGACTCGAACCTCGGCTTGGGCCGTCGCGGGGTGGTCGATCGCAGGAAGGGCAGGACGGAAGCTCACTGGAGTGAGCGAAGTACGAAGTAAAGGTCCTCGCCTTCCCCGGTGAAGGCGGTTTTTTACTCTAATCTGATTTTGAAGAACCGGATCGGATGCGAAGTTCTTTCTTACTTATATACGGCCAAAACCAATATGTAATCTCAATCCAATTTTAGCTGTCATAGACTGACAATTCAATCCATTTCTAAAGAAAAGCATGCCAATATTAAGTCCATGGACTGAGATACCAATCTAATTATTCAACCAATCGTTCAGAGGGCGGATAAGAAATTGAAGATTGCCCTCTGTATGAAAATGAATGTTTACTCATGCCAACAACCTATCTGTCCATTTTGACAGTTGCTTCGATTGGCCAAATCAATCTCGGATTGCTATCGGTGAAACTCGTATGATTTGGGTTTGGGATTGCGACCTAACTTAATATTCATTGGGAAAATTTATTCATCTTCGTCATCTTCCAGTTCTAGTGATAGTGATTTGGAAGTTTAAATGCAATTATCCGATTGGGATAGTAATTCTGAAGCTGGAAGAAGACAACGTACTTCTGTGCGAAGACATAAGAAGACAAGAATTAATGATGATGAACCAGCTAATGATATTGATCAAAGCGCAATTGACAACGCGGGAAATGCAAGTGTGCGAAGTAATCTTATAAGTGATTATTTTGCTTTATTACTATAATATTTTATAAATTACAACATTTTTGAGATAAATTAAATAAAAATTCAATGCTTTTATTCAAATAAAAATACAAATTTTTAATACAATACATCCTTGCTCCAGGCACAAAATCTATTATTTTTCTAATTTATTTAACAATATATTTTTTTCTATGGCCCATAATTCTCTTTTATGCTCTCTTGCTTCCTCTTCAATTGCCCATTGCTTTCTCTTATTTAGAAGCTCTTTCTTTCAATTGACTTTCAATTCCTTCGACAGACAACAATATCATGTCTTTGACTTTTTCCTTGATAGGGGTAAGAGGAGTAGCAGCACTAGGGCCACCTCCTGTACGATATGTTTCAGCATGTATCAAGGCAGACTTTTTTCTTGTAGCCCTCTTTAAGCTTTAGCACTGCGAAAGTTTACCCCACTTGTGCTATTAAACAGCGCCTCCAGCGTCTTCCAGCACTGCTCTTTCTCCTACCAGGTGACTGAGTCACTCTTTTTATTTTCTAATATATTTTTATGGTCAGCAACAAGCGAAGTTAGAAGGTCAACTTCTTCCCGGCTGAAATTGACGCTTCTTTCACGTTTCTACGTAGACATTTTTTTAAGTTAAAGAACCAACTCACAAAATCACAAAAACAACATACACAAACTACTCAGAGAAAATTTATATTTGAAAGGTCAAGCCGAAGGCGCCGAACTAAAAATTAAAATATTTACTAAAATACTCAATAACCTAACAAACAAAAATACCATATGAAAATGACAGCCCGTTTCGTTACAAGTAATATTAAATGACCAACAAAAAGGTTAAGGTTCTATGTTTTTCTATAGAATTTTGTAACTTTATTTGTTCGTAACAAAAAAACAAACAAAAACGTTGTATAGCTATTTGCTAGTTTATCCATACATTGTGAAACAGACCCTAAGTCTTACTTATTTTATTTCGTTCCAAAAACAGCAAACTTTTGGTATGCTTGAACACAATATATTGCATTGAACGAAACGCGGTCGAGAGGGAAGGATCACGCAAAAGATTGCTGTCAATCTTTTGTCAAATAAACGGGCGTGTTCGGCCGAAGTAAGTACTTACTAAACTTAGTAAGCCAGTAAGCATAAAAAAATTAAAGTCTTACAAGCTGACTGTAGCGCTTTTCGGCCAGGACAGACTTACTGGCTTATTAACATAACACAAAACACCGGTTTATGTCATATCCCGTACATAACCTCATAGACTGAATATAATTGACAGTACTAAATTTAGGAATATAATTTAATACCTGTGAATAGTTTCAAATGGATAATTTTCTGAGAAATATTTTATTGGATATTTTATTGTCCGTTTTGTTTACATCAACAATAAGCAAAATGGCGTCGTATATTAAGCCATACTTACTGCGTTAGCACTTATTTTGTGTCCCGGCCGAAAATTTTGTAAGCATAGTAAGTGACTTACTAAATTTAGTAAGTACTTACTTCGGCCGAACACGCCCAATCGGATAGCAGAAATGTTTATTGGCATGCAGATTGGAGATCGGTCTTTAGATATGAATCAGTCCAAGATTTTTTATAATCATAGATTGAGGATACATTATTAATTTTGGCCGATATACGAGTATGTTCGGACCCGAATGGGTTGGTACTTGAACTCTCGTGATTTGCGGTAGAACATTCAAACCACTACAGTAAAAGCAGATATTGAAAGTTACTTAATGCTTTATAAATAAAGTCTTATATTACAGATCGTACTTTCTTCTTTCAAATATCATCAGAAAAGTATGATTTACACGTTATTGAGACCTTGGCTACAAAACGGACTTCTCGTTAGCAAAGGTATTTACTATGTTTATTAACTTTTCTTACACGCGATATACTTATATATAAAGAATATATATAATCTATACTAATATTTAACGTGTCGGTAAAACATATCGATTTAAATTTTGTAGCTGAGTTTAGTTCACATTACCATTGTTTATTTTAAGGAGCACAGTGGCAAGAACGCAGAAAAATTCTTACACCAACATTCCATTTTAATATCTTAAAAAGATACTACCCTGCTATGGTGGACAGTACGGCACGTCTTTTGGAAGTGTTAGATAAAACAAATGAAAAATCAACGGATATACCACCTGTCATATCGGAATTTACTTTGACAACCATTTGCGGTAAATATTATGCCAAAAAATTACAATACAAATATATTTTTTATTAAATTTTACTTCAACCTCATCCCTAACACGGAAGAGACTTTATTATAGCATATTTCATGTATCTACTTTGATTTGCTGGGACTATCTTCCTTGGGATGCTGAACCACTTGGTGCAGCAGGCTGCAAGACTGTTTAATATTTTCTGAAGTTTCTGAACAATGGATACATTCACATAATAGACTCTCTAGGTACGTTATGTGCAATGCAGCTTTTGTCAGAGCCACGTCTGTTTTCTGCTCTAGTTCGCACCTGGATGCCCAAACGCCGGACAGTCCAGCAGCATGTACATGTAGCGATGTTTGTTCAGTCTTGTTATCTCAGTAGCCCTGGCCCGAAGTTTTAATGAGCAAAACATCCGTGACCTATCATTATTGGACCATCCGAGCAGTAGATCTTAATTTTAATTTATTTTGTGTGCTGTTTTTGTTTCCGGTATAAAACACTATTTAACATTGTCTGTTTCTCTCCCCCATTCTTCTATTGTTTTACTCTTTATGATTAGGATACTTGTCATATAAAGGAGCGCATTGAAGCTTCGTCGGCGCTAACTTCGCCAATTCGTCTCCTCCTTCTTTGTTGCATGGCTACGTTTGCCTATTTCTAATAAAAGCGTACGGATTTCTTGTTTTGTTAAATTGCAGTTACAATGATGATTTCTAATCTATAAATTTTAACAAATCACAATTTGTTAAGAAACGGCTCTTCGCACATGAGACAACAGATAATTTTATACTTCACTTTACATTTAGCGTCGCCAATTACTGTAATACAACATAATTTCATCAATAAAGCCAACACAATATAGAACTAGCCTCTAGAATTAAGCCTTACAATCTTTTAACATTTTCAAACATCAGTATTTATTTTCAGAAACTGCGATGGGAACAAAGCTAAACGAGGACGGTGGCGGAAAAAAGTACAAAGACGCTATCCACGATATAAAGAATGTACTGTTTCAAAGATTCGTTTACATACCACTTGCTATAGACTTTATATTTCGTTTAACGCCTTTATACAAACGCCATACAAAATCTCTATCCACCATTCATAACTTTACTCAGAACGTAATAAAAAATAGAAAGGAACAGCTTAAAGATATTTCAGAAACGAATGTTGTAAATGACGAAACTGATAAAGATTTACACTATGGGAAAATGCGGACAGCATTTTTAGACTTCTTAATATCAGCACAAAAGGATGGGTTAACAGATGATGTTGGTATTCAAGAAGAAGTAGACACTTTTATGTTCGAAGTAAGCAGTAAAACTCTCTTGATATCATTAATTAATAAGTTACTTAAACTTAACAAAACATGTTTTCAGGGTCACGATACCGTATCATCTGCCATAACGTTTTGCCTACTATTGTTAGCAGAGAATAAAGAGATACAGGTACCAGTTTCAAACCCATGACTTCGATTACAAAAAACTATGTTAAGATCAAAGTAACAATTTATGAGATACAATATAGTGTCACGATGGACAGGAAAATCAGTAGTTATTATTAATGATTGCAGAACAGAGTAGTAGATGAACTGCAAACAATATTTATTGGAGACACAAGAACCGCTACATTGGAAGATATATCGTCAATGCATTATCTCGAATGCTGCATCAAAGAAAGCATGAGGTTGTATCCACCAGTGCCATTTATCAGTCGAAAACTACCCGAAGCCGTCACTTTAAGTAAGGTCAAAGAAACAAACACCAATTTATTATTATTATAAAAACGTACTAAATTCCTCTTGTTGCATGAAGTAAGTAATTTATGAAAGGTTGTTTATTGACATAATAAAGATAATTGCACAATCTCGTATAATAAGGAATTTACTTATTTAATTTTTAAATACTTCGAATATAAGCGCTTCATACTCACATCCTTGTAAGTTAAAGTACTGAATACAACGTAGAACGTAATATAATTATGTTTATAGATTCCCGGCATTTGCTAAACATTTCCTTTTTCCGTTTCATCGGGTTGACTAAGCTGAATGTTGCGGCTAAAATAACGGCTGTATATAAAAAAATCTATAAAACGATACTTTATATTATATTTTCAGTGCTATGCAGTTTTGTGTATGAAAAAGTTAAAACATGGAATTCTTCAATATGATTTGAAGATTCAATTGGCTATTAAAATTTCTCTAAAAAAGCTGACGCCCTCGCTGTTCACTTAGCAAAAGTATTCACGCCTAATGAAGCTGAACCAGACACTAATGATTCCTTCATAGATTCGGTCCTAAGTCAAGACTTCTAGCTCGATTTGCCGATTAGGCTTACAACGCCGAAAGAAGTCGTGGCAACAATCTCAAAATTGGAGAACAAAAAGGCTCCCGGGTTTGATTTAATAGACAAAAAAGTCTTGAAGGAACTTCCCAAAAAAACCATAGTTTTTCTAACCATCCTATTCAATGGCATAATAAGAACTGGACACTTTCCATAGCTGTGGAGTTTCACAAGTAATTATGTTACCTAAAGTAGGGAAGCCAGTGAACGAACTTAGCTCATACAGGCTGATTAGTCTGCTAACCGTAACGTTAAAACTTTTTGAGTCGGTCCTACAGCACAGATTATTGGAGGAGATTTATCAAAGAGCCATAATCCCGGACCACCATTTTGGTTTTCGCCAGCAGCATGGCACTGTGGAACAAGTCTATAAAATCTGCTCTGTAATAAGGAAGGCTCTAGAGAGAAAGGAGGACGCCATCCTAGACGTGCAGCAGGCATTTGATAGAGTATGACACAAAGATCTCTTGTATAAAGTAAAAAACTCTTCTACCCTATACACTCTTCCCCATCATAAAATCTTATCTAACAGAAAGAATATTTCAAGTAAGAGAAGAAGATTGTACATCGCCATTTCACTCAATCAAAGCTGGTGTACCGCAGGGGTCTGTCCTGGGCCCAGTCTTATATACCATTTACACATGTGATTTACCACAAAGCGAACACGTCACATTAGCAAAATTCGCAGACGATACCGCTGTACTGGCATGTAGTAATAGCCCAATCGAAGCTTCATACTTCCTACAGATTGGATTGCAAGAAATTGAAACCTGGCTTTCAAAGTGGAGAATAAAAACTAGTGTGACAAAATCTGTTCATGTAACCTTCACTCTCCTTAGAAGAGACTGTCCGCCAGTAACTCTGTGCAATCAACAACTCCCGCAAGAAAACTGTGTAAAATACTTGGGAATACACTTTGATAGGAGACTCGTATGGAAACAACACATACAGAAGAAGAGAGAAGAAATCAACCTGAAATACAGAGGACTCTACTGGCTGCTTGGCAGAAATTCCAAACTGTCAGTAGATAATAATAAGCTACTCATATACGAAATGCTCTTGAAACCAATTTGGACATACGGGATTCAACTATGGGGTTCGGCGTGTGACTCTAACATAAGTATCATACAGAGGGTTCTAAATTACATCTTGAGCTAAATGTCCAACTGTCCGTGGTTTATAAAAATATCGGAGATTCATGAGCACCTCAAAATCAGGACTGTCAAAGAGGAGATCAAGACCTGGAGTATGAAATACAGAAAAAGGCTAGAAATGCTTCCTAATAAGCTTGCCACGCAACTAATACTAATAATACCGGACCTAATAAATACGCTTAAAAGGCGACAAATCCTAAGTCTCTAAGAGGAGCAGTCTCGATGGAGATGTTGCTCTGAACGCCTAACAGCTCTCAACACATCTGCTCATAGTCTAGCTGACTGATTGCAAGATAAAGCACTCACTTATAAAAACGAAAAAAAAATCTTTAAAAATTATGTCCGAATTAGATTTCGATTCACTCGTTTTTGGACTGAGAATTTGAAGAGTTGTCTCAAAGTCTTCTGGTAATAAAGTTATTGGATTTCAGGTAACTACGTCGTGCCTAAAGGATCGATGTGCCACATACATATCTTTGACCTCCATCGGCAAGAAAGTTTGTTCAAAAATTCTTTAAAGTTTGATCCAGACCGCTTCCTGCCGGAATACAGTGTGGGTAGGCACCCCTACGCCTATATTGCGTTTAGTGCTGGCCCAAGAAATTGTATTGGTAACTTTATTGGTTTTTTATTAATTTTAGATAAATATTAGCAGGAGTTAATAGATGCGAAAAAAAACATTGACATCATGGTTTTGTCGACTGCGTGTAAGATTAGAGTAAAAATCATTGGTAAACAGAATAACATACAGAAATGTTTAAATATCAATTTTTGTGCCGTAGTAACAAGGGGGTCTTGATTTTAAAATATTAAGTTCGTAAAATTTTGTAACAAAAGGTTATACATACTTTAATTGTTTTAATTTAATTATCAACAAAACTCTCACAAGTATATTTTATGCACCTATGAAACGTATATATCAAACAATAAAATTTCAGGTCAAAAATTTGCCATGATGGAAATGAAGTTAGTTTTATCATCCATACTTAGAAGATTTGAAATTAATCCCGTCACGAAATGTGAAGATTTGAAGTTTACAGCTGATATAATCTTGAAGAATTCAGAACCGATAAAGATGAAGTTCATCCGAAGGCTTGGCATGAAAATAGGATCTAAATCTGATGATGTATAATTTATTTGTAATTAACTTAATTTATCTTAACATCATTTTAATAACGAGTTCCGTTAGAATCATCAAGCAACAAAGATTAGAAGTAATGTATCTATTAGTTCAGAAGGTCAGTACTGGATTCATATCATGTGCGCAAAGTAAAAACAACCCGATATCCTGTATTACGTATTGGAAAATAAGTAGTATATATAGAAGAATTAGTTAAACGACTGTCTAATGTGTTTTAAAGTCAAATCTATGAATTTTTGGAATTACGATTACTGTGTGGAACTGCCAAAATAAATTGTCGTTCTTAACTTTTTCACACAATAATATTTTGTCTTATTAAATTTTTCCATCCAGTTTTATCTAATATAATATATAGTAATATAGAATAATAATATCAAGTGTCAAAGACAAGATTATTGGGGACAAACGGGCTGGAGGCCTAGTCGATGTTAAGCGACACCGCCGACCTGCCTCTGAATGGATGAATCATACATATTTTACTCTGCCAAAAGGCTCGCGAGTGCGTTGCTAACCTTATTTTTCGAACCTAAATGTATTCCATCTTCTTACAATCTATGAAATTTACACGTTTCAAGCAGTAAGAATTTTCCCGCCAACAATTTCAGATAGTTTTATCACATTTAAAAGGAGTTTTCACAATATAATATTAATTAAATGTTTTACTTGAAGTAGGTACAGGCGGTTACGTAAACAGTAATAATATAATAAATCGACAAGTTCAGACTTAAATATACGTCGTATTATTAAATACCTACATATAATAGGGAGATGATGATAAAAATTAGCATAAATTAATTGGGCATTATTTACGAGTCGCGTACAACGAACGGTGTTCTCGATGTAAAAAAAATCTTGTAAATAAAATGTTAACAATTATATTATTCACTTTAGTCTTGATATTATGTTTAGTGGAAGTGTTCGTTAATTTGAATGAAGACGCTAGAACTATAAAGAAAATTCCAGGCTTTAAAGATGTATTTTTCTTTGGAAATTCCACTGCTGCTTTTGGAATGGATTCAGGTAAAAAGATTTTGATAGTTCTGTCGCAAGAATGCGTTGCGTAGCGTAGTATGCTATTTTTTTTCTGTTACAGTCGGCTTGTTCAAGTTAGCCAGGGATTGTGCTAAAAAATTCAATGGAATTTTTAGATTTTACAGTTTATCCATAGCAGCAGTTCATGTTTATAATCCCAGTGACGCTGAGGTATGTCCGTTTAACATCGTAAATAGTCTTAGTGTGCATTTTTTTAATTTCATCTTGTTAATTTATTAAGCGTTAAATTATTTCCTAATACATTTATTATCTAATTATCATATGTGTTAGTAAATATCTTTTTCAGTTACATATCAGGATCCCTCTCCGGTAAAGGCTTCCTCTAAGGCCATCTTTCTCTATCCCGAGATATTTGGATCCATTAGGGACCCGCGATTTTTTTGATGTCATCATCCCATCTAGCGAAGGATTGGCCTCTGTAGCGTTTGCCAGATGGGCCTCACCATGAAGTTACTGTTTTCGTCCACTTGTGATCTGTGAGGCGCGCTACATGACCCACCCTCTTCCACTTTTTGTGTGGCTTAAAGCATCAATTGCTTTCGTCTCTGATCTTATTTTTGTGTGTTCTATCTTGTGTACCTTTTTAATGTTTAGCATGCTCCTTTCCATGCCTGGTTGACATGTATTTATATTGTTTTTTTGTATTATTTGTAAATTTCCATGTTTGGAATGCATATGTCAGACATGGAATAAGGCATGAGTCCAAAATTCTCTTCTTAAGTATTATAGGCAGATCACTCTTAAATATTTCTTTGCAACATCAATATTTATTTCAGCGTAACTCTTCTCTCTTTTTCTTGATCATATTTCTCGCTGCTGAATCCAATTTGTTTACTCAAGTAAATATACTTTACAACATTTTATAATTCCATCAATCTGTCACTAATTAGTACCAAGACATTTGTATGTAAAAGTACTAATGATATAAGAACTTACTAAAGACAAGATATAATTTAAACATTACAAGAAGAAGTATGAAAATGTTGTGTTGTTCATCATCATCAACTTTATCACATGAAAACAAGTTTAATTATTTCATTTATATTCTGTGGGACGAGTTGCTCAATAATATTATTGTATATTAGGAAGAAGTTCGAAATTAAGTAGATATTAATTTCAGGTCAACAATTATTTTTGTTTATTTCCAGCACTTAACAATTTGTTAGTAGGGAGATAATTTTATCTTGCCCAATCTAATGTCGTAAGCTTACATAACTGTTTTATTTGTGACGTTTTTAATTTTTTTATTGATAAGGTATTTCTGAACGGAGACGAAAATACTTTTCTATTAGTAGGTAGTAAGTAGTGTGCCGCTTAATGTACAACGAATAAGCTGTTGAGTTTATTTATTTTTTTGGTTTGACTATCGAGGAAGGACATTTACAGTATACAGTCCTCTACAGTATAACCTATCTTATAGGTTGACTCACTTAAACAAAACCTAAAAATATTATAGCAATTTAATATGTTCTAAAATAATACATTATTTTCGGAGTTGTTTTTATATAAAATCATATTAATGCAATCCCATCATACGTCTATAGCAATCTAATTTACGATAAATTTAATAATTTTCTAATAATCATTGATAGTTTTGTTTTGTAATTTAAATTATTTTTTATCGAATGTCTCAGCTTTTATTATTAGTATATTAGTTTTGTGTGTTTTTTTGTGTTATGTATAGTTTTAGGTTGGTAAATTTGCGGTCAAATAAATTTCATATCTGGAAATTATTAGGTATATTTATTTTCAGATTATCATGTCAACTATGAAGCATCGTGAGAAAAGTATTATTTATAAATTTTTTAAACTGTGGCTTCATGACGGTTTATTAGTAAGCAAAGGTACAAATTTCTGTTATTGTTCAACTATTTTTTACATGCCAATCCAAATTAAAATTGTTTGCTTTAAGCTATCCCAAGACTTTTAGTACTATGGCTATTTTAATTAAATATCGTAATAGAATGTCCCATCAAAAATGTGAAATGAATTCAAAAAGTTTAATAGTGAATGTAGAAAAGTAGTAAAAATTAACCACATAACGCTAAAATGTTTCAGCAATGATTTCAAAACTATTTACTATATCAAAGAGATAATAAAGAGTGTATAACTATCTATATTGTTCAAGGATCAAAATGGCAAGAACGAAGAAAAATTCTTACATCAGCATTTCATTTCAACATTTTGCGCAAATATTTTCTCATTATTGAAGAAAATAGCCAGAAGCTGGTGAATGTAATGGAAGAAAACAGTGGGAAATCCATCAATATCGTTCCAATATTGAGCGAATACACCCTTAATTCTATAAGTGGTATATTAATTTTTACTACAAACATACTTTATACATAAATCTTAAAAAAATATTAACATTACATATTTTATCAGTCACGGAATGTAATGAGTTCTTGAGTGATCAACCCTGACTTATTTTAGTCTAGTTTTACTTCTTTAAATTTAATTTAAAAACATTTAGCAGATACTTCAGCTATTTTTTGTGCAATAGAAGTATAATTATAAAATTGTACTAAGGTGTTATGTAGAATACGTATATTACGTCAAGTACCTAAAATCATTAATATGACAAATGGAAAAGACTGGCTTGCCACGATACAGGAAATCCAAGTGTGGAGGCTAGTACACTATTTTTTTTAACAATACTTCGCTTTTATTACGTGTAATAAAGTTTTTATCTTTTTCTTATCTTTATGTGGTTTTTCTATTTTACAGAAAGTGCAATGGGGGTAGAGCTTGATAAAGATCCCATGTATTCAGGTCTTACTTATAAGACCGCAGTAAACGAAACTATTAAAATTTTTGTTCATCGTTTCATTCGAATTTACCTCTATCCAGACTTTTTGTTTAATCTGAGTCCTGCTGGCATCAAACAGGCGCGATATTTATCGATAATTCATACGTTTATCAAAAATGTTATTAATAAAAGGAAACAAAATTTTCAAAATAATGAAATAGAAAGCGACACCTTAGCTGACAATGATAATTACGTTTATAAGAAGAAAAGTCGTGCAGCAATGTTAGATTTGCTGATCTCGGCTGAGAAGGAAGGACTTATTAACGATGATGGGATTTTAGAAGAAGTTAACACTTTCATGTTTGAGGTAAAGCTTCAATATTATTAATATAAGGGTAACGTGAATTCAGCCGAAAAGAACTCATTCCATATGACACAATTAATTACTTTAACCCCAATAATACTTTACACATCTTCATCAAATAACAAAGCTGGGTGAGTTCTAGTTAACATTTAAAATCGAATTCACATTGACCTGGATCGATATTTATTTTTACGAACTCACACGATAATTTGTTTTTAATTACGATTATCTCAGTAAAAGATAGTTAAAGTTCTATTGTAGAGGTCGTGTACTTCTAGAATATTATATATATTTTTTCATTATTTATTTGTAGGAATTACCGTTTTATTCAGATTTGATATCAAGTAATTAATCAATAACAGATAAAATCCAGAAAAATATCGAAGTCTACCTAAAAATGTTAAATAACTTAATTTAGTAAATGATAAAATAAGATTTGATCCGTGTACAATTCAGTTTGAACATGCTGTTTGGCAAACCGAACAACCAAAATTGTGTCTTCTCGAATTCTTATCACACTACAGTACACAGAGGCTTCCGGAGTCACCTTTACATTCTACTAGTGGATTGTTCGTCTATTTTAGAAATAGATGCAATGTCCTGGTAATAAACAAAAATAAATTATATTTCAGGGCCATGATACAACAGCGGCCGGTTTGACATTTTGTTTATTAACATTAGCTGAGAATCAAGATGTTCAGGTAATCATAAATTATAATAATCCTGTGGCACTACCACCCAACATGAGCCTAGGTCTGAGATGGTCACGTTTCTTATTTCTTCCGTTCCTTATTTTCTTCTAAAGACAAGTAGGTCATTGACCTTATGTGCAAATCATGTCGTATTTTTGGGTCTAAAACAACGTTTTTCTCACGATTTTAACCTTCGCTGTACGAGTTAAATGCGCATAGAAAACTCCTGCTGCACATCAGCACCATCAGTCCCACACTTAAGCGACAAGACCTACACTACTCAGGTAATTATATGCAGAATTTCTCTATATCTATAGATATTTTATTTATTTAAATTATGTCGGGTTAGTCTTATTATTCTTTTTATGTCAATTTTGTTTTCAAACAGTGATAATCTTATATTATTGATAGGTATGTTCTTATATAGATATTTCGAGACTGGCAGCTAAATACAAAGAGCGGTTAACCTGTCACCCGAACGAACTTGCTCGCCAATTCACCATAAAACAGTATGTGAGACCACTAAAACGTCACCATATTCTAGAGTGACAAGACCGGCAGTTGCTCTAGGCAGAAGATGAGTAGATGCTTCAAATGGGAAGCCACTCGGCACTCCACATGACCGCACCACAGAACAGATTCGTTCATAGCCTTAGAGCTGATTGCAAATATTCGCAGAAAAGAAATAAACTAAGATTTTTCAATGATAAACACAATTTTAAGCAGCTATTACAAAAATTATCATATATTCCGATTTGATTTTGATCGCTAGAAATCTTGCTTTGGATAGTATTGAAAATTGTAAATAAAACTTAAACTTTAATCTCATGTCAGTACATAACCATTATTTATTGTGTTTCTAACGGGTAACGTACATTTATGTTTGGTGTAATTATTGATGTAGAGTTGAATTATTTTTTAATTGAGATCCTCGGAAAAAATATTGATGAGAACCGTGTTTGTTACCATGGTTACCATTTTACATGGAACAAGCCGGTGTAACAAACAACCTACTATTTCTAGTCCATGTTTCTTAATAATAGCGTAAACAATTTATTTCTTCTCAGGAAAAAGTTTATCAAGAATTGCAAAGTATATTTAACGGAAGGGAAGATGTTACTTTAGAAGATTTAACAATGATGAATTATTTGGAGCGATGCATAAAAGAAAGTATGAGATTGTACCCGCCTGTTCCGTTTATTAGTCGCACTTTGAGTGAAACAGTTAAATTGAGTAAGTATCATTTTAATAACAATTATAATTATCTAAAGACTTAAGACGCGCATTTCTTTATAAAGATCTGTATCTTGCTTGATCTTTCACTAAAAATGTGCAAACTTAAGTGTCTTTATATAGTTGAAAAGTTTATCTATAAAGTCGGAAACACACTTACGTGTCGTGGCGTGTCGACGCGCCAGAAGCATATTTTAGTATGATTAGACATAACGTGTTGCGACACGACACAACAATATGCAAATATGTTTCTAATCATATTAAATGTATGAAACCAATCTGCTTCTGGAGCGTTAAGACACGCCACGACACGTAAGTGTGTTTCCGACTTAATGTATATGTCAGAGATTATGTTATACAAGAACACGACTAGAATCGATCGTTGAGTACCTGAGTAGAGTTGCTCTCTGATCGGCGGCTGCGCCGGACAAGCGCACTCACTGTGTTTAAATATTAAGTAATAATGTCGGACGACGGTAGTGACACCACTTTTGTAATTATTAATCGCGTTGAATCTGCGACATATATACGTGTGTAAGCTAAAAATGTAAAGACAGAAAAGAAAATTAACCCCACGATTTCAGTATCTTTTTATACTTTACCATATCTACTAACACTACTACTACATTTTTAGGTAACTACACGGTACCTGTGGGGACTATGTGTCACATTCAGATATACGACATGCATCGCCAGGAAACCTTATTTAAGAACGCTGAAAAATACGATCCTGACCGTTTTCTGCCTGAAAATAGTTTTGGGCGACATCCTTACTCGTATATCCCCTTCAGTGCAGGACCGAGAAATTGTATAGGTATTTATTTATTTGTGAAAAAAAAAAAAACACATACATCTATACAATAAAAAAAGTCATAACATAAAATAAACACATTGGGTGTATCCACAAAAAGTTTCACTGATAAAAAATATGATACAAAGCAAAGCAAAACAAAACATGACAGCACAAAATTTATAAATTCGGAGAACGACAAACAAACTTGTAGCTATAATAAAGAAGAAATATACAAGAATTAGGACATTAATAGTTTATTTAAATTATTCTTAAATGAAACAGTAGAGGAGTGCGAGTGCAAGTGAAGGTAGGTTAATTGGTAGTTATGAATCTTGGCAAGATCTAGGTAAGGCAAACTTCGGGCCTAGTATTTTTTTTTGGCTACAGTTATACCCTGTTAGCACATTTGCGGGTCTGTCTTGGTTATTCTTATCAACTATTATTACTTATTGCAGGTCAAAAGTTCGCAATGATGGAAATGAAGTCAGCAGTATCAGCCTTACTGAAAAATTACAAGCTGTTACCAGTTACAACATCGAAAGATCTTGAGTTTATAGCTGATTTAGTTTTACGAAATTCAAAACCTATATACCTTAAGTTTATTAAACGACATTGATGATTTAACAAATTGCTATAGATTATATTGGATTGTTCAAACCTTAGTTTTTTAGTATATATTTAAATAAAATATCGGATTATTAATTCCTTTTTTACGTATAAATTAGGATTATTTTAGCGTCCTTTAAATTACTAAATAACTCGTATGTGACCAGCTTTCCGTGATTACATAATTATTTTTTAATAAATAATATCTACGATAAAATTATAAAGTACGAAAGAATGTGATGATTGGAAGTTTACAGCTGATATATTCTTAAAGAATTCAGAACCGATAAGGATGAAGTTCACTCGATGGCTTGGCGTGGAAATAGGATCTGATGATATCGTTACGAGCTAGGGGATCGGATAGAAAATGCCGTTGATTTCTTCAAGGGTTTATTTTCAACAATCTACGAGGAATTTGTTTACACTAAAAACTGGACTTCACTGATTACACAAACACAAAATACTGTCACAAATTCAAATTAAAAAAGCATTTAATCATAGGTAACATATTGTACACTTATGATCGTCAAAAAAAATAAATGTATATGAAATGCTTTTGACTTTACATTTAATGCCAGTTCTCAAATCAAGGGCGTAGAACGGAAGAGAAAAACTGGCAATAAACTCTCCGCCACTCTTTTTAATCGCCATGTTTTTTTTAGACAACGTTTGTAAGGAGCTGCAATTACTTTAATTACACGTATTCCTCACAGTATTTTATCACTTGTCTTCACTATATTAGCACTTTATCTCTTCGGTATTTATCTCTTGCAATCGCATTCAAAACTGAACTAATTGGTCGAGTTTTGGCTCGCTTATATATCCCTGGGAATAGTCTTGAACGATGTTCGAGAACTCTTTAGGCGCTACTGAGTAGCGATCGCACAATTCTAGAACGTCCGTACTCTTTGTCTCTATCGCACATTGCTCAGTCCTTGTCTACGGCGTTCAAGAGTGCTCAGTCTAGCTTTGAGAAGGTGCCGATCTTCCTTCTCTCTCACGTATCGTACCGTCCTTGTCTCACACCTAGAAAATTCGGTCTAGAATATTCCTTCATCAAATGCGTATAACTAGGCCTGAAAATGCCTGAAAACGGGTCTCCTGATAAGTGTACCACTTGACTACACTTGTTCTGAAACTGTCTGAAAAATCTTTCAGCCTCCTGAAAACTAAGGTAACATTAGTCGTCGTTAGTAGTTTGGTAAGTCGCACTCTGATGAAACAGTTAAATTGAGTAAGTACCTTTTTCGTAACAATTAGGTATAATCATCTAAAAATAATGTATTTTTAATTAGGTATATATTATATTTTTGGGTTTCCTATATCACACTTTTTTAACGCTTCATATTTCCGGAACTGAATTTTTTTATTTTATTTCGTGTAACTACTTAAACATATAATAATACATTATTAAAAAAAAATATCTACGATACAATTATAAAGTACGAAAAAATGTGAAGATTTGAAGTTTACAGCTGATATAATTTTGATAAATTCAGAACCGATCCAGATAAAGTTCATCCGAAGTCTTAGGGTGAAAATATGATCTGATCATATATAATTTATTTGTAATCATTTTAATAATGAGTATCGTTAGCATATTATGAAGTAATAATGTTTCTATGTATGCAATAGTTCAAGAGGTCATCACTGTATTCACATCATGTGCGTGGAGCAAAAACAACGGAAATATTATCCTGTATTACGTAATAAAAAATAAGTAGTATATATAGAAGAATTAGTTAAACGACTGTCTAAAGTGTTTTGAAGTCAAATCTATGAATCGTTGCAATTACGATTAGCCAAAATAAATTTTTTTTGGCGACAAACGGGCTGGAGGCCAATTTCATGTTAAGTGGCAGGGCCTCTGAATGAATGAATCGTACACTTACTCTGCTGAAGGGCTCGCGAGTGCGAGAGCTCAATATATTCTCGTTTTAAACGAAACCATCCTCCTCCATTGCACGTTTCCCGCAGTAAGAATTTTCACGCCAACAATTCCAGATACTTTTATAATGTTTTATCATATTTAAAAAGGAGTTTTCACAATACACAACAACACAATATCAATGAAATGAATGTTGAAGTAGATTCCTGTGTGACTGTTACGTAAACAGTAATAATCAATGTACCAGTTCAGACGTTCTAAATTATATTTTGTATTATTAAATACTGTATCTAATAGGGAGATATAATTATAATGATAACAGCATAATTGAAGTGGGCATTGTTTGCGAGCAGCGTATAACGAACGAATAAATAAAATGTTTACGATTATTTTATTCACATTACTGGCGATATTATGTTTAGTGGAAGTGCTCGTTAATTTTAATGAAAACGCTAGAACTCTAAAAAAAATTCCAGGCTTTAAAGATGTGTTTTTCTTTGGAAATTCCACTGTTGTTTTTGGAATGGATTCAGGTAAAAAGATTTTTAAAGTTCTGTCGTAAGAATGCGTAGCGTAGTTTATGTTAAAAAAGTTCTGTTACAGTCAGGTTGTTCAAGTTTGGCAGGGAATGTGCTAAAAAATTCAATGGAATTTATAGATTCTACAGTTTATCTATAGCAGCAGTTAATGTTTTTAATCCCAGTGACGCTGAGGTATGTCCGTTTAACATCTTAAATAGTCTTAGTGTGAATTTTTTAAATTTCCTGTCTCTGCCACAACATCATTAAATTTAATTAATACAACACAATTAATACATTAAAAAACTAACCTTAAAATATAATAACTAAAATATATTATTAAAAGGAGTCCCTTAGGCAAGGTTCCGAAGATACTGGCAGCGTTCCCCCTTTGAATAGCTAGACTATATATTTGTCCGAAGTACCTAGCTGCCAGCTCTTCGGTCTCCTGTGATGTCGACTAACTTTTTTTTTACATTAAATTTGTTTGTACTAATGATAAAATAACTTACTAAAGACAAGATAGAATTTAAACATTTTAAAAAGAATTATAAAAATGTTGTGTTGTTAAGTATATTTTATAGTTACCTCAACTCATCATCGTCATCACCTTTATCACATGAATACAAGTTTAATTATAACAATTTCAAGTCTCAACATAGTTACATTATGTGTGCCATGCCATGACTTATTGTTCAATATAACTCATGGCATGGCATTGTTAAATAAATAAAATATTGCTAAATTTCAATTTAAAATTATTTATTTATTTATTGATAAGGTGATTGAACGCAGACCAAATACTTTTTTGTTACTAGTAGTGTGCCGCTTTATCTAAATAAACTGTAGAGTTTATATATTTGTTTGGTTAGACTATACAGGAAGGACGTTAAGCGTCACACTACTAGTAATAGAAGCAGAGCATGACTAAAAAATATTTGAAAAAAAACGGACATGAAAAGTCCTCTACAGTATGCCTATCGTATAGATTGACTCACTTTAACAAAAGCTTAAAGTGGGTAACCTAAAAATATTGTCGCAATTAAATGTGTTCTAAAATAATTAATTATTTCCGAAGTTATTTTTATATAAATGATATCAATCCTTGCTCCAAATAAATACGCTATATGTCATAAGTATATAATTTTGAACAACATTGCCCTTGACAGTATGTATTTGATTTCAATATCTGTGGAGATATTAAAGTGTTCAAATCTTCCTCATTGTCGTTGTCCCTGCACGTCGTTCCTGTTTTAAAAGCCCTAAAAGATAGTCGACTTGTTTCCACTGCAACACTTCTATATCCTCAGCTTGTCTCAAGGCATTTGGGCCCATGATAGTCTTAATTTGGTCAGACCAATGGGTAGGCGATTGACCCAGGCATCTCCTGCCATCAGTTCTCCCTACATGTTTGTGGAGATTATTCGGTTCTCTCTTGGCTATATTGCCATGTACCTAATCACCCATTTGTTAATTTGACAGTATTGTGGTGATCTTGTTGGTTCTTTATGCAGTCAATACATGATTTATATATTTTAAATATAACGTTATATATATAAATATGCATAATGCAAACCCATCATACGTCTATAGCAATCTTATATGTATATAATAAATATATACAATTTTTTAATCATATATAGTTTCGTATTGTAATTTAAATTATTTTTTATCGAATGTCTAAGCTTTTATTAGATTTGTGTTGATTATCTATAGTTTTAGGTTAGAAAATTTGCTGTCAAATAAATGTTATATTAGGAAATTATTAGGTATATTGTTTTTCAGATTGTCATGTCAACTATGAAGCATCATGAGAAAAGTATTATCTATAAATTTATCAAACCGTGGCTTCATGACGGTTTGTTGGTAAGCAAAGGTACAAATTTCTGTTATGATTCAACTATTTTACATGCCAAGCCAAATTAAAATTTTTTGCTTCAAGCTTTCCCAAGACTTAGTACTTTGGGTATTTTAATTAAATATTGTAGTACTAAATATCGTTACAGAATGTCCCATCAAAAATTTGAAATAAATTCAAAAAGTTTAATAGTGAATGTAGAAAAGTAGTAAGAAGTAACTAAATTTTCTAATCAGCAATAATTTCAAAACAATTTACGATGTCAAATAGATAACAAAGAGTGTATAACTAAGTATATTTTTCTAGGATCAAAATGGCAAGAACGAAGAAAAATTCTTACATCAGCATTTCATTTCAACATTTTGCGCAAATATTTTCTCATAATTGAAGAAAACAGCCAGAAACTGGTGAATGTAATGGAAAAAAACAGTGGGGAATCCGTCGATATCGTTCCAATATTGAGCGAATACACCCTTAATTCTATAAGTGGTATGTTAGATTTAACTACAAACATACTTTACACGTGCTATTAAATGTAAACAGCGGATTTTTAATAATAGTAAATAAAAGCTGCAATAAATCTAAAAACATATTAACATTACATATTTAATATTATGTTATCAGTCACGGAATGTAATGAGTTCTTCAGTGATCAATACTGACTTATTTTAGTCTAGTTTAGTATAATTTCTTTAAATTTTATTAAAGCAACATTGTAACAGGTAGCTACATCAGCAATTTTTTGTGCAACAGAAGTATAATTATAAAATTTTTGGTGTCCTAAAATCATTAATATGCCAAATGGAGTAGACTAGCGGCTCACGACATAGGTAATCAAGGAACAAGTAAGGGGCTAGGGCACTCTACCTTTAAACTATACATCCTTTTTATTACATGCAACTAAGATTTTTCTATTCCTTTTCTTTATAAGGTTTTTCTATTTCACAGAAAGTGCAATGGGGGTAGAGCTTGACAAAGATCCCATGTATTCAGGTCTTACTTATAAGACCGCAGTATACGAAACTATTAAAATTTTTGTTCATCGTTTCATTCGAATTTACCTCTATCCAGACTTTTTGTTTAACCTGAGTCCTGGTGGCATCAAACAGGCGCGATATTTATCGATAATTCATACGTTTATCAGAAATGTTATTAATAAAAGGAAACAAAATTTTCAAAATAATGAAAAAGAGAGTGGCACCTTAGCTGACAATGATAGTTACGTTTATAAGAAGAAAAGTCGTGCAGCAATGTTAGATTTGCTGATCTCGGCTGAGAAGGAAGGACTTATTAACGATGATGGGATTATAGAAGAAGTTAACACTTTCATGTTTGAGGTAAAGTTTCAATTAATAATATTAGGGTAACATGAACTCAGCCCCTATATTCCATATGTCACAATTCATTACTTTAACCCCAATAAAACATTATTCATCTTCATCAAATAACAAAGCTGGGTGAGTTCTAGTCAACATTTGAAATCGAATTCACATTAACCTGGATCGATATTTATTTTTACGAGCTGTACGAGCGACTATTGTTTATTTTTACGAGCTCATATGATATTTTTTTATAAATTACGATCTCAGAAAAAAACTTAAAGTTCTATTGTAGAGGTCGTGTACTTCTTGAATATTATATTTTCGTCATTTATTTGTAGGAATTACCATTTTATTCAGATTAAAAGATATAATCCAGATAACAAAGCGTAATCTGAACATTTAGAAAATGATAAAATAAGATTTGATTTTTTGGTTTAAGAATAACTTTATTTCTCATAAGAATTGAAAATTCACTTACTGAGAAACACATATTTAAAACTAAGATTAAAAATTAGAGCGCACAGATGTAGGTACATATATAAAATAAGAAAACAGAACAGCACCAAAAATGTGGGTAGACATAAAAAAAAGGGTGCGTGTACTTATGTACGCGCGTAAGAAGTTATACTTCTTTGGCATTATTAAAAATAGTTTTTGATTGCATGCAAATAATTAATTACAATTAAATAATCAAAGACTGGAAAAGGAGTCATTAAAGTCAATAAAGTTCAGTTTACATTTGAAAAATTAATTAAATAAATATTTATTATTATTCTCTTACATTAAACAAATAAAACACTATTTATCTTTAAAACATTTTTATTTCATTATACTATTTATTTTTAAGTGACTCTAATGTCTTCATCAGAATTTCGGTTTGTAATTTTAAATTAATCATTACTTGGTTGTGCATCTACGAGGCTTCTCCAAAACTACTTGCTTTCTGCAACAAATAAGAGAATATTAATTTAAGCTCTGTCCATGCAAAACTTAAAATTTTTTATAATTCATATTATAAATTTTTTAACACATTTATATTAATATAATTATATAAATGTGTTAATAATATAATTTGTAGCACATGCTACAGACCTGGATAGCAACTTTCTTTTATTCTATTTAGAGATAGAGATAATTTAAATATAATACCGGTGTCTTCCTTGTAGGTTTCTTTGGAGTTGTTTGGGGATTCTTGTTGTTCAGTTCGACATGATTTTCTTTAACCTTTCTTTAATCCTACAAAATAATGAAATTGTTAAGTTATGTTGTCACTGTTGTGCACACCTTTGTTTGGCTTTTTTAGTATTCAAGTTATGTCAAAACTGATTTATTACCTTGTCATTGTTGGCTTTATTTGCTTTTGGGATATCAATTGTTTCCAAAATGATTTTATTTGTAATAACCTGAAATATATAAATAACATCTATTAATTTAAGTATCATGGTGAGTGGTTCGCACTCAGGTATTAAGGTGTATTATACCCACTGTCCATTATAAGTGGGAATGGGCTCACTTCTGGCAGGACAGAGTTTCGGTACTACAAGTGCAACATGGATGTTTTGAGGTATTACAATATCTCTAACTAGTAGGGGAATAAAGTAATGTTGTAAGCATATGCCTATGCTTGAAAGGTTGAACCTTGAACATCACCATACATCATATTTATAATTAACATTCCTACCTCGACACCATCACAATCAAATTCATTGAAATCTACTTCAAACCATTGTGTCTCGAGAAGGTGATGGTGGCTTTGTTCCACCTCCAGTTTTTGATGTTTCACGGCGATAAGATGACAACTCTTTTTTTGTATTCAATTTAGTGCACTTCCACTGATTCATCAATTGTTTTTTGTCTCTTGTCCTTATATTTGCTAGATTAAATCTGATGTTTTGATTAAATAATGTGGTCATTTTTTTGAGATGCAGGTACTTATTAAAATGTTTACTTCTCTGTTATATCGCTCCAAGCCTTCATTTTCTCCTTATTAGTATTCGTGCTTAAATCTTTGTTCTCAATTATTGATATATAGGGTCGTAGAATATTTCTAAAAAGTTGCTGTAACAAACGCAATAAACAAAAGCAATGAATAATGGTTCATGTTTCAGTTTTAATCAACAATAATACTCGATAATACATACGGATAGTTAACCTCAATTGTATTGAAGCACTCAGGAAGGTTAGCACAGTTTTTTCACAAATATTTTATATTATTTCACAAATATTTTGTATAATGAAAATAACTAGGTATATAATTATTAATTTTAAACAATAATTGAAACTCCTATATTTGTTTAAAAGGTAAATGTCATTGTCAGATGTCAATTGTCGTGGTCATTCAAAATTCTTGTTAAGCTGCTAAGCTAGAATATGCGTGAAGTTAGCTTCACGCATATTCTATTTCTTTACTTGTAGTTTGTCTTATTCCCATCTCGCTCGCGCACGCTATATCACACTGCCAATTTTGTGTCATAGGTGCGCGCGCAATCGTAAAATTTCACTCTCATCAATTTTTCATAACGCGCCTAAAGAAGTACAACTTCAAAAACTTGGTCAGTCAACCAAGCGAAACTCGGATGTTAGAATTTAATTTTTTCTAGAATTTAATTTTTTTCTAGATGTGGCATTGATGGCATAGTCTGATATAACAAGTTTATATTGATTATTTTATTATTTTTCATAAGACTATTTTATTTTCAGTTTATTCCTATATTTATATATTTAGGGTATGTACAAGGTTTATAAAACATTTTTACAAATTAAAATCACCTATAGGCAGATTTTGGTCAATATCAAATACAATTCTTTAACACCGTGAGTGGTGTTAGTTTAAAGTTCTTAAACATTATACATTTCAAGTGTTATCGCATTCTTGTCGATATATATATATATAAATATACATATTATATTTTGATCACTTATTTGTATGTAATTAATGTGTAAGTTTTTAGAAGCTTTTTAAATCGGGCATAATTTTGTTAATCTTTTATAACTGATGGTAACTTATTATAAATTGTACCACCCTCATACTCCAAACTTCTTTTGCCATAGTTAGTTCTAGGAGGGCGGGTCACCAAGTAACTAGCACGTCTTAAGTTAGCATTTCGTGTTTGTTGTTTGGTTAAAAATTTTATATTAGAATTAATTTCCCTATTTAATATTTTGCGTACTAGAATACAAGTGTAGTATGTGTACGTTTGTTTAATATTCATTAATTTTGTTTCCTCGTATATCCTTTCCGTAGGCGTCCGAAGTTTATAGTTAAATAAGTTTTTAATCAATCTATTCAGAGTTCTCTGGATAGGATCCAAATTACTCTTTGCTGCAGTACCCCAGACCTCAATGAGGTAGTCGACATGAGGCTTAACCAGAGAATTATAGATCAGATACCGCACTTTTTGTGGGAGACAATTTGTTATGTTTCGCAGTGCCCCTGTGAGCGGAGTTAGTTTAAGTTTAATTTTTTCTAGATGTGGCTTCCAAGTTAGGTTACTATCCAAAATAAGTCCGAGATATTTTTCTTTATGTTTTCGTTCAAGTATTTTTCCGTCTATTTTAAGTTCGAAATTATTATTTATTTTTTTATATTTTGCTGCAAAAATAACATAATTTGTTTTTGTAATATTAATAGTTAAAAGATTTGATTGAAACCACTCATTTAACAGATTAAGATCATTTTGAGCGTCAGCTATTAGAGCTCCGATCGAGTTTCCAAAGTAAAAGAGACTTGTGTCGTCTGCATAAAGGGAGATGTCACCTTTGAGACCCAAATCACTGATACTGTTAATATAAATGAGGAACATGAGGGGGCCTAATATTGATCCCTGGGGAACGCCAAAATTCAGGATACAGGAATTGCTTTCATATTCACCTATTTTTACTATTTGTTTTCGGTTCTCCATATATGATTTAAAAATTTCAAGTGCTTTTCCTGTAACACCGGTAAGTTTTAGTTTTTGTAATAATTTTTCATGACTAATGGTGTCAAAGGCTTTTTTTAGATCGATAAATATACCTAAGGCAACTTGTTTTTGATCAATTTTATTTTTAATTTTGGTTACGAGGTCAATTGTGGCAGCGAGCGATATTGTTTTCGGTAAAAGAAACCTTTTGAATTAAGGAATGACTCTAATTGGTTATAAAGAATCTTCTCAAAGACCTTAGAAAGCACTGGGAGAACTGATATAGGGCGATAATTGCACGGGTCAAGCTTACTTCCAGCTTTATGAATTGGTACAACTTTTGCAACCTTTAACTCGTTGGGAAAAATACCTCGTGCCAAATGATAGTTAATGCAGACTGTTAGTTCCGTGGCAATAATGTCTTTTACGCATTTAATTGATTTTGTACTAATACCATCAATGCCAGATGCAGTGTTAGAGTCCAAATTTTTAATTATGGTAATAACTTCTTTCGTGGTTACTGGTTTCAGAAATCGCAATTCTGTTCTATCAGTTAGACTACACTCTTCTAAAATCTGAGGTACTTTTGATTTTTTAGAAATCATATTTGCTAGGGTTGAGCCAATAGTCGAAAAATATGAGTTAAAACTTTCACATATTTCTTTTTTGTCCGTAATAGTACCAGCTGCCGTTTCAAGTTTGTCTGGTCCAGGTCTGTCATGCACTTTGTTTTTAGCTAAGTCATTTATAAGTCTCCACATTTTTCGTGGTTTACTAGAATTTTCTTCAAACCTCTTCAGATAATATTCACTTTTCGCTTTTCTTATATTGTGTGATACTCTTGCTTTAATAAGTTCATACTCTGCTTTTAATTTCGTGTCCACCGCATTTGTTTTATATTTTTGCCATAATATGTTCTTGCTATTTATCTCTTCTAATAGTTCTTTTTTAATCCAGTCTTGCCGCGGAGGATTCAATGTTTTAAATTTTGTGATTCTGCACTTATTTAAACAGGATTTCAGTTTCCCTGCCAATTCATCATACTCAACGTCTTCATGATTTTTAGGATATTCATCCAGGCATCGATAAAGTTTGCTGAAGTTAACTGCGTTGTATTGCTGTTTTATGATAGTTGGTGGTTGGTATTGCTTTATCTCTAAAAGTATTTGTTTGTGGTCAGACATTGAAGATTCCGTAGTGATAAAATGAAAATTATTTTCACTTAAATTACAAGATACATGGTCTAACATTGTCCTGGTTGAGGTTGTTTCGCGGGTACAGTGTTTTGGGCTTATTTTGTTCAGGATTTTGTAGTTGTTCTCTTTTAAGGTGTTCTTATATTTGCGTGTCGCTGAGTCCGGGTTGAGTAAATCCAGGTTGTAATCGCCAAAGACTATTGTTCGTTTCAGTTTGTGTTATTGTTGTGAATATATCTCGAGAAAGTTATCCATTTTTATTTTATTAGGCTTATAAATGGCACCGATATTTAGAGAGAATTTTTTCACGTATACCCAGAGATAATGAGTATCATCGACGCATTTTTCTTCAACAAGGTGATGTTTGAGATTGTTGTACACAAATATTGACACTCCACCGCCCCTTTTATTTTCTCTATAATTAAAGTAATGGGTATAGGAGGGTATCTGGAGCATTTTTGCCTCATCTTCACTCTTAATCCAAGTTTCCGTTAGTATAATGATATGTATGGTTACTTGTAAAGAAGCGATAATACATCTAAGCTCATCTAATTTTCCAGGTTTGACAATACTGCGAGAGTTGGCATAGAAAAATTTCAGAGATTTTTTTGTAAAAATAATATCTGTGTAATTGTTGGTTATTTGGTAAGTTATTTTCTCTTTGGACGTCATCAGTTTTTTGGAGTTTCCTTTATTGTTGTTTCTTGCGTTTATAAGTTCGGTTATATGAGGTAAAGCTAGTTTTTTGTAATTGTTGTAATTTTTGGTATGTTGTTTACATATTTTATAGTGAGATCTTTTTCACCCTTTTCGATCCTTAGGGCAAGTTCGTCTCGCAGACCTTTTAGCTGATCTCTTTGGTACGGGGTCATATCTGAATAAACTCTAACGGGTTTACCAATTTTACTCTTGTTTTTTAAAATATCGGTAGCGGCGCGTTTATTCTCGAAGACGACTTTTATCGGACGTGGCTGTGAGGGGTTAACGACTGCCGGTTTACCTAGGCGAAACACATGCACTATCTTGGGGTCAGGGATTGGTATTGGATTGAAGGCGTCAGCTATCTTAGCTTTGTCGTAATCCTTTCTTTCCTCTGAAGAACATGATTTTAATTCCGGTATACCAAACACAATAACATTGCAACTACGCTTCCTTCTCTCCTCTATTTCATTTATAACAGTATCCAAGTTGACAATGGACGGTTGAGTGGTCTTCAGAACCTCGACCTCTTGTTGGAGCTCAGTAACCAATCTACGCAACTCTGGAACTTGTCTTAAACCGGTCTCACAGTCATTACAAAGATACGATAGTTTGTGCGTCTGAAGTCCAAAGACACGCAGTTCGGTCGCAGAAAGACCGTTGCATTTGTTACAAATGAGTCGGCAACACCCTTTGCAAGTTACTTTGACATTTTTCTCGTCCATTTTAGCAAGACACTTAAAACATTGAGACATGATGGGACTCTTTAATGTCAATATATTTATTTTATTTTTTTCTTTGTTTTTTGAGGGTAGGTCTTTTATAGCACTTTTAAATTACTAATTTTTAGAGTGTTACACAACAATAGCTATGTTTCCAATAGTTCTAGCACAAGTTAAAAGTTTTCTCCAAATCACATACACTTTTCACTACAATCGCGCGTATACAACCATATAATTAAAATAAACAAACACAGGAGCTGCGTAATACGATGTTGACAGGTTGACGACGCACGGCGAAATAATCCATTTGATCCGTGTAGAATTCAGTTCTAATATGCCGTTTGGCAAAAGAACAACTAAAATTGTGTTTTGCTCGAATTCTTATCACACTACAGTACACAGAGGCTTCCGGAGTCACCTTTACATTCCACTAGCGGATTGTTATGCATCTGTTCGTCTATTATAGAAATAAATGCAATGTATAAACATAAATAAATTGTATTTCAGGGCCATGATACAACAGCGGCCGGTTTGACATTTTGTTTATTGACATTAGCTGAGAATCAAGATGTTCAGGTAATCATTAATAATAATAATCCTGTGGCACTACCACCCAACATGAGCCTTCGTCTCAGATTTTCACCGTTTCTTTCCTTATTTTCTTCTAAAGACAAGTAGGCCATTAACCTTTTGGTGCCCGACACATGTCGTATTTTCAGTATTTTGGAGTTAGTTGCGTTGCACATAGAAAATTCCTGCTAATGTGCACGGCACATACTTAAGCGACTAGACCATCACTACTTAGGTAATTACATGTAGAAATTTTATTTATTTAAATTACGTCGGGTTAATCTTATTATTCTTTTGTTTTCAAGCAGTGACGATCTTATATAATTGTTAGGTATATTCTTATATCTAATTAGATATTACAAAGCTCATCATATATTCTGATATGATTTTGATCGCTAAAAATGTTGGCTTCGATAGTATTCAAAAAAACTAAATGTAAATTAAACTTATAGTTGAATTATTTTTTATTTTCATCCAAGTTTTTATTTCAAAGGATAAAATGTACCTAAGGTCGCAGTCGAAGTTAACATGATATCTTTGAGTTTGAGAACCTTATAAAAGTAGGAAAAAAGATTGATAAGAACCGTTTTGTTACCATGGTTACCATTTTACGTGGACAACGCCAGAGTAACAAGCAACCTTCTATTTAAAATCAACATTTCTTAATAAGAGCGTTATCAATTTATTTCTTTTCAGGAAAAAGTTTATCAAGAATTGCAAAGTATATTTAACGGAAGGGATGATGTTACATTAGAAGATTTAACAATGATGAATTATTTGGAGCGATGCATAAAAGAAAGTATGCGATTGTACCCGCCTGTTCCGTTTATTAGTCGCACTTTGAGTGAAACAGTTAAATTGAGTAAGTATCATTTTTCGTAACAATTAGGTATAATCATCTAAAGACTTGAGACGCGAATTTCTTTATACTGAAATGTATCTTGATCTTGATCTTTCACGTACCCCGATATTACTCGTAACGTAATAAATTCCCTTCATTTAATACGTGATCTCACATATACCAGAGACAATTCCAAATCGCTTTGTTCATAAAAAGACACAAAAGAACACCGTTATTTATAAGCAAAAACGAGTCTAGTTCCATTCTTTTATTTACGCTTTGATGACAAATGATAGAAGAGTTCTTTAATCAAAACGGTAAATCCGGAATTAGATTATTTGACTAAGAGGGAAGTCTCTCAATACGCTTTACGGTAAAAATGTACAAACCTAAGTGACTTTATATAGTGGAAAAGTTTATCTATAATGTATATGTATGTATGTTATTAAAATTATAGTGGTAGTATATGTATAGACAGAAAAGAAAAATTAACCCCACGTTTTCAGTATCTTTTTATACTTTACCATATTTACTCAAACATTTTCAGGTAACTACACGGTACCTGTGGGAACTATGTGTCACATTCACATATACGACATGCATCGCCAGGAAAGCTTATTTAAGAACGCTGAAAAATTCGATCCTGACCGTTTTCTGCCTGAAAATAGTGTTGGACGACATCCTTACTCGTATATCCCCTTCAGTGCAGGACCTAGAAATTGTATAGGTAGGTTAATATGGGTAGTTAACGTAAAGTAAAGAAACGGTGAAGCTTGGCAAGATCTAGGTTAGGGAAACTTTGCTCATTAACAATAACAATAAACCTAATTACGACTTTTGAGCAACTACTTTCTGTAACTTCCAATAGCTACAGCGATACCGATCCTGACGTTTAGGTAAGCAAGTTCTACGTAGTTCTCTCAAAATCCATAGCGCTGATGTCACGCCTCGTTCCAAAATAATACGTGTTTATATAATTAATAATAAGTTGTAATTTATTTAAAAAATACAATTATCTTAGAAAAAAAAGCAATTGATCAGTATAAAGAAATATTATTATCCTATAATACTAATACATGTGGTTACTACTGAGCCACAGTTTTTGGCTACAGTTAAACCCGGTCTGGATTGGTTTTCTTACCAACTACCATTAGATACTAATTGCAGGTCAGAAGTTCGCAATGATGGAAATGAAGTCAGCGCTCTCAGCTTTACTGAAAAATTACAAGCTGTTACCAGTTACAACATCAAAAGATCTTGAGTTTGTAGCTGATTTAGTTTTACGAAATTCAAAACCTATATACCTTAAGTTTATTAAACGACATTGATAATTGACTAATTGCTATATATTAGATATGTTTAACCCTAAGTAGTATTGTAGTCATATTTATTACCAAGTTTTGTAGTATTTAAATAAAATATCGATTTGTAAATTCATTTTTTACATCTACTTACATAGAATATAAATAAATACAGTGGAATCTCGATATCTCAAATGTCAAGGGAACGGCAAAAAAATTTAGTTTACGAGATGTCGACTTAACAAGAAATCTAATCTAACCTATCAATTCATTTTCTAAAACTATTTCTAGCATTAAGAATATTTATGACATATTGACCTCGTGAGCTGAGATCGCCACTGTCTTGGTAAGAAAACAGATAAAGTGACGAACAAACAAAAAAAATCAAACTCAGTAATATAATGAAGAAAGATTTTAGCACAGACACCAATATTCTTTCACCATTAAGAATCCTACATTGCCCATGCAGAGAAACCGAACGCGTTTTGGCTTGCTTATATATCCCTGGGAGATCAAGAACTGTCTAGGCGGGAGCGCTACTGAGTAGCGATCGCTCAATTTTAGAACGTCCGTACTCTTTGTCTCTTTCGCACATTGCTCCGTCCTTGTCGTACGGCGTTCTAGAGTGCTCAGTCTAGCTTCGAGAAGGTGCCGATCTTCCCTCTCTCTCACTTATCGTACCGTCCTTGTCTCACACCTAGAAAATTCGGTCTAGAATATTCCTTCATCAAATGGGCATAACTAGGCCTGAAAACGCCTGAAAACTCCCTCTGAGTGCCTCCTGTCTCCTGAAAAGTGTACCACTCGACTACACTTGATCTGAAACTGTCTGAAAAATCCTTCAGCCTCCTGAAAACTAAGGTAACATTATGTAAATTACGATTTTCTAATATGTGATTGACCCTCTCCCGAGAAATCACATTTCAGCCTGCTGAAAAGTTCTCTAACTAGTGGAAAAATCGAGAAACATTGCAGTCGACCCGTCTTCGTAACAATATATAATTTATTTGTAATAAACTTTATTTATCTTAACATCATTTTAATAACGAGTTTCGTTAGGGTATTATCAAGCAACAATGTCCGTAATATGCATTAGTTTAAAAGGTCAGCACTGGATTCATATAATGTGCGCGGAGCAAAAACAATGCAATATCCTGTCTTACGTATTAGAAAATAAGTAGTAGGTATATATTATAGAAGAATCAGTTAAACGACTGTATGATGTGTTTTGAAGTCAAAACTACGAATCTTTGGAATAGCGATTAGTTTATTGTAGAACTGCCAAAATAAATTGTCGTTATTAACTTTTTCCACACAGTAATATTTTGTCTTATTAAATTTTTCCATCCAGTGTTATCCAATATAATATACATTAATATAGAATAGAACAACATCAAATGTCAAAGACAAGTTTATTGGGGATAAACGGGCTGGAGGCCGAGTCGATGTTAAGCGACACCGCCGACCTGCCTCTGAATGGATGAAACGTACATTTACTCTGTCAAAAGGCTCGCGAGTGCGTTGCTAACCTTATTTTTCGAACCTAAATGTAACCTCACAATCTATGGAATTTATACGTTTATTGCACGTCAAGCAATAAGAATTTTCCCGCCAACAATTTCAAATAGTTTTATCACATTTAAAAAGGAGTTTTCACAATATACGTAGTCGGTCCCAAAGTTCTGTCATAAATGGAAATAATGATAAAAACAAAAGTACTGATCAGTTTGTAATGAGTGATATATCAATTCTTAGTAAATTAATTAAGGAATAAAAAAAGCATAAAAATATTCGAAATAACCTCCCTCATTTTTAATACAGGCCCTTAAGCGTCGCGGCCAGTCGTCTATCGCAGCACGCACCATATTCGTGTCCATTTCAGTCACTGGTTTTTTTAAAGATGACTTCAGATTCTCCAAATTTTCATGAGGTTTATCACAGACCTTCCTCTCTAAGCCCTGTCATAATTTCTGGTCCAAAGGATTAAGGTCCGGACTGGAGGAAGGCCAATCCTCATGTCTAATTAAGACGATGTTTTGACGCTCAAACCAGGCTTTAGTGGTCTTGGCTTTGTATGCAGACGCAGAGTCCTGCTGGAACACGAAGTGATGTCCCGCAAATAGGGTGCTGGACATGTCTTTGACAAGGCGATACAAAACCGTCTCTTGGTACACTGTAGCACTGGTTTTGACCCCCTTTTCGAAAAATTAACCTCAGTTAGCCCGTAATAGGACACTCCCAACCAAACCATTACTGATGATGGATGATGACCATGTTGCGCCCTTGGAACTTTATTTTCAGCTTCTTCAGAACTCTTAGCGTACACTGTATAATTCTGTTTATTGTACTTCTCTTCAATATCGAAAAATTTTTCGTCCGTAAAGAGGATATCACGGTGTCGGTTTTTCGCGTACCGCTTAAACAACACCCGCGATCTCTTAAGCCTTATTGCTTTTAGACGAGCATTAAGTAAGTGCCCACTCTTTTTTTGTATGCTCGTAGACCAAGATCTTCATTTAAAACCTTTTTTACTGTTTTCCTACTGACACCCATCTGCAAATCCATCAACTTCTGTTTTCGGACAGGATTTCTTACTATCCGCGCCTTGATAGCTTTGATTACTGCTGGTGTTCTTGCGGAGCGTGGCCAGCCAGTTCTTTTCTTGTCCTCAACACTGGAGACTTCAAGGTACCTATCAATAGTACCGTACACAAACCTAAGCGTTATATTCAAATTTTTGAGCAACTTGAAAATGGTACTCGGCGAGTGTCCACAGCGGTGCAACGCAATAACAACTATTCGGTTTACTTTCAATGTCCACTCCATCGTGAAAAATTACGGAAAGTTATTGTTTTTTGTTTTAAAACAATAATCAAACATTCCAAAATAGAATGCAATAATTTTTTTTATAAAATCCTGCTCGAAATGTAGAAATAATGTGCTAGTGACAGAACTTTGGGACCAACTACGTAATCATTTTTAAATGTTTTACTCGAAATAGGTTCAGGCGGTTACTTAAACAGTAATATTATTGCAATGCAAAGTGGGCATTGCTTGCGAGTCGCGTATAACGAACGGTGTACTCGATGTAAACATTAAATAAAATGATTACAATTATATTATTCACATTAGTGTTGATATTATGCTTAGTGGAAGTGTTTGTTAATTTTAATGAAAACGCTAGAACTATAAAGAAAATTCCAGGCTTCAAAGATGTGTTTTTCTTTGGAAATTCCACAACTGTTTTTGGACTGGATTCAGGTAAAAAGGTTTTGAAAGTTCTGTCGCAAGAATGCGTTGCGTAGTTTATGTTAATTATTTTCCTGTTACAGTCGGTTTGTTCAAGTTTGGCAGAGAATGTGCTAAGAAATTCAATGGAATTTTTAGATTCTACAGTTTATCCATAGCATCAGTTCATGTTTTTAATCCCAATGACGCTGAGGTATGTCCGTTTAATATTTTAAATAGTCTTAGTGTGATTTTTTAAAATTTCATCTTGTTAATTTATTTAAGCCTTAAATTATTTCCTGGTTTATTATCTAATTATCCTATGTGTTAGTAAATATCTTTTTCAATTAGTATATATCAGGAACCCTCTCCGGTAAAGGCCTCCTCCGGGGCCTGCCATCTTTATCTATCCCTAGATATTTGGATCCATTACAGACCCGCGATTTTTTTGATGCCATCATCCCATCTAGCGAAGGGTCTGCCTCTGCGTTTGCCAGATGGGCCTCTCCATGTAGTTACTGTTTTCGTCTACCTGTGATCCGTGAAGCGCGCTACATGACCCGCCCTCTTCCTCATCAGTTCCTTTGCGTGGCTTAGAACATCAATTGCTTTCGTCTCTGATTTTATTTTTATGTGTCTTGTGTACCTGTTTAATGTTTAGCATGCTCCTTTCCATGCCTCGTTAACATGATTTATATTGATTTTTTTATTTTTTGTAAAATTTCATGCTTGGAATGCATATGTCAGACATGGAATAAGGCATTATTCCAATATTCTCTTCTTAAGTAAGATCACTCTTAAATATTTCTTTGCAATATTAATATTTATTCCACGTACTTTTAACTCTTCTCTCTATTTCTTGATCATATTTGTCGCTGCTGAATTTTGTTTTGTCAATTTGTTTAGTCAAGTAAATATACTTTTTACCATATTATAATTCCATCTATCTATCACTTATTAATAACAAGACATTTGTATGTAACAGTACTATGATAAAAGATTTTACTAAAGACAAGATATAATTTAGGAGAAGAATGATAAAAATGTAATGTTGTTAAGTAATATACATATATACTTTGATACAGAACACTTATCTTTATAACATGAAAACCAGTTTAATTATAACAATTCCAAGTATCAACTTTGTTACATTCTGTGTGGCCATGGATTGTTCGAAAGTAGATATTATTTTCAGGTCAATATTTTTTTCTGCATAAAACAACTTGTTATAAAGTATGTAGATAATTTTATCTTTCCCTTTCTGATATCTTAAGTTCATTGCACATCATAATATATATATACGTATAATACGGCAAACATAACTGTTTTATTTGTGCATTTTTAATTTTGTATTTATTTAAATATTTGGTTATCTATAGTTTTAGGTTAGTAAATTTCTGTATGTAAATGATTAGGTATATTGATTTTCAGATTGTCATGTCAACTATGAAGCATCATGAGAAAAGTATTATTTATAAATTCTTCAAACAGTGGCTTCATGACGGTTTATTAGTAAGCAAAGGTACAAATTTCTGTTATGGTTCAACTATTTTTTACATGCCAATGGAAATTAAAATTGTTTGCTTTAAGCTTTCCAAAGACTTTTAGACTTTTATCGTTAAAGAGTGTCCCATCATAAATGTGAAATGAATTCAATAAGTTTAATAGTGAATGTGGAAAAGTAATGAAAAGTAAACGAGATCCACTATGCTTGGTTTTTTGAACTTGTATTAACAGGCTGTCGCGTATGGCTACCTAACGCTAAAATATTTTAATCAGCAACAATTTCAAAACAATTTACGAGTGTATAACTAAGTATATTTTTCAAGGATCAAAATGGCAAGACCGAAGAAAAATACTTACATCAGCATTTCATTTCAACATATTACGCAAATATTTTCTCATAATTGAAGAAAATAACCAGAAGCTGGTGAATGTAATGGAAGAAAACAGTGGGAAATCCGTCGATATCGTTCCAATATTGAGCGAATACACCCTTAATTCTATTAGTGGTATGTTAGTTTTTACTACAAACATACTTTACACGTGCTATTAAATGTAAACAGCGGATTTTTAATAATAGTAAATAAAAGCTGCAATAAATCTAAAAAAATATTAACATTACATATTTAATATTATGTTATCAGTCACGGAATGTAATGAGTTCTTGAGTGATCAACACTGACTTATTTTAGTCTAGTATAGTATAATTTCTTTAAATTTTATTAAAGCAACATTGTAACAGGTAGCTACATCAGCAATTTTTTGTGCAACAGAAGTACAATTATAAAATTTTAGGTGTCCTAAAATCATTAATATGCCAAATGGAGTAGACTAGTGGCTCACGACATAGGTAATCAAGGGGCAAATAAGGGGCTAGGGCACTCTACCTTTAAACTATACATCCTTTTTATTACATGCAACTAAGATTTTTCTATTCCTTTTCTTTATAAGGTTTTTCTATTTCACAGAAAGTGCAATGGGGGTAGAGCTTGACAAAGATCCCATGTATTCAGGTGTTACTTATAAGACCGCAGTATACGAAACTATTAAAATTTTTGTTCATCGTTTCATTCGAATTTACCTCTATCCAGACTTTTTGTTTAACCTGAGTCCTGGTGGCATCAAACAGGCGCGATATTTATCGATAATTCATACGTTTATCAGAAATGTTATTAATAAAAGGAAACAAAATTTTCAAAATAATGAAAAAGAGAGTGACACCTTAGCTGACAATGATAGTTACGTTTATAAGAAGAAAAGTCGTGCAGCAATGTTAGATTTGCTGATCTCGGCTGAGAAGGAAGGACTTATTAACGATGATGGGATTATAGAAGAAGTTAACACTTTCATGTTTGAGGTAAAGTTTCAATTAATATTTGGTTAACATGAACTTAGCCCCTACATTCCATATGTCACAATTCATTACTTTAACCCCAATAAAACTTTACACATCTTCATCAAATAACAAAGCTGGGTGAGTTCTAGTCAACATTTGAAATCGAATTCACATTGACCTGGATCGATATTTATTTTAACGAGCTTTACGAGCGACTGTTGTTTATTTTTACGAGCTCATATGATATTTTTTTATAGATTACGATCTCAGCAAAAACTTAAAGTTCTATTTTAGAGGATCAGATAATTTATCTGTAGGAATTACCATTCTATTCAGATTAAAAGATTTAATCCAGATAACAAAGCGTAATCTACTGTAAACATGTTAAATAATTTAGAAAATGATAAAATAAGTTTTGATCCGTGTAGAATTCAGTTCGAATATGCTGTTTGGCAAACAGAACAACCAAAATTGTGTTTTGCTCGAATTCTTATCACACTACAGTAGACAGAGGCTTCCGGATTCACCTTTACATTCCACTAGCGGATTGTTATGCATCTGTTCGTCTATTATAGAAATAAATGCAATGTCCTTTAGTTATAAACATAAATAAATTATATTTCAGGGCCATGATACAACAGCGGCCGGTTTGACATTTTGTTTATTGACATTAGCTGAGAATCAAGATGTTCAGGTAATCATTAATAATAATAATCCTGTGGTACTACCACCCAACTTGAGCCTTGGTCTCAGATTGTCACCGTTTCTTTCCTTATTTTCTTCTAAAGACATGTACATAGGTCATTAACCTTTTGTGCCTGACACATGTAGTTTTTTTGGGTCTAAGACGTGACGTTTTTCCTAGCCCATCACTACTCAGGTAATTATATGTAGAAATGCTCAATATCATAGTCATTGTATTTATTTGAATTAAGTCTTATTATTCCTTTTATGTCAGTTTTGTTTTCAAGCAGTGACAATCTTATATCATTGTTCGGTACCTATGTTCTTATATCTAAATAGATCTTTCAGTGATAAACACAATTTTCAGCTGCTAATTACAAAAAATATCGTATATTCTGATTTGATTTTGATCGCTAGAAATCTTGGCTTAAATAGTATTCAAAATTGTAAATTAAACTTAATTGTCATGTCAGTAGTAAACCATTATTGATTATTTTTTGTGTACGGGTAACATACATGTCTATTTGGTGTAATTATTGATTTGAGTTGAATTATTTTTTTATTTAGATCCTAGGAAAAAATATTAATGAGAACCGTGTTTGTCACATGGTAACCATTTTACATGGAAAAAGCCGGTGAACAACAAAGAACCTGCTATTTATAGTCATTGTTTCTTAATAAAGGCGTAATCCATTTATTTCTATTCAGGAAAAAGTCTATCAGGAATTGCAAAGTATATTTAACGGAAGGGAAGATGTTACATTAGAAGATTTAACAATGATGAATTATTTGGAGCGATGCATAAAAGAAAGTATGCGATTGTACCCGCCTGTTCCGTTTATTAGTCGCACTTTGAGTGAAACAGTTAAATTGAGTAAGTATTTTTTTAACAATTATAATTATGTAAAGACTTAAGACGCGAATTTCAGTATACTGAACTGTATCTTACTTTATCTTTCACTAAAAATGTGCAAAACTTAAGTGACTTTATATAGTGGAAAAGTTTATCTACAATGTAACACGTATGTGTATGTTATAAAAATTATAGTGGTAGTACATAAACCGTCAATAATTATAGTACTCGTAATAAAGACAAAATTAGTGCACCAACCACTTTCCAAGGCAATTGTATACGTTTTTAAACAAAATCCATAGTGAGATACAAGTGTCAATAAATAATGTTGAAAATAAATTCAAATCGTACGTTAAAGTATAGCTACTTGCTAAGGCCTTGTGTATGCGGTGAATTAACTATTTCGACTATGTATTTGCGTGTTTTTCCCACGAGAATTTGTGAGAAGAGGACAAATCTGTCTGTAATATTTTATTATTATTAATTGATTAACTATAAATTACTTAAGATGTCATGTGGAACATGGTGTAATGGTTGCAGCTCCTTACAAACATTGTGTAAAACAAAAAACTTGGCGATTAAAAAGAGTGGCGGAGTGTTTGTTGCTAGTTCTACGCCCTTGATTTGAAAACTAGCAGTAAATGAAAAATTAGAAGCATATAATATATATATATATATATCTTTATTGGCGTTCATAAGTGTACATTGTGTTATCTGTATGAATAAATGATTTTTGTCAGAAACGTAAAATCAACCCCACGTTTTCAGTATCTTTTTATACTTCACCATATCTAATAAAACATTTTTAGGTAACTACACGGTGCCTGTGGGAACTATGTGTCACATTCACATATACGACATGCATCGCCAGGAAAGCTTATTTAAGAACGCTGAAAAATTCGATCCTGACCGTTTTCTGCCTGAAAATAGTGTTGGACGACATCCTTACTCGTATATCCCCTTCAGTGCAGGACCTAGAAATTGTATAGGTAGGTTAATATTGGTGGTTATGAAGCTTGGCAAGATCTAGGTTAGGGAAACTTCGATATTAACAATAGCAGTAATACCACTTTCTTTTTGGCTATAGTTAAACCCGGTTAGCACACTATGCGGGTCTAGCTTGGTTATTCTTACCAACTATCACTATTTATTGCAGGTCAAAAGTTCGCAATGATGGAAATGAAGTCAGCGCTATCAGCTTTACTGAAAAATTACAAGCTGTTACCAGTTACAACATCAAAAGATCTTGAGTTTGTAGCTGATTTAGTTTTACGAAATTCAAAACCTATATACCTTAAGTTTATTAAACGACATTGATGATTTAACAGATTTTATTACATTGTTTAAACCTTATTGTTTTAGTTTTTAAATAAAACATCGGATTATTAATTCCTTTTTTACGTATGGATTATGTTAGCGTCCTTAAATATATGTGGTCAGCTTTCCGTGCTTACAAGTCGCAAGTGCAAGCAAGTGTTAATTGTGTACATAGAAAGAAAAGTTTAGGCACACAGCTGGGGTTCCCGTTCGTATCAGGAAGGTTATGGAGCTCCGTAACCGTAACCGAAACAATCGGATATCCGAAATAAATATATATCTATAACCGTTACCGTATCCGTTTCACAACTTTCGCATAGTTTCGGATAAGGGCGGAGTCTAAAATCTAGATAAAACTACATGTTTCGACAGGTTTTTGTTAATGGTTTCATTACTCACAAAAATAATTAAAAAGCAAACATTTAATATGTTATACATAGGTTATAAGTTAATACATATGTGCAATGTATAAAGCTAAATGTTTTTGTAAAGCTATTAAATTTATTGCACTTTTATTTTAATAGATAAAACTGAGGAGGATAAAACCTATATATAAAACTAAATTATTAGATACTATTTGTGTAAACACAAATAGTATCTAATAATTTAGTTCAATTAATTAATTTTCAGTTAATTCAAGTAAAATATAAATATTTTACTTGAATCTAATAACCTTAACCGAAACTAACGGATAATCCGAAATAATTAAATATCCGTAACCGTAAGCGATATAATTTTATTCCTATATTCATATCTGTTTCCAGATCTGAAATATCATATCCATAACATCTCTGTATGTAGTCGACTGTATGCACGACTACATACAGTCTGAGATCCGCACGCCTACTCAGTACATTGACGCCTACATTCTTTGTTCAAACTATTTTGCTACCTTGTAATTTTTTTTATAATAATTCGACTGATATTTTACACACATTTATTTTTATATTCTACTTACAAATAGGGAACGGCAAAAAAGTTAACGAGTTTTCGACTTAACAAGAACTTCGAGATACATATGATTTAACAGCTGAAATTTCGAATTACAAAGGCGCGATTTCTAAGTGTATTTTTCGATTTGTAGAGTCGAATTTGAATAACAATTCAATTTAAGTGTTGTATATATTTTTTTATGAATGTATTTATTCATTGCACGTGTACAAGACAAAAACAATATATTAGAAGCCCCGAACATTCCCCGAATTTTCCCCGAATTTCAAGTAAAACGTAATTATATTTTACTGAAATTCGAGGTATACAGTATAAATATGTATTTTTAATACTTCGTAGGGAAATAACATTTTGTTCGAGTTACAGAGTCTACATAATTTGACTACCGTTCGGCGAAAGGGAATGGCAATTTTTTTCGACTTACTTCCACTGTAAAACTTAAAAGTTTTTTAAGATCTAATCTAGGTTCAAACAATTAATTTTCTAAAATTATTTCTTGTATTTTATGACATATTGACCTCGTGAGCTGTAATCGCCACTGTCATGGTATGTGTTAGAGAACAGAAATAGTAGTAGCAATAACAAAAAAAATATCAAACTCACTAATATTAGGAGGAAAGATTTAAGAATATTCTTTCACCATTAGAATCATACATTGCCCATGCAGAGATCTGTATGAAAACTTCGATAATGTTACCCAAAGTGTGAAAAAAATCCCTGTATCACATAGGTATGCTACGGATTTAGGGGCACCTGTGATTATTGTAAATGTTTACTAAAATAAATAACCAGCCGAACGAAACCGCGAATGATCTTATAGGTACACTTATGAACGTCGATAAAAGAATTATTCTAGATTTAAATTTACTACAAGTTCTAACAACGCTTCTTGTGTATGTCCGTCCGGTAGGGATCCTTTTGTTTCCATTTATTTTTTCTATAAAGACATTTACTACATGCATTTATATCCCTACTCGGTATATCAGGCCTTATGCTTTGTTTTGCATTGACATAACAGTGGCACGTGAATTAGGGAAAACAATATAGTTTATTTTTACAGGCGCTTAGTAGGCGCACAATGGAACGGTCTGAAATATTGTCAATGAAGATTCATTCGTAGATTAATATTCGAACTATTTATAGATTTGCACAACATACACCACTATATTTTTATTTGGCAGAAAGCTTCAGTTGAATGAGATTGTGAATTTTCACGCATGCGTTACGTTTCAAAGTGTAGTTTTGAAGAGTTCGTTATGGCTTTGGACAGTAACTTTGAAGTACGTTAACAGCTTCTAATTAATATCTTCTTAAGCCCGCAACTCGCAATTTAATTATATATTTTTGGATTTCCTATCTTCCACTTTTTTAACGCTTCATATTTCCGGAACTGAAATATTATTTTGTTAATTCGTGCATCTATATTTAAACATTATTTTTAAAAAAATATCTACGATACAATTATAAAGTACGAAAATATGTGAAGATTTGAAGTTTACAGCTGATATAATTTTGAAGAATTCAGAACCGATAAAGATGAAGTTCATTGTCGGGCTTTGTGTGAAAATAGGATCTAATGATATATCATTTATTTGTAATAAACCTTATCTATCTTAACATAATTTTAATAAGGAGTTCCGTTAGCATAGTATCAAGCAATAATGTTTGTATGCATACATTACAATGAACTTAGTTCCGAAGGTCAGCACTGGATGCACATGATGTGCGGGGAGTAAAAACAATTCAATATCCAGTATTACGTATTAGAAAATAAGTAGTATCTATAGAAGAATTATTTAAACGACTGCCTAATGTGTTTTAAAGCTAAAGACGATTTTCAGTAGGCTGAACCATTTTTTCAGGCAGTTTCAGAACAAGTGTAGTCGAGTGGTACACTTTTCTGGAAACCCGTTTTCAGACGTTTTCAGGCCTGGTTATAACCCTTTGATAAAGGAATATTCTAGACCGAATTTTCTAGGTGTGGGACAAGGACGGTATGATACGCGAGAGAGAAAGAAGATCAGAACCTTCCCGAAGCTAGACTGAGCACTCTAGATCGCCGTACGACAAGGACAGAGCAATGTGCGAAAGAGACAAAGAGTACGGACGTTCTAGAATTGTTCGATGGCTACTAGTAGCGCTCCCGCCTAGAGAGTTCTCAAATATCGTTCAAGACTATTCCCAGGGATATATAAGCGAGCCAAAACTCGACCAATTAGTTCACCACCCGAAGGGGGCATACGCCCCGAACGGGCCAAAAGCTCACCCCTCTCGAGGGAGTGTGCAACATTAACTACAACAACCAATTAGTTCAGTTTCGAAAGCGATTTCAAGAGATAAAGTGCGAATATAGTGAAGACAAGTGATAAAGTACTGTGTGAAGTACGTGTAATTAGTGACAGTATTTTGTGTATGTGTAATTATTGAATTTCTGTGCGTAATTTCCGTTTTTTTGTGTAAACTAATTCCTAACTGATTTATTTCGAAATAAAACCCTGAAGAAAATATGTACATTAATATAGAATAGAACAACATCAAGGGTCAAAGACAAGTTTTTTATTGGGGACAAACGGGCTGAAGTTAAGCGACACCGCCGCCCTGCCTCTGAATGAATGAATCGTACATTTACTCTGCCAAAAGGCTCGTGAGTGCGTTGCTAACCTTATTCTTCGAACCTCAATGTATTCTTGTTTTATACGAAACACATTTTTCACAATCTATGGAATTTCCACGGTTGCGTAAACAGTAATAATCAATCTATAAGTTCAAACATACTTAAATATTCTTTGTATAATTAAATACTGTATCTAATAGGGAGATAACATTATAATGATAACAGTATAAATGCAGTTGAATTTGTCCATTGTTGTCTTGTGTATTTACGAGTCGCGTATAACGAACGGTGTAATTGATGTAAACGTTTTTCTTGTATATAAAATGTTTACAATTATATTATTTACATTAGTAGGAATATTATTTTTAGTGGAATTGTTCGTTAATTATAATGAAAACGCTAGAACTATAAAGAAAATTCCAGGCTTCAAAGATGTATTTTTCTTTGGAAATTGCACAGTTGTTTTTGGAATGGATTCAGGTAAAAATATTTCGACAGTTCTGTCGTAAGAATGCGTAGCGTAGTTTATGTTAAAAAATTCTGTTACAGTCGGGTTGTTCAAGTTAGCCAGGGAAAGTGCTAAAAAATTCAAAGGAATTTTTAGATTCTACAGTTTATCCTTAGCAGCAGTTAACATTTTTAACCCCAGTGACGCTGAGGTATGTCCGTTTAACATCTTAAATAGTCTTAGTGTGTTTTTTAATTTAATCTGTGTCGCTAATTAATTACAACACATTTGTATGTAACAGTACTAAAGATATAAGAACTTACTAAAGACAAGATAGAATTTAAACATTAGAAGGAGAATTATAAAAAAAATGTGTTAAGTATAATTTATAGTTACAGAACACTTATCAACTTTATCAGATGAAAACATGTTTAATTATTTCATTTTACAATTTGTGTGGCCGTAAATATTGTTCAATAATATTGTTGTATATTAAAATGAAGTTCGAAATTAAGTAGATATTAATTTCAGGGCAAACATTTTTTTTGTTTATTTTCAGCACAAAATAATTTGTTATTAAGAAGATAATTTTATCTTGCCCATTCTAATGTCGTAAGCATACATACCTGTTTTATTTGAGATTTTTTAAAGTTTGTATTTATTTATTGATAATGTATATTTACTGAAGGAAGATCAATTACTATTTTATTACTAGAAGTGTGCCGCTTAATCATTAATAAGCTGTTTAGTTTATTTATTTGTTCGGTTTGACTATAAAGGATTATATATTATTGATTATTATTGTGTGTAGTTATAAAAGCAGAGTATGAATCAAAAATGTTTGATAAAACGGACATGATTTGAAATTCCTCCTCTATTCCTCTTTAAGAGTTTTAAAAAAAAGTCCTCTAGTACAGTATAACCTAACTTATAGGTTGACTCACTTTAACAAAACCTAAAAATATTATCGCAATTTAATGTGTTCTAAAATATTACATTATTTTCGAAGTTGTTTTTAAATAAATTACATCAATCCTGCTGAAATCCCATCGTACGTCTATAGCAATCTTATAATTATATATTATAATAAATTTAATATTTTTTTTAATATTGATAGTTTTGTTTTATAATTTAAATTATTTTTTTATGGAATATCTCAGCTTTGATTTGTTTTGTGTTGGTTATCGTTAGCTTTAGGTTGATAAATTTGCGGTCAATTAAATGTCATATCAGGAAATTATTTTCAGATTGTCATGTCAACTATGAAGCATCATGAGAAAAGTATTATTTATAAATTCTTCAAACCGTGGCTTCATGACGGCTTATTAGTAAGCAAAGGTACAAATTTCTGTTATAGTTCAACTATTTTTTACATGCCCATCAAAATTAAAATTGTTTGCTTTAAGCTTTCCATTCCATAGAATTTTAGACTTTTATCGTTAAAGAGTGTAGTATCATAACTATGAAATGAGTTCAATAAGTTTAATAGTGAATGTGGAAAAGTAATGAAAAGTAAACGAGATCCACTATGCTTGGTTTTTTGAACTTGTATTAATAGGCTGTCGCGTATGGCTACCTAACGCTAAAATATTTTAATCAGCAACAATTTCAAAACAATTTACGAGTGTATAACTAAGTATATTTTTCAAGGATCAAAATGGCAAGACCGAAGAAAAATACTTACATCAGCATTTCATTTCAACATATTACGCAAATATTTTCTCATAATTGAAGAAAATAACCAGAAGCTGGTGAATGTAATGGAAGAAAACAGTGGGAAATCCGTCGATATCGTTCCAATATTGAGCGAATACACCCTTAATTCTATAAGTGGTATGTTAGTGTTGGTAACGATTTAGAATTACGTCTCACGAATTGGGGGCTGTGGGGGGAGGAGGAGCATCAGCATCATCAAATTCGTGACGTAATTCTAAATCCAACCCTTAGTGTTTACTACAAACATACTTTACACGTGCTATCCAATTTAAACAGCGCCTTTTTAATAATAATAAATAATAGCTGCAATTAATCTAAAAAAAATATTTACATTAGATATTTTATCAGTCACGGACAATGTAATTAGTTCTTGAGTGATCAACACTTATTTTAGTTTTGTTTAGTATAATTTATTTAAATTTTATTTAGCAACATTGTTGCAGGTAACTATTTGAGCTACTTTTTGTGCAACAGAAGTATAATTATAAAATTGTAGGTGTTAAATAAAATATATCACGTCAAGTACCAAACATGCCAAATGGAATAAATAGACTAGCGGCCCACGACACTGGGAATCAAGGGGCAAGTAAGGGGCTAGTACACTCTCCCTTTAAACTATACATCCTTTTTATTACGTGTAATAAAGTTTTTATCTTTTTCTTTCATTTATAAGGTTTATCTATTTTACAGAAAGTGCAATGGGGGTAGAGCTTGACAAAGACCCCATGTATTCAGGACTTTCTTACAAAAACGCAATATACGAAACAATTAAAATTTTTGTTTATCGTTTCATGCGAATTTACCTCTATCCAGACTTTTTGTTTAACCTGAGTCCTGGTGGCATCAAACAGGCGCGGTATTTATCGATAATTCATACGTTTATCAGAAATGTTATTAATAAAAGGAAACAAAATTTTCATAATAATGAAAAAGAGAGTGACACCTTAGCTGACAATGATAATTACGTTTATAAGAAGAAAAGACGTGCAGCAATGTTAGATTTGCTGATCTCGGCTGAGAAGGAAGGACTTATTAACGATGATGGGATTATAGAAGAAGTTAACACTTTCATGTTTGAGGTAAAGTTTCAATTAATAATATTAGGGTAACATGAACTCAGCCACCAATAAGAAAACATTAAACATCTTCATCAAATAACAAAGCTGGGTGAGTTCTAGTTAACATACGAGCTTAAACGATTATCTCAGTAAAAGATAGTTATAGTTCTATTGTAGAGGTCGAATATTATATGTATGTACTATGTATTCATCATTTATTTGTATGAATTACTGCAGTCAAATTAGATCTGATATCAAGTAATTAATCACTAACAGATAAAATCCAGATAACAAAACAAAATCTACTGTAAACATGTAAAATAATTTTATTTAGAATATGATTAAATAAGATTTGATCCGTGTACTATTCAGTTTGAACATGCTGTTTGGCAAACCGAACAACCAAAATTGTGTTTTCTCGAATTCTTATCACACTACAGTACACAGAGGCTTCCGGAGTCACCTTTACATTAGAAGATTATTATGCATCTGTTCGTCTATTATAGAAATAGATGCAATGTCCTGGTTATAAACAAAAATAAATTATATTTCAGGGCCATGATACAACAGCGGCCGGTTTGACATTTTGTTTATTAACATTAGCTGAGAATCAAGATGTTCAGGTAATCATAAATTATAATAATCCTGCGGCACTACCACCCAATATGAGCCTTGGTCTCAGATTGGCACCGTTTCTTTCTTGATTTTCTTCTAAAGACAAGTAGGTCAATAACCTTTTGTGCCCGACACATGTCGTATTTTTTAGTTAGTTTCGTAGCACATAAAAAATTCCTGCTAATGTCCAGTCACACACTTAAGCGACTAGACCAGCACTGCTCAGGTAATTAATATAAATTAATATACATTTTATTTATTTAAATTATGTCGGGCTAATCATATTATTCTTTTGTTTTCAAGCAGTGATAATCTTATATAATTGTTAGGTATATTCTTATATCTCTAAATAGAAATTGCAATGATAAACACAATTTTAAGCTGCTAATTACAAAAATTATCATATATTCTGATATGATTTTGATAGCTAAAAATGTTGGCTTTGATAGTATTCAAAAAAACTAAATGTAAATTAAACTAATATTATAGTTGAATTATTTTTTTATTTTCATCCAAGTTTTTATTTCAAGGGGTAAAATGTACCTAAGGTCGCAGTCGAAGTTAACATGATATCATTGAGTTTGAGAACCTTATAAAACTAGGAAAAAAGATTGATAAGAACCGTGTTGTTACCATGGTTACCATTTTACATGGACAACGCTGGAGTAACAAACAACCTACTATTTAAAATCAATATTTCTTAATAAGAGCGTTATCGATTTATTTCTTTTCAGGAAAAAGTTTATCAAGAATTGCAAAATATATTTAACGGAAGGGATGATGTTACATTAGAAGATTTAACAATGATGAATTATTTGGAGCGATGCATAAAAGAAAGTATGCGATTGTACCCGCCTGTTCCGTTTATTAGTCGCACTTTGAGTGAAACAGTTAAATTGAGTAAGTATCATTTTAATAACAATTATAATTATCTAAAGACTTGAGACGCGAATTTCTTTATACTGAAATGTATATTGATCTTTCACGTACCACGATATTAACGTAATAAATTTGCTTCATTTAATACGTGATCTCACATATACCAGAGACAATTCCAAATAGCTTTGTTCATAAAAAGACACAAAAGAACTCCGTTATTTATAAGCAAAAACGAGTCTAGTTGCATTCTTTTATTTACGCTTTGATGACAAATGATAGAAGAGTTCTTTAATCAAAACGGTAAATCCGGAATTAGATTATTTGACTAAGAGGGAAGTCTCTCAATACGCTTTACGGTAAAAATGTACAAACCTAAGTGACTTTATATAGTGGAAAAGTTTATCTATAATGTATATGTATGTATGTTATTAAAATTATAGTGGTAGTATATGTATAGACAGAAAAGAAAAATTAACCCCACGTTTTCAGTATCTTTTTATACTTTACCATATCTAATACAACATTTTTAGGTAACTACACGGTGCCTGTGGGAACTATGTGTCACATTCACATATACGACATGCATCGCCAGGAAAGCTTATTTAAGAACGCTGAAAAATTCGATCCTGACCGTTTTCTGCCTGAAAATAGTGTTGGACGACATCCTTACTCGTATATCCCCTTCAGTGCAGGACCTAGAAATTGTATAGGTAGGTTAATATTGGTGGTTATGAAGCTTGGCAAGATCTAGGTTAGGGAAACTTCGATATTAACAATAGCAGTAATACCACTTTCTTTTTGGCTATAGTTAAACCCGGTTAGCACACTATGCGGGTCTAGCTTGGTTATTCTTACCAACTAGCACTATTTATTGCAGGTCAAAAGTTCGCAATGATGGAAATGAAGTCAGCGCTATCAGCTTTACTGAAAAATTACAAGCTGTTACCAGTTACAACATCGAAAGATCTTGAGTTTATAGCTGATTTAGTTTTACGAAATTCAAAACCTATATACCTTAAGTTTATTAAACGACATTGATGATTTAACAAATTGCTATAGATTATATTAGATTGTTTAACCCTAAGTACCTATTGTAGTCATATTTATTACCAAGTTTTGTAGTATTAAAATAAAATATCGGTTTGTTAATTCCTTTTTTACGTATAATTTAGGATTATGTTAGCGTCCTTTAAATCTAAACAGTACATGATCATGAAAAATAAAATGAAATAAAATATGTTTATTATGGAACATAAGATACAAATATCACTTATTCCACGTCATTAAATTTGAATTTGTGGGCACCCCTACTCATCGGCAAAGAATACAGAGGGTGTGTATCTTGTATCTTACGTACTTGATCTTCAACTAAAACTAAAACACAAGCAAGTGTTAATTGTGTACATAGAAAGAAACGTTTAGACTCACAGCTGGGGTTCTTACGCACGTTCTTGTGCACAAGTCTGAGATAAGTTCTACTTACATAGAATATAAATAAACACAGTGGAACCTCAAGGGAATGGCAAAGAAAGTGGAGTTAACGAGTTTTCGACTTAACAAGAACTTTGAGATAAGTACATATCATTTAATTGCTAAAATTTCGACTTACAGAGGCGGGATTTCTAAGTGTATTTTTCGATTTGTAGAGAACTTAAGTTTTGTAGTATATATTTTTTTATGAATGTATTTATTCATTGCACGTGTACAAGACAAAAACAATATATTAGAAGCCCCAAACCCGAACATTCATTTTGCATTTTATTACTATTATTTCGGAAAATTTCAAGTAAGACGTAATTATATTTTACTGAAATTCGAGTTATAGAGTATAAATATGTATTATCAATACTTCGTAGGGAAATAACATTTTGTTCGAGTTACAGAGTCTACATAATTTGAGATACCGTTCAGCGGAAGGGAATGGCAATTTTTTCGACTTACTAAGGATTTCGACTTATCGAGGTTCGAGTAATCAAGATTTAATCTAGGTTCAAACAATTAGTTTTCTAAAATTATTTCTTGTATAAAGAATATTTATGACATATTAACCTCATGAGCTGAGATCGCCACTGTCATGGTATGTGTTAGAGAACAGAAATAGTGACGAACAAACAAAAATAATATCAAACTCACTAATATAAAAAGGAGGAAAGATTTTAGAATAGGCAACAATATTCTTTCACCATTAGTCTTGCATTGCCCATTGCAGATCGTTATGAAAACTTCGATAATGTAACCCAAAGTGTGAAAAAAATACCGATAAAAATCCCTGTATCACGTAGGTTTGCTACGGAAACTGTTGATTTGGGGTCACCTGCGATTTGTTGTATTTTTTGTAAGTAAATGTTTAATTAATTAAATATCCAGCCGAACGAAACCGCGACTGATCGCTAATTAATCATATAGGTACACTTATGCACGTCCATAAAATAATTATTCTAGATTTACATTTATTACATGTTCTTACAACGCCTCTTGTATATGTCCGTCCGGTAGGGATACCTATTGCTTCCATTTATTTTTGCCCAGCATAGCAAGACATTTACTACATGCATCTCTACTCGGTTTATCAGACATTATGCTGTGTTTCGCATTGATATAACAGTGCTACTATGGCACGTAAATTAAATATCACAACATAGTTTATTTTTGCAGGCGCTTAGTAGAAGGAACGGTCTGAAAAATATTTCAGTGGACAATAGTCCATGAAGATTCATTCGTCGACAAATATTAGAACTATTTATAGATTCGCACAACATATTTATATATTCTTGGCGCTCATACACCACTATATTAATATGTGACTGGCTGAAAGCTTCAGTTGAATGAGATTGTGATACTCTGCTAGTTGTATCGCAAGTGTTTTGTGAACTAAATTTTCACGCATGCGTTACGTTCCAAAGTGTAGTTTTGAAGAGTTCGTTATGGCTTCGGACAGTAACTTTGAGGTATGATAACAGCTTCTAATTTTTTTCGTCTTAAGCCCGCAACCAGCAATTTAATCATAGATTTTTGGGGTGATTCACCACAGTTTTTAATCGCTACAAATTTTTATGGAACTGAAATTTTTAACTAGAAATTTAGATAAAAAAAAACAAAAAATTATTTATTTAACTAATAATAATTAGTTAAATAAATAAATTTTACGCAAAATTATAAAGTACGAAAATATTATGTCTGCAAATTGAAATATATTTTGAATTGCTGTAAAATTCCTAGTTTTACGAAAACGTATTTCTTATAACAAGAAATTTGGGTATGCAAATTTATTTCAACCATATTTCCTAATAATTCACGACAGGCTCTAGAAAGTATCTTTAAAGTTAACACCAAATATATATGCCTTCTTAATTTACAATAAACTTTTAGTCTTGTAGATTAAATATGTGAATATAATTTTATATATAGTGTTATAAATGCATTTATAATACGTATATTATATATTGTGAAAATTACTTAATAAGAATATGAACTGTATAATCTGATATAATCAAAAGAATTAGAGGGGTTTTCAAACATAATTCAAGAGATTATATATACGGTTCTATAGTCAATTGAATTATAATTATTACTGAGTGAGTATTAGAAGGTTGACGGTCATCGGTTTTGGATGAAATGTCTTATTATTGCCAATTGTAACGATGATCCAATTAATTATTTCAACCATATACGGAAAACCAGAAAAATGCTTTATTTATATGGTAGCTTTTAGTCAAGCTAGTCTTTATTTAAGAAGTAGAATATAACGCCCTATTTTAAACATGGTCAGCGACCTAAACCTGAAGTCAGTGAAGGTGGCCTTAAAGATTAACTTTTCCAAGAGAAAGCTATGACAAACATCTAAGGAACCAGACAACAATTTCATAGGGATTTGAAACGTAAGCTGAAGTTGAGAGACGTATTACGCAGGCATGGGCAGCTTTTGGAGCGAATGGAGATATAATGCACCCTGCATTATAGCACCCCTTTTTTATAGCACTCATCCAGCCTGTCTGTTCAGACACTATCTTGTCAGTTATGGATCCGAAAATATAACGCTCTCACAACGTACAACGGAAAGCCTGAGAGTCGCGCAGCGGGCGATGGAGCGTGGAATGCAATGCTTGAATGGAGGCCTCAGCAGAACAAAAGACCCCGCAGCCGCCCTTTAGATGGCATGGAATGACGACATCATTAAGGAGCTTGGCTCCCAGTGGATGCAGAGGCCAGTGCAGAGCGTACTATAGGAAGAGGAAGGAGGTCTACGTAGAAATGGACCAAAAAAAGAGGCTGATGATGATGATGATTTCAACCTTAAAAATATTTACTTCCTCAGTAACAAATGCCTATTGATCTGTTTTTTGGTAATATGTAACGATAAACTTGTGGTCTGTATTAACACTTTAGTAATATTATGTCTACTAGGTATGCAGATAAAGAAGTTCCTCAATAAATTGGTTTGTTTTTATTACATAATAATCACTGTAATTGTCATTCATTACCAGAGAGACCAAAGCAGCAAAATCGATAAAACTTTTGTTTGCATTATGTTTGTTTTTATCGTTTCTTTTCTAAAGCGGCACATAACAAATTATGGAGCAATTGAACGTATACGTTTAGTAGTAGGTGGGTTTTTTGAAGTTGAATGAGAAGTAAATATTTATCAATAGGTATAAAGTTAATGTTTGAATTGATGAAGTACTTAAAAGTAAAGACTTCCCAATGGTAGCCAAGAAAAAGGGTGTTCAATCTATGTATCCTACCTTGTGTTACATACGGCTGCCAGACTTGGACATTATCTCAGAAACATCTTCTATAGTTGAGAACATGCCAAAGAGGAATGGAAAGAAGCATGGTAGGTGTAACACTGAGACATCGAAAAAGAGCAGAAGAGATAAGATCAGCGACCAAAGTAGAGGACACTATAAAGAAAATAAGGTAATTGAAATGGCGCTGGACCGGTCACCTGACGAGAGATAGCAGGTTGAAATGGACAAAAATAATTACGGAATGGCAACCACGCGATGGAAAAAGGAAAATAGGAAAACAGAGCAAGAGATGGGCAGACGATATAAAGAGAATAGGAGGCACAATTCGGACAAATAGAGCTAACATCAGAAAAGAATGGTGGAAGCAGCTGGAAGAGGCCTATATGTCACAGGACACTCTGACTACCTTAACGGGTCAAGTGACGTATTAGATTAAGTTTTATTTATGATTTAGAATTAAGTTTTTTTATGTAACTTAAATGAGTGTTAATATATTATACTGGTTGTCAGCAATAAAGGCTTAATAATAACAATAAAAAGCTAATGTTTAAGAGATAAAACATTGGTAGTCTGGAAATAAACATATATTAGACCAATTTAACTAAACGTGACTTAAACACACCTACTACACAATTACTTATTAAAATATTTGATTAACACGTAAACGGCGCGTCATACGAGTAAATAAATTAGATAAACCTGAAAATCACTATTCTATTGAAATCGCAAGTTGGACCTACTCAGTTCGCGCATGCGCGTCGTCTAGGAGCTTCGCACCGTCAGTATCCCTCATTTTTCGGAACCGCCTTCAGCAATGAATACGCGTCAACTTCGCAAAATTGCCGTAGCCGCAAAATCATTGCAGAAACAACAATCGTCATGTATCTGTAACCGTTATTACAGTCAAGTGAGACCCGTTTATGTAATAGAAAGACCTGTAAGTGTTCCTTTTCCATCATTAAAGTGCCCCTAAGAGTCTAAACCTTGACCGCTATGGTGATTTTAAACCTTTTATTTCAGAAATGGAGAAATTCTGCACAAAGTTTCTACGCTGCTCAATCCATTGATGCAAGGTTAGTTGATACACAATACTCAGACACTTCAATTACATTGCAATATAAAATGATAAAAAATAATCACTCATATGAAGAATTCTATTGAAAATAAATTAATTTTAATGACCCACATCGACTCCTATTGATCTCGTAATATGAACGTATTGATATAACAGGCGCCGGCAGCAAGTCTGTCTCACCCCTGACATTTAAAATTTCACTATAACGTTTAACTAAACATAATTAGGTAGTATCATAGGATGTTATACGTAACACAAAATTAGAAATCTTAAGATAAGATAAGGGGATTCGACTTTTTAGTAACAGCTTAAAATGCAGTAATTTCTCGCTTAGGAATACAAAATCAGTAAATTTTGTAACATATATTATGTAGGTTTCTACTCATTGGAAAACTATTTGACTACTATTAAAATCGTAAAAAAAATTACCATAATAATACAATAACAAGTATTTATGGATATTATTTTAATAAAGTAGTGAAAAGTAACATGAATATTTTAATATTTGCTGTAATAATAAATTAATACATTTTCAAGACTGAAAATTATTATTAAAATAAGATACATTGTTATCTAGTAAGATAAGCAGCTGTCTCGTAACTGCAGAAATTATTATTAATATATGTAAATTTAAATAAGCGGAAAATGATTTTTGTTTTTAATATAATTAGGTTTTAATGAAAAAATATTATTCGATAATATTTATTATTATTAATACTCAAATTATTTCGTATCTTGGGTCGTTGAAATTTAACTATGTTGTTCTTAATTTTCATGCTGCAGATTCTACTCATTCGTTCACAACATAGACCCTGCGTAAGTATGAGTGTTGCATGACTTGAGCAAAGCTACTTAATAAATTATGTTATGATTTTGCATGCATATAAAACACACCTACCAACAACTAATAGACATTTCGGTTATTTTTCGTACATTCACAGTGTACGCTGTATTGTACCTATTAAAAAATATATACATAAAATGAATTTTGTATTTTAAATTATAAAACTAAATTCGATAGAGTCCGTCACTACTTATGAAATACATTCAAAAAGCACATATAAACTATCAAACAGACAGATGTCTATATCTCTTTTATCGAATTTAAATTAGATATAACTTAATAATTTCATTGTTTACTTCTATCGTAGTAATTATAACGAATATAAAGAAATCATCAATAACGCACAGCCGTAGTTCAAACGCACTCGCACGCTCAAACTTGAAGAATTTCGCTGTACTATATTTTATATTATGAATATTAATAAGAAATTTGCTGACGTGTGCTCAGTCATAGATGCTTCGATTATAATTGGAATCTTAAATATTTGCATCGCAATAAGCGAGAATGTTCCTTTGCAGTGTTATCATAATAGAGGCTATAATTTTTTACGTCTACAATTTAGGAACATTAAATTTATAAACATTGGTCAGTGGTCTGGTAAAAGTTAGAGAGGTCATATTCGTAGTACATATATGATATCGAATTTTGATATTGTAATGAAGTAATTAATAATAATAAAAACATTAAATAATTATTCTTATTATTTTACATTTAATAATTTATTTTTGCTTTAAATGTCTGCATATAATGCTAAAACCTAGACGTTGAACTTAGAAAATAACATTTAGGATTATTAATATATTTTCTGTGATCAATATTTCTATAAATATATTCCAGATTTAGGACTCCGGAGGAAAGATTCGAAATTCTAGATTGAACGGTAAAAAAATAACATAAAAACCCCGACCTTTGGTAGAATATTTTTTGGTTTATATTAGACTGTATAATCAAATCGTATTACGAATTATGTCCGTGTACAGCCAGCTTAAAGGAAACGCGTTTTTAAATCTTAGTTTACTCGTAATTTGCCTAAAGTATGTGTAATTTCAAATTTATATTTTGGTCACGAGCCAACATTGTCAGGTGATGTTGACTGTTACAAGTTACAACTACGTTGCGGACACACCCGCCTACGTCACTCAAACTCACTTCAACAACATAATGTATTCGTGATCATGGAATTTACTGTAGATAAGATAACAATAATTATTTTTAACGCTTCTACGTGTATACTGCCTAGAATGTCAGTTTCCATTAACAACTTTGTGTAATTTTTATTGAATCACTTACAGGGTAAAAGAAGGATCACACAAAAATGCCGATGATGTACTGTTTGACATGTTCAAGAACGAGGAAACAGGATTACTACCTGTTGGAAAGTTCTTGGCTGTAAGTTAAATACACTATATTTTTCTATCAATGCCCACTGTACTGCATTAAGATCAATGCGTTTAGAGTGGTGCGATTCTGGACCAATAACACAGAAAATGACTATCTACCATCATGACTTTTTAAATCGCAGGCTCTCCGAACCACCGGAATAAAAAAGAATGACCCAAGAGTTAAAGAAGTTATGCACAATCTGTACAAAGTACATAAAGAATCTAACTTCGAAGGAGGATCGCCAGAGACACTCAAGTTGGATAAAACGAGATTCAAAGAAGTCATTGCACCAAACATAGTGTTGATAACACGTGCATTTAGAAGTCAGTTCGTTATTCCCGATTTTCAAGATTTTATCAAAGATATTGAAGAAATGTACTGGACAGCAAAAAGTATTACGGATGGAAAAGTAGCAAGTTACATTCCGCAACTGGCTAGAGCTAATTCAGACAATTGGGGAGTAAGTGTTTGCACAATTGATGGACAAAGGTTTTCCATAGGTGAGAAAATAAAAATATATTTTTATGAAGAGATTACGGTGTGATTGGAAAGAAAACGTAATTATTTAGGATGGTCGCCGATAAGCGTAATTCTGACCGGGTTAAACCAGTTATAAAGTTGTCTATATACAACAAAATTAAAAAGTAACAAGTTTTTATAAAGTTGTATGTATTTTTTTGGAATATGTGCTGTTGAGAAGCACCATTGGTGAAACATACTCGTACCTTTACCAGTCATCGTAACATTTTCAGGAGATGTAAATGTGCCATTCACTCTACAATCTTGTAGCAAGCCGTTAACATATGCAATGGCACTTGAGACGCTTGGCCCCGACGTCGTTCATCAATATGTTGGCACCGAGCCCAGCGGCAGAAACTTCAATGAACTGGTTTTAGATCATAACAGTAAGTCATTTAACAAAAAATAACATATTTATTAAATACCTTAACCCATAGTTACTTTTAGTACTATTACATACAATAATGTAATAGGTAAATGCCAAATTTTTCATTGATATAACTTTCGTGATTTTCATGAAGTACAACTTTTCAGTGAAGCCGCACAATCCCATGATTAACGCGGGGGCAATATTAGTCTGTTCATTACTAAAGTCTTTGGATAAGCCTGAAATGACCTTGGCGGAAAAATTTGACTACGTAATGTCTTTCTTCAGCCGTCTAGCTGGCAATGAAGTATTGGGTTTCAATAACGCGGTATTTCTGTCGGAGCGTGAAGCAGCCGATAGGAATTACGCACTAGGTTTTTACATGCGAGAGCACAAATGTTATCCCGATAAGACTAATTTACGAGAATGTATGGATTTCTATTTTCAGGTACTGTACTGTAAAACAATTTAATATAATAGAGATTTTTCTTCATTGATGACATTGAGGAATAAAGTTTTGTCAATTTATCTTTTTGAATGAAATAAAATAACTTTATTTAAATTTTCTGACTCGATCTTACATTGCAGTGCTGCTCTATGGAAGCTAATTGCGACATAATGACGATTATGGCTGCAACATTAGCTAATGGAGGAATCTGCCCCATTACGGATGAGAAAGTCTTAAGACCTGATTCAGTGCGAAATGTTCTTTCACTTATGCACAGTTGCGGAATGTACGACTATTCCGGACAATTTGCCTTTAAAGTAGGATTACCAGCGAAGTCAGGAGTGTCTGGTGCTATGCTTATAGTGGTACCAAATGTTATGGGTATATGCACATGGTCGCCACCGCTTGACCCTTTAGGAAACAGTTGCAGGGGCTTGCAGTTTTGTGAGGTGTGTTATCTAATATATAAAATTCTCGTGTCGCGGTGTTTGTAGTTTTTAAACCCCTCCGAAACGGCTTGACCGATTCTCATGAAATTTTGTGTGCATATTGGGTATGTCTGAGAATCGGACAACATCTATTTTTCATCCCCCTAAATGTTAAGGGTAGTCCACCCCTAAATTATATTTTTTTTAATTTTTAGATAACATTTTTTTTATGATACAATCATTAAAAAATACATACAACCCCTAATTTTCACCCCTCTACGATCAACCCCTATTTTTTATTTTAAATGATATACATGGCAAAACGACGTTTGCCAGGTCAGCTAGTATTTTATAGATAAAGAAATTACCTTCAGTATATAGGGTTTCCCATTAGAAACTATAAAATTATAACATCCTGTTAGGTTAGGTTAGGTTCACGTGGACGTAAAAGCAGGATGGATTGACACAACTTAACAAATATATTTGCACTGTAAAATGACTTTGATAAATATATTATTCGTTAATTATTTAATTACCTTTTCAGGAGCTAATAAAGCGGTTCAATTTCCATAAATACGATAACATTCGTTATGCCAGTCACAAGAAAGACCCTCGCCGTTACAAATTCGAATCCACCGGACTTAGTATTGTTAATTTGTTGTTCTCTGCTGCAAGTGGAGATTTAAGTGCACTAAGGAGGTTTGTACCTATAGTCTTTATTTTAATATTGTATATTATTCCTAAAAAAGTTGTATAACTATTAAATTTTTGTCAGAACATCAAACCAATCTAAAGAACCTGAGAAGGTGACCCCAACCCCAGACAAAGACAATTTACAGTAACCCAAGTAATGATTGTCATGCTTAGAAACTCGATATGCTATTATAAATTATATACGATCCATCATCATAGGCAAATCGATATTTTCTTGCTAATAAACACATCACGATTGTATTACTAGGTACCAACATTATCGAATTATTTTGAGTTACGTCGCTTGGGTGGAAACTTACACTTTATTTTTCACTAAGTTTACTCGTAGTAATTACTATTATGTTTTTTTTGCCACTGCTTAGAAGCTCCAAGTATCACATTTATTTTCTCTGATCTAACACATTTCTGTAATTTAGACAACATCTTTCCGGCATGGACATGACGCTATCTGATTACGACGGACGTACAGCATTACACCTTGCTGCTGCTGAAGGGCATCAGGCATGTGTGGAATTCCTCCTGGCTCAATGTAATGTACCCCACGACCCCCAGGACCGTTGGGGCAGTCGACCCCTTAATGAGGCGGAGACTTTTGGACACACATCTGTAGTGGAGTACTTGAAAGAATGGGAAATAACTCACCCGCTTGGAATGGAGCCCAAACCCTCATCTTCAGTTGATGACATTTTGGACGTCCAACCTCAAGCTGATGATCCCGTAAACGATCCAAGCATCCAAGAGATAGTGAAAAGAAATGGCGATAAAGTAAATTAAAATAACGTGGAATTGTTGAATCAGATAAAAAGTATATTTTGGTGTTGTTAGGTACCTATTTATATCTATAGTAGATACTGTGTACATTTATGCCAATAGAAAATACAATTATACTTGCATTTCCCAGTGAAACACCTTTTAAAAGTCACTTAAAATCTGGTAAACTAGGTAAATATCTTTGTTAAACATATATAAAACTCTTGTAAAATAAATAGTTTTGTGTTTATGTGGTCAATGATAAATGATTACAAACTTATTTAATTAAATAAAAAAAGCAGCTGTCAATTATGTTAAATTACAAGCTTGATTGATTTAAAATACAGGATGTCAAATTTATGAATAATTGTAACATCCAATCACTCTATGATCTAGTTTTGTATGTTGTGTACTACACATTATGCCATTGTCTACGATTATAGAAGAAATTGCTTAATTTAAAGCTGTGATATTAATTTTAATCTCAATACATAATTACTTGCTTACTACATATTTCATATAAATTATATTTATGTCCAATAATAACACAAGACATTCCATGAAATATGTCATTTATCATATTTTTCTCAGAAAAGTTAACAATTTGTTACTGGAATGTTAAATATCTTAATGTAGCTTTTATCTCAAATATGACAATAAAATTTCTAGTAATAATTCTATGTGTGTTAACTGAATCTACATTAAGTAGGTATATTGTTAAATTCAATATTATGTCAATTAAAGTTGAAAAATAAATGATTGCCACTTATTTGACCCCACTGTGCAATTCAAGCAGTTATATCATTTACATGTAAATAAAAATAATAGCGAGTGGAGCCTGACCCTAAAGTCAACATGTTTTTATTACAATATGTGATCATCTTGTAAGTCAACCCAGTTTCACTTATAAAAATGGCACAAATATGAAAAAGGCATCAAAGGATCCACAGAAATTTTTTTAACATGGCCAGAAAGTATATTTTATCTTGCTTTTGGAACACTAAAATATACATGTACAATACATGACCCAAAAAAACAAACAAATATTCAGGATTTTGTGTAATAAGCAATTTAAATAATAGTTAATATTTATTACTATGCACTAACAACAATTACAAATTTATGAAATACATATACACTAATTACTCCTTTCACTAGGTTTAATAGGACTTGATACAATACCTAGTAACTTACAATCCGCTTCTAGCAGAGTCAGATCAGTACTAGAGCCAAGAAATCTAGATGACAATTCAAGGTCTTTAATTTGTAATCTTACTCTTGCACCTCTCACATATTCTTCAGCTCTTGTAGAAGGCCGATTGCACACACAATGAAACTTCCAACCAAAATCAATATACAAGTCATCTTCTACAACATGAAATATTTTTCCCACAACAATTTTTCCTACTGGGTCACCAAGCTGAAAATAAGTCACACTGATTAGCATATTTTTAATAAATTAAATGGTTTATGATACATTGATTCTAACTCCTACTGTAATACTTTATAAGGCTTAACTAAGTAGTTCTAGCGTCATAAATTCCTCCCTATTTAAAGTATTCATAGGAATCATGAATTATGCTTACATCAATAAGTTTTGAATTCCGGAGTAGTGATGCAAACGTAGGCGGAGGGCCGCTGGTTTCCTCAAGAATATGGCTTTGTTTTTCGAAGGCTTTTGCAAATCCACCAACTTTTCCTGTAGATGTATCATCAAGAGTTTGAGAAGTCAATATTTTAGTAGTGCTTAGATTGCGCGTAATTGGCAATTTCAACTGTTTTAACTTTCTACTCAAGGGAAGCAACCACGACATTATTCAGTTTTTATTTTAAACTTTATTATCTTTTATTACAATTTAAATAAATTTTGTAAACATTAGTATAACCTCACAAGAGTCAATACAGACAAAACTGTGTTCCAACTTCCACAGATGAGTTCTGCGATTTCATTAGACATAGATATATCATTTATTACAAACAAAAACACACACACATAAACACACAAAATAACAATAATCAAAGTAAAAAAAACTTAAATAAAAAATATAATGAGAGATATGTAAAACAAAAATTTATTTTTCCTTATTATATTATATTATACTTATCTTTACAGCGAAATGGTCACTTATATCTATATTTTATACATAACTTACTATACAGTATCTATTCTATATCTATTATCTATATAATGTCATCTATGCTCTACGGTCACAACAGACAACAGTCACACTTGCCAGTGCCACAGACTAGGGAAACTATGAAAACTATGCACGTCAGGTAATGAATGAAATACTTATTAATTATCAAATATCAATGTCAATATAAAATTTTAAATTGCACACGCATCAACGTCACATCATAGCATGGAAATCGGAATTGTTCAATATTTTTCATCATGCTAAGTTTTATATAGTATTGAAATAAATAAAAATGACCGAAGACCAAGATGCGAAGGATTCCCATTCGGAATTCAGGCAGTAAAACTTTTGTCAATAAGAATAAAGACAAAAAAGCGAAACCACAGCGACCCCTCACAAAAGTAAGTTGACACAACTGGAAGTAGCCTCATTTAAGTTTAATATTTATTATTTCATATCATAAGAATGTTTATTTTAGATTATATTACGGCGATTGCCTGCAACGATGACGGAAGAGGCATTTCTTGAGCAGGTGTCTCCGATACCTGAACACGACTATTTCTATTTTGCAAAGCCAGACACGTCTCTTGGTAACAATATTTACTCGAGGGCTTACATTAACTTTGTAAATGTTGACGATATTTATCTGTTTAGGGATAAATTTGATGGATATGTTTTTTTGGATGAAAAGGGTAAGTTTTAGTTTTTTGTCTAATAAGATTTAAGTCAACCTAGTTATTTTGATACAAAATTTCAATTTATCAAATAAAAATTATACCTTTTTGAATTAATTTATCTTGTAGGCTTTAAGGTATAGTATATTATTTACTTAATTCATCTGTGTCCCTAGCAGCTACTAAATTGTTTCTGTTTTAGGTTTGGAGTATGTTGGTATTGTGGAATATGCACCATTTCAAAGAATTCCTAAGAAAAAGAAGAAAAAGGATCCAAAATGTGGAACTCTTGAAAGTGATCCAATATATCAGGAATTTTTGGAATATCTCAGTAAAGACCAAGAAGCTGACACCCAACCGAAACTGGAATATTCATATCCTGTAAATGATGGTAAGATAGAAAAGCCTTTGACACTTACAATTTGATAGAGGAATTGTATTTAGTGTGTGCATTTGATTTCTGTGAATAGTAGTGGAATTCCAGCAATATTTGGTTACTGTTTAGTATTTTGTTTGAAATTTTTATTATCTTCCATTGAATGCCAAATAGTAGATATTCCAGAACCTATTCTAATGAATACAGAATACTAACAATATATTTTGATGTAGTAAAAAAAATTGATTGTCTTTATAGTATAACGTGAATTTTTAATTGTTCATTAGAACAAAAGTATCATTCTCTCGAAATATTTGTTGAAGGTCTAATGAATAGTTTTAATACTGTTAACATAATATTGTATTATTTCACTTTAATTTATATTCACATGACATACTCTACTAATGGTCCACTATGTTATGTTTCAGGCAATGAGAAGAAAGTTCAAACAACACCACTGCTTGAGTACTTAGCTGCTCGAAAACAAGACAAAAGAGGTAGAGATGAAAGACGTAGGCGTGAAAATGACAAACGTAAAATGAGAATTGAAAGGAAGTCTAAAGATTCTTCAATCAGAGTAAGTCTTTTATTGTGCTTATTTCTTAATAATAAAAATATATTTTGAAGATACAAGTACTTAATTATGTCATAGAAATATGGAGATCTGTCTGATGATGAAAGCTATCACGATAGAAATGAAATTGTCAGAAAATATAACAAGCAGAGTGCATGGTATGGAGAGCAAAGAATTTATCATAAAACCAGAAGTTGCAATAATAATATCAATTTTGAATTAAATGATTTAGTGAAATGTCAAGGGTCTGAGGACATAATCAATACAGGCTCTGATTGGAATACCCAGTTTCCAGCTCTTACTATGAAAACACATAATACTTTTACTTTAACTTCATCAAAAGCTAGTGATAAGCAAGATGCTGTTGAAGTTAGTCAGAAATCTGGTGGTGACCCTTTTTTAAAGGTTCAGTTTTAGTTCATGATAACAATTGTTAAAAGTATTTTAGATTGTGATATGTTATTGTAAATAGAATAATTATTTTAAAACATATTGTGTTTCTTTAGTTCTTATATGTATCATAATATTATCTGTTGTTAAATATGTAATTGTAAAAATAATATATTTAAATATTAGCAGATATGAAGTAAACTAATTAAATGATATGTTGAATGTTATCTATATTTATTTTAATTACAACTATTTACAGGAAGAAGATATTATTATAGAGAATGATGTTAAAAAGATCAAGCCAAGAGAATGGGAAAAAGACAGATCCAATGATGTGAAAGATGATAGTGACATTTATGACTCACACTCTTACAAAGATCGCAAAATAGCGTTTGTCAGTGACAAAAAAAAGAAATTTGATGATAAAAAGGGAAGCTATAAAGGTGAAGAAGATCTCGATGAGTTTGATATAAAAAAAGACAAGTGTGAAAAAATTGATTCCCCTCGAGAACAAAAAAGTAAAAAGTACAGCGATTCAAGGAAGGAAAGATTCAAACTCACTGATGCTAAATCAGAGAAGCCATCAGCTATAAATAAAATGATGTCTGAAAAGCCCAAGACCTTGAATCATGATGATATAAAACCATTTACACAGTTGCCTCATGTTAAAACAGAAGATCTGAGTAAACTCTTGGAAAGCAAATCAAAGGGTGAAGATACAAAATTATCAAAAACTGAAAAGATAAATAAGAATATTAATAATACGAATGATATAAGAATGAGAAGAAATAGCTTGGAGCCAGGAGATTTGAGTAAAGAAGGAAGCCTAGAAAGGCAGAAATCTTTAGAGGATAGGAGTAGGTCTATAGATAGAGAAGGTTCTGAGGAAAAAGAAAAGAGTGACAGTATTGATTGCCGCACTGAGAGAAGAATCAGGAATAAGGTAAACATTTCTTTATTTGTATATTAGGTTTAATTATTTTCTTTAAAAAATAGTCAGTGAAAGAATTTCACATCTCCCTTTTATACTGCGGCTAAGCTGCATTATCTACATTCCAATGTTCTGTAAACTTATAAGCCAGTGTACTGTGTCGTGTTTCGTCTTAACGATAACGTTAGTTTTAAGGACAAATTCTTTAATTCATAAAAAGTTAACGTTTTGCAGGATCGCCCTAGCCTCGTAATTTACCAACCGGGCATGGGTAAGTTCAGTAAACAACGTTTGGCAAAAGATAAAGACCCTCCCACATCAAAAACGGTTAACGAAAGCGAAAAAAAGGATACTTGAGACATTTGTCGTGACTCCCTTATCTTGGACAACAATCAACGGAATTATCCTGATGATGGCATTCAGTAAGTTTCCATGAGACAAGACGGTGACTCTTAGAACTCGCCAACTGAGGGTACAATGTGCAAAGTTTTTATTCATTTACAGTATTCACGCAATATGAATGCCTTGGAAATTTCATTTTCATAACAAATCAATGTTACATTTGATGCTCCATATTAACTCGCGATTTTTAGTTCGACATGTTTTATTTCATTTCAATATAATTGTTTTAGTACAATGTTGTTTAAATATTCCCATCGTTATAAGCTAGTTAACTAAAATAATTAGAATGTTTAACTGTATTGACAAATTATATTTATTCTCATTAACACACCAACAATGGCTGAAATCTAAAGGCCGTCATAACTCAACATTTAAAATACAATTTTATTTCATCTATATTTTTGGCAAAATATTTGTTTATTATTTGATAGTCACAATTCTAACAGATGGCGCTGTGTTGAAAGTACCAACGTTTCACATAAGCTACAATTTAGTGGCATAATCACCAAAAAACCATGGTGGATTGGTGTTCTCCTGCCGTTTCTCTTGAATAGTTTAACTACTATGTAATATAATACAAATCTTAGCCAGAGCAACGTTTGGCCGAGTCTACTAGTATTATTATAATTCTCGTATCTATATCCCGATTCCTAGGATTATCTGATTTCTAAAGTTGTATTAATTTAATTAACATAAACATCAATAAGTATATTTTAAACATGTAAGATTGATAATGACAATTCAATAGATATTTGGAGCATAATACTTTTATATGTAAGAGGGATTATGTTGATTGTCAAATAAAGTAAAACGGCTTGGCTAAATAAAATATTTTTAATTTTTTATAATATTATGTTTATCACAGAAAGTTAGTTAAACATGTCACAAGTGAATATTAACCCTTAAACTTAATATTAAACTGTCCTTTATAAAAACATAACTTCTTTGGCATAAACAATCCAATTAATTAAACACTAAATTGATCCTTTAATAATTTAAATTCTTATTAATGTACATTTCCACGTCTCATTACTACATAGAAGTGGGAATGCGTTTAGACGTTTTTAAAAATAATAAATTAATGAAATCAATACGAAATTATGTTTTGTTTTATATTATATGATAATATTTATTAAACCATGAGGTGTTTCTGTAAACCCGGAGATTCTTTAACTTCATTTAAAACGCATTATTAACTTATATTAAAGTGGTGCTAATATTAATCTATAAGTTATGCAAACATGGCATCCTATACACCAATATTTGGTATGTTATTCTAGTCAGCCTTTTAAGCCTCGCGTGTTCTTAACGTACTCTTTAATTACACCTAAGGGTAAAATAATTTTTCATACACGGTCGCATGACTAAGATTGTAGCAGCAAATCTATATTACGCAATTGTAATAAAAAAAGTCTGGTAAATAACTTCATGCTTCTAAATAGTCATTTTATTTTAAAACTTTATCAACGAAATTTCAGATTCTCTCATGTGTTTCTTATGGGTTGGTTTTGCGAAACTCTTTGGGATAGGTCGGTCCATGCTCACCAGCAATATGTTTTTAAATAAATCAGTCATGTTGCATTTTTTTCACTAAAATACTCACTCATCAGTCTCTTCATCGCAGCGTGAATAAAATTGACAGAAAGAGACAAAAGAGTAATTCAGTTAAATAAGTGCAAATAGACTGATTTAGTTTTTATATACTTCAAAAAGTATGTTTGTAAACTATAACCATTTCGGCCGGCGCATTACATATTACTAATACGAAACTTATTAAAAAAGTATCCATTTAACTTATGCTACATCATTTAAAAGGACGGTAGATGCTTGTTTGTCGCCATCTGGAGGGATTTTCTTAGTCTCCTTATCGAGCTTTTTCGTTTGTGCCACGTTATGTCTGTGCATGACGTAAAGGAATAAGACGAATCCTACGAGGAATCCGGCCAAACCACCACCAATGGTGAGCCATGTACGACGTGAAGACTTTATTATCTGAGCCTGAAAATTAAAAACACAAAAAGTTCAATCGAGACTCTTAGTTCTAAATGTCCCGGTATAAGTGTGGGTCTAATTGTAACTAATTTTAAAGTGAGTAAAATTATATAAGTTCTAATACACAACGTGTGAATGGGCTATTTGACAATATTAAAAATAACATGTCATTGATTGAGAGAGTAATCTGTATAAAACAAAGCTTTAAAAAGCGTTATGGAGTATAACTAATCTAAATATTAATAGTTAAAAAAGTTGATTTTTATGTAATGGTCAGAGATTAGTAAAATCGGCGATCGTTAAGGCTGTTTTTCATCGAAATATAGTAAGTATAGGTATTTGTGTTATTTAAGAATGATAATTAACACTTAAAAACTTGATGTTTATTTACGTGTTTAATCCAGTCAAAATAGACAAAAATAAGTCATAACTTAGCCAAAATTCGCATAGAGCTGAAAATTGGCAGAGACGTTGAATACATCATTATAAATGAAATGTCAAAAATCCCCTTCGATCCTACTTCTGCAAAAAATTTTATTCAAGGTCAAAAGTATAAAATTAAGGTTTTTTTCCATTTTCTCGAAAACAGTTAGTATTATCGTGAAAATAGATCAGACAAAAGTTGTAGATCATACAATTCTTTACAAAAATGGTTCAGTCACTTTTTCTCTTACGACTCACCATTCATGAGATATCGCGGTTTTAATCATTAGAAAATTCATATTTTACATAATATGCACTAAAATGCAGTCTGTATACGTCACCGGACGTTCAATATAAATGAAAATAAGAAACTATTCGTTTGTGTTACTTACACAATAAAACTTGTATAAATTAAATGAGGATTTTAAAATATAAGACTACTCTTGCAAATACTCACAATAAGTCTCGCTTCATTTTAATGCTATGTGAAGAATTTACAGCTGCTGGTATTTCAATAAAACAAGCTGATAATGATGCTGATGTCCTTATAATTGAAACAGCAATAGAACAATGGAAAAGTTCAAATACAACTGTCGTTGTTGGGGAAGATGTTGATTTGTTGATATTACTGACTGCACGTACTTCAAATGATAAAATTATTTACTTTTTAAAACCTGGGAAAGCTCAAGTACAATCAACAATATATTCATCACAAAGTCCGACTGCATATCCGAAATGTCAAGCTCATATTTTATTTTTACATGCAATAACTGGTTGTGATACTACATCAGCAATTTTAAAAACGTAATGATTTAATTCATTGCGCAGAAGTATTCACAAAGATTGACTCTTCTCCACACGACATCGTTACAAATGGAATTCATTTTCTTCTTGCAATGTATGGTGCTCCAAAAAAAATTGATTCCATAGACATATATAGATATTTGAAGTTTGTAAAATCTGCATGGAACAATAAAACAGTACAGTTGTCTTGTCTGCCTCCAACATCTGCTTCTGCCTTTCAACACTTGTATCGTGTGTATTATCAAGTTCAAGTGTGGCTAGGCAATGAGCTGGACCCAGAAGAATGGGGTTGGAAATTAACAGATAATTATTTGGAGCCAATTCAAACTTTACTCCCGCCTGCTCCAGCAAAACTACTTAATACTATTTTTTGTAAATGCAAGACGGATTGTAGTAAGAATTGTGGCTGTCAAAAAGTAGGATTATTTTGTTCGCCAGTATGCATCAATTGTCAGGGTCAGACTTGCTCCAATATTGAAACAAATACAACAGATGAAGATATTTATGATATTAATGAAGAGACAATTGATGCATCCCTTTTCTTAGAACAGCAAACAGAAATTCTGCAAGAAGAAGAGAATGAAGACGAAGAAATAATTGTTGAAGTAGAATTAGACAATTATCTTATATAATGACATGTAGAAAAAAACAACCTATTCTACTTTAATCATTAGCAATATTACTATTCTTTCAATTAATAGGATACGATCTGATCAAACTTTCTTTATTACAATAGATCGTGGAGTATACCTACTGGGGAAACCACGTTAAAAAAAATGCGACAAGTACATTACCTCATAGGTGATGCGGAAATGTGTGCATATTATGTAGAATATGAATTTTCTAATGATTAAAACCGCGATATCTCATGAATGGTGAGTCGTAAGAGAAAAAGTGACTGAACCATTTTTGTAAAGAATTGTATGATCTACAACTTTTGTCTGATCAATTTTCACGATAATACTAACTGTTTTCGAGAAAAATGGAAAAAACCTTAATTTTATACTTTAGACCTTGAATAAAATTTTTTGCAGAAGTAGGATCGAAGGGGATTTTTGACATTTCATTTATAATGATGTATTTAACGTCTCTGCCAATTTTCAGCTCTATGCGAATTTTGCCTAAGTCAAATGCCTATTTTGACTGGACTAGTTTGCCACGCCATCTTGCGAGAGAAGCGTTTTGACGAGTTCTTGAAATTATGACTTTGAATTTTTTAAGCCAATTAAACTAAATATAACAATTTGTGTAAAGTGTCTATAATGAAATCTATTAACGAATAATTAATCTAATATGTGTATTGAAATCTTGTCAAATAGTCATATGAATATATTATTGTTTGCTATATCGTGTAGCCCAATAGATTGCCATGTCGCTGCTCAAATTAAAAAAAAAAAAGCTAGGAACAAACGCGTTGCTCGTTACAAGCGTAACTTTTAACTTAAAAAATATTTCGGTTCAGGTTGCCATAAAACCGTTCATATCTCTTTTGGTGTCAAATTTCCAAAAAATAATTATTTAGATATTTTCGCCATAAATTTTAAAACTCAGACATATTTTGTTTATATCACAGCATATTAACAAGGAAGTTGGCCTCACCTGTGTGTATTGATTTTGGCATTGATGATATGTTTTGTTGAGATTATCAGGCAGTTCTTCTTTTGTACAGTGCTCGAACTCTGAAAGAAAGAGAAGAACAAAATAATAGAAGATATAACTACGACAGTCTTTCTTAAAATTCTTACGACTTAACAATTGAACCTTATTATAGAATTATAGACCTTAGTGGAAAAGTATGTCTTATCCACACATATATATATAAAATTGTATATACGTGTGTGTTATAACTTTTTTAAATTCATATATAAAATCATGCGTACATACGTAGATTTATGAATTAGAAATACCTTTTCAAACAATAAATCAAATATTTATCAGCCTACTAAAGAGAAACTAAAGGAAATTGATACAATTTGAACTGGTCTATCTTATATATTACCTGGTCATACCAAATTGTAGCCCTCGAAAGCAGCAACAATAACTTAAAAACCATTAAGTGCAAATCCGCCTCAATTCGATTAAAATTCTCTTTGAAAAAAGCGTTTACATGCAAAACGGCTTAGATCCTAAATTAGTTAGAAGCAAATCCGCCTGAGTCTCAATCGACCAATCCGAAGCCACTATTTCAAATTTTCTATGATGGCGATTCTGTTACTTTTTCATAGTAAGGTGACTGTGGCTTGCGTCTTAATATTTTGTGTTTTCGCGATATATATTGTGTGTAATGGAAGAAAATATTCAACCTGCTCGTGCAGGACGAGCTAGTAAACGAGTGAGAAATGAAAATCAGTGGCGACGCGTACGAGATAAGGCAAAAAGGTAACTACCAATTCACTAGCATTTCGCCCGTTAGTAGGGTCTGCAGAAGCTTTCTCTAAGACATTTTTTTGCAATTATTTATTTGTTGTTGTCAATAACAAAATTCCTACGCTTTAGTTGCATGTGACTGTGTGTCCTTTTTAATCTTAGGTCCTAAGATTAAGATCAATCAATAAAGACACCTAAATGGCGCCTCAGATCTTTTAATCTAGAGACTGTTGGATGGAATATACATATTAAATTCAAACGCAACATATAAGATATTTATGTACTGCAAATGCTACAATTTTTATCAGGCGTATAATTTTTATATGAAAATTACCTCGAGAATTAAGCCTGGTGTAATCTGCTAATTGAAAGTAAATGTTCTTGAGCTGGAACCACGATATTGTAGATCTCATGTCACATAGCTGTAGACTGTCAATAGATTCTGTCAGATCCACTTTGGATAACTTGCACATAGAACTAAAGTGCTGGGCCTCAAGAGAAGTCAAAGGATTGTGTGAGATATTATAAAGAAGTAGTTGAGGCAAAATACCCCAGTCTGGTAGAGCTTTTAACTTACACTCTGATAAGTCCAAAAGTTCTAACGGGGCTTTTAGAGGCTTAGTCAATTGAAGGTTGCTTAAACGAATATGCAGCAGAGGGTTTCCGTGTAAATACAGATTACGCAAAGTTGGCAAGTGGAAAATTGACTCTGGCAGGGTCAGAATAACGTTCTTAGACAGATCTAGAGTTTGGAGATTAGTTAGGTAGTAGAATGCATTCTCGTCGATAGAGTATATTTGGTTTTCAGACAGATATAGGAATTTTATGCTGGTATACGAAGATAATGTGTCATCGTGTATTTCTTGTAGTTTGTTGTCACTGAAGTCAAGGATCTGAAATAAGAAATCAATTTGTAACGTCAAATTTTTTGAACCATCTACGAATCATTTATTAAATATACAAGTTTTGAACTTTCACTGAAACAGACACAACATTTGTTTCAAATTCCCGCTTATTCTGGCCGCGGGTCTTATTAAAAGACGCTAGATTTTACAAATTTAAAATTCATTTTTTAACATTTTCTAATTTACCAGTGACTAGGAATATACTTCAAGATAAGATGCGATGTCGAGATAAAATGCTTATCGTTGAACAACTTATCATGAAGATAATATTGTTCGTTCATTTTCCTAAATTGAAAAGAAAAATTAAAACTAAATTAAATTTTGTCGATAAGACAAGTGTCTTAGACTTGTCTTGTCTTTGTGATATTCTCTAGTGTTTTATAAATAGTAACCTTGATTTGTAAGCACGGTTGTAAAAAATGCAGCCCGGCTTTCTTGGCTATTCTTCTCAGATCTACGCGTTCTTGAACTTGCACGAACATCAGAAATCATATCACGTGATACATAATTAATCTTTATATTAAAAACCTACCTCTATTCCAGCTCTAAGACTTGGTATCTTATTTAGTCTGAGACCACCGCAGTGTGCCCCGTACATATCATACGCATATTCATAGGTACATCTAGTTGGCGTTGATGCAAGAGCTTCAATATCCGTCATCTGTTTAGCAGACACAGAACTGAATAACACCAGGATACATATTTGTAATCTGTAAAAAAATATTATTTATTGACTTGAGAAAGGGTTGCCGATGTTATCGGAATGCAGTCCGCGGGTCAGAAGTTCAAATAAACAAAGACGAGTTGTTGTATTTACTGCCTGAGATAAGATATGTACTAAGAAAACGTGTATAAAGAAATGGTACTAAGTAGTATTACTTATCAGTGTTAATTTGAATAAAAGGAACAATGGGGAAAATCTACTTAATCACAAGACAAAAATAGTCCGTTACCTACCTATATGTACGACACATTTCAATGCCATTGTAAAATAAAAACTAATTGAAATTGAATCTATTTTAACGCAAGTACGTATCTATGATAGCAATTGACGCTTGTCTTGATGTGCTTATCACTTGCACCATAATATAAACAGTATTAGGCAACTATTTGGACTACCAACGACCGCATTTCTATGACGGTACCTCAAACACCTTCGATAACAGTTTGAAACTTCATTTACTTAGTAGAATTTACCAGACATGAAGCTGGAAGATATTTGAACTGTTTCGTTTACTTTCTCAATATACACGGTAAGTAATTTAGACTAATCTAGACCATCGCCGTTGTGTAGGTATTTAGGTATTCCGAAAATTTATTACTATTACCAGTATTTCATATTCATGTTCTAAACATATCACTAATCACCAGTGAAATGTTTACGCTTCTATAAAACACGTACTTTCTGCATTATCTAAATAAGCAGAGCAAATTGTCGCTAAGTACCAGTAATTATGATCCCGTGTTTAAACACGATTCAAGTTTCTACGCCTTTGTTCTAGAAATTTAAGTCTTTTCATATAGGAGCTATATCTTAAGTGTATAATACTTGTTTAGCTCGTGAAAGAAAGAAACCTATTGTTGTCGGCCTAGTAATATTATAATGTAGATTCAAGAAGACGATTATCCATTTTTAAATGAAAATAACCGTATTTCCAGTGTGGCTACTGGTTATCAGACATGACCCGGAGATTCTGGGTTTGTTTCTGACGAAAAAGGTAATTAATTCAATCCATTTTAGGGTTACGGGATTGTAGCAGCAAAAGTTGTAGTAAATATTAAAATAAACAAAATTCTAAAGCAATAGATTTAACGCGATTTTTTAAATCCTCAATTAAAAAATTAAACAAAAGAATTCAGGAAGTCGGTTATTTAAATTACCTTAATATTGTGGATAACTTTTGATTTCATTATCAAGTAATTAATAGAATAGTTTGAAAACCTAATCAGATAAATCAAAGAAAATTAATCTATTGCTGAAAATAATAAGGCCAGGTAATCCAGCCATAAAATCACTCTTTAACAGTCATTTCGAGTATCTATTGTATTATGATATAAAGCAAGTACTTAGTGAATGACAAATCTCTATTCAAACATTTCCTGAAAAATACTGTGTTTACGTTTACATACACGTCGGCCCCTATAATTTTCCATCGTCACACGCTGACATTGTAGAATAACTTTATTCTTGGCGTCACGTTATATAATGAAAATAATGATAGCTAAATTAATATCAAATTAGCGGTCCTGAAGTAATGCAATAATAGTGCAGAGTATAATGGAACATCCTCTTGATATGACAGCGAGAACTATTGTATGAGATAACCATAAAAACCAACTGCACCAACAACCAACGATCATCAAACATTTATGGATTTTGTAGCTTTTCTATATTTTTTTGGAATCACGTTATTGCTATATGTTTTACTGATTTAGAATATTAACGAGTCGTGATTAGACGATAGTAGTTGCCTCACAGTATTTTGGCACTTGAAGATAAAAATATACAAGGCTAAGTACACTGACAGTACTATAAAACTGTATTTTATATTATCGCGGGTAATCTTCGTTAACTTTGTCATAAAACTGTTTGATTAATATCTAAATCTGCCTCCGTAGCCTTCAGTTGGTAACGCATTCAAGTTAGTTGAGATTGAGCTGGAACTATGACTCCTATTATGATCAAAAACGTATTGAAACCTTAACCCTTATTATTTTGGAACAACTGAGCAAATGTAATTAAACTTTATAAAACCTATGATTTCTATATATAACAAAAACATATAATAAGTACCTACGGGTTACTACCAGTTTTTTATTTATTTATTATGTACCTTTGCACCCTATATTGCCGATCTCAATATAAGACCCTTTATATTACTTTATATAACTATTATAGATTGAAAACTATAACAAATCTTGATAAATATCCTTAGATTGGTATTGCAAAATATATGGAATTGTGAATCATCTAAAACGTACCTACATCATCACTTGCGAACACTGGGGGTCTGAACTCCTTAATTGGTAAAGGTCAAATTAATTTCTTTAATTGTCTTCTTAAGCCCTGAAAATACCTACTCTGTTTCGAGGAAAAAACACAGCGCTACTCGCTGATAATCTTTATAATTAGGCCCGTTACTATTTTGTGCTCTCTGAATTGTTTAGTTCTATTAATACATTATGATGTACACTAATTCAAACTTGTGTTGGAGAATCCGCAAGCGTTCTCACAAGAGACGTGAGATGTGCAGACATCGTATTGAGACGTATTGAAACTAAAAGTAGGTATAGACAACGCTAATAAATTATTATAAAATCAATGTTTACTTTCAGTGGAAGTTCCCGAATGAAATATGTCCTTTAACGGAAGCTGTACCTACATTGTTAGGGACACTCCTGCGCATCATCCGTAACGGCCTCAATTGTCTGATTGATCTTTATGATGCGCCAACGCCCTAGCGACGTTAATCAAGAGAAAATTATTGACCGAGTCTGCGTTTAGCAATTGTTTTCACTGTTTACTTTACTTGTTGCCAAATTTTCTTAAAATATATGTAAAATATTAGTTAAGCACTAGGTGACAGTTGTACTTACACATAATATTTAATTTGGTGGATCTAAAAGTCATCTCATAAATCTTTAAATTTCTTTAAATCTCATTAAATTTATTTTATGATATATCTTCATACACATTAACTAAATACACAAACTATTACGATAAGAATTTAAAATATAATTCTATGAATTCAGGCGACACATTGTTTTACCATAAAATAGTGATTATTTACCGATTTTTTCGTTATCTTGATATATATGATTCATTTGTGCGACTTATATTGATAATTTCAATAGAGGTGTGCCTAAATTAATAAAATGTATTATATTCAGACTAAAGAAAATTACTAATACATATTGATTTATAATATAATGATAAATATAGATTTCAAAAAAGGAAGATAATATAATTTGATCAGGCGTCATTAAACTGCTTTTTATCTCAGAATTATTTTCTTAAAGTTTTCAACAAATCTTCACGTCTATTTTATATTTTCTATTCAAGGAATATACAACAAAATATTCATACAAGTACCTAAGTATTACAGCGCTTATTAAAAAACCAAAGAAATGTTTTATTATCATATAGGTATAATGTTTAAATATGTATTATGATTATTTTATATTTTATAGTGATTACGGTACCGAGATATATTTCATAGTTATTATTAACAATTACTTGTGTGTATATTAAGGTCGTGCTTTTCGGGGTAGGTAAAATAAAATCTTAGCATTGTTTCTAACTGCAGTACGATAATGGCAATTATTATCATCAAGAAATCGATCAGATAAGCTAATTAAAATACCTGTTCATTTTAAAGTCAGCGTAAACGATCATCGAATATCGGACTCCGGTATCCACATCACCAGCATCACACAAACTTTAGCAGACACACGCACTTTGCAGACCCGCAAATTAACGGAAGACGCTTGTTCAATTGATTCAATTAGGTCGTTCCCGACCGACGACCACTACAGAGATGTTTTCCATACAGAGGATCAAATGCTACTGTCGCGGTTATCTTTTATCAGCTCTTGTCCATCAACGAAATCGTTCTATTCTACTTTGAGACAAAGGCTATATGAACCAACATCGTCACAGTCAAATATCTAGTGTAATTGACGTCCTATCTATATGTTCTGATTGGTTGTGCGATTATTTGTCCAAGTCGTGTATTAGAGTACTTTGATAAGTCTCTTTGTTTTTGAGGGACCTATAAGTATACACTTTAGGTAAATAGATACTTAATTGACAATTTTATTATGATCTCTCTAACGACTCTATTAGTTAATTGTGTCAAATATCGTATGAAATTATTTCATCATAATAATTTCGCAATATGTTACCTAAATGTGTTAATAAAAAATAGAGAATAATATGATAGATTAATTAAGTAAAGTTTTTATACAATAAAGATGCAAATCTATTACATTATTTACATAGATCTGCGTTGCTTTACCGTAACACGGGCAGCGGGAAACAAGCTTAGAGTAAAATTCAGAAACGAGAATTAGTGACTATGACTAGTGAATCTATGTCAAAATCTAATGATAACCAATATATACTTTTTAATTAGTAATGACTATAATTACTAAGAAAAAAGGTACTTTATAGGTTTCTCACTCTCTAACTCGATCATCTATCTCAATAATCTATCTATCACATTAATTTTTTGGAAGGCTTTCTGACATCCCAAGGAATATGCATAGTTACCAAAGTCAGGAGGACCACGGTTGTGCCTCCAAAAAAAAATCAGCCTCAAAATCACTGGTGCCGCGATACGGAATATTTACCGTATTTTTTTATAATATTTTATTTTATAGACAATTTAATATGTTTATGGCACAACCGTGGTCCTCCTGACTTTAGTAACTATGCATAATGTGATAGATAGATTATTGAGATAGAGAGTGAGAAACCTATAAAGTACTTACCTTTATTCTTAGTAATTAGGTATAGTCATTACTAATTAAAAATAAACAGTATATATTTGTTATAGCATCCCGTCCCCCGGCTATAGTACCCATGACCCAGTGCAGCACGCGAGTTGCTGTGTACAGTAGGTATACCACTATTTCCTCGCAGCAGAGCATCTACTGCGTTGCTACAAGGATATACTGAGCAGTGTGACGCTAGCTTTGATTTTTGGTTTTTAATCTCAATCCAGTTTTTCTACAAGGAAATACCGGCTCTGACTCTTCCGTTAATTTTAATCCCTATATTCTTCCTGCGGTTGTATCAGAGCCTTCCAAAATGTGAATTCCGCAAAGAGTTAGGTCTTTTTAAAACTTATATAGCCGAATTTAAAATTATTTAAAGAACATTGATTGTTATTTGAATAATTAGCCTTATACTACTCGATCAACAAGCGTCTTTCAAATTCGTTGTCTATTAACCTACCTCTGTAATAAAAATATAATTAATTTTATATACTACCTGCATAAAATGTAGGTAACTGAAGTTAACGTATTGAATGGTGTGATAAAATATGCCTACAATTATTTTCATGCCGATTTCATCGAACATTTCGTTCGGGCTAAAGAAAAAAAATAATCTTGAAAATAAATATTTTTTCACATTTTTACCTAAAAGGTTTAATTATATTTAACACAAATCAAAAATTCACAAGAACTGTGTTTTAGCCGCATTGCTGTTTTTTCTGTTTATTATCTGTGTCTATTTGGGCTTTGACTACTCACTACTATCAGATGTCATTACTGACATTTAATGATATTGTAAATTGTAATGTAAACTAGTCAAAACTTCAAAGCGGCTTTTTGGGTGTTATTTTGTGTTTTGGTGTATATTAAATGGACTACAACAGTTTCTCATGTGAAATTCTCTCTATAGTTAAATGAAGATGAATGCTACAAGTTTATACACATCAACTTCAAGATTAATACTGTTAGCTGACCCAGCGGATAAAAGTTCTTGGTCCGATTTATATCGTCTTGTTCCTTATTTAAGACAATCATTATCATGTACTGTTTGCGGAAATTTACTAAAAGAGCCTTTTACTCCTGAGAGTTCCAATTGCCAGCATCATGTGTGTAAAAATTGCATAGGTGGAAGAAAAAAATTAAAGCCCTCTTGTAGTGAGTGTAAGGATTATGAGGATTATACTGATAACAGTCTGTTAAGGACTCTTCTTCAATGTTACAAAAAACTTTGTGAGTATTTTATGGATACAGAAACATACAGAGTTTTAGTAGAAGAAGATGCTTCAGTAGTTGGGCAAAATGGTGGTGTTGTTGCTAGTTCGGGTTTGATAGATTTGATAAGAGAGGGGGCCCGTTTTGATGATGATTATAAGTGTAATGCTGGCCTATCAAAATCAGCATATAGTATTTTGCCATGTGTCTATAACTCTTCGTCAACTCAAACCCAGGCTGCTTCATCATCAACTAGTATAGAAACAAGGTCTTCTAATAAATACACCACCAATAACAGAGATATATCCAATGGATCTCCTTTATATTCAGTTATGTATGCAGGATCTGGCAACAAAATAACAATTAAAAGAAAAAATGCTGATGACACAGAAGTAACACAAAGTGAGAATAGCTTACTAGATGGCAAAGTAAGAAAAAATACACTTACAAACATTATATATGTACCTTTCATATTTTAATTTTTAACAGAATGAAAATGAATAATTTACTCTAATTTTTATTTTATTAGACGAGTCAACTTCCCTTTAAGAAGCCTTCAAACCGATCACGCAACCCTGGCAGTAAAAGAAAAGGTTGCCGTTGTGGTAATGCTACAGCAACTCCTGGAAAACTTACTTGCTGTGGTCAGCGTTGCCCCTGTTATGTTGAGAGTAAGCCTTGTACTGAATGTAAATGTAAAGGTTGCAGAAATCCACATAGGGCAGATGGTTTAAAGGTAAAAATATATATTGAAAAGACATCTTTGACTCAATTCTAATTTAAAGTTGCTGTGCTTTTATCTATCAATATGTTTAAAATTTCAGGTTCGTCCACACTTACCACATATAGATACCCTACAATTAACACTTAATATGAATCCCAGCAGTTCACCGTCATGTTCAGGATCTATGGACAGTCTCGATACTGATTCACTAACAATGGAGGCCATGGAGGAATCTCTTGGGTTCAGTGCAGATTATAAGTCACCGAATCTCAAAGGTAATGTTTATACAACGTTTTAATTAAAATGTTTTTATCTTTAAGACTATTATGTTTACTTCACTTTTATATTTTTATGCCTTTCTCTGTGTTACCCTTAGCTCTCTTTTAGCATGGGTTGCCTGTAAAAGATAAGTAAGCGGGATAAGAAAGTGATAAGGCCACCACACCACAAGATATTGTCGGCAACTCAGACTTTATCAAAGTGTTTTTTGCTTATTATTTTCTTGTGTGCAGAAAAGTGTACATAAACATCTTGCTGTAATAATATTGCTACTGCATATATCTTTCTCATATTTTGCAAGTATTGTATGGATACTTTAACCCCTGACTACATAAAGTGTATGTTATACTGATTATTTACATCCTACAGTTGGATCTTTTATCTTAAAATGCTTTTAAAGTCAGTTTTATATATAAGATTTGTTGTTTACAGTATACACAAGCCAGATACAAGAAGTGTCGGCATCCTTACCAGCTACAATATTAATGGATGAAGAGCTCCCAGCCTCTCCTGACAATTTAAGCTCTCCATGTGAATATGCTCAGTATTCTCCTAGAGGAACAAATGATACTGAGCTATCACCACAATCCACAGGCACACAGGATATAATGAGTGACCCAGAATTAGATGCGTGACAGTCAATTTCTGTTACAAATGACTAGAAAACCATTTTTAGTGAGGATATACATAATATTTCTCTCAGCGACAAATGGTACAGATTTGTATGAGTGACAAATACTTTATGTGAGTGCCACCTCTAATCGAACTATCAAACTTCCAGACTTTTATTTTTAACTTACAGAATAAACTTTAATGACAAAACATAATAACACACAACATTGTGTTCATTTTATGTATGCATTACTCAAATTAAAATGTCTATCAATATGGTCTAAACAGTAAAGGCCTCTTCTTGAACACAACATAATTAAATACAAATATTGTAACTCTAAATTCTACATTATATCAATGTAATCATGTATTGTATATAAAAGTAAAGATAGGAAAGTGTTCTAAATACAAACTGAATGTTCTCATTATATGTTTAATGATTTTACCTATAATGGAGGTATTGTAAATTCAATATTTTTATATGCACATATAATTATAAAAAAGTGAATGTATGACTTTTGTATATTTTAGTATAATAATTAATTTATCACTAGCTCTTTAACTGTGTCTTATACTTTTAAATACTATAATGGTACCAGCAATTTTATGGACAAAACAAAGATGAAAATATAGACTTTTTAAAATAAATCTCAGTCATCTTGCCCTTAAAATTCCTAAATAAAATAGTGAATTTATAATTTTGACATAATTCTGGTACACTTTATTTACCACCACATTGTGATAAGATAGTAAAATTAGCTACTAATAGTATTTATATTTTTAATTATCTAAATAATGAAATTAAACCTTGTACAGTCCATTTCAGCGATTATGTTGTAAGTAATGAGTATTTTATTTCTTGTAAGTAAATGTTTTATAAATAGGATTTATTATTTTAAAGTTGGCATAGAAAACAATTCTCATGACAAAAGCTTGAGTACAAATAATGAGGGAATTGCCTTAAAATTATAGGTTTTTGAATGATGAAAACAAAATTTGTTTTTAAAGCAAGATTAAAAACAGTATTTTTCTGAAATTGACTTTTATTATTATATGATTAAAATAACAATTAAGTATGCATTCAAATTGATCAATGAATATTAAGAAATAGTTTCAAGAATAATATTATATGTTTATTCGTCGATATCGTCAAATTTATTTATTTGAGTGTCGTCCACCGAACACCACACTCTATTAAATTCGCGCTGTAAACTTGAAATAAGAGCAAAATCTGAGGATAGAATAGTTATGTCTCTGGAGCAGTTAACGCGATTCACTTCAAAATCTAATGAACCCAAAATAGCAACAGAATCACTACAATCTCCATCAATTATTATGAATTCATGCTCAAGTTTCACTGTAGAATTTATAACTTTGACGCGAATGCCGTTTTCTGCTAAACTCTGTAAGTTACAATATTCAGCATATCTGTGCACAATTAGCCTTATTTCCACATTATTTTTTATTTTCACTTGTATTAGAGATTTCGTTATGGAATCACTTTCCAGACTTGGAATGGATATATTAATTGTTCTTGCAGCATGAACTATCATGTACAAAATGCAGAAAAGGTTGTTGAGACCCACTTGCTTTTTCCACTCCTCGGTATCATTACTTCCGTAGATAAGGACATCATTAATCACGTCACATTTTTTCTCCACAGTAAATTTCTTTCGTAGGTCGATCAGTTTTTTTAATAAGGTAAGAGCTAATGTTTTCCACAAAAAAAAATCCATAATGGCATATAAATCTATTTTCAACGTGTTAATGAACGATATGTCTTGGTTCCAAAATAAAACTATTACTTTTTGGCGAAGATCGAGTATTTAAAAGTTTTTTGTATCTACCCTCTAATTCAAAATCTATAAATCGGATTGAATAGTATTGTTTAAAAAAAAAGCGCAATAAAAATTCTTTTCGGTTGCTTATGGAATTTTATTGGAGGTGCCAAAAATATTTCCATGTTATCTATGGTAAAAGTCATTCAATACAGCCGTGTCAAAACTTATTTTTGTTTAAAATATTGTGAGAAATATCCATGCCTTACAAATTACTAAAGCTTTTATTTTGATTTCATATGAGAAAACAATGCAACAATAATGGCTCAAGTTGTAGGGAAAAAGTTAGTAGTGGGTAAAGACAACGTTACCCGAACTACCAAAATCTTAGATGTGACAGATAAAAATTCAAAAGCAAGAAGTAAAAGTAAAATTCCCAAAACTGTGCGATATGAACTGGAAAATGCATTAGTCAATGTAGGTTTATGTCCTTATTATTTTACTATTATATTTCTTTGATTTACTAGACCATATAAGTATTATTTAAGATCAATTTAGTGTTTTATTTGTTTTTGTTAATTTAAGCTACGTAGGCTACATGCCTAAAGCGACCTAAAAACTTAAACATATAGTTTCCTTATATTACTCCTAATATGACCTTAACATATTACATTAAAATATAAAGGAAGCTAATTAATACCGTTAGTTACCTACAGCAGTTAAAAGCGCTATGTCGTGCTCATGGAAATTTACGAAAAAAAATATAAATATGTTTCTCACTCAGTTGTGCGATGTGTGGTTTGATGAAATAAAGCCGCATTTAGTGCGCAATAAGATAAAGCTACATATTCATCAAGATGCTGCAGGTGATGACGAACCCAAGCAATTACCTCGAGGAGCTCCGGGAAGCTCACACCTCGATCCAGGTGAATCCCATGTAAGAGCCTGTCTCTTACATCTTTATATTTTATTAATGGATATTTTAGTAGATGCTTGAGGTGGTGAAGTATTTTTAAGTAGACAACTCCGCCCTCCATATTACTGCAAACAGCTTTTCAAAATACTCCCTGTGCTAAGTTAGACCAATAGAGATAGACATCGTATAAAAGAAACTTGATCAAACCTATACGTATTGAAATCAAAAAATGGAGGAAACTATAAGTATGGCCTGTTATATTAGCTACGTCAGCGGAAAAGTGCGAGCTCAGCCGTTTGTTATCCAACGCAGCAAGCAGCATCGAAAGTGCATTGTCGCAAGCCGCCGCAGGATCCTTTACTGACTCCCCGCCACAGGCTATTAGCGTTGCCGCCCATACAGGTATTTAACATGTTGATAAGAATTGCCCTTCTGCGCCTTAGTATTTATTACGGCAATTTCTTGGTTATGCTTAACTTGTATTCGCTCTAAAATGTGTAACTTATGTCATATATACTGTCATGTGTGATCATATAATCAATATAAGCAGAGGATTTTCACATGGGCACCCGTACCATCAGCGACTTTAGCCGGTGTTACCTTCTTGCATAAATTGCTCATATACTGAGAGCAGTGACCTCTTACAGGATATTAAAATTGTCGTCCCTTACTCATTCCCTAGGTTTAAAATCAACGATATTTTCCAAATTCCTTCTTCTAAGACCAACCTAGGAGTTCAGGCACCTCTCGTTCGTATTCTTCGCGATATTAACGGAGAATACAGCTTATCCGGAGCTGGATATATTCGGTAGTGGGCTGATCGGTTTTAGAGAAAGCATTGTGAGGGACCCCACGAACCTAATTCGCTGTTTTGCTGATGATTTTTCTTTTTTTTTCTGATTTAAGTGCCAACAAATTTCTATAATTTTATTCAATTTTATTGTGTGGTTGTATTATCTTGTATATGTTTTAATTGTATTTTTTAATTTTTAATTTCTATTTTTTTTGTGAAACTTATGTTTACTGAAATTGTCACACATTTTAGATGTAATATTTTGTAAAATAATTAGTAGATTTAGTACTGTTTGTGATGTTAACTTAATAACTAAATAAATAAATAAATTCACGCAGCGCTCTCAGAGATTTTTTTACAATGCCATAAAATAAACGTTATAGTTCTTTTCTTAATACCGATAGGTATCTATGATTTTGAATTGAACCTATTAATGATCAGGATTTTGAGTTTGAGTTTTCAATACTCTTAAAAATATAATTCTTTAGCAACCAAAACATAGCGAAGGCAACTCAAAACGAAGAACTCGAAGGCGAAGAAAAGTACGCAAACATACACAATCTGAGACAAGGTTAAGAATTCCTCGTCTTTGTAACAATTTTGGTTTAGAATCAAAATCCAATCAAGTTTATCAGGAGCCAACGCGCTATCAAAAGAATATCGTACGTATGATTTCATATTAACTTTTTCAACAACAGAAATTTATACAACACGACTTCATAAATGTGTAAGGTGTTTTAAGCCTCTATTTTATGTATTGTAGTTGGTGTGGTCGCAACTTCGGCAGCCTTTAAAACACGTTACCCATTGAATTAAGAAACCATAGAGTTGGGTACAACTATTTTCTATAATTCTCCTGACACTTATCATTCCTACCTATTTTATACTTAATACAGATTCTTAAATGTTTTAGACCAATGTACAAACTAATAAAACTAAAATGAAGACCAAATACACACAAACAGAGTGTAGAGGGAGTCTTGATGCTGCTACCATGCCCAAGTCACCAAAACCACTACAGAGGCCACGAGCTCAGAAATTGCAGCCGAATAAAAATAAATCTCGGACAATGGAATCTCCATTTTTCAAAACGGTAATACATAGATATATTTTTAGCAGTAACCATCAATATGACTTTAAAAGGTTTTAATTGGTTTTATTATTTTTGTTGTAATAAATGAAATTTCCTGCCCCAACAACTTTCAGTTTAAGAGAAGAAATAAGTTTTTGTCCATTTCCTGTAACAAGTTTTAGTTTTTTGTTCGTGGATTTCGTTATAGACTAAGGCGCTCTCTTATCTAACTAAACCAATTTTGACTAAAAACTATATTCTGTAAGTAGATGTACACATACTTAGAAACGATTTCATAACAATGTTATTGTTATTAGCTATTCTAATTTTCTTGAGACAAATTTTATTTATTCTGACATTTTTACAAAAACAGTATTTGTGCAGGATCTCGTTGATATCATTTGCTCGAAACATGAAGATAATTTAGAAGTATTATTTAAAAGTCCAAATAAATCTGAGGTGTCATCAGTACTGAATTTAGTTCCAAACTCCAGTAAAAAATGTGCAAAAAAGAAAATGATTAAACCATGGAAATAAGGTTTTGTTGTATTCTCACTATATTTAATTTTATGTAATCTATCTCGAAATACTACACATACCGTACAAAAGATACGTGAATTAATTATACATTTATGAAAATTATTACTTGCCTACTTTACTAATGTTTAGTAGAAATTTATTTTTATATAAGATTTAGTTTATTTTGGTCATATGAATAAATATATTTAGTTTTCATAATGTCTTTTCTTTCTAGAATATCATAATATGAGTGGGGTAGTGTAAATATATTTTCTTAAAATATTGTTTGATAATAATTAAACAAGCGTGTTTTTAAGGCATAATTGAGAGTTCTGTTTCAGTTTTCAGAAATAATTATTGTTTCCCAGGAATCGAACCGGGACCGAAGCTAGAAAATACTTAAATAATGCCATATTGTATCATACCATTTTGTATTCTTATTATGTATGTAATTTCTGGGTTGTTATCAAAATCGTGATATTATATGTCGAGCCATGATGCTACATCTAAATATACACTAAGCACGATTCCCTCAAGTATATATTGAGTGAAAGAGAGTTATTTAAAGAAAAAAATAATTACAACAATCTCACACGACACTTTAATTGGTATATAACTTATATCTATAATCTTATTTACGACTCTTTACAAAATTACAACAGACATAGAACGACTAAAAATACAGTACAGGGAACGTTTCATACACGAATAAAATAATTTACAAAATGCAGTCGAACAATACATCACACACATTAAATACTCTAAATAAATAAGTCACAAGTCACCGAACGTCTTCCGCGACTGACCAGCGTTCACGTCATTGACAACTTAATCGTGAGTGACGCCGCCCAGCCGTGGCTGATGCTCGCTCGCTCTTTGGATCTGAGAAGAGTTCTTTGAACGTCCACGCGTCACATTCGCACCCTACACATTCGCATCTAGTTCGTATGCTTCACATAGTCCGTCTCATAGTAAGCGGTGGCGCCGTGTGTTCCTTTTCTATCCAGCGCCCGCACCCGCACAAAGAGAAAAGCAGCTACCAGTGACGCTACTACCAGTACTAATAATAACATGACCAAACCTGCCACGAATGATGGCACTGACATGCATATCGTTTCTGGATCAGTTGCTGGAGATTGAATCACAACTGTTTCGTTGGTAGCAGCATTATTTAAAGCAAAGTTAACATCACCTGGCGCCACCACTTGTATCGTTCTGCTTGTATTTACGTCGGTCATTTCTTGAGCATCTCGTTTATAGATACGTGACGGTGTCGATGTTTCACGTTTTCTTCTTACTCCTACTAATGTTTCGGGTAAATCTTCAACAGATCGCGGTCGGCCACCCAACGTTGCCAGATTACCGTGTCCTTCATCTTTCCTCTTGACTGTGTTGTATACGCCACGTCGTCCCGGGGGTGGTGGTGGAGGAAGGTTGACGTCGTCTTCATCATTTCTATTTGGTGATGGTGAGGAAGGACTTGGAGCATTAGGTGTAGATGAAGCCTGTGCTTGTGGTGGAGGAACAGTGTCGTCTCGTTTTTCAGAGTAAGCACCTGATGAGTCTGCGGGATGCCTAGGGTCTGGATACGCGGGTGGAACACCATATTCAGCGTGTGGGGATGGAGGAAGTCCGTATTCACCGTTAGGGAGGCCATATTCACCTGCTCCCAATGTGTTACCTCCCAATAATGGCACTCCATAATCGGCACCGAGCCCAGCGCATTTAGGCTCGGGACAATTATATCTACATACTTGGATAACACATTGAAAGTGGACATTCATAGAATCTGGGAATTTAAAAGCTTGGAAGTATGCAAACGATACGACAGAAGCGGAAGGCCCAAAGTTCTTAATCTTCTGGAATTTGCTCATAATTTTGGGTCTAACTACGCATCCATATTGATCTACTAATTGGATTGGCGCTCTTTTACCATCGTGTGCAACACAGTTTCTTACTAACATGTCAAATTTGTTCTCGTCATCTTTAATTGCAAGTACCATAGTCATTGTCTGACCAATTTTTACTATACCAGACACCTCTGAAGCCCAGGGTCCTTTTCCCACTTGAATTTGCATCCAGCATTGCAAGTTGTCTCCGAGAAAGTTTGCCGTAACCGCATGTAGCATGTCGACTTGGAACGGTCTGAAAGTGACAGCCTTTTCATAAAAGTCGTACCATGTGCATCTTAATTTCCTCGCTTGATCCCATACTTCCTGAACGTAAGGATCGTACTGCACAATAATTGTGTTTTCTACGTACGATCCGCTAGGGGTAGGGCTTCCATATGCTGCTACATTGTGGTTAGCGGAGCTGCTCATACCACAACTGTTAAGGAAGATCTCGAAAGTAGCGCTGAGATGCCCGGTTCCCGGTTTTAAGTGCATACAATGTGAATCGCTGTAGAATCCTTTCGAGAATATCATACCATAAAACGGTCTATCGAACTCAATATTGACACGCATATGAGTTTTTTCACATTGGACTTGTAGATGTTTGATTTTGGGACTGTCAGGTGAGGTCAATGGCCAGGGGTCATCTGTCTGTGGCGGGAGTGGAGGGCCGTACGCGCCACCACGGTGCTCCAGTGGTAGTGATGCTGAGTCTACTGGCGGTTCGCATCTTGCATCCTAGAAGGAAAATTAATTGCATTATTTCTAATTTAATAAATCTATCCTAATAATATTTTATACAGAAGTACATACTAGTTATCTATGAAGTATTTCATAATTAAATTTGTTTTGTTGATTGATGCATTTATTAAATATCCACATATGAACCGGCCGTTTATGTGTAAATGTTACTTCAACCCCATACCCTACTATTTAAGACAATTAAGTAAATGCATCGTTGGCCAAGTGCACATTCCGATGTGCGGGTACGTCGCACTCTACTTCCCCACGCAACGCGCCGCGGCCGTCCTGCGCTTGCGTCGATCTTTCCGACTTTCTACACTGATGGATGCCGCGAGAAAATTATAATATTAATCAACCTAGTAAAATACTTTCACGGTCTTAACGACTGTCTTGCATAAGATTTGAATTGTTATTAATTTAACATAATTTGTATTCAATTGCTTTGGGGTTATTTAAATTATTTTAGCTACTTAACTGGTTTAACAATTAAGATTTCTTTTTAGGCGTTATAGTGTGGCAGATATTAGATCAGGTTCGAGTAATTGTTCTTGAATATTCAATAAGCCAGCAATTTTATATAATAATATTATCATTTTACAATAGCTAGTAGCTACTTAACAACAGGCAACGACAAAGACAAATTAAATAACAAGGTAGACGGTATTTTAAACTTAATTTAATATATACTAACAAGGTAATATAGGTTTGCACTTGCTTCTAATCGATCGCATTTTCTAAACCAGTTAGAAATTACCTACTGCTCGAGTTTGTAAATAGCAAAAGGAAATGCACTGGCCCTTACAGGTTTCTTAGGAAAATTCTCGTTATACATCCTAATGTACCTATGCTTTCAGCTTACGTAAAACATAACTGATAATAATTAAAATAATATTTTTAACGTAGTTTTATTTATAGTAGCTGAGAGTATCGAAAACGTGTAACTACATTGCATCCTTAATTAAAATCAAAATAGAGACTGAAATGTGTAATAGACATTTACGATATTAGCTCTTACAACTTTTTTACTAAAACATGAGGCACTATCGTCTATAAGCAGCAGTTGGTAAGCGAGTATAAGATAACCACATCCGCTTCCTGTTTAAGCCTTTCCCTTTTGTCAAAATATTAGGGGCTTCTGTTACCTGTGACCTAATTTATTTTTTAAGGCAGCTAATGTTTTGTATGTGACGATTTATACCCATAAACACGATTTATACCCATAAACACGATTTATACCCATACCCATAAACACATTATACTGTATGTTGAGTGTGTTTCTTTGCATGATTTCTAAGTATAAAATCAGAGACCACCTAATAAAGGAGAGTGAATGAAAGTCAAATAGCTCAAATTCAAAGTAAGCGAAAAATTAAAACCAGCAGTATTCTACACATTGAATAATGAACTGTTATTTATTTTTATAAAGTGTTTTAAAATTTAGATATAAAGTAAAAGCATTAGTTTGCATGCTTCAGACTTAGACAATAAGATTCAGCCGCCAAAAATTTGTATAAAAAACAGGCCCGATTAAATTCCTATTGTATTCAATTACGTTATGTCACAATAGTACCAACATTAACTATTATTCATATTATCTAACCATAATATACAATAAGAAGCACGACAGAAAATGAAATCGTTTGCACGATTTTGTTACCGATTATATCATCGATTAAGCTCGAATTTTATCCGCAGTGAAAGTGCTTTTTGGTAGACATGTCATGCTGATCGTATATATTATGAGAAATCGAAATAAACACCGTATCGATTGCATTTAATTTTACGTAACTGACCTTGATTTTTGGAAAATGTTTTCACTTTTTGTTATCCATTTTATTAAAAATTAATTAGTCTGTATTATGTTTATCGCACGAAAAATATTGCATCCAGAAGAGTTCTATCAATAATTCAGATTTTTATAGAATTAAATATAATCATTTGATTGATCCAAGATATTGTAAAATTTATATCGTATCTCTTAAAATAACAAGCAATTTATTTATGTATTTGTGACTTTCTCGTAAATAAAAGAGAACACTAAATAGCTTTTAATATTTATATCAACATAAACCAGTGAAAATCAAGTGCTTTTTCCTACTGAATTGCAACGCTTAAATAGATGTCTTGAATGTATTACTATAACTAAATTTATTGTAAATCGTGCGCTTAAAAGCAATCGGTGAAATCGTTACAAAAACTATATTGATGTCATCATTACTTCTTTAATATACATACTTTTATCATATCATTATAGGTACTTTTTGTTGCATAGTATAATGTTGCATTTTAAAAAAAATGGATTTACTATGTACCTACCTATATATATTTCAAAATATATATATTAGAGTATATACCTAATATACTTGAGCTAATATTGTAAATATGAAAGTGATATCTAAGTTGCATTGTTTGCCAAAGTGAAAAAATAAACATGCAGTCAATTGGATGCTGTTAAATAAAATAATTAAAATCAGTGAAATAATACAATCAAATTATCAGCGCCTCGAATAGTAAAGAAACTATTTTTTTGCTTAATTTTGTCGGTTTAAAGTCCAAATAAAGCGAAGTAAAGTAGTCTATGGACGAACGGAATACTGTATGTAGACAGCCGCCCGCCCATGTGTGGAAGTGTGCGGTGCACACAGGCGCTGATACAATAAGCCCGCCACCGAAATTATTTATACTACACTACAATATTCTTACGTACGTTTGAAGTTTCATTTTACGCTTTAGGTTTTAGTTTACATTAATTACTCAGAGCTTAGGAATCAAAAAAAGCCTGACATTTTTTGAGTGTGTTTGTATGATTTCAATAATATGCCGACATACTTGATAAAATCCAAAATGAACTATTTTTTATACTCGGTAACCAAATTCAACATTTTATTTTAAATTTATGTCGAATTAATAAATATTTTTCAATAATACTGGATTGTACTACTGACGTTTCACAGAAGAGCAAATTAGTATGATAATAAGATTTGTCAACTTTAACATTAAACTAAAATTAAGAATAAGAGAGCATTTCTACTTTCCAATTTATAATAGCACTTTCTGCTCAATGTAGATACAACTGGCCTGGAGTAACGTCATTTATAATAGAAAACTAAACGAAATTAATTTGGACATAAAGAACTTAAGGGGCAAGGCTATGATAATGGCTCAAATATGGCGGTAAGAATATTGGGGATGTACGAGTAAATCTCCGCACTTTTTATGTCGTGGCCAGCCATAGTTTAAATTTAATAATAAATACGCTGCAATCTATACACGACTGCGTTTTTTAATATTGTGCAAGAACTATATAAATATTTTTCGTCCTCTACTAAAAGATGATTTATTACAAAGATATTCATAAATCTGACCTTAAAACGGTTAGATAAAAATAACATCATAAATAAACTATGTAACAATTTAATTCAGTTTTATTTTTCACGGCAATTGGCCAGGGACGTTTTACCTATTTAAGTGGATTAAACTAAAGAAAAATTTTCTTTCAGTCAAAATTAAAAATACATTGAAACTTGAAGATTCTTAAAAATAGCCGAAATATAGAAGGAGTTCCTCAAAGGCCCGCAACACACCCGCTAAAAATGTCTATGAATTCAATGACTGCATTTTCCGTCCCTAAGGCTGTTTGACCCCTATAGAAAAGGAGGGCTTCATGGTTTCGCACACAGGCGCTGCCGGGGTGGGGCCTGTATGTAGAGTACAGTTGTGGTGAAATCTAGTAATTGATGAAAAACGCTATGACGCTGCACATACAGCGATCGCCTTAATACCTCATTGCTTAACGAACGGTTAGCTTACTGTATCTACGATAAATAGTTCGATACTAACATAACTCTTTTACCTTTATGTATTAAATTTAAATTATCAATCTATTTCATCTAAATTAGCAATTCTGTTAACCAAAGAGACTGTAGTGAAGAGTATTTGCTAATTTCTTTAGCTTTACTGGTATGTGTAAACCTATTTGTATATATCTTTTCTATTTAATCTCGTGTAATTTTACTAGATTCTAAGCATGTCTATATTCATACTTTAAAACAATTACGGCGGCCTGTTGTCTTTTTTTTCAATGTTTTCTAGATAATTCCCCGAATACGTTGTCACGGAGGTAATAACTTACGTAAACTGTATTGGTAACCCGTATGATTAAACACTATTTACCTATTTCTTTTAACACTGTTGTCTACCACAAAATATGTAATCATCAAAATCTTGTTTGTTATTAATATTTTTTAGCGATAAGGCCGCCCGTTGCATCCCTTATAATTTTTATGTATTGTGTTTTTCGTGTTTCTTTTATTTTTATTGCAACGAAGTGTAAAGAAATAAATAAATAACGATACATGTCGTCTATAATTTATGTTATAAACTCACCTGATAAAGGAGCGTCGCGAGTAGAAACAGCAGCCTGGTCTTCATAATCACAGTCCGGTCAGTCAGCGGCCTGCAACCAACAAGACACATGAGTGGATTCAATTCGCGCTTGCGGTACACATGAGCGCTATAGGCGCGGGCGCACGGACGCTGCGGGTGTTCGCATCACGGCGAACAGCGAACACTGCCACTTGTGAGCTTCGCCCCGTTCCCCACCACTCCCCCCTCTACTGACCCACTGACCGAATGCAGCGGTCTACCGGAACTGCACCAGATGCATCTTTCTCCGATACGCTCCTGATGCGATAGGAGGAAACGCGCGGCCTTCACCTGACTCGACGCAAGGTCGTTTTCAATTTATTATCATATTATTTTGTATTATATGAAATAAATATATTTAACTGAATCAGGATACTTATTAAGTTAATTTTTACCATACTATTCCGATTAGTTCTTAATGGTACATTATTAAATTATTGCTATTATTGTAGATTACATAAAATTAAGCAATCTTGATATTGTAAGAGTATTATAATTTATACAATTTTTACGAAAGCTCTAGAAATAGTCAATTATAAATATTCTTAAGAACAAAATGGATAGCTAGTGGCACGCCCGTTTGCTTCGAGTTGGAAATGCCGATTTCACCAGACTGCATGTTAGAAAGTTACATCTTAGCGTTCGAGATCACAATCAAATGCATGTTCATTAATGAGAACATTTTTGATATTTTATGAGTATTACAGAAATGTTTTACATAAATAGAAGCTCAAATGCTAAAATTAATATATTCTTTTACAGATTTTTTTTGAATGTTCGTCTAAGTTAAGTTATTAAATTTGGTTTAGTTGTGGGTGAAAATGTTTACTTGCAACTTGATATTATAAGATCATTCTAAAAACATACTTACATAAAACTGTCTACTTCATATCAATATATTTATATCAACGACTTTTCATTTATTAAAAATTAAACACGAGCCATTAAATTAAAAAGATTTAAATAAAAATGTTTCTCGATTATAATATATATGTTTGAATCTAAAAGAGTACACAAACACATTACATTAAAGTTTAAAACGTATATAAATACAAAAAATTTAATTAGAATTTAGAATAGATTCTAAATTACTAACACGCAAAAAATACTTCCTCATAGTTAACATCTTAATCTATGTCGAATGTTCTGGAATTTTCTGACGTCTTCATTTAGTTGATTGCTGATATTTGACCATAGATCTAGCTGTTAAATAATACATAATTGAAACGGACAAATAACAGGTGCCGTGAGCATATTCGCCGCGGGCTAACCGAGGTCTACATCTAAAAGTTTGGCACTGATTACTCTGTCAAAACTCTCATTAAGCCGCGATGAATAGGCGTTATTACTCAATTATTTAGTTAAATTAAAACTTCATTCGGACCAACACCCCAAGAAAGTCGACCTCGATAAGATTTTTTCTTTTAAGTTTGTTCGTGTAGACAATCAATTCGTGTGTCAATAATTATTTTCATAAAGTTCCATCCTTAGACCTACTTGATTAAAATATTTAAGTTTTAACGTGGCATTTAATAAATTAAGAATTACTTAAATATGGTTCTTAGTGCGTGTGAAACGTTTTATACACTTTGATCATTGACCTAAAAAGTGAAAATTCAATTGAATTTCAAAACATCATTGACAATAAGAGTGATGCGATTTAAGTGTTTTTCATTAGAAACGAAAGCTTGTAAAACAAATTGAATGGCACGTGGTTCTCGCTCGTTACATTATCGCAGGCGGATTGGCAGATATGCTATTCTTGGAGACGCATGAATGGAGTCCGATTATTTTGTTGTTTTTATGACGAGACCGAGAGAAATTTAATCATTAAATAACTGAGATTGTCGTAGATCTCTGATTTTAAAGTGTACGTTTAAAACTGACTATAGTTTGCTGCAATATACATATACAATTATACATAGTATGAAAAGTTACAAATTAGAACCTTTTTTAGTAAGATTTACTTATTTAAAAATACTAATTAGTGTAACTATAAAACCTGCTATTCTATCGATAACTATTCTTCAGTTAATGAACTGTTTACAAATTATTAGAATTCGAAATATTATTTATGAATACGATACTCGAGTATGTCCTAAATTTCGTCGCGTAATTCAAGAGAAAACATCAATCAAAATTACGTTAACAAAACACCTGTAACATTTGTTTTGTATTGGTGCGTTTGAGCAAATTCCACGAAAGCGACGTAGGCTCAAGGTTACACCACGCAACACTTTCACCGCCCGCAGTTCGTTGCTCTCCGAATTTTGCATCTCTGTATCAATGGCAAACCTCCGAACACATCATAAGTACGGCCTGGAGCCACTTTAAACTAAACCTTATTACCTTAAGAATAAATACCTAATACATATAGTCGATGCCGGTTTACGTTCAATGCCCGTGATAATAGCAACGAGAAACGTAACGTGGCCCGCTTTCTCTTTTAAAATGTACATAGTCTTTCTCTTACGAGTACACGCCAAACTTGGCAGAGCGAGATGACGGTATTAAAAAGCTCCGTCGGCAAGGCTCGCTTTCTTCGCCGCACTTGGCATTAGCACATAATCCGGTAACTTTCATTGGTATGACAGTGAGGATTCCGCAAGTGCGATTTTTTCGCAAAGCCACATTAGTTTGCACCTGACCTTTATTGCGTAATTGAGTTGTACTTGTCTAGAAAAAATGTATACTACGTATTGCACAATACGCCATGCATACTTTTTCATATAAATCTATCTATAACGTGACAAACCATAATATAAGACACATTGAATCGATTTGAAAATTCCAGTTTAACTTGTTCTCTAAAAGTAATATTTATATAGTACATAATTGCATGTAATTAAACAACTATGTTTACATTTCAATAACCTAAATCAAATATGATATTATCGATGTTGTTTTTACGCGCCATTAGAAATGTGGGGCACTGTATGGAGTCCGGTTTCTGATTCTCATTTCCCAATATTTCCATTCTCGTAGTTCCGGAAGTTCCGTAGAAACCTCGTTCCTATCGACAACCGATATCCAACTATCGTGTAACAGCAATTGACGGCATCCGCACTTGCTAAGAATAGAAACGCACCTACTCGTACTTCCCGACAAGCTTTTAATTAACCACACTTGTTATGGAATTATTTTTAATTCGAAGTTTCTTTTGTAAAAACATATTCATCTTTGTCCTGCATACTAAAAGTTTAATCGATTCGTTAAGGTAGGGGGTTGTAGGGTTATAAGTAACATAATATGGTACCTATTGAAAGTTATTTTGGAAAAAACAGGAAAACCATTAGTTTTTTTTCACTTCAAAAAATACAATAAAATAGGATTCATTACATACATGCTATTGATTTTGTGAATGAAATCTGTTGCTAATCGCCCGTAGTTTAATCATTTACATATAAATGTAAGGTATAATACTACTGAAATTGCTACAGGAAGGTATCATAATAATACTAAGGATTAAATGATTGTTTATTATTTTTGTAACCGTTTTGCGTAATCAGTGTATACATACATGCACAACATTTAAGCTTTTTCCATTAATATAAAAGTTAGTAACAATTTATTTTATTTAAATATGCTGACTCATAATGAAGTCATTCTACCAATAATCAAACGTATAAAATTCTTTCGGTGCATCAAAAGTACCAACCATTACGCACAATGCATTAAATTGTTCTACAAAAACTGATGGGGGTCATCATGGTCCATAATAATCGGTCGTGAAAGTTTTACAATTCAAGGACGAGGCCGATGCTCCCGATATTATGCAACATCGTGAGATAATGGCCTGCGCATAGGCCCTTGACTTTGTGTCGAAACGGACGTCGATTTAAGGACGAGTTACTTTTGACACGCTTTCTTTCAGTTGCATCATTCTTATAAAAACGTATTTAAGTATTCCGAGTTTATTTTTATGTGATGAAACTATTACGGTTCTATGATCCTGCGCTGACCACTTTCACTATTTGGTTTGTTCTAAATGGGTTCACTCTTACAAATATGTTACGTAACCGCAAACTCACTCACACTAAGGTAATTACATTCAGAGAAAGTGCTATATTTTTGGCAAAGAAACGTTCGTGAGAGGTATTTTATGATCTGTGTGTTACGCAACGTGAATTAAAAGTAATTGGTGAGACGGAAATTAAATGTTATGTGTAATTTAATTTTAGAAAATAATCAGTTATAATTAATATATAATATATATTATAAAACAGAAAGTTTATTTTGGTTGGTTGAACACACTAATTTCATGGACTGATTCGAATTGATAAATTATTTTAGTTTTTCATAGTCCATATATCGAAGTAGGCATAGTCTATTGCCTTCCCATATACGTGGACTTTAACATCACACTATTACCGAGTTACTTAGTCCCGCGTTGCACAGAATAAGATGTCATTATCATTTGTACAGTAAGGAGTTTTTAAGCGCAAAAGTTTCAATATCAGCATGTAATTCGCGTGGGTGAAAAAAGAATAATTAAATAAAAATATTGTCTTTTGTTGACCACCATTGCTGAAATACAATCGAACGTCGAATTATGTAAAAATTTCACCTAAATGTTCTAAAAAAGCTTTACTCAGTTAATATTTAAATAAGGCCTAATATAGCAATCACTTTTGGTCAATACTTACAAAGAAATTTTTCGGTGGCATAAATTTGCGTGTACTCTATACGGGAGAAAACCTGAAACAAATAAAAATATTGATAGATATACAACAATATGTACGTAGGATTTATTATGTAAAAAGTGCCTTATTATGCCTAAGTTCCACGAATAATAATTACAATGTTATAATGTAGTGTATATTATCTAATGCATTGTAAAGCCACAGACACCTTCCTTACGTCAACAATAGGACAGAAAGACAATGCATTATTTTCGCCATAATTTGACTTCCTTCGTAGCGCTATTGCGGAAACGTGAAAGTGAAAGCACCTAACTAACAATAGCCAAACAAAATATCTTGAATATCATTGTCCATATCAAAAAACATACAATGCATTAAATTTTTGTTATCACCCCAAAAACATTGCCGAAGTTATAGACGAATTAAAAAAAGTTCAAGATCTAAAAGAAACTATTTAAAAATGCATCGGTAATTGTTTCTGTAATAGTTCATTATTGTATATGAAATAGGTATCTAATTCTATTCTGTCTGCTAAGCTGTAATACGATTTCTTTCTAACAATAACTTACAACCTTATATGGGTAGTATAAGTTGTAGTTACGCCAAACGAGACTAGATTCATAGGACCAAATAACAGAATGTCGTAAAGCAAGTGCGCACCCGTAAATACCAGATGAAAGTGGAGAAAACGCCATCGGCTCGCGGGAAATCGCCCATGTAATAAATAATGCACTAGTTTAGTAGCGACAGCCCTTCACTTTAGTTACTAACCAGTTACGAACATGGTATAATTAGATACAACTGACAGCACCAAAACCTAAGCTGCTAATTCAGAAGTGCATGTAAAAGACTAAACTATAATAAAATCTGTCGAATTCTGAAGGGTAACGAAACAACGAACAAGTTATTATTATATTACATTAGTTTACTAGAGAAATGGTTTCTACATAAAATGACGTATAGTTAAAAGTACTTCATTTCTCTTACAACTTCATAGTCTAATGTCCATCAAATAAGACGTATTAGAGATTCATCAAAGCTATTCAAAGATGCTTTAATGTACGAGATAAAAAAATGGTCTCCCGAGCAAAATATGAGATGAGTATATTTACTAAGCGTGAGTAATTTGGAATGTTGTACAACATATTGCTAATCTTAAGTTAAACTTAATGCTATGAGCCACTTTCTTATTTTAAGTTAGAGAGCATTGTAATGTTTAATTGCCTCGTACTTTCGTTTTCTCTACGACTTATTTTATAGGACTTGTAAATGAGATGATGGATGCGAGAGAAAACATTTAACTTAAGAATACAGACCGCAACGAAATAACTTACGAAAACTGTTTTATGAATGTTGTTAAGTATATTTTATTCTGTACCAGTATTGTAAATCACTAGTGAATATATTCCACAATTTAATATCTAATGTATTTAATTGAATGTCGTATGAAAATTTCGAATTCAGTATAACTATAAATTTGATATGTGTAAATTATGTTAATCCTAATCTGAACAATTATAATCATAGAAGTTTAGATAATATTTATGACGTTCATACTTGATTGAATTTGATGATTGTGGTATGAATGATGGTAGGTTATATTTTGCGTTTACTTGTAACGCCGTCTACACAGACACAGACAGTCTGGGGTATATAATTTGGCAACCGATTTCTCATTAAAAAGTATTACTTAAATGTCAACAGAAAAGGCAATTTATCCTTGAATGTCAAGGGAGAAATTTTCAATGTCTCCAATGACCGGTTGCTGCAAAAGTGAAATCAGATCAATTTCCCCGCGGAAAACTCATGTGCAGAGATTGGAAATGAAAACTTATAGGGGCTCTATCACCTCGTTAAGTGATACGGGCTGGTTAACTATTAACACATTGTTATATTAACTACTTTCCATTGTTAGGTATTATGTAACTATTAAATAATTTGTGTAATTGAGGCGTGAAATTGCTTACGAAAACGTTTTCAATTACCTATGCCGACATAACCTAAAAAAGTTTTTTCAAATATTATTTGTCGGTGAATCAGAAGCGCGGAAACTTAGAATATTATAATTTTAAAGAGGAATCGGAGTTTTAGTTCGAAATTACTGATAAAATAACATACTTATTATGATTTGATAAATGACGTTCTAATCTTGTCAACTGCGTTTAATCGGAACGAGTCGCGTGGCTCATTTCCCAGGCCGAAGAAAACATAGTCCCACTTGTAAAGTGTGCCTTGAAACAATACCGACGTATCGTACTTTGGATTCGATCACAATGACGGAACAAGAAAATTTTTCTTAAAGGAATGTCAGCAAATTATGTTCTGGTTTAATTTAGTTAAAGTAATTGTTTCTAGAGTTAGACTGCATTTTAAGGGATAAAATAAATAAAATGAAAAGATTGTTGTAACACAATGTACATCTAATAAGTTATAACTTTAGTACTATTACGTCGTACTAATGCGCATTAAAAAAGGCAAATCTACACAAAAATCATAAAAAGCTACTACCGACGAAATTTTCTACATCGTTTCGATTAGAAAGTTATTGATTGGAAGTGCATACAGTTTTAAACAAACAAATGAGATGTATATATGCAACAGTTCAGAGGAAGCTATAAAGTTTTAATTAAAAACAAATGCTTTAGAACAAGTGAAGTGTTATAACCACTATAGGAGTGGTGAGGCACTTGTGACACACTGACTCACTTTCCTTCGCACAAGCACGACGGAGATAACACGTGCCTCTGATACTTAATCTAAAACATCGATTGATATTATAAATACGAAAGTTTGTTTATTTTCCTTGAGGCGTGAGGCCTAAGAAATAAGATACATATGTATTAAATGTTTCCAAACTACTCGTATTAAAAAATAAAGCGATTATAATTTAATTTTTCTTAATAACGAATATAAAATATTTGTTTCTACTGTACACATTTGACTTTACTTTGATTGATGTTTTTAAAATGTAGATGTGTGTGTAGTGTGTGCACAATAAATAAATGTACGTATAGTAGTAAATTTTATTTTTATATAATTAAACAAAAATAAAAAAGAAAGTTGATAAAAATTGCTTAAAAGTAATATATGCACAGAATGGGGTGGGTAGCATCTAATTACTCTGCAATTCATAAATTAATGAGACTTCTTGACGGAAATTAAATTTTAACATACTTATTAACGCTTTCACCTTGTTCCTTCCATAACATTCAAAAAAATTCTCTCAAATATGAAATCTATACGGGGGAGAAAGTGACGATTACCACTTATTTAATTTAATACAATTACGCAGCTATATTAAGTTTTTAATGACGTTTATTAACTTCAAATAAGAAATATGATAAATAATCAAAATGCCAAATAAATTAGGAATTTCATCATAATTTAGAAGTAAGTCTCTTGTAATTATTTATTGCGTATTGAACCATGTCAATAAATTTTGGCATTTCTTCTTTTTAAAAAATGTATTGCTTTTATCATATTATGAGTATTAGTTTTGCCTAAAAACGTTATATTATAACAATACGAAGCTCCCAAAATCGTACAATTCACGCGTTGATGTCTTTAACATAGAGTTTTAAAAAATCTAAACTATAGCACATTATTTGTTCATAAACATTTCGAAATGTCATAAATATGACTCAAAAGAAGTTACGAAATTGAAGTGCGTCCGAACAATGGTCGGGAAAACCTGCTGTTGGCGAATTTCGCAAGAGCACTTTACTTAAGTGTAGCATATGTATATCTCCGCATCCGGCCATATTGAAGACGAGACTTTATAATTACATTTTTGATAAAATAATATCTTTATTCCAAAAAAAATATTATTGTTTAATAATTAAGTGTTTATGCTCAATAAAATGACGAATAAAAATCCTAAATAGCTATAGTTCGCTCGATGTAGGTATTTCACGTAGAAAAGTAACATTTATATTTTAAATACCTATTTATATACGAATTGTGGCAATACAAAATCTGTTCGATGAATTGGAAAGTTCGGAAAATATCATATTATACATTATCAGATAGAAGTTTCGAAGAAAAACAATGTTAAATGCAATAATATGCGGGCATTTCACATTATTAACTGAAACAAGAAATATCGCCGTACACCTATAAAATGCGTGCTGTGTGACGCTTGACCCACTTTCCTCGAGCCTTCCACATATCGTTTCTAGAGAATCTTCTTACGATCTTATAGCTCTTAATTACATATACATATTGCCTATTTTACAACCTCATCCGTGTCAAATGCTAAAATTTTTAAACATGCAAAACTCTTTTCGAACGTCGTGGATATGCGAAAGATAACAATTCTTGATTATATAAGTGAAAGTGAAATTACGCAACTTTCTCAACGGTCATGCAGCAAACTTCAAGTTTAGGACTCTTGTATACATATTTTTTTGAAATATTCATATTAATTGTATTAAATATTATATTTAGATATTTAAATTATACTCAATGAGAAGGAAAACTTTTAGCTGTTTCTTACGTATTACTAAGCTTTTTTATTAACAACTGGTCCAATGATTTGCAAATTTCTCATTTCACACAATTAATTAGCCACATTCACTATCTATATAAACACAATCCGTACCTTTTCAGATGAGCTTTCAGTGTAAAAAGTCCGAAGAAACAGTTTCAGGATAACAGTAGCTACCAATCACTGTTCAGTTACACACAATCGAGTCACACAGATCGAATCACAGTCTAAAATTCGAATAATCACTTTCGATTTCGTGAGATGGAAGCACACGCGGGTTGATAGATAGCAAGCGGACTGGTCGCGCCCGCCGGCGCCCGCGTCGTTTTATACGCGTGAAAGTCGACTCTACACCTGTGACTTCCACTCAGCTTGTATCCCGGATCCAGCAGTTTGGCGAGGATTTGGAAATTGTGACGTCATTTAGAGTAACCATGAATGAATCCGCGTGTCGAAACAAATGAGATTTACCCGCCCAAATACTTGTCGCTTCTTATAAAGCTTTTATAAAGCGGGTTATTTCTTAGTTTGTTTTATTATTAATAAATTACTATATTTAGTTTGTCCACAAATTTAGAGAAAACTGTTCGAGATTATATTTAAGTAATGATCTTTCATCTTTCCATTGTTTCAAATTCATTGACATGAGAACTTTCTTACATCGAAGACAAACAAATGTTTTTGTCATAGAAATATCTATTATTAACCGTAGAAATTATACATTGAATATTTACTTGGGTTTACTAAATCCGGGTCTTTTTAATGATAACTTCCAGTATATTTGTCATGTCAATTAAATGTTTGATTTAAATCACATACAATAATATTATTGACTATTAGAGGACTGTCACGGCCTCACACGACTGGATATATATTTTAAATATTTTGAAAATAAATATAGTCTATGTAACTCCTAATGGTTTCATTTTTTCGTTAGAAAATACAAACATATAAATATCTTTATAAAGTTAGTATTAATTTTGTTTATGAAAGATTGAGCTGAAAATCGACTACCGTCGTATTCAAAATCTGTTCCTATATTAATATATAGGAACAGGCATAATTGCCTATGATCGAATCATACATATAAGTCAAAATCTAAGAAAAAATTATTTGGTGAACTCCGCATATTAAGAATGGACCCAGTTATTTCAGCAATAGACAATCTTTTGCTTTATGCTTATATATTATATTATATACTATTTAATTTTTGTTTCAACATGTATGTCTTACTCTTATCGTACATTTATTTAATGAAGAGAGTTGCATTAGTGGTTAGCATCTATTCATCCATGGGGTCGTGGCATTCGAATCCTCGCTAACACTATTGAAGTTTTCTTTCTATGTGCATATAGAACAGTCTCAGGGTCTAACGATGTACTTACATGATATAGATTTTTATCAAATACTTAGGTAAGTATTGCCAGGATGCTGGATTATGTATATATGTATTATTATTATGTTTGAGGATACTCCTCAAACATTTGTAGGTAAAAAATCTGTCTTAATTTAATTTAAAACAATAATGTATGTTTGTAATGCAGGAAATGTAAAAGCGTAACTGTGACGCTAATAAGTGCGTATAATCTCATATCATTCCGACACCAGCGCCGGCGCATGTCGAGATCAAAACAGAAAGTAATGCTTGCCAAATTCGTGCACCTCACTATGGACAATTTATTCGATTTCACTCTTTCCATCAATTTCATACTTTTAGCGAACAAGCCGTAGAATAAAATTTCTTAATTTATTTTATTTGCGTAATAATTAAGTAGGTATGTGACGTCAGAAATATCTTTATATTTCTTCTAAATTTCTAATTTCTTTACATTTATGTAGTATCTAGACGTAGATGATGCATGATGTGGCATTTTCGACCATTTGATCGAAGCTGGTAATGCGTTGATAACAATAATGGAGAGGAAAGGATTAATTAAAAAAAACAAATCCATTACTTTATGAATAAACAGATCAACGTTTGCGATGTGGAGTATCAGTTGATATCTTGTCCTGTTAAAGAACTGACATCTTTAACGAATTTATCAAAAATAATATATTCAAATGCGCACGTGACGAATGGTAACTAGTATTGAAAACACAGCCTGCATGAAGGCGGATGTTCGGAAAAATGTGGATTATCAGTTTTCACTTAAATTATTGTATCAACCGCGGTCCGCACTTGCAGATCCGCTTTGCATAACAATAGTGTGTCACTAACATCAATGAAACACTTCGAAATCGGGTTAGATTACTCATTGATAAATAAAATGTTCTTATTAGCATACGCTTGTACGCCGTGGAATAGATGTTGCCTTACCTCGGTATTATAATAGAAACAATAAAGAAAATCAGTCAGTATTATTAAAAAAATCTTCGATAAAATTAGTATTAGGCGTCGTTATTCGTTTAGGGGTACCTTAACATGGTAACTCGAAATACAAAAAGACAGTATATTCTGTGTATTAAACGATTATCTCACATTTACACTCAGAACGCATGTATTCTTTAAATTCTGACGTGTGTCTCAAACTGCATCTATTTCTTCTATCATTTTTATTTCATAGACAAGTAGGTGATTAGCCAGATCACATGGTGTCGATGTTTTGGATTTGAGACATGGCAGTTTCCTCACGATGTTTTCCTTCCGTACGAGCGAGATGTGCACATAGACAGAAATAGAATACTGCTTTACAGCGAAGTAGACAAGCTTTGTTATAGTCTAGTACTTATGTAGTATTTCAAACGCTTTTACAATTTCATACTGCAGAATGTGATATAAGATATTTCCTATCCGCAAGGTAGGGCTGGTGATCTGCGACACAGGGCTTTTTATGTCCTAATGTAGGTAGATTCTCACAAAGTCAATAGCTGTACACTTTATTATGTAGACACGTGGATAGGCTTGATGTTTTTTTTTATTATTATAAATATATGCTAGTGCACACATACAATTCCTCAATGCATTATAGCATACGAATCCTAATGAACAAGTCAATAATTCTATAATAGTTTTAACAATTGAACAATTAATACCAATAGAATAAATACATATGTAGGTCGTGTACGTGCTTATAGTTTTAATGTAACACAATACCATTGACCCTAAGTCTAAAAATGTTAGTAGTTATATAATATGTGCGTCAGAAGAAATGAGGTGGGTTTATTGAATGAGGACACGAATGGAATGAGGGCGGATCTTATTTCGTAACTTTAGGTCCGGAGGCGCCTTGAGAAAGTGAAAGTTTAGGAAATTTATGCTTAGAATCCTTGATACCTTATAGGTAAGTATGGTTTAACTTTAGCGATAGTGGAATTTCATTGCAACTCTAAATATTAAAGTATTTTTTATTGTGATAATTGTAATTACCAATTTAACTAACTCCAAAAAATATACGTAATCGTTATATTTTTTAGAAATTTTTCTCCTAATAACCCTCTATGTAATGTAGGAAAAGTAGGAACAAACCGTGATCCATGTGGTATCAAATTATTTCAGTATAATTAGTATTATTATTATTTTCTTATGTAGCCAAGTCCACATTTCAAGGATCGTCATGCTCGCTTAAATGTCGTTGCTTGTGGCGGCGTCCATGCGTCGGGTTGTCTCTCTCCCTAAAATATGGCGAGGGGCCCGATGGCTGGCCATGCGTCATACTCGTGAACGGATGCTACTTGTGGTGACTGGTCGTACTTGAGTTCGTGTATGCGGTGATGTTAGTTGTTTCGACTATGTATTTTCGTGTTGTTCCCACGAGAATCTAAGTGCGTGCTCCTATTTCCCCATGCCTCCTGCTGATAGAGGACAAATCTTTGTTTTTAATTTATTTTATTACTTAAGATGTCATGTGGAACATGGTGTAGATAATGGTTGCAGCTCCTTACAAACGTTGTGTAAAACAAAAAACTTGGCGATTAAAAAGAGTGGCGGTGAGTTTATTGCCAGTTCTTCTCTTCCGTTCTACGCTCTTGATTTGAGAACTGGCAGTAAATGTAAAATAAGAAGCAGTTAATGTATAAACTCTAGCAATAATTTAGTACAACTCAGCTCAACACAAACATGTAATATTACTAACAACAACTGTTTAAACTTGATGCATCAAAACATGCAAGGTATGTTGGGCAAAGAATTAGAATTGGAGTTGTTTTTAAAATCAAGTAAAATTGATGTCCTATGCATTACCGAACATTGGCTTAGAGAATGCCAAATCATCTTTAACTTTGATCAGCACCAAGTTGCAAGTTCGTTTTGCAGATTGTCAGCGATTCATGTTAATAAAAATTCTCTTTGATTATTGTTAATAAAAATTTAAAGTATAAAGAGCGTAATGACATCGTGTGTCTGTCTGTAGAACACTCTTTGGAAGTAGCCTGTATAGAGATTGAGAATTGCATTATTTTAAGTGTTTACAGACCACCAAGTGCATCTTACGATTTTTTTGAAGAAAAGTTGGAGGAAATTTTGTGTAAAGTTAGTTTTAAGAACAATAAGTATATTATTGTATGTGGTGACTTCAATATAAATTTATTAGAAAATACCTCCATTAGTAAAAAATTCAATCTGTTATTAAAATCTTACAATCTTGTTAACTTGTTTCTTGAGCCCACTAGAATTACAAGCTCCACTGCTACATGTATAGATAATGTATTTACAGATGCAGAGGCAATGCAAACCTCAATTACAACTGATCTTAGCTCAGATCATTGTGGACAGTTAGTGGCGCTAAAATGTAAAGTGGTGAAACAAGTAAATAAGAGCAGTGTGTTTGTTCCAGTAAATAAAAAAGGAATCGTGAGATTTAGACATAATATAGGTAAACACCTACCTTTATTAGGTAGGTATACCGTTGATACACAATACAACAATCTAAGTGATTGTATTAATAAAGAGTTCAACACTATCTTTACCCCAAAGAAAGTCTCTCATTCGCAGTGTAAATCGTTTAGTGATTGGGCGACAGCGGGAATTTATAAAAGTAGACAACGGTTGTATGACCTTTACGCTGAAAAGTCATACAATCATAATGAAGAATTTATTCTTTATGTTCGAAATTATTCGAAATTATTTAAGAAAGTTTGTTACGCGGCCAAGTCCTTAAATATCAAAAACAAGATTAAAAATAGTACCAATAAAACTAAAATGACTTGGAAGATAATTGATAGTGAAACTGGAAGAGTAGGGATCGCAATCAAGACATCGAACTATGTGTCGATAACACTATAATCAAATCTAACGAAGAGATAGCGATTGTTTTTGATAAGTACTTTTCTGACATTCCAATTTGGACTACTAAGTCTCTTCAATCATCTCCCGCCCTCGCTGAATCGCTGCTCAAAGATAATGTAAACGAGTGCAAGGTCAGTTTTACATTCCGACCCATTGGTGCCGACGATATAGTTAGGATATTTAGAACATTGGACATTAAGAACACTACGATTTTGGGATATTTCTGTAAAAATAATTAGTAGCATAATGATGTAATTGCTCCCCATCTAGCTATAATTTTCAACAATTGTATAAAAGTGGGAGTTTCCCGATCTAATGAAACATAGTAAAGTATTCCTTTATTTAAAGCAGGTAGTATATCCGACCCCAGTAACTTTAGACCAATTTCCGTACTACCTACTTGTAGTAAAATATTTGAAAAAATTATATTAAATCAACTGGTAAGTCATTTTAACGTAAACAAATTATTACATAATAATCAGTTCGGTTTTACCAAGGGTCGCTCGACAGCGATGCGGTGTTGAGTTATATAGATATATAGTTAAGGCTTGGGAGGAGTCGATGACGCTTTAGGTGTTTTCTGCGACTTATCCAAAGCATTTGATTGTGTCACACGAGACCTTAATGGGAAACTCCGTCACTATGGCATCAAGAATACCGCACTGAATCTTCTGACTTCCTATTTACACGGAAGAACGCAGAAGGTTGAAGTGAATGGTAAGAGGTTTGGGTCGGAGTAGATTTGGGGTACCAAGGGCTCAATTCTTGGCCCTTTCCTCTTTCTTGTTTATATAAATGATCTACCTTTCATGGAGAGAGAAAACATCGGATAGTTTTGGAGATGACACGTCCTTGATTTTTAAAATCAAACGACAAATAACAAACTTTGACGATGTGAAAATGCTCTATCTTCGATTGTCATTGGTTTAGTATGAATAACCTTCTACTTAATGCAAAAAAAGACAAAATGCATTAAATTTTGTGAAAAATGAAGGGTTATGGATACTAGACCAATTATAAACGGTGAGGAATTGAATTGGATGATACAACTGTATTTCTCGGAATCACCATGGATTCAAAACTTAGTGGTCCCCTCATATTAACGGATTGGCTTAGTTCTGCAGCCTACGGGTTAAAAAAATTCGCTCACTAACTGATGTCGATACAGTAGACTTGTTTATTTTAGTTACTTTCATAGCTTAATGACTTATGGCTTATTATTATGGGGTCATGTGTGATGTCGAAACTATTTTCATCCTGCAGAAGAGGGCTATTCGTGCAATCTATAATTTAAAATGTAGGGAATCTCTTAGAGACAAATTCAAGGAAATTAATATACTTACCTTTCCCTCGCAATATATTTATGAAAATATTATGTATGTATACAAAAATAGTGATAAGTTTACTAGAATAAAACATACGCACAATGTTAATACACGGATCAAACGCAGGCTGCAATTTCCCCGTACTAGACTATCTAAAGTTAGTAATTCTTTTTTGGGGAAAGGGATACTCTTCTTTAATAAAATCCCAGAGGCTCTTTTATCTCTGCCTTTCAATAAATTTAAGAAATGTATTAAAGAAAAGCTGTGTAAAAAGGCTTACTATAAAGTCAACGATTATCTAGTTGATAAAAGGGCCTGGGATAGTGCTAGACAGGCTACCTTAATTAATTTGCGATATTTGTTTTAAAATAAGTGTTGTTTGATGATTTGCTATTTTAAAAGAGTACCGAGAGTTTTACGCCGGATTTTTCTTGGCCTACACCCTCTGTCTTTTGGATGAGTAGGTATGCCTACAAATTGAAATTTAATGACGTGGAATAAGATACATGTATCTTATGTTCCATAATAAACATATTTTATTTTATTTTTATTTTATTTATTTTTTTGACGTTCATAAGTGTACATTGTGTTACCTACATGAATAAATGATTTTTGACTTTTGACTTTTATGAAATTGGCTAGAACGAAGTCAGTTTATGATATATTTCAGACCTTTGAACTAACATTAAAACGTATCCATCAACATCACCAGTGAGAGTGAAATCTCTTTTTCCCGATATTATGCATTTCTTATATTGCGCATGGTTCCTGTTCCATTACTGGAACGAAATGAGTTGTTCGAAGTTTCATCTCTCACATGGGTCTTCTGATCAACCTTCTTTCAGTCTGAAACAATTTTTTCTTCGGGAATCGACCACCATAACCACATAGGTCAACCACTAAGCCATGGAGGCGAGTTATAAATTGCGTAATGCCATTTAGTAGGTGAGATAAATCTTTTAAAATTAATTAATCATCATAAAACGGTAATTCAGTAAAACCTTTATATAGTCAATTTATAAGTTTATAGCTTGTAAAGTTGATGGGATTATTTTACATAACATTGCTACAAAATTGAATACCACTTTCGCCGCGTGAATGCTAATCAATAATCTCTTGTTTGCAACTTACATTAAATAATAACTATAGGTTACCTTTTCCGACGACTGTGACGAATCGACTTTGTCCGCTTATATTTTTTGTTTTTATTAAAATTCACTGAATCTTATCTAGGCTTTATGTATAAAACGTTGCTTTGTTGAACGACCTTACATAAGGAGATACTGGTTCGAATGGAACAAATTATTTTGTTTTAAAGGAAGACATGAACATGATGTTTAGGCCGAATTTATATAGATGAACTGCGGGGCTCAACTAGCTTACTAATTACGACATATTTCTTTTTAATTTTTAGACTAATTCAATTTCTTAATGACTAAATCCTCATGTTAATAGCTTTGTACTAATTAATGTTGTAAATGTGAAAATTTAATGCTTTTTAAGCTTTATGTAACTATGAAGGTGTAATAATACATCTAAATATTATTTTCGTTGTTTTAGAGATTCGCATTTAGAAGTATACCTTCTTTAAATTTTGATAAGACTGTTTGAAAAAAATTTATCACCTATTTGCTAATAATAAAAGAACAATTTAACACATGAAAATACTGGTGTACCCTATCTATTCCCAATAGAGGGTTACGAGGGTGAATAAATAATAAACTCTAAAAATGTCGTGAACTGCTTTAGTTTTAACTACCGATACAAATATATAAATATAATATTTCTCATCATTCTCAATATGACGTTCTGATTTACCTCTTAAACCGGATGAAGAGACCACTAGAAAGCGTAAAATTGTTAATACACGAGCGCTATATAAAAAGAAGTTTAATAATTTTATGTTATAATACTTAGTATTGTTGCGTAATGTGGGTTTTAAAAATAATATTTCAATGTTAACTTATTTGTAGTTATATACTTTAAATTTAATTTAAACCTACTTGTTAAATATTGTGTCTATGACATAACTAACATAGACTAGTAGATAGACAAGACCATAGACATCTCTTTAACTAAGCTTCAATACTTATAAACCATAGATCAGATTCACAATTCGTCGTCTATTTCGTCCATTAATTCCAACTTAAAATTGGCAATTATTTTTTGTTTTCTTCGAAATTAATTAATCATAATCCAAAATGGATAGATAGAAAACTAAAATAAAGTTAAAAAGCTTGGTCCTTGTGACAGTGTACCTTTATTGCTGCCAGAATTTCCTGCATGCTGCATTGCGATATTTCTTCGTTCAGCGAGGAAATAACCAGCTCTGGGGTCAACAATTCTATCTATCACGCGCCAACTTAAATCTTAGCGCCTGTGCACTTGAACCTATCCCATCCTTCAAGGGACAAATATATGCACTCATTTGGCAATGGGGGCCATGGTACCTGGCAGGCTATACTTACTATAGTGCCACAGGGACACTTACAGGAAGAACTCCTAAATGAAGGAAATGGTGGCAATTTAAAGTGGTTCAGTGTCCAAAAGGATACCATGTAAAGATGTTTGGTGAAGGATAAGCATTAAATCAAGTGCCGGGTTCCCCACTGCTATCAGCCTTATAAGTTTTGGAATTTAAATATAAAAAGAAGATTATCCCAGTTCCTTTGAAAATTGGCGTTAGAAGGCAAATTCAACCATAGGCAGGGTGCTAACTACGCATTTCTCGCATCTGTTAAATGCGCAACCTTGTAGTTTGTAGAATAAGATCTAAGGATTTCACCTACCACACTGCTAGATTTGTGAGCAGATTAAAGAAACCCTGGAAGAGCTACACTTGTTATCTATTCTTTATAATTAAATTATGTCACTTGTCCAAAGATAAGTTCAAAATGACGCATCAAAGTATAATTATTAATGCATTCTAAAAGCGGACGCCTTACACAATATTATGTCGTGTGTACGTATTGTGCACTGCAAAAGGTCCTGTAGACGCAACAGCCGTCTGACTCACAATCGAAAGTGAAAGTAGCACATTTGCCGACCCCATCCGTTTGAACTTACACCGAACGGGCATTGACATAATATTAAGTTGGTTATAACCAATAATTTAGGAGGGAACCGATTATTTAGGATTTACGAGTTTAAATATAACATAAACTTGGTATTCAGAAATGGTAGAAGGCCAAAACTTTGGGTCCAGCTTAGCGGTTGTCCTTGACCGAAGTTTTAAAGGATAGTCTATAAATTTAGAACATAATCAAATTAATATGAACTTATCGACACTTGCTTCATTCTAATAGCATTTATTAGAACATAAATCAGTCAACAAAGAATTATCAAATGACATAGCAATTATAAAGTTAGGTGTGTCTGTTTTAGTTTGAATTTCTAAATAATCATGAAAATAATAAGATCGTTAAATGAATCGATTGTAAAGGTTTTAAAAACAGATTAATCTAATTTATCGGTGCATTTCGAAGTCAATTATAATTTGCCCAAGATACCCAAGAAAATGTCTCCCTCGCATTCCCCGTTCCGGAACTAGCTTACTTTCACTTAGAATAGGTTTTACGACAATTATTTACGCCTTAAGTTGCCTTTTATGTCATGAGATGTATCCGGTTGATAATCGCGATACTGACCAGATTAACTCGTAATTTCTAAATTAGCCTAAGGTATAAAAACATTAAGTATATATTAATCATTATTTATTGCTATACTGGTCAAAGCATTTTACTCAAAATTTGAGTTACGTAACAATCTTTCTAAATAGTTTAGCCTTGTTTAACTGCTTGGCTGTAACTGTAGGGGCGAATAGGGCTCGCTTTTCCTTGGCTATCGTAGAAGTTGACAAGCTGCTTGACGGTACCAGGTCCAGGGGTTGTTATTGGATTAACAACAGGACTAGGATTTACTGGTTTTGGTCTGATTTGAACAGGAGGGTTGGTTGCTGGTACCACTGGTATCGGGGCCTGTTTAACAGTAGTCGGTGCTGATTTAAATGTAGTTACAGGTTGCGGAGCTGGAGTTGGAGGTACCGGGGCTTTGCTAGGCGCTGGTGTAGGTTGGACTTTTTTACTACCCGTTCCCAAACCACCCGCTTCCATGTTAATGAATGCTATGTTGGCATTTTTGTCTATGGGCGCATATGTTTTTTTGCCTGTAAAAGATTTAAAATAGATTAATAGTTAACAGTCTTATCTCTGATAAATTAATTAAATTCCGTTTCATATAATAAGTATAATTTGTCTTTCCCCTAAAGAAGACAAATTATACTAATTTGAATAGTACATACTTATCCGTAATCCCAAACAAAAGTTGACATGGGATGCGAAAATTTCTAAACATTCAACTAATTTGCTGACTAAGATTATATCTTGCGTATTTATGAAAGTTGAGAATACTCACATTGTACGTAACAAAAGGCTAGGAGTATAACAAATGCGTACAGCTTCATTTTCCCACCGCGCACAGTACTTCTGTCGTGTAGGTATAGACTATAGACTAATATATTTTGACACTGAATCGTTGGAGCTTGTTTGTAATATGTCGGGGCCGCGTCAGCCTTCTCGATTCACTGGTCGGGTATGATAGCTACACGATTGACCTTTACAAGTCGTGGCCTTATGATATGTTCTTCTTAGTATTGAGATTAAAACTGTAGGTAACTTTATTTGATGTAAACAATTTATACTTATGAGTCTCTTAGCTTATTAGCTAGCTTCTTATTATGTTATATTTCGCATGGGGTCAACATTAATTAAAAATATTTAGGCAATAAAATAATCTGAGTGTTCGATAAACATTTGTTTAGGTAAGAAATATATCCATATTGATTATTTAAGCAGTGTTGGCTTCAACGTGCGACTCTCGTCCCTGAGGTCGTAGGTTCGATCCCTGGCTGTGCACCAATATACTTTCTGCCTATGTGCGCATTTAACATTTGCTCGAACGGTGAAGGTAAATATCGTGAGGAAACAGACTTGCCTTAGACCCAAAAAATTGACGGCGTGTGTCAGGCACAGGCTGATCACCAACTTGCTGTATTAGATTGACAAACGATCATGAAACATATACAAAAATCGGAGGCCCAGACCTTGACGAGGTTGTAGCGCTACTGATTTTTTAAATGCTTCTTTGAATTTAAAAAATATGGTATGACAATGATTTGTTAAAATGTCTTGTTTAGTATTCAACTACACAATCGTAGGTAAATTGAAGCATCCGTCTATGTTAATAAAAACTTACGTTTCATATTAAATGTCGGAAGTTCGTGTAGTCTTGCAGAATAACGAGAAAGCTATATATAATTTCATATTTCTGATAAACATATCGCGCATTACATAAGAGTGTCTCAAATGTTTTAGTATAAATAACAACAAATAAGTATTACGGTTATTTTGTACAGTTCTTTAACAGCACCCGAGCGGAGATGCTTTAAGATGATGCATAATACATAAAGTAAAATAAGATTTTTCCCGACGTGCGCGCATCACGCAAGCTGCATTGCCCGTGCGCGCTCGGCTGCGACCGTGGGCTTCTATTGAGTATCTTTCCAACGGACTTTCTTTTATGTTCACATGTATGATTTTCAAAAACTCACTCGTATTATTTAATTGACCACTTTCTACATATAATTTAAAGTGCTCATTATAACTTGTCTAGCCTATTCGAGTTTCTTTTATATATAAATATTGCATATATTATAAAATATTTACATTAAAATCTATTTTACTCAATGTAAGTACTGTAGGTACCTCATGCAGAAAACAATAAACGTGAAACAATTTTTTATATAGCACATTACGGCAAGTGTTAATAAAGATGAAGGTCAATTTTGTGTACAACATAGCGATTCTCATTACCAATTCGCAACAACAAGCAATGCTAAAACTGGAAATCCGCAAGCTGAATCTTAACGTGCCATATCTCGGTCCATACAGAGTAGATGACGTAATCCAAAGGTCGTGCAGTATCGCTGCTACGGAGCACGAGGATCACTAGTACGCCGTAAACGAACTATAGTTGTTGTGTATCAGCCAAAATGAGGATTGTTCTCATATTATTCCTTTGTGTGGGGGCTTCCATGGCCGACGATATTGCCTCAGCTGCAGGTCAAATATTCAATAGTATCCTGCCAAACTTAATCGGCAACTCTGTTACCGGACAGCAGGGCAACACCGCTTCAAACACACTCCAGCAAATCGGAACCGTCGTCGGTGGCGTGGTTGATTATGCTAAGAAAAAGAGCTATGAAGAGATGCTTAAACAGGTCCAGGACTCGACAACGGATGAGGACCTTCTCCGCATCAGCGAGGAAATGTTCAACGCTGACATAAACAACGCTTTAAACTATATTCAAGTGAACTTGCAAGGCAAAACGAGCCCTATGTCAAAGAGCGATGAAGCACAGTCTAGGTAAGAATGTATTTTTCTAAATACTTATTTATCACATCTTTTCCCTCGAGAATATAAGTGCGTGATTATATTCCACAATGCCTCCTGATTAAGGATAAATCTTTGTTTTTAATTTATTGTATTATTATTAATTACCTACTTAATACGAGTATGACATGTGGAACATGGTGTAAAACAAAAACTTGGCGATTTAAAAGAGTGGAGAAGAGTTTCTTCTCTTCCGTTCTACGCTCTTTATTTGAGAACTGGCAGTAAAATTAGATACATTTCATGTATATATTTATTTTTTGACGTTCATAAGTGTACATTATGGTACCTATATAAATAAACAATTTTGAATTATTTAAGAAAAGTCTTGTTACCCAAGGTAAAGTAAAGTAACGTAACTTGGTTAAAGCAATTCAAGTATAAAATGTTTACAATTTTTTTTTTCAGTCTTTTAAATGTCCCGGAGAACGTGTGGAATGGACCGACAATCAGGCCGTTCGCGGCACTATTTGATAATTATCACAAGAACGTGATAAGGCCAGAGTTCGTAACACCAAATGTAAGCACGTTTGATATATTTTGATAACAAAAATTTATATGTCGATATTATATTGTATTTATTTTACCTTTCTTATTCAAAGGCTATTTTGCTTGTCAACCACACAAATATGATTAATCAAGTTTTGCTGCATTTTCTCACTAATAATAATTGACTACAAAGAATAAATTATTATATTTAAGTCCTAAAATTATAAAAATTTCATTTTGCTTAGTCTGAAGTTAAGCAATGCTTTGTCTTATATCTTGGATACACATTAAACAGACAATACTACTATTTAGTTAGCCTACGTTTTTATGTTTTAGGAGGAGACTGAACAAGTCACATACATTAACACTATCCTTGCTACTGGTCCAATGAGAAGTTTGATGACTTTCCTGGTGAGCAAAGGCAAGTAATAAATCCCTTAAGAGGCAATATTTCTCTTTTATCAGAAGATAAATAACACTTTTAATGTTAACAGGTCTTAATCAAATGAATGAATATCCGGAGCAAGTGGAGTTATTGAAAAAAATTTGGTTTACGAAATATGCCCGTCATTGGACAGGTCTCTGTAAATGTAGTTGCGCGTTTGAGAACGTGTTCATGGCTGAACTGAAATCCGACCAAGTTTTAGGTAAGTCTCAATTAAAATGTTATAAGTTTCTCGTTAAAGGCAATATAAAGCTTTTATAAACTTTTAAATAATAACTGGTGTCATCGTAATGTTACGATATAGTACTGGTTTGTCTTTCAAATCCTTCCTTTCGGATAACTTAATATGAGAGAAAACATAGGTTAATATTTTTTACTATAAAAAATTTCAGGATGGTTTAATAATTCAACATGTTTCAGGTCTACACAGCTGGTTGTTCTTTGCGAAGCGAGAAACGGACCGTAAAGCTAACTACTTGGGCTACATCGACAAACTGGACTTAGGAGGAGTAAGTAAACCTTGCATTATCATTATACTTTCTTGTCCATGTATATCTTCCATTATCGAAAATCATAAAATGAAATAAATATTAATTACAGAATATACGCAACCTTTTTGTTGATTCTATCATAAAGCATGTGTTATTACCATGACTCAACTTTAATGGGATTGTAGAATTCTGTAATTGTGATGATCTCAGTGTAACTTGATACTAGATTTATTTAAGGATAAACTGACCTTATTGGACTTAAACGCAGTTGCTTATGTAATTTTGATCATCTTTTTTCTGCCTCGTGATTAATATATATTATATATATATATATATACTAGTGGACCCCACAGACGTTGTCCTGCATGATATTTAAAGCGATTTGGATATTAAGCAAAGTATGAAAGTACCGACTGCAGTGCCATCTGCCGGGCTGATTTGTGAATCTAAACCATTCCCAGATCCCCTTGAACACACACAAAAAATTTCATCAAAATCGGTCCAGTCGTTTAGGAGGAGTTCAGTCACATACACACGCACACAAGAAATATATATATTAAGATATAAATATCTGTTTATACATAAGTACTATTATTTATACCTTTTCTTTAATTTTAGTATTAGTTGCATGTTATTTTTGGTATCTTTTTATTAATTAATCATGCATCTCTTGTACTTTACCCTCTGTAGGTGTTTCTTTTTTTTTCTATTGATCCATTTTAGGGTTGCCTGGAAGAAATCGCTTGTTAGCGATAAGGCCGCCCGTTGCCTAATAACTTAAGTAACCTACTTACTTTTTGTTTTTTTCTATATGTATAATTATGTGTAGTGTACTATGGCAATGAAGTGTACATAAATAAAAAAATAATTTAAAAGTGACCAATAATATTGTGGAATGTCAAAAGATAGCGTTAGCAGTTTTTGCATGAATGTCCAAGAACAGCTTCTAATATTTTAAAGGACAGATTTTTATATTCAAATAGTTTTGCTTTTTGAATTGTTCTTACCATATATCTTTAATGTTAGTGAAAAAATAACATGTGATGACTTTGGGCAAAATTATAAAGCAATAAAACTGAAACGCAAAATTCTAGTTATGAAACTATTGTTTACTTGTAGAATAAAATGTACAAAAGCCATAATTAAAAGTTAATACTTTTCACAGAAAGGGCTGATTCTCAAGCAACATTCGATCCTTAGTGAGACCAAGGATGCTCCTGAAATCACCATGTTTGTCGGCACATCCCCTGAACTAGAGACAGCCTTGTATACCCTATGCTTTATGGCTCGTCCGGACCGTCCTTGCAAGTTGCACTACAACAATGTACCATTCACCATCCAAACGAAAACATTGAAAGCTGAAAATCTTGTTCTGATCGACACTGCATACCCAGTTTTCTAATTATAAATATATTATAACATAAACTGGTAGTCATATTTTAAATAGGTTCAAGGCTACCTAAAATAAAAATTAGTTTTTTAAAGGCATTTTTAATCTTGTTATATGAGAGGTTTCCGCTAGAATATGCTTGCGATAATTATAGTCCACGGATATAGTAATAAAACACGTTAGTTTGACACAAATAACTGTTTAATGGCACATGTTATCTTAAGGGGCACAGTGTTCAGATATCTCTACTTTAATTGACTGAGATAACATATTTCACAAAAGAAATAATACAACAATTAAAATTTAAAAAAAAAGTATTTAACAATTAAATTTAATCTATGCGTGAACAATGAGAATTATCTATGGCAAGATCACTTTCACTATAACTATAGTAATAAATTAGGTGTTTGGCACACAACACTCTGAAATAGCTTAGCAAATCTAAAATCGTATTTCATATTATTGACAAGAACAAATTGCCTATTACTCATCACAATAGGACGTAGATTTTGACACGTGATCATTTGATGAAACATCAATAGATTATAAATGTATTTAAGAACATAAAAGAGCAAAAATCTTAACAGTTTATTTTAAGGGCATAAACCAAAACTTTACGTCCTACGCATTTAAAGAAGCTTCCCATTTTTAGTTTTATGGCAACTCCAGAACATAGTATGTCAAAGTACCGATATAATACCTCTTACGATATCCAGCGCTTGTTATAAATCAAGCGAAGAAATCAATAATGTACGTATAATTACAATACTGTGTTCACTAAATAGAAACGTTAGTTAACAAAACATTAAACAAATTATAAATTAATAAAACATTGATTTGATGTTTAACATTCTAATGTAAAAAATTACTTAAATAAAACGAGATGATTGTTTCAGTTTGATTTAATTTGACTAGTTTAATTGATATGGCTATCATTGAATTGTAACTCCCATTTATAAATCCGCTATGAAAACATTTAAATGATTACATAAGATAGTTTTTCTAATTAATAGGAACTACTATTGAGCATTACCTTTCTATAATACCAGTCGATCTTGAGATTTTCTATAATACATGACATACATGTTTTTTCATAGAGAACTATCAATGTAACGTAGATTAAAAGCGTTCAGAGATAGCGATAGATAGAGCGTATAGATTTTTATGCCTACTGTTAATGACTTGACGGCGTTTTAGGGAGCGTTCAAGTATTACGTCACGCAATTTTTTGAGATTATTTAAACCCCCCCATGTAACACGCCGTAACGTTTTACTGTACCCAATATTAAAACGTTTCGTGACCATCCAGTGACTCTTTATTGCTAAAAGTTACCATTATGTGGTGTAAAGTACTGGAAAGTCGAAAATAATATTAACAACGCATAATTCAATTCCCGCCCCGCATCGTAACGTTTTACAAAAGGACCCCCACTCCAAAATTCGTTACGTAATACTTAAACGCAGGTATCCATTTATCAAAAACTAATTTCATATATTCCTAAACGCACTACGAAAACCGGATATAGTCATGAATCTTTTGTCTCATTTATATACTTTCTAAATGCCAAGAGAGTAATAAGGACAATGCATTAAATAGCTAGTTGAAGCTTAGTGCGTTTAAGAACAAAGGGCTATACGTCGTTGGTTCAATAATATGGAAGTAAAAATACCGTTCATTGCATAAAATCTACGCTTATGAGATAATAATAAACAAAACCGATAAAACAAAACTAGTAATAAAATATATACATTTTCAACATTGTTTCTTTGGGGCGGGTAAAAGTATAATTTATAAAACAATGATATAGAAGTAACTTATATAAAAGGTAATCATAGTCTTGCTTGCACAGTTGTTCCGTCTCTGTTCAAGCGTGTGACCATTTTTATTTGATTTTTGAGCCGCCTAATCTAACCGTAAGCTTAGATATATATAATTTGTTTTTTATATACATGGAATAAACACGTTAAAAAATACAATATTCTTCAAAGTTTCGTTGATTTCATGATTCTTAACAAATACTGTGCGTGTATAATGCAAAATATACTGTTCGTTGTGGTTTCCTTATCCTAGACGAAATACGATCCATATTCGTGTGGCATTACACCACGACGAGGGTAAAACGTGTGAGTGAGTGAGTAGTTAAGTAGATGTCTTATATTTGACGTGTAGATGTCCGCGAATCGGAATAAACGCCTTGAAAAGTATGTGGGATTGTGATATGTGCGAAAGACGCTTCCAAATTGAGGGTTGAATACTGATTTTGTTGCGTTTCTGAAAAGATAAATTAATACTAAATATTTTATATTTTCAAAATATATCTTATATATAAAATTCTCATGTCACGGTGTTTGTAGTTAAACTCTTCCGAGACGGCTTGACCGATTCTCATGAAATTTTGTGTGCATATTGGGTATGTCTGAGAATCGGATCTATTTTTCATCCCCTTAAATGTTAAGGGTAGTACACCCCTTAATTATTTTTTTTAATTTTTAGATATTTTTTTTTATGATACAGAAAATACATACAACCCCTAATTTTCACCCCTCTACGATCAACCCCTATTTTTTATAATAAATGATATATATGGCAAAACAATGTTTGCCAGGTCAGCTAGTGTCTATCTATACATATATTATTCTAAAATCAGCCATTGGTGAGAAGTGAACCGGGACGGAGAGCGTTGAAAGGATCCCGTTTAGGAAGCTAAGACACATTTCGGAGTGAATGGATTATATACCTAGTACATATACTGAAAAAATTATAATAGCAGTACCTAATTTAGAAAAATTTAATCCAGTTTCATATTCCCTTGAGAAATCCCTTAATATCTCAAAGCTACTAAACTGATTTCTATGAAAGTTGGACTGTTCGCTATCTAATACACCTGACTCAAGACTCAGTTTCCGAGAAATGTAAATTATAATGAAACAAAAACGAAGTCGACCTACGCTTATCAAACTATTAATTTTCGTTGGTTTCTGATGTTAATATAAATAGGGACAGATAAAAGAGCTACATAATGGCATTAACAAAAGACAAATGTCCAAAGAAAAAAATATTAGTGTTCTACAGCTTTGTTATTATAGGTTTCCGTACTCAAACTTTTATAAGATTTTAAAACTGTTTTGTTTCACTGCATGGTCAAAAGCAACAAACGGTCAAACTAGTAAGATCTAAATCCTGTCTGTTCTATTCTCGCTATCTGCGTTTTAAGAGGTCACAAGGTTCTGATAAAAGCCTTCCATACTTAACACTCCGTCAACTTTTTAGGCATACCTGTTTCCTCACGATATTTTCGTAAATGCGTACATAGACAGAAAGTCCATTGGTGCATAGCCGTGATTCGAAGCCTAAGCCACTGGGCCAAAACTGCTGACAATGTCTGATAGCCCAGAACAATTTTTTTAACCGATGTACCGGAGATAACACGTCATATTACCTGAGGTAATCTCTCTCAGCCATCCATTTTTCAATGATCTCTAGGGCCTCAGGCTGCTTATAGTCTTGGTGGTCCTCGATAAGCTGGGTGAGCATTTGAAGCCAGTTCGCGTTCTGTTTGAACGTATTTGTGTTCAGTGTGTTTATTTCATGCTGAAATTATTTAAATTTGAATAAATTAAAATATATTAAACATTATGAGCTACTATGAATTAAGGTTTCGTTTAAGTAAGAATAAGTTTTTTTTATATTTATAGCTTTTAATATATACGTATGTTTTGTTTGATTAAATTCTGTTGTCCCAAATTGGTAAGTATAAGCCTTATGTGACTTTAATCCAAGACAATTATTGTTTCGCCGGAATTGGAATCCAGAAGGTAATGCACCATTTGTGAAGAAGTTAATAGCATAAGTAGATTCAGTTTTTGGTATGAAATATCAAGACTGTAATGCTTTAAATGAAACTTAAATTCCCTTGTATACCCTCAAGATACCCAACGCCAATAGTTCCTCCTTTCAGAATAACTCGTTTTGATAAAAGCTCACCGATATCCAGATTGAGCCAGGTCTGCTTCCCTCACACTTCGAATTCAATTTTTCTTTAGTTTTACAATTTTTTCTCTGTTTGATTGTTTTGTTTGCCAATAAGTACCAATGTGCCTAGCGTTGGCAAGCTATTGTAAATAAAAAAAGCGTGTAACACTCGGGGACTGCCGCGGTAAAGCTATTGCACAGCATTTTTTATCAACTTATGCAATTATAACGAATTATTTATTTATTTTATATTTAGGCAGTATTTTTTTTCTTAGATATTAATTCAATCTACCAGACTCAGACTAAAACGCCTATATAGTCTGTCTCACTCTATCGCGTACAGGCTGCTCCGGCCGCGCTTACGCTACGTCACCGATCTCGTCAGAGAGATGTGAATACGCAGTGCGTTCTGTCGTTCGTTAGTATATTACGTCATCGTGTGTCAGGTTATTTTCGTTACGGAATTTCTTGATTCGGTCGCCGCGCTCAAAGCCCGAGATAAAATCTATGCAATAGCTTAAAATTCTCCCCTTTTAGTTTGGCAGCAGCAAAAGCAGTCAAGTTTTTTTGAGCCTAAACATTGTGGTAGTTAACATTTTAATATTTATGCATACCGTTAGTTCATTAATAATTGCTCCGGTCCTCCAGCCGTGTTCGAGTGTGACGTCAGCGAGATCACTGTATGGATGATCACCGAAATATAGAACTTGATGGCCACTCCAACCAGTGAGATCTTGCATCTGCTTCACTGTACCCTGATACAATATATGTTTTATTCGTATTACTATTACATGTTCTGTCCTTATCACTCTTATGCGAGTTTGAAATTAAAAAAACTGGATAAAACATTATACCAATTTGAAGCTTATACATTTATGAAAAGGTTTTAATTAGCTAGTCTTTTTTTTTTTTTAAGCAGGGGTAATACGTATATTAACACATATCAATACAAATGACAATAGTCATCAAGTAGCCAAATATTTTGTCCTTGTCATTATAAAAATAAATAAACGAGAGTTATGTAATCTAACATTAGTTAATATATATTTCGCAGCCAACTAGCTTAATTAGCCGTTCAATTAACAGCCTAGGCTTTTTAACTAAACGGCGCCGTTTAACTAGCGGCCTGAAAGATGTGCAGCCAGTTGATCAAACAGCTAGGCAAATGACTTGGATAGATGACGTTTCATTACTTGCCTAGCTTGTTGACTGTTAATTTAAATTTAATTCCACTCTCTGCCACTCTCAAACTCGAAACGAAACTCTTCAAACTGTCAATATGGCGTCGGCAAACCACAACTTTGATGGTGTTTTCCAAATTTTCATATATATAGAATAATAATGTGAATTTAACTCAAGCAATTTAATTTTAAAAGAAATATTTTTATGTCATATGTTTCACCTTTTTTATTTCTGCCAAATAATGACTCTATCGTACGAATGGCCTAAGCATTAGCCAGCCAGTTTATTAAATGTTGTAACAAACACTACGGCTGAATATCTTTCAGGCCGCTAGTTAAACGGCGCCGTTAAGTTAAAAGGCTAGCCTGTTAATTAAACGGCTAATTAAGCTAGTTGGCTGCGACACATATATTAGTTAATAATTAGAAGCGCGAACCAAATTAATTGTAAAACGTCAGTTTAGTAATAAATGTGCCCTTAAGTTTTTCATACACTCATAAATTGTAATATAAGATTCTCGTTTCCAATAATGTCCAATAAGTAGACTACACCTATATTTTTTATAGGTAACAGAAGTGTCACTTACATTTAAGAACCCTTAAATAAGTCAACTTTTTTATAAGTTTGCAACCCTAACTTTCGGTTCGGATTAATACCTGCAGCTGAGTTTCATCATCGGACGTCGAGGCAGAATACGAAATTCCACCCGTATCACCTCGACGTCCGCCGTTCCACAACTGAGCGTTTTTCAAGGCAGTTTTTGCCGCGCACCACTACTATGTGGAACCAGCTGTCCACTGAAGTATTTCCGAACCAATTCGACTTAGGGTCCTTCAAGAAAAGAGCGTACCAATTCTTAAAAGGCCGGCAACGCACTCGCGAGCCCTCTGGCATTGAGAGTGTCCATGGGCGGCGGTATCACTTAACATCAGGTAAGCCTCCTGCCCGATTGCCCCCCGTTCTATAAAAAAAACTTTATGTTAGTTATTAACTCATGATTTAAACGATTAAAGCCAGTTGACACCTAGCTTCATAAAAAGCCATTTATTTGAAAAATAAATATCGAACTTCGACTATTAACTGGAGACAAAACATTTTTTTGTGAAAGCGTGTTTATAGACAAGCCCTTCATACTATACTTTAACTTAGTATATGCCATAAAAAAAGTATTCACCTGGTAAGAACGACGGTACGGTATAATTTAGTTTACATGTCGTGAATTTTATATATTTTTGGATTATTTCATAATCAATATACAATTATTTCAATTTTAAGCGTTTAATATTAAAATAATAATAAATCAATAAGACAGCCTTCCCTATCGGGCGGCTGTTTGTATATTTTTATAAAGAGTGTTTAATTTTTATCGCCGGTAAAATTGGCTTTAGAACTAATCGTAATGCATTTTAAATAACCGTGTGGTTTTGCTATCGCCGATTGAAATCTATACGTGTCGCATTGCAAATGAAACCCAAGAACACTCTTTGATTATATCTGGTATTTACCTAGGAAACGAAGTCACGTTAATATGAAAGACGAATATCATGGAGGTGAAAATGTAATTAATAAGCAATTTTCCAGAAAATAAAATAGTCATAATTTTTCTGAAAAAAAAAGGAAAACAATATATATACCTCGTAATAAATAATGCCTTTTTCTAAGGATGTTACTTTCTCCCATATATGTGTATTTGCATTTTTGTCGAACACCCTAATTGGCCTTGAAACTTCAGTGAAAAACTTAGGTTTATTCGCATTTACTATAACGACATCGAAGAAATCTCTCCACTCGTGACCAACAAGCATTTCCATTCCAGCATTCCTGAAACGAGGTTTGGTTAAATACATATACAGTGTAAACTCTATATAACGACACTCAAGGGACTGGTCATTTGTCATTTTGACGTTTACAAAGAGTTGTCGTTAAATGGAAAGAAAAATCTGTATTAGAAAAAGAAATAGTTTATTTGAGACTAGTGTTAGTAATTACATAAAAAACAATTCTTATTTGAACGCTATTGCGTATAGTTTGTTATTTTCGTCGTCTTTTGCTGCACCAGTAATTATGTTGTATTTTTGAAGTTATACTTCTTTAGGCGCGTTATGAAAAATTGATGAGAGTGAAATTTTACGATGCGCGCGCACCTGAGACACAAAGTTGTCAGTGTGATTATAGCGTTCGCGAGCGAGATGGGAATAAGACAATCTACAAGTAAAAAGAAATAGAATATGCGTGAAGTTAAGAGCTATGCCAAGAATTTTGAATGAGCATAATGACATTTACCTTTTGAACAAATAAAGAAGTTTTAATTATTCTTTCAAAGAAATTTAGCAATGCTTTTTCACAAAGACCTATTGTTACTTAGTTAAAAGGTTATGAAACATACTAGTTATTAAATTGAATGAATAATATAATAAAATAATAATAATTATTATTATTAATATTAATTAATTATTTAATATTTAAAAAAATAAAAAAGCCAAAGAAGTATAACTTCTTACGCGCGTAATAAGTACACGAACCCTTTTGAAGTTATACTTCTTTAGGCGCGTTATGAAAAATTTATGAGAGTGAAATTTTACATGCCCACCTGTACACAAAATTGAGTATTATAGCGTGCGACGAGATAAATAAAAATTAAATAAAAAAAATAGAATATTAATTCGTATCAAAATTTTAATACATAATGACATTTGTATTTACTTTTAAACAAATAAAGATTTTGATTAATTTTTCAAAAAATTTATTATTTTATATTGTGAATACTCCAAAGTACAACATACTTCTTAGTTTTGAAATGTTCTAAATATATAATTATATAACTTTTAATAAATAAATTATTTAACTTAATTAAAAATAATAAAAACAATTATTTATTTAATTTTTAAATTAAACTAACTTAATTACTATAATATTTTCCAGTTTTATTATTTAATTTAATTAATATTATTTGATGAATAAAAAATTTTAATAATAAAGAAGAATAAACACATCTTTTTTTTTTTATTCATATCTTGCGATATTGAGCATCTTTGTGATAAAGCACGTGCAAGCAATCCCAATTTGTAATCATAAGAACGTACTAAAGTTCGATACTATGATATCGACAGTCGAGTTTTACGGGCTAGGACAATACAGCGCAAAAAACTACACAGTTCCGCAGTTTTAATTAATTTCCAACATAAAAATACTTTTTATTATTTAATTGTCTTATTAGTGGGTTAATATTAGAGTGTAACAAACATGGTGTGTTTTAGGGGGTTTGTCGTTAAATCAAAGGTTGTTAATGGATTTACACTGTATTGATACACTCTAATAATATGAAAAATTTAGGTTGTTAGGTGTCTTTTAAATAACTATGAAATTCAGATGCGTTAACAGAATAAAATACATAAATAATATAATACATTTGGTTTTGAATCAAACTTGTATCTACATTAAATACTTAAGGATCCCTCAAATTAAAAATTTCCATAACATTTCGATTTCAACCACATACTTTTTCAACTTTCATTCTTTGCAAATTTGTTTTCTTTAAAGCTCCATCTAAATGCGATTAGTAATAACAGCGTCAAATGCGATGCATTTTTTTCAAGTTAATAATTGTTTTACAAAAATTTAAATATTTAAAAAAAACTTACACAAAATGAAAGGGACTGTTTGTGACTAGAAACAGCTTCTTTCCTTCTTCTTGAAGAAGTCGAAAGTATTTTTTAAGACCTGAATTTGGTCTCACGTATTCCTCCACGTTTTGAGCAACGATTTTGTGCATGATCGGATGACAATGTTGAACAGAGTTCTGAAATATTTTAATTCTTATATTTTTTATGTCGCATTAATTCAACTAAAAAATTTAAAAACCTTTTAAGTTATTGAAATTCATAAAAAAAATATACGCTTAAACTTAATCAAAATAGCATGATTCACTCTGGCGACTTAACGAAAATAATTCATTGGAGAATAATAAGAAACTTGAATAGGAAAAATTTTGAATGTCTCCTTTATTATTATGCTCATGAAATCGTAAGATAGCACTTGTTACATTAACAATACAATCTAAAATGAGGACTCAAAAGAGCTGGTTGCGAGAAAACTTACAACAATAATATAAATATGTTTTTAGAACAAAATCATACAAACTTCTTGAGATTATTTTAATACTATATCAATTCCTATCTATGACAAAATGTATTTAAAGAATGTAGTTAAACTATAAATACAGATACTCTCAAATGAAGATAAGATAATAAAGCAAATACTACCTTGACATCCAAAAAGAGTATCTCTGGGTGATAATCTATATGATTCTTATTAAAATATTCAGCAACATTACACAGCAAACCCATTTCTGGTACAGAGAACAAATCTGCCAAATGAACCATCTTTGCTTGATTTGTCTGAAAAAATATAAATTTTAAGGAATTTTCAATAATAGTATAATGAATTCTTCAGTCATAAATCTGATTTTCGCAGCTACTAAAGAACAGACTTTAATTCCTGAAGGATTCAAACCTATTGAAACCATTTAGTTACAACTTAAGGAAAGTCTTCAAGCACATTTTTGCACGTTTTTGCAAAAACAAATGTCTAATTGATTTTAATAATGACTAATGGACAACCTATTCACTGCCCATCTCATTAAATTTGTGCAATAAACTCCATTTAAGTTTTTATTTTCAAATAATACATATTTGTAATTAGTATTACTTGATAAATTAATGCTTTCTATACGTAACATATTTTCGTAGTTTTTTTTTGACAGTATTTCTCAAGTTTTAGGGTCTTTTCAATATTGTTTCATGAAAAATATGTATTTTGCATTGATTTGTTATGTAATATTTTGGTAGCAAGCTAGAATTGGATCTAATTAGATATAAATCAATCCATAACATTGACGTAAGAAATAAAGTCCAAATTATATAAACAAATATTTGATTTAAACTAGGACACATGTTGTTCAAAACTATACAAACATGTGCATACTAACATACACTTCATAAAAGGGGAGATCACAAATGAATGATTGCTTACAAGTGCTGTGTTCATTATATCAATACTTTAATGTATCACACATTCATGCTTACAACACAATATTTTCATAGAACTAAACATTGAACTAGTATTTTATTTTCAATATGAAGTGAAGCAATTTTTAAATTACACATTAATATTATAATTTTGTATATATAGTCTAGAATAAATGTCCAAACTAATCCTATATGTATATTATGTAAAAGAAGTAGTTTTAAGCAATGTGGGTTATCCACAAAAGATTGCCTACTTCCTAAAAAGAAGAAAATATTAGCAGTGAAATGAGAATATAAACATATATATAATTTTTGGTTTCAGGTTGTACAACATAAATCATATCTTTACCTTGTGAGCCCTTGTGTCACCTTCAACATATGCAATAGGTATAATTCTATTTTTATACAGTTTAAGAACTTCCTCAGTTGGTACAGGTGTCAACCCTCTGTAAACAGCCCCAAACTGTATTTGTAGAAATGAATCTAATTTCAATAGTAATCCCTTTTCAATGTCATAATGCAATCCTCGAACAGCAAAGTCGGGTTTGTACTCCAGATTAGCTATTCCAGCAGGGTACTGAAAATAAATAAAATTAACTAAATACAAAATAATTATAAAATAACTTTGAACACTTACTATCACATATACATCACAACATGTCAATTAGAAAAGCAAACTAGCTACATATAAATACTAGAACTCACCTCTAATTCCTTAGGGAAGTAAGGAAAAATATAGGTTATTTAATGAACACTTATTTTCACCAATCTCGAGTGTATTTACAAGGCAAGGCTGTCAAAACTTTATTGAAGATTCAAATTTTCTTAAAATCTGCATACATAAATACTGCATGTTAATGTGTTTTTTATTTTTTATTGATTACTGAATGTATATAATGGAAAACAGAATATTTATGTGAGATAATTTTGATGACATATTATTGTTTTTGTTTATAAAATATTCTTACCTTGTATTTTTCGAGTAGCATGTCCCGTCCCAGATTATATAGTAAATGTTCAAGACTGGGCTTATAATGAGCAAGTGTATAATCATAATCAAACCCATATACCTTCACCTCAGAAAGATCAAGCTCATTGCATGCAAAAACTCCTTGGGGATTGACATCTTGTGGGAGCTTTTTAGCTAAAAAATTAATGTTGTATAAAAACTATTGTTTGATAATTTTACTGTAAATAAAATGTTTATATAACACTTACAACGACACTTTAGTTTTGTGCGACAGTACGCTTCATTTAAGAGTTCCCTAGTGGAAAATCTTTTCGCAGTTATAAAAAGACAGCATAAAACGTCTTTATGTGTTAGACTGCGTTTAATTTTTAAAAATCTGCTGGCACATGAAGTATTCATATTAAAAGAATAAAAATAGCACTACTTTCTTTAAAATTTCTTACGTAAAACTCGTGTTCATAATGAATAATAATTTTTCAAATTTACGGGCCACTATTACACATTTTTTTTAAATTTATAAGCACGAATTGTTTCGTTACTATTATTTCAACTTCGCTTAACAGTTAACAGTAAGATAAATAAACACTTGTTCACACTTCACACTACGAAAGTTATAAACACAGGTTAGAATCACTTAGAAGTAGAAAAATAGTGTTACCAGCTCAAATATAAATCACCGAAAAAAATTAATTATAAAAATCAATTACTGTGCCAATTTATATATTGTACAAATATCTAGTGTCTAAGAAAAAAACTTAAACTTAATAAGATATAATTGTAAAATATTCTAATGTTATTTTAAAATAGTAGGCATTTTACCCAAGTTGATTACAGACTAAGCTGAATGCATGCATATTTTTATTCTCTTTTGTTGCAGGCAATTTAATACCTTATCTAACTTATTTTGATAAATGCACAAATCAAGTAGAGGTCAGAAATCAGAATGCTTCAAGGGGGCTACGTCAAAACGTACAATGTATGAAGAAAGTCGAAAAAGTAATTTTTGTACTGTAAGCTTGCCTGTACAGCTAGAATAGAGAAGTGTCAGTAGACCGTGCACAAATGAAGTTGTTGGGGCATTAATCAAAGTTAAGTGAGTATTTTCAAATGTTGAATAGTAAGGCCATCTCTTACAAAATCAGAACCAAATATTTTAGATTTAGTATTAGTATATCACACTACTTAAAGCTTTTGTTTCTTGTTTTTTAAAGTTATAAAATGTTTCTGCTGCTGCTGAAACGCTGCAATATGTTATACTTACATATTTTACTTATTTTAAATTAGTTTTACTTTCTACTTTATTACGTTGACGGTTGAAGTCAAGTTGCAAGAGAGTAGAGACCAACTAGGTATAGGCTATAGATTAGAGAAGTTATTATTTTTCATGAGATGGAAGATGAAAATTATATGCAATTATGGGAAGCTCTATCTTGTTATAAATCACAACCCATTGTTATCTTTGTTAATTGGTTTATTCAACACAAACACGAGTAATTAATTCATATTCTCATAGAAACGCTCAAGAAAAGAACATATATGTATATTCACTCGTCTTAAAAGTCTCCTCTGAGTGACGTCTGTTTTCTTCTTTTCTTAGCGTCCTATATTTATGTTGCCACATACATCAAAATCTTATAGAAAATACTGCACAATATAGTATGTAGAGGCTAATCCCAGAGGCTCTTTTGTCTCTGCCTTTTGATAAATTTATGAAAATGTGTATTATATATAGAAAAGCTGTGTAAAAAGGCTTACTATAAAGTTACGTAAGTTAAACGATTATCTAGTTGATAAAAGGGCCTGGGACTAATTCTAGACAGGCTTCTTCTAATTAATTTGCGATATTTGTTTAAAAAAAAGTGTTGTTTGATGATTTGCTATTTAAAAAGAGTACCGAGAGTTTTTTACGCCGGGTTTTTTCTCTTGGCCTACACCGTCCGTCTTCTTTGCCGATGAGTAGGGATGCAAATTTAATGACGTGGAATAAGTGCTACCTGTATCTTATGATCCATAATAAACATTTTTTTTGAAGTGAAAACTTCTTTAGCGGCGCTGAGCACTTTTTGTATGGGTAAAAACTTTCAAACTTGCGTCAGGGTCACGTGATGCTGATCGAAAAAGCGTAAGATCGAGGGGAAGGGAGAGGAACTAGTATCTCCCACTCTTTCTACCGTGCCTGAGTGTGCTGCTCTGTTTAGGCGGCACAGGGCGCTTGCGCGAATGACCGTGTGTGTTTATGTACAGCGTCCCACGCGTATCCAAGGATGGTGACAGCTGATTGCTTGACTGTTGTGTAGTAAATACACTGTTGTGTATTCGTAAATGTGAATTGTTTAAATTATGGAAATCGAACAAAGTGAATCTATTAATGAAAAAAGTGATATAAAAGCAAATGAGTACGGTCTTTATTAGACACTTAAATAGGTTCGAATCAAAACTGTTTGTTTCTTACTTCAGTTATCATAAACCAATTGTATCAGTTGTAAAAATTTGCGATGATGATTCTGATAATAACGATGGTGTAAAAGTCGTCGAAATTATGGATGGAAGTTGATTTTTCTGAGAGATAAAATTTAATGTAATATATAAATAACGATATAATATTATAAATAACAACATATAAATTGTCATATTTGTGTACGATAGCGCAATAAATAAACATTGTATTCTACCTCATAAATGATAGTACTTTTATACTTATAATTAAACACAACGTTAATATTGAAGTTTTCACTTCTGCCGGCACTCCCGGAGTGCTCCCGTTGTTTTTTTAAATCAAGTAACGAGCTCCCATTTATACTCAATAAGGATTTTAAAATATTTTAGTTTTTTTATTGTACATAGGTACCTAAATTAAATTAAATAAGATGTTTAGTTTTCTATAAATATTCAACGTGCAAGAGTATAGTTGTAATATGCATATTATCGTAACAGTGCAAGGTAAATGTAATTAACTAAAAACCGTTCTTTTTTCATTCAAATTGAGATAACATTTGTCGATAAATTTAACACCATTGCAAATTCATTTATACTAAACGATGGTCAAAAACGGCCACGTCGCTCATTGCCATGTTAGTTCGGTAGGATTAAAATACCTACGACCAGGACGTAAATAATATCGCTAACTTCATTGGTGTCGAAATAATAACTAATTCTAATTAAGGCTATGTTCAATGGAAAAACTTGACGGTTTTAAATCGCGCGCTGGATTTGTATTTTTCATACATGTTCATGTACGCGCGTTAACGCGCGTCAACGCGGCGTCAGAGAAAAAGTCTCTAGACGAGGTATCGCGCGTTGACCGCTTTAATTTTCGTTTCATACGCGCGCTTTCATCGCGATCGCGGAATTTTATTATTTTGTAATTATATTTTGTTCTCGCTTTTAAATGAGTGAAATTAAATATTGACATCGACTTACTATCGATGATAGAAAAAAGGTCAGAATTGGAATATAGAAATTTGTATAATATAATATATTTATTTTTTTTCTTGATAAACCCAATTGTACGTTTTCTTTTCTATATTTTTCTTTATATATAACCACAAAATAATAGCCTCTTCCACTCAATTTTCTACGTTCTACCGAACTAGACTGACGAGTACTCTGCAACGCGCGTTAGCGCTCATCATCTGAACGCTCTTCAAATTTGATGTTGAGGTTAAGGTTAATGTGAACATAGCCTTATAAGATACAATTGTTTACTTTTTAGATGTTCAAAAGTGTCGTATGAATATCGTCGTTTTTAATCGTAAAGTTCCTTAAGGTAATTAATATAACAATACAGGTCTTCAGTGAGAAAGCTGCTCCGAGGTGCTTTTGGCGTTTCTAATCTAGTATCGCGCAAATTTCCTAGAATTAGCCGTCTAAATAACTAAGATATAAATACTTAAAATAGGTATCTTTGTAATAAATTCAATAGTTTCTAGTTTTATTCGATTGGGTTAACTCACCTTGTTTAAGATTTTAATAGAAGAAAAGCACGAAGAGGAGGACTACTAGTTTTGGACTAGAGCTATCGGCGATACTTGGGGTTGGATTTAGAATTACGTCGCCCGAATTTGATGCTACTGATTATGTAGGTGTCTCGGAGGACCTGGGGGACTGATTTTTGCTGCCGGAGTTGCGTCTTAGTATTAAAAATATGATTTAAAATTTTGTATAATGTATTGAAATTCGTACATAAACCGTGCATTTTCTACTTTTTTATTAGGTTGTTAAGACACCTAACCACTATTATCACATCACTTATTAAATCTAAGTAAGACTTAGGATTAATACGCGGGCATAAGTGATGCCTGCGCGTGGACAAATTTGAAATTACATAACCAATTTCGGTCACAGCGACAAATCGACAGTGAGGAATGACTGAGGTCGATGATCATCGATGTTCGCGCGGTCTTTTTCCTATTATATAGATATTTCCCTTCCTTTCGCACTAAAGCTTAATACATACATACAATACCATACAGTAAAGAAAGCGTTCTTCTATTGAATTGTCTTGAGCTTTAAAGGAAAACTACGACCAAAAATAGGTAAAATCCATTCTGTTATTACTATGGTACCTCAAACACTAAATTCACTTTCGTTCTTCGAACTTCAGATCTTAAATTGAACCTTCTATAGATTAATACAGTACATTTCAACTAGCGTAACCCACTATCGCAATAATAAAAAATTGCATGGAAATGACATTAGCAAACTTATCAACGGGACCATTTGCAATTTCGATAGGCGCTAGTGTTCCCTGTCGCAACTAACTTTATTTATAATAATAATTTAATGTAAATAGTTTTACAGTTAAGGTATCGTTTAGATCAGAGTTCCCCAAACTTTTTTGTGTCGTAGACCCCTTGCCATGTTTTTCCGAGTTGGGTAGACCCCTACTTACCTGATATTGATTTCTGTAGTGAAGTTTAGTGTTAAAAACTTAAAGTAAAAACACATGTTAATTTATACATTTATTAATTGAATTTAAATTAAAACTACTCAAAATAAAATTAGCTTAATAAAATTAATTAGTTAGCAAAGCTCTGAGACTGCGACTCTCAGGTTTTTACAAATTCAAAATGTATTGCGACCACAAAGCGAATACCAACATCCTACAACTTACACAATTTTATAAACATAATATATAATATTTTTTTACTTCATAGGTACTTTTATAAATAATGTATATGTTTTGATATTATAAGATAGAATGATGTAAGTAAATAGGTACTATCAGTGTATGTGTTGAGATCCACTATCGTGGACCCCCATTTTCATTTCATGGACCCCCAAATTTTTTTCGCTGACGTAGACCCCTTGCAGGTTGTCATAGACCCCTAGGGGTCGATATAGACCACTTTGGGAATCACTGGTTTAGATCGTAAAAATAAAACAAAAAGTTTGATCGAACTAAATTTAGTTACATATTACACTGAGTATTATTTTTTATCACTTGTCTTTCAATCTTCCAAAAACATATTAACCTAAAAAATTTATCTCTCAAAATATTGTAAAATTTAAAATAAGTTTTAAATCGTTGGCTGGGACTTCACAAAACTACCATTTGTAAATTATATCTGTGGATAAGCGCTGCCAATGTAATTCTTGCTTCTATAGCGAAAATTGTACGTTACAATATCAACTTCGTTATTTCCTAATTTTAGTTTGCAATCATTGTCTACTCTAGTGACGTAACACAATGTGTAAAGTGACATTTCTAATTCAGGGGAAGTGCCGATAAACATCGTTCCAACTGGCTTGTCGACGCCCTGCTGATTGAAATGCATTTTCAAAACAGCGCCTTTCTGTAATAACATATAGATATTTTATACTTCTATATAGACTGTAGAAAAATTATAAAAATATTTTGTGTTGGTGCTTGTCATTTGTCAGTCATTATTGAATAAATTAAACTGAAGATAAGTTTTAGGTTGGTTGTTAGGTAAATTGGCTCGAATTCGATAAATCGTTTTTAGACTGGCGATTTTAATAACGTACATAATTTTTAAAGTTCCTCTAATAAAGGTACAAATGCTCATATTAGATACTCAACTGTGTAAAGGTTATCAGTTAACGATACTTACCTCCGCCAAATTAGCATACTTTAAGTATCCCAAATAATTCACTCGGTTTGCAGTTTCTTCTTTGGAGAAATAAATCCAATTATGTAATCCTACAACATACAAAATCCGTTCTTAGGCAAACATACAGAGACTGGTGAAAGTTAAACATAATGCTTTTATAGCTTACCCGATATTTGGGAATTTTTCAATTCCGATACAAAAACGTGTTCAAAACCTGAGCTGCTTATTTTTCCTTTTCCTCTTGAATACAACCCAAACCACATTTGTTTTAAAAATTCTCTTTGCTGGCGTGGATCTTGAGTAACGTATCCTAAAACGAATACGTTAACATAGTTATTAACCTTGATAAAATTATCTCAATTAGAATGTACCTATCTGAATTAGTAACATATTTTAATACCTTTGTCTTTCAAAAAGCTCATCAGGTGACGAATAACATTTGTGGACATAATAGCATCCATGAAAGCATTTTCTTCATTTCTCTCCTAAAAATTTAAATAATTAAACACAGGTACATGCATACAGTAGGTACCTAAGTACTTAAGAGTTTAATAACATTGTGTACATGATAGCTATTAAAATACGTTATATTTTGTTTTTAGGCCCGTTCACGAATATTCAAAATGTATTAAAACTTTAATTATTTAAATCATAATAGAAGATCTTCTATAAACAATATTGGAATTGATTGATCAGGATTAGCTTTGTTTGTTCAAATGTATATTCTTATCTATTCCTATTAAGACTTCCTGTGATTTTCCATAACATTCAATTGCGTACTTTAAATTAATAAATTACTTATAATTCTTTATAAATTTTAATCCAAATCAAATGCGCATTTTAAATGTTTGTTTTACAAAGAGATGTATTATCACCTCATTGCAGAATGTTAAATAACTATTATACACTAATTTTTACCTGAGGTGTTACATGCTCATTAATCAATGTATCTCTTTCATAGTTATCTAATAGGGGTAAAAACTTTTGTATTGTTGGTATATTCCATACTTCAGGTGATATAGTGAGTAATCTGTAAACAATAACGTATTATGTTTACCTCGCCGACAAGGTTAAAATTTCAAAACAAATTAAGTTGCCTATTTTCGAGGAAATTGACATATCTCAATGTTTTGTCTCAATGACAATTTCTGACAGGTTCGGAAGCGGTAAAAAAGAGTTTTACTTACGCTCGCGGAGCCTTATCATCTTTTGATCCGGACGAGGTCTTCTCTTGATAACTGATAGTGACTAATTTGGCAGCATTATTGACATCTTTTTTTAGCAACTCTTCTGAGAATGTTTGTAATTCAGCATCAGTAGGAGAATTTGCGCCTTGGAGGTTTTTGTTGTTGTTTAAAATAGAGCTGGGTAAATTTCCACCACCAGTAGCTCCCACTTTAGTAGTCGAAGCTTGAGTGCTTGGCTTGCTGTTTCTATTTCCAGATGCGATTGAACTAAAACTAGGTTTAGTGGAGAGACCTAATCCATTTGATGGCGTCACTGGCTGTGGTCCAACTGTAGGACCCTTAAGAATCGAACTATAACTAGGTACCTTAGGTATTACTGTACTTCCTTGGTTACCTTTTCCGTCATAGAAATTAATTAACTCTTTTACTTTTCCTTGTTGTGCTTTGGCATTATCTTGTAGAGGTTTTGGTGTCGTAACAGCTGGCGCTACATAATCTCTTTTTGGATTTATGGAAGTCTTCGTCGTTGTTCCTAAATTTGCTTTGTTTGGCAATGAAGAAGGTTTTAACGTTGGATAATGTGGTGCAACGTAGTCTCTTTTAGAAGACTGTGTACTTGGAAGAGGATTTTGTGTTACAAGCAAAGTGGATGGCTTTGTTATAGGGCGCAAAGTTGGGAATTGAGGTGCGACATAATCCCTTTTATTATTAGGACTAGTTACTTGCGGCTTAGCTGTAGACACTGAAGAAGGTAGTTTTAATGTAGGAAATTGAGAATTACTGTTCTTATCATAAGGTAAAACTTGACCCCCAGCCTCATGTGAGAGAAAGTCATTAACGGGGCTGTATTTCTCCTTGCTCCAACCTGAAAAAAGGCGTATATGATGGGATACATTCATCTAGGATTTTTTGAAATATTAATGAAAAAAATAAAGATTCGTTTGACTAATTGTTATCATATCTATTGTCGCTTCGTGAGGTTTCTTTGTTTTATTAACACTTATCGGGATAAAGGTGTTGTTTTGGATAAGTCTACAAAAGAGAGAGCTACTTTATATGAATTACAATGTAGCCTATAACAATAGTTATGGCTAATAAGTAATATTATGGTAATATAATGTACCACTACCGTACTAGTACAAAGCTTAAACTAAGATGTTTATTAACGGTCTTATTATTTTATAATGTTTTAGCACTATGAATGTGTGTGCATGATATAGCACTTGCACTTATATTTACTACAAAGAAAATGTATATTATAAATATAATAAGTATTATTGAAATACACATAATTGAATTTATATACACATTTTTTTATACATAATATTGCCTGCCCTTGACATGATAACCTTAGATATGCAAGAGTTAATTGTTAGAATACGTATTATTTTAATTGGCAACTACCAACAGATTATTATTTGATGCCTTAGTAACAATAATAATATAAATATATGAAAAGTATATGACCATCACTCTTAAAGCATTATAAAGTTAAGAAAAAAATATAAAAAAAATACTTACATGAACTCAGTTGAAGCGTCAATAACACAACATATGTTAAGAATTTCATAATAAATACTGATTTGAACTAATATTTATTATGTTTAATAAGCCGTTACCAAATATGGTGAATCTTAGAAGTTTTTTTGTAAAAAACTTTTAAGTGTTTTAAATAAAATAAATCAAAGAGCACGAGTTCAATGAACACTCACTACCCATGTTCCAAGACGCAAGTCGCAAACTAAACGAAACGCGTAGGTTTGTTTTGAAAGCTGACTGAGACTACTTTAGATAATAAGGTTGACGTCATTCACTATGCATCTCTTTCTTGCCTGTATTTATATACCTATTCTGTTCTAAACAATTCTACTAACTGGTGAGTGGTGAGAAATCTTTGAAGACTAGTGCCTAAGGTAAAAAAAGCAGAGAAAGAAGTTATACTTCTTTGGCATTATTAAAAATAGTTTTTGATTGCATGCAAATAATTAATTACAATTAAATAATCAAAGACTGGAAAAGGAGTCATTATAGTCAATAAAGTTCAGTTTACATTTGAAAAATTAAATAAATAAATATTTATTATTATTCTCTTACATTATTATTCCCTTACATTAAGTGTAACATAAATTCTATTATTATTCGAATGTTGTTTTTAAATTATGTCCAATGCCGTAGCATCTTCCGGTAATGTCTGAATTTGAACTTTAGTTATTAGTGGCCTATGATAACTAAAGTACGATATGAAATTTTTTGTATTAACGGCGTTTACAAGTAGCGGCACGAAACTCTAGCGCTGACCGTTATTGCGCAGAAGTAAAAAATAAGGTACCTGAGGGGGCTAGCGGAATGAAGAGCGGGCGCACGTAGCGTCGATTGGCTCTCCAGTCGCATTCCGTCCCCCGCACATGCGCAGCAATCCCCTCCACGTATCGGCCAGCGCTAGACTTACGTGCCGCTGCCTATAGATATCGACTATCGTGAAAATACAGCATCTATGGTAGTGCCGTGTCGTGTTGTCGAAATCAGAGGATTATTATTCATGGCTAGATTCAAGTAATTTTGGAGGAAATCAATAAGTGGACGAGCATCTTCACGGGAAAAATTGGCGTTGAAGTCTCCGCTTAAAATTATCGGTAATTTATCTTCTCCTCTACTAAGATATTCTCCTCCAGCTTTTGTATATGGCCATAATATTCTTTTCAGGAAATGTATGATGTCGTCCATTTTTTTGTTTGGAGTAATGTAAATTACCATTAAATAAATATTTGAAATAGACTACGGTTCGGATTTAATAGATTTGAAATGACATGTAACAAAAGTTTTTTTTGCTTATCATTTGCCATTCTCCTTGTTGCTCCTCCTCCTTCAATTTATAAAATTCTGTATTTGGTATCAAATTTTCTCGTTTTTTAGCAATAAATCCAAGCTTATTAAGTCCTGCTAGACGAAGATCACTATTCATTTCAGAAAGAGGATTGTTATATACATTTTGGAATGGATTAGGTTCAGATGCGATGTTTGCAACATCTTGTACTTCAGTTTCATCATTCAAACCAAATTTCGAGAAATTTCAATTACTTTCTGGATGTCCCAACTAGATTCAAATTCTTTTCGTTTATTTAAAATTTCATTTTCATTCCTATTATAACTACTTATCGATAAACTTCATTTCCGCGAGTATTTCTGCATCTTCATTCCGGAAAGGAATATGTAAAGTAACCATTTCACGTTTATATTCATTAAGATCTTGTCCCATATCAAAATTTCGGTATCGGATATCACGCGGCAGTTTTCTTTTGGTGTAAGTCCGTTTGCATTAATGGTGTAATTAGCAAGTATGTAGCAACAAACTGGGCAAGAGTAATATTTTCCAAATCTTCGTGTCGGCGTTCATATTTATCAAACCAATTTTCTTTCCAAATATTAGTTGAATCTTCTCCTATGCCTATCGCGTCTAATTCTTTTTGTGTTTTTTTTATATGTTGACGATCACATAGCCACATAGTGGGAATAGTAGTGACTACAGTAGAACACTTCGACATCGGTTCTCGTAAGAGATTCCAAGCCGCCTCCAGACTTGTTATCTCAACACTATTGAGCATATTTACACCAATTTTCCTAGTAATTTCAACGACATCAAACTCTGGATGTCATTCATAGTTTCAATAATCAATCGCTGAAGATGACTAATGCCTCTGTTAGTTTTATTGACATACTCTGCGACATAATAAGCACATGAATATTCTTCGGTAATGAATTGAATATCCTTATTGGATTTAACAATATTAAAAAATATAAAGGTGTTAAATGGATCGGTTCTTCACATGGTTGACGCTTGACAAAAACTCGTAGCCTCTTAATTCCAGCTCGAAGTATATTGTGATAATCTTCATCTGAATTAATATTGTTACTCATAAAAAGAATCAATATCATGATAATGATGATTATCTAAATTAATCCGGATATCTTTGTAACGTTTAGCATAATCCTTGAAACCAGGTTCCTCTTTCTGCATAGGTAATAAAATTGTAGTAGATCGGCAAGGCATAAAAGGTGCTTCGAATCTGCAATGCTGAGGTTGATTTGCCACTATATTTTTAAAGCACGTGAATGTATGTTTATCTCTTTGTAATTTAATGTTACCCGATGCTTCTCGAGATGAAACAGATATCAGGTTATCAATTAATGCAATAGCATTCAACCTATTATTTTCAAGTGCAGCCATTGGAGCATTAGCTAGCCACAATAGCATATGCGCATGTGGACTACCACGATCCTGAAACTCAATGCTTTAAAATTATGAACAACATAATATTTCCCAAACGGACTGAATTTTGATTCATTAATACGTTAACCAATTTATTAAAATATATAGCACAAGTAAGTGCATCCTCATTAATAAGAGTTGTTTTTTTTCAAGATAATGGAGAAGCTCGGCGATTTCTTCTGAAATAGTTTCACCGTTGTGTTTGAATTTGTAGAGCGTTTGGAGCAGATCGTTCCATCCAATTTCATTGGCACTGACGGTAAGAAATATAGTCGGCTTACCAATCTGTCTGATCATAGCAAAAATATCTTTTTTGCGACTCATCCAATACCATGTTGAATTCGGAATTACTTTTAGAAAAACAACATTTTTCTTCTGTTTTTTTCTGTTTGCGTCACTCATTTTACAAAATGGAAAACTTAAAGTATCGCATTATTTACGAGTACGAGTTCCGCCGTGGCACTAGTGCTGCGGAAACGTCTCGAAGGGTGAATGATGTGTATGGCGATCATGTTGCAAAAGAAAACACAGTTCGTTTTTGGTTCCAACGTTTTCGTTCTGGAAATTTCGACCTGCAGAACAAGCCCCGTGGACGGCCTGAGACCCAAGTTGATAATGAAGTATTGAAGGCTATTGTGGAAGCGGATCCATCGCAAACCACGTCCGAGTTAGCTGCAGGCTGCGGTGTTAGTGATAAAACTGTTTTAATTCACTTGAAGCAAATTGGGAAGATTAAAAAGCTTGGTTCATACTTTGATTAATTAAATATATTATATTTAAAAATATTCAACTTTTTGATCCTCCCAGACAAAACGCCAATTTCATATGTAAGGACCTTATATTTGTTTCCGAGTAATTTCGGTATCTTTACCAACGTGTTTGAACGCAACTGTGAGAGAATCCCGAACTCGCATCCTCATAATCTTCATCACCATGTATAATAAATGATACGGCGTAACTGCACGACGATCAGATCTCTCTTAGCTCGCTAGAAGCCATCATGAAAGGGGTTACTTTAACACCATCCCTAAAATTACTGAATTGACCCAAGTAAATTGCGGGATAGGAAAGTTCCTCTGCATGTTCATCAAATAATAAGCTTTGAGGTACATTGTCTTCACCAGGTGCAATACGTAAGTATTGTTCTTCATTCAACAATAATGTCTGCATCTTCTACAGGAATATGTTCGCTGAAATCATCTTGCGGAGTTTCATCGTGAATTTGATTATCATTAAAAAATGACTGATCAACTTTAATATCGTACATAGTATACAATGGTGACGGAATTAAAAAATTGAGCCAACTTTTAATAGTACGCTTATTAACAGTACTTTGTAAGTAGCTCGACCGATGAATTTTCTTTCGTTTGATATGTACATTTATACAATAGTCATCATCAATATTCCTTGGAATAGATTTCACCATATTATTAACTGAAACAGGAACATTAATTATTTGACCGAAAATACCGTACTGACCATTGACATGCCTCAGTCTTCTGATTTGCATGAAGGGAATACGAGGTGAAATTAGTCTTTCGGAAACAAGATCTAAAGGTGGCAGATGTTGAGGTATATCTGGATATTTAAAACCATTGAATGTGGACATTGAAGGAATATTCTTCATGTTTAACGCTTGTATGCATGTGTTGCAAAGCTTCGTATTTTTCGCTGGTGTATATGGTATAATTTGTGTTAAAATTTCTTTATGTTCAGGAAACGGACTTTTCAAGTCATCTTGAAACCACAACCTGTCACATACTGAACATGGATATCCAAAAGGATTGTCTAGAAACTTTTTTTTAAATTCCTGATGAGCTCTTTTTAGTCGTGGAAAATTACTATACGGTAAAGAAGTATCTACGTCCATATCAATTTGTTCATCAATAGAAGTATTAATAAACTGTTCCGAAGAATTGGAAGGAACGGCTTCTCCGTCTTGTGGAGGTAATTCCTGGTCCATAATCGTGTCTTGATTTAATCTATCACGCTCCTGATCATGTACAATGTCTTGAGTAGATAAAATATGTACATTCGAGGCACCAGCTTATTGCTGAATAGTTTCTTGGGCATGAAGCTGTCGGTTTTGCCCCATGTCTGCTAATAAAGTATTTTCTGATGTACGTTGATTATACGGCACAGGAGAATTAGTCATATGCACCTCAGCTTGTACAACTATAAAGTTGCGATTGTCGTGTTGAAGCAGATAAAAATAAATCGTTTAAATTATCGCCATTATGATCAGCAATACCAGTACTGGACAGCGTTGAGACATCTGGTTGATTTGTACTAGCTGATGGTAGCTAACCGAAATGATGGCGCAAAAGTCCGTATTCGTAAACTTGAAGTTGACGGTGTGGATAAAATCTCAGCCACGGATGATTCTTCTACTTGTGAAAGCATTTTTTTCGCAGCTAATAGGCACGATTACGTTCTGCTGTTTTTCTTATTGGCTTCTTTACTGACAAGCCTTGACGAGCTTTTTCAGCTTCCTTGGCAGCTTTTTTTCGACTGTAATAGTTTTTACAATGTTCCGCATTTGTTTTAACCATCTTGAAACCTGAAATAGAAATTGAATAGTACCATTAATAGTAATCAAATGTAAGCGAAACATCTCTTCGATTGATAAATAAGAATGATAGTAAAAAATTAGATTTAAAAATTAATAATACCTAAATATTAATAATTGACATTTAATAATTCAATTATATATATTATATATATGGCATCATTTGTACTACATATTACAGGATTCTTAATTTAAAATATTTATTTGTTAATAATTAATTCATATTTCAAGAGTCAATGAATGAACTTATTGATAAATTTGAAAATTGTTAATTTTTTAAATATTTATTATTTATGTTTTTATTTTTTTTTAATATTAAATAATTAATAATAGATATTTAACGTTAATAATTTAATAATATTTAGTATATTATTCAATTATTAATGAATATTAATAATTATTATTATTATTTATTATTTTATTCATTCAATTTAATAATAAATATTAGAAATTAATATTTAAATTTGATGTTCAATTTTAATTTTTTATCACAAATTTTTCAATTAAGTAATGTTTTATTAAATTTATTTCTTTTTTTTAATAGTAAATATTTAACGTTAATAATTTAATAATATTTAGTATGAATTATATTAAATAATAATCTTGCCATTTATATTACTAAATAATACATACGGATAGTTAACCTCAATTGTATTGAAGCACTTAGGAAGGTTGATGAACACAGTTTTTTCACAAATATTTTCTAATATTAATTATTAGTATTGATTTAAATATTCAATTTAAATCACTTCTGATTATAATTCAGACGCACATATAACATTCGCACTTGTATAATGAAAACAAAATGAATAAAAAAACACGTGTTTTAAATGTAGAAACTCAAAGCATGTGGATAAAATATATTATAAATACACAGTGAAGTGTGAACACAGGCGGCGCCACTAAGGCCGGCTCCACACGTTGGCCCCAATATTGGCCTCAACGCTATTCGTCCAACGTGTGGATCTAGAAAATGGCATTGGTCCCAACGTTGGGGCGAGTGTTGGTAGTTGGCCGGCTCGTGTCGGTTTCATCAAAGGAATCTGCGCCAACGCTCGCGATCTGTCCACACGTTGGCGCTTTGCTTAGTTCTGTTACAGTACGCAGCGAGTGCGTACGTCGAGCGAGAATGGCTTCCTCATCCACAAAATCGCCACCGGCATGGACAAATGAAAAAGTAATAGAATTTATTGAACTTTATCAAGCACATCCAATAATATGGGACGCAACTCGAAAGGATCATAAAAATAAAAATTTAATAGCTGATGCATGGCGCACCATTCAACAAAATATGGGAATGAATTTCTCAATTGAAGATTTTAAAAAAAAGCGAGAATTTTGACTTTGACGTGGCTTTTTATTTTTCTCAGTAACAAATATAAATGTGCACTCATCATTACTATAAACGCGCTCAGAGCAGTTTCGATTTCTGTATCGGACATCTTCACATTGGCCCTGACGGGACAGAACTAGTTTATTAGCCAACGTGTGTACGCCTCACCGAGTTTGCAGTCCAACGTTGGTACGAGCGTTGGGACCCACATGTGGAGCCGGCGTTACAGAGGTTCCATTTCTGTTGTTGGTAGCATTTTTTCCTCAACTTAATGAGCGATTTAGTGGGCAACTTCATTCTGTTAATTTTGTGTCACGGTGCGCGCGCATCGTAAAATTTCACCTCATAAATTTTTCATAACGCGCCTAAAGAAGTATAACTTCAAAAAGTAAACTTTATAGGTACATTGGTCATAAAAAAATATCAAAGGAAACCGTTCTTATATTTTTCGAAATAAATAAATTTTTAAAATGATGTTACTAAAATTGTTTCTAAAAAATATACTATTATAATATAAGTATTAATTTCCAACACACAAATATACATTATTTACAATATTCTTAACCTACATAGTAATATTAATAACAATAAGTAAATGGATAAATAGAAAATCAAAACTAGAGTCCTTTTCATGAAAGAAGTCCCACGGTGATTTTTGGAACTAAATTTGACGATGTTATCAAGTTCGTTGGTTGTGGTAGATTTTTGTGAGTTTTTAACTAGCTTAGTGCATTTCAAAGATTGTTTACAATGGCAAAAGTTGTAAAAAGTTCGGCTCGAGAAATTATATTGAAGGTGAAAGAGTTCTGTGAAGTGGAACAAAAGGATCAAGGTATTTTAATAACACTAAACAATGTTCGGAAGAGAGTCGCCGCCATAACAGATACATTTTAGAGTTGCCATATTATAATTTTTTGCTGTATTGATGGGAGTTTTATGATATGAATTCATTTTTGCGACAAAATTGAACAAATACATAACGTGATGAAACTAGGTCACTGAAATTAAAACATATATTACATAAGCATTATAAACTTAAAGTTACTTTTATTTTTAATTGTTCATTATTTAATTGCAGGTGTGTTAGAGAAAACTGTAAAAAGATTTACAAAAGAAGGTATAACAGTGGCGAGTACTTCGAAACAAACTGTCACCATTGAAGAATCGCCCGCATCTGAAAAAGTATCAATATGAAAAATAATAATTCTATCTACGGCTAGTGATACTGAAACAGAATCTGATAGTTTCCATCCACTCTTCAGTCAGTAATGTTCCTATGGCCGCTGATCACAATTATTCAATAAAACTCTGAATTATAATTGTAATGCTTTTCTTTACACTATTTTCTCATATTTTCCCTGTAAGTAGGTAGAACACCGCTTATATGAGTAAATAAAAATATGCTTTTTACATAACAGAAATATTGTTTCATCCAAGTATGTAGGAAATAGTATTATTTGATAAATAACACAATATGCTAAATGTAAAATAGGTAAATTTTTTACTCATAAATGGTAACATTATGTCACGCGACTACAGCGCTGCGTCTGGGGGACTTATTTCGTAAAAAGGACTCTAATTTAAAAAGTTCTGTCCCTGTTGCAGTGCGTTCGGCAATATCGTCAAGTCGAGGCAAAAGGCCCTGACGTACCGATTAAAGGCTCCATAGACCATACCATAATAAGCGAAAAATGTATTCGGATGTTCATACAAAATGGTTGTGGCTTTTTGTACTGTTTCTTCATTACATTGACGATATGCTACAAAATTTTCCAATACATATGAATTTTTCTAAAAAAATGTTTTTACAAAGTCGACATCCTAAAGATCCTTAAGTTTCTGAGACATTTTCTCTAAGATGTCGAGATTCCAAATCTTACTATATATGCAAGCCTTCGGCATAAGTTTTGTATTAAAATTAGCGACCAAGTTCAAAAATAAAATGTTGATTAGGTATACAGATTTTTTGCTACTCAAATTCATGGGGCTGTGCAAATTTTTGGATCGATCTATATATTTTTCACGCTAAAACTTTATCGAATTTGTTTTGGTACTTATAAAAAAATATAATTAAAACTACATTATAGCAAAAATGTTAATTAAGTGTCAAAACTATGATTTTATTTTTACACAGTTTTTAATTTGAATCCATGTAGGTATATTATGCTGCTTAATTTATAAATTGTGCATCATCTAAAATTTTTTACCATATATGTGTGCATTTCTTAAAGTTTGGACCTACTAGCTAAAGCGGTACGTTATTATTGGCTTGTAAATCTCTTACCTTTGATCGCAGATAGATCTAGTTGATTTTGGATTCAGTCAACGTTCAAAAAAGGAATAAGGGCACGCGGTAGTTATTTGTTCCAGACCATTGCTTCATACTTTTCTATATGGTTTGGTAAAAATTTAGTTTTAGGTGCTATTTTGGTTAGTAAACAAAAATAACCCATCGTGTGTAGATCGCCGAAGCCTTAAAATTTTGGATCGGAATTTTGCAGGAAAGTTGGAAAAATTTATTTTATGTAATTGGAAGTTCCAAGTTGTCAAGTGGCGACATTGTCTGTATATTTCCGATTCCGAGATCCGTCATCCGTGAATCGTGATCCGTTACAAATCACAAACAGTCATAACAATATTAACAATGATGTGTTTTTAAATAATTTAAAATTAACTGTATTAAATTTTTATATTTTATTAATAAAAAACCTTTCCAAATCAGAATATGAATTATTTGATGTATAAGAAAAATGAAATTATTAATTCCGAAGACAGAGCTATGTATCTGTTTACTGATTTGGACGATTGCGAATATTTACGCTTTATATATGTTATTAAAATCACAAACCGGTAAGTTATTTTTTTAAATATATAACAGTTTAATTTAAATTTTTATAGCCTTGATTTTGTTATTTCAGAAATATTGGAGGCTGATAAAAATGTATATCTCTCATTAGAAGATTTACAACCTGGTTGGAAGTTGTTTTCGAGATATAAAGATGTGTCTGATATTGAGTGGAGTAGTTGGAAATATTATATAAAAATATCGTGGTTTTACATATTAATACAGTTCCTAGTATCCGAATTAATTCGTCGATATTCACCAAGTTTTATAAAACAATGGTATATACTATCAAGTTTAACATTTGTTTGTACTTGCTTAGGCTATAAACAAATGATTATTATATTAATACAACCTGTGATATATGCTACAGTTATCAATCTTGGTGGAAAGAAAATAAGCATTTGGCTTGTCAGTATTTTTTTATTACTTAGCTATAATTCATTGAAATACAAGAATTTCTTTTGGACATTCTTGGAACACAGAGAGCTGCAAGATGAAGAAGTGTATTTAATTCTATTTTGTATGGCTTGGGTTGAATTAAGATGTATCAGTTTCTCTATTGATTTTATAGAAAACAAAGAAAACAACAGGATAAAACCCGAAGATTGCATAAATTTTTTAAGCTATGTTTTGTATTTACCAGTTTTATACATGGGACCTATAATATTATACGAGGAGTTTGAAAAGAGCTATAAAGTACAAAATACTGACATTTACCCAAGACTATTAAGATTTTTACCAGACATCTTTATTTTCTTAATATATTCAGTATGTCTTGATTTTTCATTCCATTTCATTTATTTTTATGCCATACAAAATGATATAGAGGTAAGAATTTGGAATAACTTAATTTATGAAGTTCTTCATATTAATTTATATAAGTTTGTTAACTAGATTTTGTTTTCAGTTAGTAAGAAAAATGTCAAGTATAGCCCTTTGTGGGGGAGGTTTATGGATGGGGCTTGAGTTTTACTTAAAATATGTGATATCATATGGCACAACAGGATCATTTGCTACGCTTGACAATATTGAAGCACCCCCTACTCCACGATGTATAGCAAGAATTCATGTTTACTCTCAAATGTGGAGGCATTTTGATGTTGGCCTTTATAGGTTTTTAGTCAAGTAGGTATTTAAGTCAAATTAGTGCAATAAGGTCTCTGTGTCGGTCGGAAATAAGCTTGATAGAAGATGATGTTTAAATTTTAATCATTATCATCCATAAACTATCTAGTCACAAAATCCATGCCTTGTGACTTAACTTTCCTTTAGCACGTATTAATAGATTCTTTGTATTATGAAAAGGTTTTATGTAAAATGTTACCATTATTAAGTACAAAATCAATTTATAATTATACAGAAAGCCTTTTTAGCTAATTATGAGAAATTTGTTTATGGGATATTACATAGACCTTACTACAGATTTGTCAAAAATGTTTTTGACGAAGTTGATTTTTAATAATTTAAGTCCATCTGATTAGATTTGAATAATATTTTTGTTTTTTAGGTACATTTATAAACCATGTTATGTTCTGTCAAGTGAATATATAAATTTACCAAAAATTGCCTACAAGCTTTTAGCATCACTTGGTACATTCCTTTTTATATTCATGTGGCATGGGATGGTGTGGCATATACTTATGTGGTCGTTCTTGAACTATTTTGGTATATTAATGGAACATGTAGGAAAGATTATATCAAAATCTGATAAGTATGTTTGGTTTAAGGAAAAGGTTTTGAAAACAGAGACTATGGAGGCCAGACTTGTAGCAGTTTTGTGTGCACCATTGTTGGGTTTATCAGCTATTTCGAATTTTTATTTATTTGCTGGTAGTAGTGTTGGAAATCTATTTTTCGAATATCTCTTTCAAATACCAACTCTTGTTAATTGTGTAATTGTTTGTTCTTCTTTGTATAGTTGTTGTTATGTTTCAATGGCTTTAGAAAATGTCCCATCTAGACAATTAATTTTTCACAATTTTTATAAAAAGCACTTGTGATAATTCTACAATCTAGAAAGTAATTTGCCAATTATTTTAATGTGACGAATTTACAATGACAAATATATTTATTAATTATTTATTTAAAGTGTTTTATTTATGACATAACTTGTAAGAATGTTAATGTTTAAAAAAGCTATTTTGACAACTTTTATTTTATATCATTAAAAAGCAATCAATTGATAAGTATTTGAAGCTTTCAGTAATAAATAGGAATGTGTGTGCATTGCTTCTATGAGATCTTTTGCGTCGCCCGCGATGCCGGCCGCTTTATGTATTTGAATTAGTTCCTGTCTTGTGAACACATCCTTATTAAGCTGATGGGATCTTCTTGTTAGGGCATCTAGGAATTTTTTAACCTGCCGGATATAATAATAACTATTTCAATATAACGAAATTACCCGCCTGGGAGTCCTAAACGTTGAGTCTGGAATAAATGGGCGGAATGCTTATTTCTCAGTCTTGTTTAACTGCCCATTTCTTTACTAGATATTATTCAGGAGGCTCTATTTATTAAGTTGGTCACTTTAATTCGGTTACTTCGAATAATTATGATTTAATGTTCTGTGTCAAGCGAAGCCCGATCGTCAAAATCGTTTAGTCACGACATCGTGCATTTAATGCATACAAAATAAAATTTAATTGTAAATTCGCCACGACTTATTTCAAGGCAACTCTTATCACTGATTTTATAAATAAGATATAAAATGTTAATGCATAAAGCGATTTACGCAAGATTTAATTATTATTACGCGTGTGTAAAGACATAACGCATTGCCCTATATAATATGTTTTCATATCACCCTAGTATCACAATATCAGGGGCAAAACTCAGCTTGACAACCTCAATCGAGGCACATGTTCAAATCAACCAAGGAGAATTAGAATATTTATCCAAGAAAAATTAAATGTTTTTTTGATCAAACAAAACCTTATGATCTGAACGTGCAATCAACGAGGAAATTTGTTTATGGAAAAGCAAGTATCTATAATTAATTAGTAGGTACCTTATTTCTTGAGCTGACTCCAGAACCATTAATCGATCTAGACAATTGTATATTACCAAATTCATCACTGAACGTGTCAACTAAACTGTGTTTGATTAAATCAATTACGTCATTCGCATCTTCAAGTGTGGCTTCCTCTCTCAAATTTACTCTTGCGCGAGCCTAAAAGTTTTGAACAGTTTATACCACTTATATTAATAATAATAATAATAATTAAGCCTCATTTATTCTATGAAAAATTTTACAAAATATACACACACACACATACAATAAAATACATACATATATATATATTTTTTGCTTTTCCAAGGACCTCTTATTGAGTATAGGCCTCCTTCATATCGCTTATATTATTAAAACTAAATCGGTCTAATTGCACTTTTATAACTAAAGTTTTCTTACGTATCATTCTGACAAATCGTGTTAACGCTGTGATAAAGAGATTTATTGATAACTTTAGTTAAAATAATTCAGCAATTGGACTAACTTATTTTTTTATGAATAATTTTATTATTTAATATTAACATGATTAAAATCAAGGCTTCATTGTAAATTCCGTGTATATGTCATTTCACCACCATTGTGGAAACAGCTGCCCACTGAAGTATTAATAATCCTAATCCGACTTAGGGTCCTTCAAGATAAGAGCGTATTTTCCAAAGGCCGGCAACGGACTTGCGAGCCTTCTGAGAGTGTGAGTGTCCACTGTAGCCTCCTGCTCGTTTGCCCGCTGTACTATAAAATAAACATTTTTAAAGGCAAGATCCGACTTCTGTGCCACTAGTATTGTTGTGACGGGAAACGAATTTGGTACTTCCCACTTCGTCATGTGCATAAACCATGGAGACGGGTTGAAGTTTTCATGGCTTTGACAATTTTTTTACCTGGCTTAGCCGTATGCTGGCTTCCAACTGTCTCGTGGTTATGGGAGTGCCATCTGTTGCTTGATGATTATGTCTTAGCTCCAAGTAGAAGCTCTGCAAGGCGTTCGCAGCTTCCGTACTGAGTTTGGGGTGCACGTATCTGCGTGCGTACGCTATGTACTTACGAAGGAGTACCAGTGGTAGTGCGTCTATCACTTCGCCTGGCTTAAGTTTTAGCCTTTGTCTGAAAATCGAATAATTTTCACACACAAATATGGTTGTTTAAATCAAATATTTTAAGTTATTTCTCAGTGTCTATTGTTAAGATTTTTTTATTTTGCAAACAAAAACCATGATCCCTAGGAAAATATATTTACGTAGTAGGATTAACACTCGACAACAAGCGACTCTCGTACCCGAGGTCGTAGGTTCGATCCCCGGCTGTGCACCACTGGACTTTCTATGTGCGCATTTAACATTTGCTCGAACGGTGAAAGAAAACATCGTGAAGAAACCGACATGTCTTAGACCCAAAAAGTCTTGTGTCAGGCACTGGAGGCTGATCACCTACTTGCCTATTATAATTTAAAATGATCATGAAACAGATTCAGAATTCTGAGGCCAAGACCTAAAAGAGGTTGTAGCGCCACTGATTTTTTTTAGTAGGATTAACAATACTACAATATTTTATTGTATATTTATAGATTCCATTGCTTAAACTGTTATATTTTTTTATTTTAACAAAATAAGCATTTATAGAATTTAAACATATTAAAGAATTTTTTATTTGATTCTATTAAAAGAAAGAACAACCTCCTAGTCCTCAGAGTTTAGGTTTAATGATATTTTTTTTATTAGGTGATCAGCCTTGTGTACCTGAGGTACGACATCGTCTTTTGGGTTTGAAGCTTTCTCACGATGCTTTCTTTCACCATACAAGTGAGTGTTAAATGCGCACACATAAAGAAAAGTCCATTGGTGCACGCCGTCATTCAATCGCACGAGCTCGGAGGTGAGATGCGCCCGCTCACTGCGCGAGGTTTTCTTAGCAAGCGGTCATATTATTTTAAATAATTGTAATGCGTGTTGCAATTTATACTAATACTATAAAGAGGATAGATTTGGATATAAGTATGTTTGTAACGAATTGGCTCAAAATGTCCAGTACATTTTAAAAAATCTTTCACCATTTGAATGCTACATTATCACTGATTAATATAGGCTATTTTAATTGCTAGAAAAAAATAAGGATCCCTACTAAAACTACAATAATGTTACCCAAGATAAAAATATCTTTCATCGCATGCACTGCGAAAACTATTGATGATAGAACAAAAAAATAGTTCCACAATAATAAAGAACATTTTAATATCTTTCCGCTGCCGCTAGTTAAGTATATACAAACATTACTAGGTATTATAACTAAATTAGACTGACCTTAAGGACAAATCACTTGAAGTTTGACTAGCATCGGAAGTATTCATAGAACTAGTGCCAGCACCTGCCTTTCTCTTTGCTTTAGATCCTGAATGAAGCGCTAAAACATGTTCTGAGAGCATTGCGTCGGTTTTCTGAAGAATAAATTAAATAAGATTAGAAAAGAAATTGCATTGAGACAAGTTGCGTTCTACGTAAGGAAGTTTTAAATATGGTTTAAAATTTCATTTCTAATGAGATAAGTTTCGCCGCAAATTATCTATTATATAAAATTCTCGTGTCACAATGTTCGTTTCCATGCTGCAAAACGGCTCGAAAGATTCTTATGATTTTTTATGCATATTCAGTAAGTCTGAGAATCGTCTACTATCTATCTTTCAAACCCCTAAATGTTAAGGGTGGTCACCCCTAAATTTTAATTTTTTTGTATTTTTTTGTTTTTATAAATTAATTAATGCTACAGCATACAAAAATACACACAACACTTAATTTTCGCCCCTCTACAAACAACACCTATTTTTATTTTATTATTGTAGATGGTTATTTTTATTGAACTAAAAAAATATTCTAGAAAAAAATATAAGTACATAGCAAACCAAATGTTTGCCGGGTCAGCTAGTAATCTATATAATTGTTATGAGGCTGGCAACAAGACGAAACCTTAATGACGTCATCAGACAATGAAGCTTGGAACTCGGTTCATACAATATTCGTAACTTATTGCACAAACTGAATGACGATGAGTACGTAACTGAAAATTGTACTATTGTACACAATTCGTGTCCAACTAAATGGAAGATCTTAGGGTGCGTCCACATCTGGCGAATATGCCGCGAATGTGCAGCTCGCGAGGCGTTTGCGAGCTGCGCGCGTGCAGTCAAGGCAATGGTTTGGTGCGCCTCTTTAGCGCAACGCTTGTAAAAGGCGCGCGACCTGTGCGCACTCAGTTCTCGCGTTACAGTTACAGTTCCGTTTACTGGCGTGGGCGAAAGGAAGACACGAGCTGCTAGCGCACCGCCCGCGCGCTGATCGCGTACGGCGCTTAGGTTGCGCGCGAAAAAAAAAAGCACGCGCGCAGCTCGCAAACTGCTCGCTGCTCATTCGCGGCATATTCTCCAGATGTGGACGCACTCTTAAACATTTTAGATATTTATCAACAAACCTCATCTGGTTGATCCAAAAGAATGAAAACCAGGTCGAATCGCGACAATAATGCTGAGTTCAGTTTCAAATTCTCAGCCACGGTTTTAGCTCTGAAATATAATTTAAATAATTTAAATTGTAACTTTTAACATATTATTTTGTATAAAGGATAGAAATCGGTCTTCTGTGCAATTATCGGACCGAAAACCTCGATTAAATTACTTTTCTTAGGTTTTAAATCGAGTGAATAAATCTGATCTTGTTTACAATATCTTTAATTCAAAATATCATTTAGGTAACACAATGTACACTTAACACTTATGAGCGTCAAAAAAAAAATATATATGATATACTTTTAATTTTACATGTACTGCCAGTTCTCAATCAGGGCGAACAAGGCATTGAAGCTCTCTCTGTGAATATATCGAAATTATTTTATTTAGGTTTATAATATTTATTACCAAGAAAACAAAAATATTATAATTTTTATGAATTAAAATTACCACAGTTTTAACAGTTGCATACCTGTTATAACTGCCGGCAGCGGGATTAGCAGCGGCAAGTACTGTGGCACGCGCGGGAAGAGTACAAACAACTCCGCCCTTTGCCACGCTTACGCGACCTTGCTCCATTGCTTCTAAGAGACTGCTATGATGCGCTGGCATCTTAAATCAACCAAATAATTGAAAGGCTGATTCAATATTTTTTATATGCAACAGCGGATTGGAAACCAGAATACTTATTAGTAATAGTAAATAAATAAAATAAAAATGTGTTTATTCGTTAGATTCGATGACCTTTTTAACTCAAAGATAGCATCTGGTTATAACTATGTGGTGGGGTAATTTTAGTAGCAATACCTAAGTGCTTCGTACTGAACTTATTTTTCAAGATATATTTATTGGGAATAAATAAGCGTTTTTAACTGAAATTTACAACAATCTAACATAAAACTGTGCCATGATTTTTTTTTATTACGCACTTGGTTTAAACTTAAACAAGTGATTTGTCGTGCAATGTAGGTTTGATAGGCACTAATTTTATGACCTTATTTTTCAAAAAATTAACTACTATATGCAACTTTACAGAAATTGGTTAAATAAAGTTAACTTAGATAAAGTTTAAAAAAAGCCTTTTATTATCGTAGATAGAATAGAAACAAATAATACAATTATTTCATTCTACCTTATTACTACTAAGATTATAACAGAATTTAATTAATTGTAATAGAATTATTACTATCATTGTTATCATTATTATATATTTTTGTTATTAATGGCTTCGAATCTCTTCGGATCAACCGTGGTAGGGACAAGAAAAAGATGGCGCGTATCCGAAAAACGTGACGATTTGCTACAAAATTTCTCCCATACGTCGATAAAGGTCTCTTCAAATATATAATAGAAAAAAGTTTTATCTGTAAAAAATATGTTTACCTTATCCAATTCGTCAACGCAGCAAACGCCTTTATCAGCAAGGACTAGGGCTCCGGCCTCGAGTGCGAAGTCTCCACCCGCCTCCCGACCGAGTGCTACTGTTAAGCCCCCAGCCGATGCAGACGCCCCACATACATAGACACCTAGTAATACAAAATGATTACTTAACAATTCCTTACGGAAATATTTTAAAATGTCTGGCAACAAGAAAAAAAAATATCCCTTGTTTTTTCTGTAACTTCTTTTTTAAGTAAAAATTCTGCGTGACTCTCACGTGACTATAGTTTGCCATATTAAAATTACAACAGACGAAATATAAAGTATTTCTTTTCATCGTTTTTCGTTTTCATATTATTGTGCAACTTTAAACAGATTGGAAAAACCAATATCCAATTTACATGATGAAGAGACTCGCAGAATGAGTTGTGCGATGCGAAAATGATTGGCCCAAAAAGTATAAAGTCAACGTTAACATGACAGAATATCATGAAAACGATAGAATTATCATGATTCTACCTAACTTACTACTAAAACACTTAAATTAAAATATATGTATGTTATTCATGTATGTTTAAAAACATTTACGACTGTTATAGGTCGGTTATCGAAAGCTGGCGGGTTCACAGTACTCACACTAATGCAATTTCACATACAGTATGTTTCAAAATATGATTTTTTTGCCATGCTATACATTTTAGTCCACTCATACACGACGGACAGTTTATTCATGATGTATTTATGATTGTATTTCAGTTTGACATTACGTCTCGCGCTTATTCACAGACACTACACAAGCACAAAGTGTAAATGTGTTGAAGCCGCCAGCTTTAGTTAACATACCTATAAAAATTATGTAAAAAATTTGTTTAAAAAAATTATTGTAGTATAGATAGTACGAATATTACGTATTTTTTTATAGTATAGCGGGGCAAATGAGCTTACGGGACGCCTAAAAAGGGCTGTTATCGCAGCCCATGGACATTTTAGTAGGTGCGTTGCCGGCTTTTGAGGGAGAAGTTTAGTCTTGTTTTAAACAATTGGAAGAAGAAAAAGGAAGACCTGACTGGGAGTCAATTCCACAGTTCGAAAATGATCAATATTAATGCCCAGCGTATCTAACCTCTAGGAGCAGCGTGTGCGGCGGCTTGCAACAACTGTGACTTGCCCAAGCCCGGATCACCGACCACGAGTACGTGCGGATTGCTACGAGCGCTCTCGTGTTCCGTGCCACCAAACAGACCAAGTATGAGGCCGGCTTTGACTGCCTCTTGCCCAAATATTGTGGGACATAGTGAATGCACTAACAGTCGAAATACGTCTTCTGTTGCATGGATCTCCTGGAATATTAGTAGACAGGTCAATGGAGACTAATCAGTAAAAATATATGTGCATTACAATTGTTAGATTTGGGGACCATTTCAATAAAAATATACCCGTTGTTAGGGTTTCCTACTTATTCATAAAAAATTAACAAATTATATTCACAAGAGTAAAAGAAAATGTTATTATGTATAAGATAATAGTAAATAATAAAATAAAAAATATTATATATAATAAAATAATATAAAATATGTTGATAGTAAAGTCGTTACGTAAAGCTGGGTCCACATTTGTAGCATTTCGGTGTATCGTATCTCCGTTGCGTGGCTTCGGCGCGTATCATGATCGTTAGTTTGGACCCAAAATGATACCTGTTAATGATACATGCCGTATCTGATACGGCCCGATCCCCACTAAGCGCGTATCTTTATACACCTCGTATCCGATACGCGTATCACGATCGGTGGTATGGACGTATTTTAATACTGTATCACGATACTGTATCGCGATACGATACTTGATACACCGCGAAGCATCCTGTGTCGGTTTTTTCGCGATCATCAAAGGGAATACACAACATCAATGGGTTACATGCAAGTGAAATTTTTGTATTTTCCGCTGGTATGCCGAAATTTTAAATCTCGCATCAATGGTATTCCACCATGTTTGTTTCGGTTTCTAAACACTCTACGTCTGGATTTAACTTTTTTTGAAATACTATTAATGATAATATAACAGGCGCTAGACACCGCCAAACTGTGAGCAATTGCTGACATGGCTAAACCGTTTGGGAACGAAGACATGACTGAACCGTACGAGAAGGGAAAGGTGCACTGAAAGACACGCGCATCAGGATACATCGGAAGAAAAGTGAAGCGTCTATATTTGTAAAGTTAAAGCCGATACACTGACATGATACAGCATTTGATAAGTATGGACGCGTTTTTTACAAGATACGCCTTAAAAATACGACATGGACAAAATGAGCGTCCATATTTATGATACAAATACTAGATACGATACGACTGATCGTGATACGTCAACATGCTACAAATGTGGACCCAGCTTAAGGGGGCGTCCATAAATTCCGTGAGGTGTTTTTTTTTAATTTTCTGCGCAAAAGCATAAAGAAGCTATCTCTTTGAGCTCGGAGAACTTTAAATAAAACAGAATTCGTAATTTTGAGCTCGAAGAGCTCAAAAACAAAATAAGTGAAATGTTGAGCGTTTAGGATGGAGTTAGCGGAAAGTTGCAGAGATGGCCTTTAGGGTCAACCGTTTTCCTATATTTTTTTTTCAATCAGAAAAAAATTGCGTGATATTTGCCGAGACCCCCGCTCTCTCCAACGTAAGATTAAATGAGATTTGACTCAACCCCCTCCCCCCCTAAAACACCTCACGTAATTTATGGACGCCCCCCCAATATAAATCCCAAAGCTCGATAATTAGACTATTCAACAATTTTTCAGTACTTCCTGAGATTAACGCGTTTAACAAAACAAATAAATTCTTCAGCTTTATAATATAAGTATCGAATTTATTACGGCTGTGCACAAATTGAATTTTCTTTTAAGGCAAGCATCGTGAGGAAATCGTCTCAAACCCAAGAATGGATGACATCTGTTTGACACAGAAGGCTAAACACCTACTTGTCTATGAAATAAAAATAATAGAAGAAATGGATTATTTATCATTACTAATTCTTCTATCTCGATCAGGAGAAGCCAAAATCAACCAAAAATTACCTGAATAGCATAATAGTCTTTCAATGTAAATGACAGTGTAGGATTGCTCAAGTTCCGCTGACTGTGAATAGAGACAGCTTCCAAGTACAACTGCAATAATCTCGCAGCACGTTTGCCATCTTCTCCGCCTTTGCTCTCACCACGGACCTGGAATTTACGAGGACCGTCAAAGGCGAGGAGAGTGGCAGAAATCGGAATGGTTAGAGGGTACTGCTTTCCATAAACATGTTACGGCGCATGACATATATGTGTTTGATATTAGGTCGAAATCAGAATCCAGAAATTTGACAGATATGCGAAGCTTGATACGAGTGTATCTACAGTTTCATAACATTTAAAATTGCACCATTTACACCCGGATCTCCATTTACTTGTTGTATAAGGTGTTTGGTATACAACAAGGCGAAAAGTTCTCATACTAATATGTCTATATAAATGTTATATCAATCTTACATATAGTATGGAAATAGTAAAAAAAATTAACAAATAAGCTGATCAAGTTAATTAAAGTGTATTTTTTTTACCCAGTACCTCTCCCATTTTGACTGCGTAGTACGGGGCGCTAGGGTAATGGTTGCACACGGATACTGATGAGCTAGAGATGATTATGGTCAAAGCAACAATAATTGTAATGTAAAGTTTACATTATCACAATGAAACAATCCAACAACTATATTTTATATTTAATTTATGTCAATTGTACTATATTAATGTATATGCAACGAAGTGTTATGTTTCATATCATAATATATGATGTACTTATTCAAAAGTTTTATTTGCATCTCTTATCTCTCTCAATATTCAAAAATCCTTTTCATAGAAAAACAATTCTATCAGTGGAAACTACAATTGTCAATAGGGAAATTAAAAAAAAAAAAACTAAAAATATTGTTTTTTTTTAAACTTCCCATATCATACTTGGAATACAAAATTTATAGGTATTTCACCTGTACAATTCCTGTCACAGAAAGAACATCGCCAGGGCAAGCTGTACCAACAAGGTCCCCTTGTAAGTCTATCTCCACACTTCTTGGTATTGTCCCAGAAAGGCTCTGAAATTACATTATACGAAATTAAAAACATGTTTTACTTATTATGTTGCATATAGTTGCTGTATATTGTAATATTTTATTTGAACTCATGTGATACCGTTTATTTTATTAAATTGTATGTAAATTGAAATCATTGCAAAGTTAAGTTTTTAAAAAAGAGATTACATGTGATTGTATTTCCTGTATTTTTGCTACTTGCCAATCAGTTGTATTTGTAAATGGAGATGACTGTAGTGGTTCAAATTTGTGGCCACTTCTGCAACTCTGGCAAAAATTTGGTGCTGAAAGTGTATAAATTTATTTTAAATTACTTAATTCTAACTTAAGAATATTTCCACACCTATAATGCTCCAAAATCCTTGTCAGAAACACTTTATAGGAAATATGTAGTTTCATTTTCAGATTTTTATTTTCTTCAAGTATAATTTATAACTTAAGGAGGAATTTTCTATACCTGTAAAAACACCTTGTGGCTGCATAACAGCTTGTACTCCATGACAACTTGTACACTCAAAGGCCATAGAGGTACACATAAGGCCCACGCTACCAACTCTTATGACTGTACCTTTTATTGTAACCAATTTTCCTAAAATGATATATACAATATAAAAAATGACTTCAAAAATACTGTAGTTTCTATATTCGTTAAACTTACCAAAATAATTTACTTTTAAATTTGCTATTGGTATTACAGGTTGGTGGTTTAGTACTCTTACTTTTACTTTTGACTCACATTTTAGACTCTGCAAAGAAAACGATATTTTTATTTAAAATAAAGAAAATAGCCTTTATTTTATAGTATAATGTATGAAAAGATACTAGTTGAACTATACCTCATGTAAACAAAATTCTAATAGTGGCAGTGTATATTCTGGTTTCTCAAATAGATCTGTTTGAAATGTTGACCAGTAATTATTAAAGTCGTCATCAATTACCAAAGTTTGTAAATCTAATGGTACACTTCTGGTTTGATCAATTTTTTCTAAATCAAATATAGCTTTGTTCTTACTAATATACCTTTTAAAACATTCAATTCTACTATTTGTTTCAGGGGTCGGCAACTGACCTACAAATTATAATTTGATGTTATCCATACAATAATTAATATCCATAAATAGTCTGTAACTGTATTGAAATTATATCTATGTGTATAATGAATAATAATAATATAAATTCTAAACAGATCGAATTTAACACACATACTTTCAGTTGGAAAATATATTTTCCATACACTTGTCTCTGAATTAATTGGTATGACGATTGGAACTTGATTAGCTGGGGCTCTAACAGAATTTGCGGCGATAGAGGTAGAATTTTTTAATGTCGAATTGTTGAGACTTTTGTTATCTGCTGTTGATATTCTTGACTTATTGTTATTACGATTCCAACGTCCTCTCCAATTTCTTCGCATTATAATTTTATTTATTTTCGTAAAAACTTAAGATACACAATTAGCTATTTACAACAGAAAAAGGATAAATAACATTTAATTTTAAAGTTTTCTTATAAAAACTTTTCTATTTTGAATTCAAGCATTAAGATTCCCGCTTAGGGTTGTCTAATTTTTGACGTTTCATGTATTGTCAAGTTTGTAAGTAAGATCTTAACTAGAACAAGAATTAACGAAACGTGTAACGAAGCGTAAAAAGGAAATAAAACAGTGAATTACCGTGTTTTAATTTACTAGTTACATTTCTGTTATTCATCTCACGTTTTTAGCGATAGAAATAAAATATCATGCTGTAATTCCTATTTTTTTAATACCAAAATTTGTTATCTTGTTACGGATACATAATCTTTAGTGTGTATAACGCGGAACCAATCTAAAGTATTTTAGGACGTTTTGTTTTTTTTATATTTAGTTTTATGAATAAAGACAATTAAAAATAAAGATATAATTAATATATAAAATAATTTAGAACACAATATGTAAAAAAGAAGCACAACGGATATCAAACATTTGAGGAGTTAAATTATATGGAAGCTATGTACTTACTCGTTGGACTAAAATGTATGAGGGAAAAAAAATTTAAGAGTAAATAAATATTAAATAATTTTCCATAAATTTAGCCTAGTGTATAACTTATTACTATAATGCTTTTCTTTTTCAAATTATCTTTATAGTATATTTATCATTTAAACATGGTACATACATATAATTTGTAATTACAATTTTCTTAACCTACAAAGTAGGTAATAATAAAAATAAATCAATAAATTTATAAAATATGTATGTATATATATATATTTATATTTTATTCAACAAATTTTACTTAGTTTAGACTTAAGATTATATGGCAAAAAAAGAGTAATAATATTATAATTCATGAGAGTTTAGGACCTCTAAACAAAAAAGGACTTGTGAATAAGTTATTCATCATCATTCAATAAATTAAACGTGTTCGATACACGTGAATTATTACATTTTATTTTTGTCTGTAAAAAATGTCGACAAAGTACTATGCTAGCCCGGAAAAGAACTACCGCTAATTTACGTAAATTAAACGACTTCAAAAACACGGCAATAATTGTTTTATCTCCTTTTTATGCAATAAGATGGCGTTCCAAAATAAAGTACCAAAATATTACTTTGTTTGCTATTTTAGTGCAGATTCTAGTCATTTTAATTTAAAATAGGCACTTATGGCTATGGATGATATGCGTTATATAATATACTCATGGTTTAAAATGTATTATGAAAGTATTAGGTAAAAAAACAGTAACTACATAAATACTTATTAATTTTCATCACACTTATTAAAAAAGTAAAATATTTCCTTGGCACTGTGGTGTTCAACGACGTAAGTTTCTATATAATATGTTTTATGGCCATCTGAAAATAATCTAATAAATATCTATTTTGTAAAACACAGAAAAATATCTCTATATAAAGTACATCTTATTCATGGTTTTGGCGTATACCATAAAAATACTGAAATAAATAATATAATAGTCTATATAGTTTTTTTATTATTTCTTATCTGTAATTTAAAATATCGGTTTTAACTTAAGAACGAATTTCAAAAATAGAATTTAACGTTTTGACTATTTTGCGACGTTTGTTTTTTATTATTGTGTAAAGCTCAAACGTAATTTGTTATCATACCTATCAGTAAAGGAATATTTTATAGTTTTTAGAGAATTACTACGTATTGTTAATTTAGTATCTTATTAAGTTTTTTAACATGGCTGAAGAGGGTGGAGCTCCACCCGATACTTCAGCTCCTGAAGCTGAAAAGGATGAGACGGGTGGAGACGCTGCAGAAGATAAAGATGGTGATGTCGAGAAGACCGGAGTGAAAATTGATGAAGTCGCTCGGCGTATATCAAGAAAACAGTCTATATTTCAAGCTAACCAAGAAGAGGCAGATGAAATTCTCGATGTTGATAGAACTGCTTTAGAAGCAATTTTAGACGTCAGCGCCCGTCTGAAAGACATTCAAAAGAAAAGCAAGATTTCGATGAGTACTTTAGCTTTAGCACATGAGTCCTACAAAGATAAACAAGTGAATAAAGTTCCATGATGTGATTCCTTACTCGTTTTATTTTTCATACTTAAAAAGTTTGTTTTTTTTAGGCAAAGGCAAAAGAGGCTCGGAACAATAGGATGGGAGGTTTGAAGACACAACATAGGTTTTTGTTGGAAAATGCTGCAACTATTATTAATAAGTCTATTGAATATGTTTTGGTAATAACATTTTTATGATCTATGAAATCAGGGTTGAAAAAGATTATGGTTGAAATTTTTTAAGAGTTTAAGCAACAAGATTTACAGTAAAATAATTCCTTTTCTAAATATCTAGATTGTAATTTATGTGTGCCTTTATTACAAGGAGGTAACAAGAATTGAGATTTCTGCTACATTTAATTTAGAAAAGTGATATATTCAAAACCAAGTTAAACATTTTGCCATTCACTGTGAAGCAAAAATTCAAGTCGGACAATTTTATTTTTAGGAAGGAGTGTATGATGCTGATATTCATATTGATATAATGGACAGTGCAGTTGCTGAAGGTGGCAGAAATTGTGTAGTATTATGTGATGCTTGGTTGCCACCTTTGAAAATGGGTAAATTATAAAAAAAAATATTACAACACAGCAGTGTTGGCCTAGTGGCTTCAGCGTGCGACTCTCATACCTGAGGTCGTAGGTTCAATCCCCGGCTGTGTACCAATGGACTTTCTTTCTATGTGCTCATTTAACATTTGCTCGAACGGGGGAGGAAAACATCGTGAGGAAACCGACATGTTTTGACCCAAAAAGTCGACGGCGTATGACAGGCACTGGAGGCTGATCACCTACTTGCCTTTAGATTTAGAAATGATCATGAAACAGATTCAGAAATCTGCGGCCAAGACCTAAAGAGGTTGTAGCGCCATTGATTTATTTATATTTTAAATTATAACATTTGCCTTTCTTAAAAATTTACATCCATTACAGTCAAAGCATAATGATTGCTAAAATCAATTATAATACTTGTGAGGTCTGTATAGAAATATACTGATTTTGTGGTTCCCCTCACTGCACCATGCAAGTTTAACTTGTTTCGTGTTTCGTTTCGGTAGGCCTCGAAGGCTCATCACCTAGTGGCCTTAAAAAACATGATGGACCTTAGAGGCCTACAACTTAAATTCGTTTAATTTAAGTGGTTTGAATGAAGACGTTAAACTTTTATTAAACTGTGTATTTTTCAGAATCTGGTAGATTTATACCCAATCAAAAAGGATTGATGGAAAGGACATACATATCTGATGGGTCTACTATTGGAACTGAAGGCATGTGTGTTGCTATGTACAGGATAAAAAATAAAGCTATTGACACTAAAAATGTTGCTGATGTAAGTAAAACGTAACAATTTACGCAACCGGCAACTATTTTAAGTTCAGTGCCAGCCTTGCGATTCTGTAAACAATAAACTACAAGCTCCCTCCTTATCAGAATGCCAAATCGTAAAATTACTGCTTTACCACTGATTTGAGCGCGACCGCCGCTGTGAAAACCGCTGTGTGAGTCCGAAAAGTGAGTTACAGAATCGCAAGGCTGCTCTCTTATCCAGTGTATATGGGGTCATACTCTAATACTTAAACGAAGGTTGTAAAACCACACTTACATAAAAAGAATCATTGTCAAGTAGAAGTCGTAGTTCAATTGAAACGACTGACAAAAAGCTTTAAAAGGAAATTATAAGTAAACATTAGTGGTCCTAAGTATACAACATATAAAAAATAGGTTGTAAAAGATAAGCAAACACTGAAAGACAAGGCGCGGATTAAGTATTCGTAAACAGTTCACCAATTAATAAAGTGTTCAGCCATCAAAGACTTTGGAGCCGAAATATTTCACGGCGCTCACAGAGAAAAAACTATATATATAGTATCATGGAACAAAACCGTGTATGACAATCTGATGCAGAAGCTGCTGTTTTTTTCAGGACTATTACTTGGTATTCTTTGACATGAATCAAGAGTCCGAAAACGTTGTATCTGGTATCTTTAGAACTATGAAGCGTGTATATGTACCGGCTTTGAACGTGTGTAAAGCGTGGGGTGATCTTAACCCACCGAACCCGAGAAGCGCAGAAATAATCAATACATACATCTCTAAGATAATGCTCTTTACTGATTATCTTGAAAGTAAGAAATCATCTTGATCTAAATTATCCGTTTTGATCATTTAATTAATTTATTATTGTAACTTAATATAGTTTACTAATTTATGAATAATAAAACAAATAAGTATTAGCTAAAACCAGAGTTAAATTAAATTTTGTATGTCATAGTGGTTAAAAATTGTGTTTAGCCATATTAAATTTCTACTATAACTCACAAAATTTATACAGAAACAAAGATCGATCTTGATTGCTGTACGAAGTTCAAAATAAATCTGTCGTTGTATGAGGAAGAGTTGGCAGATGCGGAGAAAATGAAATTGGCTATAACTAAAACTCATGTACTCGAAGAGATATGTTCTTTTGTGAAACAGTGGAATAAGCAAATTACAATGGTACTGTGTTACTATGTTTATTGCTTTTTGAATTAATAGTGATATGCAGAGTCGAGACTCCCGACGCATAAATTTTACGGATTCTGACACGCAGGAGTCATAGTGCGCGCTTAGTCTCGTTTCAGAATCTCAACCTTAGCGTCTTGACTGCTGTAAGACAAAGTCCAATGAATTAGCTGAGTATTAGTCTAAAGGTGATATCAGACGGTTCATTTTTTGTTCATTTTCACCTTTCATTCGGTACATTTCACTCGAAATGAAATGTCTGAACAAAAAATGAAACACGAGTGCCGAATGAATTCATTAGTGAACCGATCCAACAGTGTTGGATATTGGCATCCGGTATCTTTCATTCCCACTCCGAATGAACGAGAAATGAACGGTCTGAACACTGAGAGAACGTTCATTCGGATTCGGCCATTTTGTTTCGAGTCCTGTAGCCGACGGTTATAACTTTTTTTTAACTTTTCTTCAAATTTACTTTCATCCATTCGAAGATGATTACAATATGAATCAGGATCTTCAACGGCTAGTTCTCTCAACAATGTATTGGAAGCTCCTAATAAATTTATTCTTTCAATCCATGGTCGCACCCACCACCGTCGACATTTTCTTTGCTTCTTTTTTGTCAACTCTTTGATTAAATGATCACAAATTAAACTAATTCCAAGACGTACGACTTCATTCGATGACATATTTAAAAGAAAGAACAATGAATGTTCATTTCTGTATCATTTCGTCTAAGCCGTGTGAACATAGAATGAAAAAAAATGAAGCATTCACTCGAGTGAACAATCATTCGAGTGAACCGTCTGATATCACCTTAAAAGCCTGCAGCCATTTTAATGCCGTTTTTTTTATCGAATATTTATTATTACTAAATTGTGCGACATCGCAGTTGTCTATTCTTTATATTAAATGAAAAATAACTACATATTACGTTATTGCGGACATCGATGACAATTATATATTAAAAAAAAGTAAAGTGCTAGGACTTAAGATTATACTTCAGGGAAGACTATTCGGGTTGTTCTACTCAGTTAAAAACTGACGACTTTATAATATTGTCAACTGTAGATTTATTACAAGAACAGTAATTCACTAGTCAGCAGCCGAAACGCAATATATATTTAGAAGTTAACAATAGTTGTTACAAAAATATAGGTTCTGGTACAAAGCCAACAACTGCGTCGCGAGCCTTCGAACATCGGTCCATTAGCAGAGTTGGATCATTGGCGTAGACAACTTACGACCTTTACTTCAATAATCGAACATATTAAGAGCGAGCCCTGTCAAATGTACATCCATACCCTTATTAGGGCTAAATCGAAACTTATTAAGGTAAAATAGTTTATACACAGAGTTCTAGATATATTGAATTACTAGTATCGATCATTGTCGATTTATATTATACACATAGGCGAGTATGGAGCATAGATATATTTTACGTAATTGTTATATATAATTTTTTTAGAAATGGAGACTATTAGATAATCAAGTGACAGATTTTTATAATGAGGCCTATGATAATGTAAAATACTTGTATGCTTTGGAGAAATACTGTGAGCCTTTGTATCGGTAAGTTACGTAGTAAATAATATACAAAAAGAATTTTTAATAATCAAAAGTATCGTATGTTTCTGAAAGCTCGCTAAACAATTCAGTGTGACCATGTCCAGCACATGAGAAGTCGGCGGGGGAAGGAAACTTGCAGTTATGCGAACTAATTTAATTCGTGTTTGATACGCGTCATTTCATTTATTTACAAATATTTTTATATACTGTTATATATTGATTTGAATATTGTTGAACTATAATGACAACAGTGTTATCAAAAACAAAAAGGTAATTTAGCACTGCTGCAACCTCGAACCAGGACCATTCTGTTTTCGCACAACTTTACATATTTTTCTCCTGTAATCTAGAAGTTCCACTATTAACGTTTCGAACCTTCTAGAAGTAAACATAGCAATAATATAATTATTTAAAGTTACCTAATAAATCAAAATTTTAGTTGCGATCCACTAACAATGCAGCAGTTTATACCTGGTTTATTATACACGGTCCGAATGATATTCGCGACATCTCGATACTATAACACCACAAAACAAATATCCACGCTACTCGTCAAAGTAACGAACCAAATACTTAATATGTGCATGGACTATTTGACTAACAATGGCAGAAAGACTATATGGAACCAAGACAAACTGAATTTTATTAAAAAGGCTAAGGTACGGTGATTTTTATGGTAACCGTGGTTATATTTGCTTGTTATTATTTTACTTTTGAGCACTAAATGTCCCAATTCATACTAGGTTAAATATAATTTGCGTACAAGTTTTAAGTTACACCATAATGGAAACGTTTTGGGATTATATATTATTAAACCAACTCTTACTAATATTTAATTTCACATTTTATCGATCATTATAAAAAAAAACTTAAATAGGAGAAGCGATACTTTTATTCACAATTTATGTGGTTCTCGTGTAGGTATGTTTTTACTTCCCTGGCACAGCATAACAAAGTGAGTCTGTAATTATTATAAAAACGTTTATAATTTGTGTTTTTTGTTATTGCGCTATTAGTATGTGCTTAGTACGTTTCGTTTTACGTTTGCAAGCATTATGGCTATATCTTGAAAAATGTTTCGTGCCAGTTATTCTCGTTATAACCCTTGATTTCAGAACTGACCAAACCTAAAATTTTCGTTTTTTTTTACATTTACATTTACAAATGTAACCTATCTGAATAGTTTGACATTGTTATTAAGAAAAGTTATTTGTTTTCAGTTATGTCTCGGACTATATAGTTTTTACCGCGAATGCTACAACGAGACTCAGCAAGAAATGATGGAAGCGGCTGATGAGAGACCATTTGATTGCTCTGAAATGTATATATTTGGAAAATTTGAAACTTTTCGAAGACGGTTGTTAAAGGTGATGAGAGGAGCTACTTACTTACGGGTTTCATAATTTTAGGCTAAAACCGAACTTTAAATATTTGCTTTTTTAAATCTATATTGAAAGGTACTAAATACGACAATAATTCTTTTTTAAACGTTTTTTTTCTTTTTCTAAAACGTAAAAGATCTTTTAGTAGTTTAGTCTCTTATAATTATTGAGATCGTAACTTTTTAATAATATTCAATCTTTTAGATTATAGACCTCTTCCAAACATACATTACATACTACGTCCTTAATAAGACGACGTTAGAAGCTATAGAGGAATATGCAGCTAATTGCAATAAACTTTTTAAGACGATTTCAACTAAAACATATGATGCCCTGGATCATAGGTAAAATTTTATGAAAAATCGAGAGTATTATGAGCTATTGAGAGTAATCTGAATAAAACACGTATATTTTTTAATTGAAATTAATTAATTTTAAACGTCAGTCATGTCCCACAACAAGGCCACAGATTAGTCGAATCGGCGAAGTAGCATGCTACTAAATAATGTCTTCGCCTAATAATAACTTGCGGCTTGATATCGCCGCAGGCTTCTTTTGATCGATAAAATAATAAAAAAAATGTGAGTGTAGTTTAAAAGTGATAATAAATTAACACGTATAAAACTTGACTCTGATGTTGTTGATATGGTACAACTGGTCGCCATCTTGTTTATCGTGTACCTTTGGCGGTTTTTTTTAAATTATGAGTGTAATTTAAAATTTTAAAGCCAATATTTAATAGAATTAAGAATTTCTTATGATAAAATACTAATATAATATAAATACTAAAATAAATAAATGACTAATAAATAATCCGAAGTGATTTTAAAATCTTGCCAACTGTCATTCCAAGTAATAGAAAAAACTTCTACAATTTAATAGTCTTTATTTTATTTCACCCCCTCTCAAGCTCCTTGGAAATAACAGTTTTGTATACGAATGTAATCAGTCAATAATATCCTAGTATTAGGTGAATTGCTCAAAATGTATATCGGGTTAAGTTTGTTAACGTTTAATACACTACTAAATATTGAAAAATTCAAACACATTTAATATTAATTTCAGACGACCTGACTTTGATAAAGATTATAAAATATACAAAGATGCAATTGCGACTCAGGAGATTCTACTTGAAAATTTCATGATTGCTGTGAGTATCAAATAATATTTTAATACTTTTTTTTTACTGGGTCCTGGGTTCGATTGTCAGTGAATAATTGTTTTGGAAGCCACAGGCTTGTATAACGATGCTATTTAATTCCTGTATTGATTGAAAAAGTCATAGACCATATTTTTTCTATTTTGGCTTTTATTTGTAGAGTGTGAATAAATGCCCGACCACGGAAATAGCTTTGAATCTATTGACAAGATTTCAAAAACTAAAACTGAACTGCTTGTATTTGGAGGATCAGTATTATGATTTAATCAGTACCTATACAGGAGAAATTGAAGCACTACGAGACAGGTAAAATTCCTTTTATATGGTTTATAGTTTGTCTAAAAAGGAATTTACGAATGTGAGTGTTGGTACCTCTTGCTATAATAAAGCAGGTTTGCGATGATAACGGAACTAAATGTATATTTTATGATCTACATACACATTGATAAAAACTTTATTTAATATAGGCCAACAGACTTGCACATTTACTTAATATTTAAACATATTTCGCAATTACAGGCTGACATATCTTGTTGTAACGAATTGGTTTAACTAGTAGGTTTTTGGCTTTATAAAAATAAGGTTACTGCCACGTGTATCATTTTCTAGGTGATTTTATTAATTTAATAGTTATAATGGTTCAGCACTGTATCTCTGAGCTCGAGCTCTTTTCATCCCAAATATGATATGAATGAGTGCTAAAACAAAGACAATGCGTCTTGTTCGTGATTGGACGGCTAGCCTGCTCAGGTGTCTGATTGGACTAAAAATGCTGTTGACCTATAAACACGAAACGTCATTGTTACGTCTTTTGTTTTGCCTTCTCTCCCCTAAAGGATATTATTCTTGTATATTAGCAGTGATAATACTTTAATCGTAAAGGAATTTCACATTTTCGTCTACACAATTGTATATGCCCTTCCTTTGCGATATGTCTTTGGTACGTAAACAGTTGCGAGTTTGAAATTACATATTTCAATCTTTTACGATGTTCTTATGACAAAAAAATTCGATATCATTTATTCATGTAGGTAATTTAATATAATAATAATAATATAAACGTCAGTAAAAAATGTTTCATTAAAAAATATTAAATATTTCATGTCGAATATTTTATCGTCGATTAATTGTGAATAATATTTAAGGTATAATGAGGAGCGTGAAAATCCGGAACTGCCGAGAAACATGCCGCCCGTCGCCGGTAGAATTATGTGGATTCGTTTCTATCATAAAAATATTAAGGCACCAATGAAAGAGTTTATTCAACACCACGAAGTTATAACACATATGGTGATTATTATATTTCAGTATTAACTAATTACGATGAAAATAAATTGTTGTTAGGGACGATAAATGGGCATTTATAAGTAAACACTTTTTCAATGCAATACGTTTTTGACATATAAAAAGCAATTAGCCTTATAATAGTCTTTCCAAATAATATATTACACTAAACCGATTTAAGCTTAATATTAACTTTGCATTGTAACTATAAAGACCTCTTTCGTCTGTTAATTAGTTGAGACTAAATTTGCAAAAGTTTTTTTCGCAAACGTTAGCACTTATGTTTTTCGGTTTATTTTATTTTGATAACACATTTCAGAACACACAACGATGTATTAAGTTGTATAATGTAATGACGATTGTATTCACGGAATTCGAACTCATCTACCACAAGGCATGGGCTGAAAATGTTGGTCAGGTAAATATCATTCTATAACAGGTTAACGTAAGTTACATGATGCAATACTGTGAAAATACTTCAGCAATAACAATTATTTAATCTATGCTACCGCTTCAATTACAGATGACAGCACACACTGAGTATACACGAATATAGATAAATAATCGAGTATAAAAACATGATACATCCAATACTCGAATATTAATATCTTATTTTTATCGGCTAAACAAAGTACGGGCATAAAAAGCAATCATCGGAGCCCATGGACACCAATTTTGGTGGGTCGGCCGGCTTCTAATGTTACGTGCATGATCCTAGATAATTTTTAAGTTTATTTGAAGGTGTAAGATTTTTTATTACCCTACAGTTAAAGCCTGCTTATGATTTTCTTATTAATGGAAACACTTTGTGGTTGTAGTAACCCTAACAAATTAAGTAATATTCTTACCGTTTAATACCAGTTCTTGTTTCGTGGTTCATGGCAGTCAATGTTTTAATGTAGTACGCGTAAAGTCCATATGATCGACTATCAACTAGTTAGTGCCGGTAGTCATATTTAGTTTTTGCAACTCGGTATCAAGTAACAAGTTATAAAAATACGATTTTTCGTATGTTTTAATGATGTTTCATTGGTGTAATTCTAGGTTCGATTGGGTTTAATAGCACCCCTTCTTATACGACACCCTGTGACTCAAAGATATGTGGTTAACTTCAGTGTGTATATACCCGAGTGTATACGAGAAGTGGAATACATGTGGCAGTTAGGATTGAGTAAGACATTTTTATTAAAAACATGCCGTATAATGTTAAATTTGTGTTTTTGGTCTACAGTCAAAATCTGTTATCGAAGGGACTACTCATATTTGGTCGTGAAAATCGATAGTCGTAACAGCCGATGACATTGTTATTAAGAACCTAATACAATAGAATTCAGCCGGCATCTTTGATTTTGGTTAATATAACCGGTATATTATTCTAAACCATGTGGTCGTAAACGGTTGACTGGATTTTGTTTTTATTTTTACGCATATTTTTTGTAGGGTTTAGTTAGAATAGTTTTATTTTTAGCTTTGTTTTATGCTTTTTCAATAAAAACTTGCGTGTGTACAAATATAAAATTAAAATAGTCAAATTTACCAGAGCCACTGCATTGTTTATTGTTTTAAATTGTATTTCGTCATCTAAAATTTTGGATACTAATTAACTTGAACAAATTCAATTTTTGGACAAATATACACATATTATTTATTCTATGTTTGGTATTTGTAGGCGTACCTGATACAGCGCAAATTGTAGCGTATTGCAAGGAGAAAATATTTAGCAGTTATGAGAGGATAAAATATTTGGTTGACAGAAATGATCAAATACGACGGTAAGGGTATTTTTGTATACCTATTGTTGTGGTGGGAAACAAAAGAAAATCGAGTTTTTTTACTATAGAAAACAAGGAATGCCTTTTATAATTAAATTACGTATAGTAAGCACGGCTTGCGTACTGTTTCAGAATTTGTAGCATCTGCACCAAGGTTTTACAAATGAAAATTATTATTCTTATTATTATATATCTTTAGTTTGACACTCTTGGCGGATACTTTTCTTCATCTGTATCTTTAATGGTTATTATTTAAGTCATCGTTCATGTAGGCTTATTACTTGCTATTGGTAATAAACCATCTGTGTCCACTAATCCAAAACAATTGTGTCATCGGGAATTCATGGTAGTATCGGTACTTAAATACGTAAAAATATTTAGGAGCATGCCAAAACTATATCTGCCACTACTACGAGCGCAGCTAGTTAAGTTGGAAAAAGCATTTCAACCTGGATTTTCGACTATTACTTGGACTGCCTTGGAAATTCCAGCTTATTGTGATAACATTGAACTCGTATTGGACGAAGTTGATCTTTTTGTAAAGGAGGTAATCTATATATAGATAATAATACGCATAAGTAAAGTTGTTTGCTGTCAAAAAGGCTTTCCTACATTTAAATCTGACACAAGGTGAAAAGATCCGATATATCGTGATATAATTATAAGTATAAAAATAATTTTAACTATAAAAATTAACACTATTAAATGTAGTATTTGATTGAAGGTTCGTAAAAATCACTCAGACGAGGAAATCTCCTTGTTAATAAAAGTTTTTTGTTTCTCTTTAACTGGGTTAAATGCAAATTATTGATCCGACTATTAGTTTATAGAGGTCTTTGTCAACGCGAGACACTTCATGTATTTTTAAGAGAAATAAATTCGCGTTAGTAAGAATTTTTTATTTAAATGTGTATTAGGAAGACTTTTTGATCCTCACTAATAAATAACCTTTTATTTTAGGTCGTGGATATAAAAGAAGCGAGGATCGATGCGATCTTTCTGTCAATAACTAAATCTTTGTTGGTATATTTGCCGGAGCAGGCTGTTGACCCTAATATATTCTACGAAGAAAATCTAGTGAGACGCGATGAAATCGGTAATTTATTTATACATATTTTCATAAGAACTTTACGTGAACTAGCTTTGTTTTTTATTTGTCTCGGGATTAAATTGATGTTTTGCCTAGAGACACAAAAGGCTGACGAACTTAAGAATACATCAAAGGCTGTGACTATGGCCCAATGTGTGGTTTATTAGATTTTATTGTTCATTTTTAATAATATTTATTATGTTGTATTCTTAGCTAGTGACCTGCAGCAAAAGTCATGGAATGCAGAACTCGCTGTAAACGAATTGATCAATAAGTTTCTCGAGAGCGTGCCTTCGAAACAAATTCAGGACTTGAGGAATAACTGGTCAGTGTATAACGATTATACACACAATCCTGTTATATAATACTATAAACGTCAGATGGATATTAATTCTTTGATTATTTATTTACAATAAAACACAATACTGTCCTAACAGGTGACAATAAATCGACTGCATAACCAATCAAAAAAATCACACACTAAAAAAACAAAAATCCATAGAAAACCAAGCTTGAGAATTAACTATTAAAAAAATAATTAACTAATAATAGAACTTTTGTCAGTTCATTCAACAGACAATATAAAAGGTCCGTTAACCTATGTAATTAGTTAACAAAACGCGAAACTTATGTGTCCTTTCCAAAGGTTAGTTCTGTGTGCACATAAGTAAGCAGCAGAAGCACGGACGATATCGCCTTCTGACGTTATTTCTTGTCTTGTAAATAAATATAATGAATGATTATATATAATATATATTATGTTCGTGAAGAAAATCGATGGATCATATTAAATGCGATACGGATTTCTCTGTGTAATCTCTTAAAAGCAACTCTGAGCTTACCGGTTTTAATAGAATTGTATAAATATATATAATCATTGTTTTAACTGACTTTTCTTATAACTTAGGTTAGGTTTTTGATTGATATATATGTAATGTTTTCTGATATTACAAATTTAAGTAAATGTTTTATTTTATAGGTTAGATACAGAGAAGGCGCTAAAGCAAGTTACATCTGCAACGCGAGTTTTTCCGGAAGATGCAGGTTTCTGATTAAATTTTAATTGAATCAACGGTTGCACGTTGACTGAGCTATTGTTACTTTGAGTATAATGAATTTTTATATTTCTATGACGTGGGTGGATAACTACTTAATAAAATAAATTAACTTAACATATTTCATAAAAATATCATAATATTAAATATTCACATTTTATTCACTTCAGAAATTAATGTTATTAATATTGCAGCATTTCTTGAAATCGAGAATCCAGACCGTTTTGAACCAATGAATGCTATTAATGAATGCAATGAGCTATTTGCATATTTTGCTACTAAATGCTTAGAAGCGCTTATAAAATGCACTCGACAAAGTTTAGATGTACTACGAAAAAGAGCTTCTGTATCTAGGTTAGTTTAATCTTTATTGTAGAAGTAAATCCGACTCTTTGTTTCAATAAAATTACTACATAAATAAATATAATATAATAACGCACTTTGTACTTACACTATGCTGTACTTTACGTTCGTACGTAATTTAAATATATGTGTATTTAATAACATTACTTTTCCTTAAAATAGTAAAAGAGGAATTATTCCGCTTTTAAAATGAACACCTTTATCGAACGAAATTATTATAAGTTTGTATGTTACAAACTTTCTTATACGTGTTAAATTTGAGTTTGCTTCTAAATTCATAAGCAAAATGAAATATTGACCAAATTATTCATATTTTAGTTTTCTAACTATGACAACTGATCCGGAAGAGCAAAAGAAATTAAAGCCGCTAATGCTAACGATGATGTACTTGCAAATACCCAGGATACTAATTAAGCCAACTCTTGAAGAGATACAGTCTGCGTTCTCTCAGGTATAACTTTACTTGATTTACTAAATCACTGTTTTATATGAGAACTACGTTATGTTTTTTACTGAACCTACCTTTTTAGTAGCTACATACCAACATATGGAACATTTTGCTATGCTACCCCTGAGACTGTTTCCTTTTCCGGATTGCAATTTTTCTTAAATTTTCCTTAATAAACTTCCTTAGCGTTCAAGGAATTCATTTTAAAAAAATACTCGAATTAATCCAGCCGTCTTCTTTTTCGGTTTGGGCCTAAAAAACATATCTTGCGTCTTATTTTTATTAAACATTGTAGAGATATAACATTAATTACTAACAAAACACACATACAGAAACACACAAAATAAAAATAATCAAAAAGATTAAAAAAAAAATTCTTGTGTGTGTTGTGGTTATAATTGACCCTGGCTCAGCATTATGCTGAGGAGCAGACTGTTCCACAGCGCTGGTCATTCTGCCAGAGGCCATAGAAGCTACTTTGCGCATCAGTCGCAAAAAAAGAAAAAGAATGTTATAATAATAGTACGTCTTAGTAGAAAAAAATAATATTAGTAAAAGTTAGTAATGTCAGTAATGAAGTCTTGTGTAAAAGTATATACTCCCATAGTATTACATGGATTTTGTATAAGTTTTGCCAAAACTCAAATATCACTGTTGATGCCGCGAATTCTCGTAGATAAGTTTTATAAGTAAGGTTCAATATTTAAAACTGTAATTTTATTTCTAGGTTGTACTCAACTGTGTAATGGATATTCACCGCAATGTGTTCATGTGGGGTCAGCAAGATTTGATCAAGAAGGAGAAGATGGAAGGTGCCTCCAGTTTATCAGCTGCTAGGAGTTATAGCGGTTAGTATGGTATTCTAGTAAGACTTTATGAGACGTCCTAGATGTATGCAGGCCTCTGATGAATTGATGCCTTATTCAAAACTGTTCATAAAAGCAATAAGCGGATTATTGGTTTCCGGGCAGTCACATTTCTGTATCCGTCTTGTTTTTCTTAGAAGCACAATTAAGCTATGAAAGCGGTATATAATTTTTTAATAAGAATAAACTTGTAGCTGGATCGAGATCGGGTTCCAATATGACAGGAGTAAGGAACTATTTTCGAATGGTCTCGGAACATAAGGATATTGTAAGAGCAGTGATGGCGCTACAAGGGATGATGTATATGTACAAACCAGATATTCAGAAATTGCTTGTTGTTAGTATTACTACTGTCCGAAATTATATATTTCCGAGTTTGTTATTAAGGTTTTAACCTCTTTATCTATAAACATAACTTTAATTTGGAGAAGTGTTTAATGAACGCTTAAAGTGGTAAAATTAAGTGACAAAATATCTATAATAATAAGATGTTCCAAGTAGAATTATTGTTAGAAAATGAAAACATTTTTTTTCAAACGTACCTACTCGGAGTTAAAATGTGTAGAAAAGCTAGTCTTCTGTCACAGGTATACGGGAAGTTCTCTCATCTATGGGCAGAGGATAGAGTACAGCAAGTACAAGCGTTTGTAGATTCGAATCCATTGAATGTTATTATTCGCGATATGTTGAAAAAGTATGAAGCCCAGACGGATGAAGTATTGAATCTTCCAGAGCGACATATTGTTGGATCCATTCAGATTAATTTAGGTAATGTTTTGAGTGTTTTCGATCTTTTTGATGTGCTGCTAAATGCAGTCACCGGGAACCGCCAGCCTTACTGAGGTAAATGAAATATTCATAACACTATGCAAGCTTACAAACTACATTTTGTAACTTCAAAGAATCTTGAGGCATTTCATATGAAAGCGTAATAAATATATTGTAGAAGACACTATCCTCATCAAACTACTCTACTTAGGGTTTCTACTTGTTCGCACTTATGTTAGATAGTATGTTGTCCAATAAAGTAATTTATATTATAGTTTACGATTTTAAATTTTCAGAAAATTTAAAATTAGCACTACACGTCGAGTCCATTGAATGGAAAAGGATTCTCGGCAAACTACTCAGTCATGCCTATAAGGAAAGAGTGGATAGATTGATGACATTTATCAAAGACAAAATGAAGGTTATGAGCAAGAAAATTAAGGATTTGGATGATGTGAGAGTTGCTATGCTGTGCCTTGGGTCGATTAGAGAAGAGTTTATTGGGTATGTTAACGATTTTTTCAAATTAAGATACAGGTATACTGACGACATTAAATTTGTTAAGATGCGCTACATGGGTCTCGAAGAAGGCTCGATGGAGCGACCCCTGGTTAATTCAAAGCCGTCATGAGTTCCAATACACGTTCAACTATCCCAGGTGGGTTAAATCCCACCCAAGTCCATGGCTAAGCCCCACCGTACTCACTGGGGCAAAATCATGAGGAAGAGAAAGAGAAGGAAATGGAGTAGTAAAGGAAAATGCAAATGTGAGGGTGAGGTCTCCAATCGGGCTACACCGGTCCTTTTCACATAGAGTAGAGTGGTTTAGCCACTACCCACAACCTGTCCGTGGCGGTCAGAGAAGAGAGTCAGGGAGTCAGAAAAGTGGCAGCTATCACTGAGGGTGAAAATCTTAAGAGAAAATTTTAATTGATGGAGGCATATTTAAGTTAATTTATTTATTTAGTTAAACCACGAATTTGGTATTAATTACCTCAGTTACCTAATTTGACATAAAAAATATTATCTATGGGAGGTATCGTCCTCCATCAAAGAAAGATAGAAAAGAAAGAAATGTATATATATTACAACGCTCTATTTAAATTATATATGTATTGTAAATGTAATTATTTTATTAAGACTCCTTAAATATATATTTTAGAATGGATATGGAACTCGACCTAATAGAAGAAAGTTACACATTATTTGGTCAGTTTAATATTGACATCCCTAAGGACGATATCGACATGGTGTACGGTTTAAGATACTCATTTCAGAATATGTTGCTGACCGTGAGTTGTTGATACATATAATCTTTTACAATTTTTATAAAGAAGGTTAACAGTAACCTAAAGTAGAAAATACGCTACTTTCTGTGGTTCAATGTCCTGATAAAAGAAATCAGGATCAGGAATATTTTAACTGGAATATTTTCGACGAACAAATTTTTTAAAATTTTGATGTGAAACATCTATAGCCGCACGTAAAACCGATTTCTGGCGTGGCGTCGCATGCCGTGGCGCCACGCTATATGATGGTATATATATTATACAGTCTATATGCAGTAGTGTGTACGGTGTGTGTATTTCGAAGTCACTGATTAAACGAATTAAGTAGTCACGATTTGAAATAAATTCGTAAATTTTTGTATTTAATGAAAATAAATGTTTATTCAATAAATAGTCATCGTTGTCTGGAAAAAAATCGTGATATTTTATTTTATCATTATGTCATATTTAGTTCCTATCACAATCTGTTCTTTTCTGCATATTACTTTTACAAAATAATGTCGATGTTTCACATCTGCCAGGCGTCCCGTGACGGCTCACATTTTTTTATTTTTTATTTTGTAAAATTATTAGGATTGAGCCGAAGAATATTATTTTGTTTGCAGTCCCAACAAGTTCAACAACGTATAGTTGATATGCAAGGTCCTCTGCAGAAAGAGTTAACGGAAGGCGTGGCTACATTCTATGAAGACGTTCTTAAGTTTGACGCAGACTATGACGCCTTTGGACCCATGACGCCCGGACTTTCCGCTAGAGAAGCCAGTGATAGGTAAATGTTCCTAAATTGCAGTTATGTAGAATACAAGTGATTCATTTCTTTTTTATTATAGGATTTCTTCAATTTTACTGATATTTTAGGTAATTTTGTTTGTGTTATTTTAAGTAATATCGAGAATGTACTTTTATATCTATAGCAATACATGTTTTCATATATATTAACTGCGTAGAAGTCTAAATTTTAAGCACAAAATAATAAAATACAGTTGTGAGGTATCATGATTATGATTTGGGATATTTCACATATGAAGAATTAAAACTTACTGAAACCTTAATATTTTCAGGGTAATCATGTTCCAATCAAGATTCGACGAACTTTGGAGACGATTCGAAATGTATTCAAATGGTGAGAAATTATTTGGAATGGAAGTTAAAGATTATCCCATTCTGCATCAGAAGAAAAAAGAATTTAATCTACTTAGTAAATTGTAAGTCGTTTTTCACTAATCTGTGAAAAATTTAAAAGTAAACCAGTAACCCAAGTCTTGAGTTAGGTTTTTACTTTTTACCTTTACCATACTATGGTGTATGTTTTATTCATTCGTAAAAATGGCTAAGATAACATTGGGTATCTGTTTCATACTATATTTTTAGTAGCTATAAAACATCAGGGTTTCGGAATTTTCAGTTAATAAAATAAAATATTTTTAGTACTTAATCGAGTTTTTTAGTTAGGGAAAAATGATGAGAGTAAATTTTTACGATGCGCGCGCACACCGTCACAAAGAACCGACACCCTGAAGTTAGCTATAGTCAACATTTTCGTTTTTTTGAAGTTATACTTTGGCGCGTTAGGAAAAAATTATGAGAGTAGTTTTATTTCTATTGTTAGTGTTGTTTTTTCCACAAACGTAAAATAAGGCGAAAGATAAAATTTTTGAAAAGATTTTTATCTTGTTACGCCAAAGAAGTATAACTTTTAACGCGTGTACATAAGTACACACTTGTTTTTTTTACTAAATAAGTTCACCATGTATACACATTATAGTTTTTTTATGCAATTACAGATACAGTCTATATCTTGCTGTTATGAACTCAATAGATGGTTATTTCGAAACACCATGGGTTGAGATTGAAATTGAACAAATCGTTTCTCAGTTGGCTGACTTCGATTTAAGGTAACAATTAAAATATATAAGCTACGTAAAAGAAATATATACTCATCCATTTGTGCCATATTTATCCATTAGACATTTTATTGGAATTTATAATTCAAAGACTATTTACTATAGTTATGATAGTGTATTTAAATGTTATGCGTATTCTAGTAAAGGAGCAAGGGGCATGGTAAATCAAAGACAAGCTCTATACATACCACAATTTTTTTTTACTGGAAATCGAACCCAGGAACTAACTGTAACAAAGTCCAACGCCATGTGCGTTTATTTGTTAAATCAAGAAGGCGTACTCACCTATACATGCTTTTTGAATAAAATAGATGCCGAAAGTTGCCGAAGGCTATGAAGGACTGGCCGGCTTTTATTGAATTAAAGAACAAAATTGACGACTTCAATGAAACCTGTCCGCTGTTGGAGCTCATGGCTGACAAGTCTATGAAGGATCGGCACTGGAGAAGATTGGAGAAATTAATGAGTATGTTTCTAATCCTTAATAATTTTGGACAAATTAATTCTGATTGCCGCAAATGCTTTCAAATGTATGCACCAAAAATTCGCCAATTTAATGCTCTTTCACTTAATTAATATAACGAGGTCAGTAATTTACTAAACAATTTTCTCTTGTTTTAATTTCTAAATTTGTAATTTTAGAAATTAATTAGTAAACAAAAAGGCGGTGTTGGTAATCTAGAAATTTTATCGTTAAAATTTGATTTTAGATTGTGTACTAGACGTCGAATCTGACACATTTACTTTGGCGAATGTTATGGAAGCTCCATTGTTGCAAAACAAGGAGGATGTCGAAGTAATTATTTTCCTTACGTTTCATTTAAAATTGAGAAAATTGAGAGCACATTTTTGTATATTTAAGGGAATCAACTAATAATATAAAACGTTCGATTTCGATAGGTCAAACGTCCCGCGTTTCAGGGAATTAACTAAAGATGTGTTGAACCAATCACAATGATACGAAACGCTCAATCGATTTTTTTACTAGCGTTGCCTGGAAGAGATCGCTTGTTAATGCTAAGGCTGCCCGATGCTTCCTTAATAGTTTATGCTATTTGATTGTATATATATGTTACTACTAATGCAACCAAATTCTAATAAATTAAAAAAATATATACATAAAGTAGGTGAAGTAGGGATCATCTTTAGGTAAACGCACAATCGTTTTTCACAATCACTATGATCATTTTAAATAAGAACAAGAAAAAATTTTCTGTGTCTTCGAAATCGAATGGTTACAATCAAATGGTTGTATTAGTATTGTATATATGTGAAAAACTCTATGCCGGGGAACATATAATTTTTCGCAAATATGAAAATAGTCTAAAATGCTTCACACGTTTAGGACATTTGTATAAGTGCGGTAAAAGAGAAAGACATAGAGGCTAAATTGAAACAAATAATTGCGGACTGGGCGGTCATTGATCTATCATTCGCACCGTTCAAGAATAGAGGAGAGTTGTTAATAAAGCCCCAAGAAACGTTGGATATTATAACAATGCTAGAAGACTCTTTGATGATTTTGAATTCTTTAGCCTCAAACAGGTATTACAACTACCAACGTGTGTTTATTGTTTACTATCATGCAAAATTAATACATGTTTATTTGATTAAAACGCATAACTTTTAATATACATTAATATTTAGTTTGAATTTATTTGGTAGAGTACCATTTCATGATCTTTTTTAAATTAAGTTCTGTAATGAAAATTACATACAAAACATATGGATTTTTTTCTATACCTGAAACTGATACCTTAAAAAACATTAATCAAGTAATAATATAATGATTACTATAGGTACAATGCACCCTTTAAAAAAGATATATTGCTCTGGATCAATAAATTAGTTGGAACAACAGAGATTTTGGAGAAGTGGCTTCAAGTGCAAAACTTGTGGATGTACTTAGAAGCTGTGTTTGTTGGCGGTGATATCGCTAAGCAGTTGCCAGCTGAAGCCAAGAGATTTGGAGTTAGTTTAATGCCTATTTTAACTTTTACATTATCTTTTATTTAGGCAAACATTTAATAGCAAAATACTTTAACAAAAACGCGTTTATCTTTATTATTTACAAAAATTGTTTCAAGAGGTTGAACGTTATTTCTTCAATATTTGGTTTTTAATCTTCAATATGTCTCTTAATCAAAGTACATATTTACAATGATAATTCTGGTCATTTCAGACAATAGACAAAACGTACGTAAAAATTATGTACCGTGCTCGTGATATTATAAATTGTGTGGAGACGTGTGTGTCAGATGATACGCTGAAGCAGTTGTTACCACATTTATTCGAGCAGTTGGAGGCTTGTCAGAAGTCCCTCACTGGATATTTGGAAACAAAGAGATTGATATTCCCAAGGTTCTTCTTTGTTTCGGATCCAGTGCTTCTAGAAATTCTGGGTCAAGCTTCAGATCCACACTCTATACAGGTACATATTATTAGATTTCCTTTCCTTTATATGTTCTCCATGTTATCGTCCAAATGATTTTAGCTTGTGGTTGCGAGAGTTAGGTTCCCAATCAGAGCTAATGGCTGCTTATACTTTCGTATCAAGCCTTTGTTTCGACGAATATTAATAGTTTTTTTTTGAAGCAATAAGTAATGATTTGTTTATTTTAGCCACACTTATTAAGTATATTTGATGCTATGTACATGGTAGACTTCGATGACAAAGATAGAATTGTGGCAATGAATTCGGACAATGGCGAGAATATTCCCTTGGATCGACCAGTCTCTTGTATTGGTGGAGTCGAGGTAAATTTACTCGTATGGCGAAGTAGTTGGATTTGTTTGAAACATTATTTATTGACCTAAGTCAAGTAAGAAGTTTTTAATTTTTAAAGGTTTAGACAATTGATCCAAATCACGTTGACCTGAAAGAACGGTGATGTTTACATTTTTCTTAAAAAAATATTTTTGTTAATTTAATTAAGCATTTTTTGCACTTTATCCTTAGTAATATTTTATACTCTCTACTAGGTTTGCCTGGGAGAGATCGCTTGTTAGCGATAGGGCCACCTTAATAATTTATTCTATCTAATTGTATATGTAATATTAAATAAAATAAATAATTGAAAGTAGGTGATTCAATGGATTCATCTTAGTTTCTTTAGGTATCGATAAGAAATTATTGGACAATCATTTGTGTGATTCTTGACATTATAGATCTGGCTGAATACCTTACTGGATACGATGAAAGATACAGTCAGGAACATTATCGCGAACATCGCTCAAGCGATGGCTGGGGATCCAGAGTTTGAATTTTTATCTGGATTTTGGAACTTCCCTGGACAAGTATGTTCTTAATAGTAAAAACTAGTGGCTCTTTGACCTTTTAGGTCTGGTCGTCATCAATAAGCAATTAGGTGATCAACCTTCAGTACTCGCCGTTTTTGCGTCTTAGGCATGACGGTTTTCACACAACGTTTACCTTGTACGAGCGGGTATTAAAAGCGCACATAGAAAGTATTAATAGTAAAATAAACATTTTAATGCAAATATTTTTGATTAAGTCTCTCCATTTCGTATTGTGTATCACTTAAAAATCACATATATTAAAACAATTGTTACATTGCGAAAATGAGTTTCATACTTTTTATAAGTTGGTCTTGTAACTATATAAATATTGACATTTTTACCGTTCATTTTTTGTTTTTAGGCTGGTTTATTAGGCATGCAAATTTTATGGACCAGCGATGCTGAGTATGCATTGAAAAAGGCTAAAGCGGACAGATTTATAATGAGATTAACCAATCAGAAGAACTTGGATTTGTTGAATGGCCTCATTGATCAAACTGTCACAGACTTGGCTCCTTTGGATAGAACCAGAGTGGAAACTATGATTACCATACACGTTCATCAAAGGTATGTCTTATACTACTATGCCTTACTGCATAGGGAATTAAGAAATCCAGGATTAAAATCCCGGCTACCCCATGAATATATTTATAGGACAATTAAAAACACGGTTTTAATTGTTTAAGCTCCGATTACCTTCAAGCCAAGGTTTTTCAAATGTTAGGATAAACATATATTTGCAAATAAAGAAAATTTCTATTATGCGTGTCAGATTTCCGCAAGCTAATAAAAGAACTACATACCTTTCTTTTTTCTTCATCAATTACATCAGCTTTCTTAGAAATCGCATCATAATCGGTCCATTATTTTTATAACTACGATGCCACATACAGACACAGACTAGTGAAACTCATTTTTATTACTCATCTTGCTTAAGATTTACGCATTTATTTATTCGTAGGGATATTTTCGATGACTTGGTAAGAATGAGAATAAAGACGCCAACAGATTTCGAATGGCAGAAACAAGCACGATTCTACTACTTTGAAGACAGCGATGATTGTATTGTTTCTATTACTGATGTGGACTTCTTGTATCAGGTATTCATATTAATTTTCAAGTATTAATAATGTTGATTTGTCGCATCTAGATTTTACATCTTTGTTAACGTGGTCGATTAACTGTCTAATCCATAATCAATCTTTTTCTTTTCTTCAAAAATTAACTTTAAATAATTTAACTTTATAATTATTAATTAAATTAAAAATTAACGAAAAATAGTAACAAGTCTTCACTATAAGTGTTAGTAATTAGTGCGCATAAAATTGTGCAAGAAATAAAAAACTTTTTGATTAATATTAAAAAAAGAAAATTAAAATCTAAATGTGGGTTTTAATATCTAACAGAAAGTCGGATCACCAAAAAGCTTTCTAAGACCAATTTAAACGAATAATTAGTTGATTGTCAAAAACAGTTCGTGGAATTAAAAATGACATTTGACAAACATTGATTAACAGAAGAATAAATGAATGTGAAAATAGCAAAGAATGAAAAACGAAATATATTTTACTAAACAAAGTCTTTAATACATTTAACTTGTTGTCTTAATTTACAATTTCTTTAAAAAAAATTGCAGAATGAATACTTAGGTATCACGGAGCGTCTTGTAATCACCCCATTAACTGATCGATGTTATATAACGCTATCTCAAGCAATTGGTATGAGTATGGGAGGGGCTCCAGCAGGTCCGGCTGGTACAGGAAAAACTGAGACTACTAAGGATATGGCTAGAACCCTCGGGAAATTGGTCATTGTGTTCAATTGTTCTGATCAGATGGACTTTAGAGGTTATTATGTTCTTTTTAAGTTTTCTCTTCTTCTTTTTGGTTACTTCATCCGGTTTTATCCTACTATAGTTTTTGTTTTAACGCGTTATATTTTTAAAAATTTGGCCTACTGACAGCGTGCGATTTTATACCTAAGGTCGTAGGTTTCGAACCTAATATTTGCTCCAATGTACAAATACTTTGTCTTTGTGCGCATTTAACACTCGCTAGTACGGTGAAGGAAAATATTATGACGAAACCAGCATGTCTCAAACACAAACTGTAACATGTGTCAGACACAAGGCTGATCACCTACTAGTCTATAATATAAAATTTTTTGAAGAGTATGCTATCTGAGATCAAGACCCAATTGATATTATTATTTTTAATTTTATTGTAATTTACACTTCACTTTCGTTCTTTCCATTTATAAAACTGAATCAATAATATTTGCGTTGCTCAATGGGTGTTGCTCAGACCGAGAAATTATTTAAGAGTCTTAGCAATACGACCGGATCCTCTGTTATATATTTTACAATTAATAAAATTTGTTAAAAAACTAAAATAAACAAAAACAAAAAAAAAAAAAAAAAAAAAAAAAAAAAAAAAAAAAAAAAAAACAAAAAAAAAAAAAATTCACGAAAACATCATATTTTATCTATCAAAAACACTTTAAAAATTATTTAATTTGAATAGTCCTGTAAAATCTTATTGTCATATAGGTCTGGGCCGTATTTACAAAGGATTGGCCCAATCGGGTACATGGGGCTGCTTTGACGAGTTCAACCGAATTGAACTTCCCGTACTCTCGGTGGCAGCGCAACAGATTTACATCTGTCTTACTGCTAGACGTGAGAAGAGAGAGTTCTTTATTTTCAGGTATATTTGACATACAATTTATTAGTATTAATTTCAAATTTAAATTAATTTATTTGAGTGTATTTTATGTGCTCTGTTCTCATATACTTTAGGGAAGAAACCTTCATACCGCTTAAGAAAAGTTTTGGTTAAGCTCAATCTCGTTTTCGTAGTTTTTTATTTCGGACACAAATTATAATAAAAAAAAATTATACAAATTTTACGATTTTCAAGATTGATCTAATTTAACTTTATTTAAAATTATTTTAAGTTGTTTAGTGTGAATTTTAATCACCCGTTACCGAAATAGTAATTTAAATTAAATATTTTTCATAATTATATTTTTATTATTGCGAATTATGTTGTAGTGATGGGGATGTAGTGAGCCTAAATCCAGAGTTTGCGTTTATCATTACAATGAACCCGGGATACGCTGGAAGACAAGAATTGCCAGAGAATTTGAAGATTCAGTTCCGTTCAGTCGCAATGATGGTGCCTGATAGACAGATTATTATCAGAGTGAAGTTAGCCAGTTGTGGTTTCAAGGAAAACATTTTGCTGGGTAATAAGTTTCAGATCAAATTTCAGGATGTAAATGTGTTAAACAAATATATAATTAGGACACGTAAATAAGCTTTCCATTATTCTGAAAACCTAAAAATTAATTTGAATAATTTGATATTTTTTAAATAAAACATAAATACACATTAAAACTGTAATTCATAACTAGAAATAAGTTAAACGTTTTATTTTTTATTATAGCTCGTAAATTCTTCACGCTATACAAACTTTGTGAAGAGCAACTGTCAAAACAGGTGCATTATGACTTTGGACTACGAAATATTTTGTCTGTGCTAAGAACTATGGGGTCGCAGAAACGCGCGAATCCTGAGAGCACTGAAGAGAATATAATGATGAGAGTATTAAAGTAAGTCTATATATTATTTTAATTTGAAAAAATATATTATATTTATTGCATTTTAAATTTTCCAGAGAAATGAATGTCTCGAAATTGGTAGATGAAGATGAGCCCTTATTCGTATCATTAATAGAAGATCTCTTCCCGGGAATCAAACTTAGTCAGACTGTACATAAGTAAGTAATATTTCCTCAGCTAACACTATTTAAATCGTTCTCATGGGTACCTACGTTCACTAAAATCATATTTACCTATTACGTGAGAACTACATACACATTTAAATAAATCTTCGTGAACAGATTTAAATGTAAATTTACTATGTTGATGTATATTGTGTGATTATTATATTACATACTTAATTTCAAAATAAATATTTAGAAGCTCCATAATCATTTGCTGACAGTTACTGTTTCATTCGAAATGCTTCTAGCGACCTCTACAATATGTCTTTACGAAACATAAATCTAATCAAAAGAGCTTATTATCTCATACAAAACCAATAAAATGTGTTTATGCTACGTACATACATTGCAATTTTTTAGATTTGGGGACTATTCTAAGTAAAATATACCTTTTTCACGGTTCTTAGCTCTTCCATAGCAAACTTAATATTATAAATTATCACAATATTAAGGTGTAGGTGATATGTGACCGGTTTATTTTTTTACAGAGAGATGCAACGTGCAATAACGTTAGTGACAGATCGGACAGGTCTGGTTAATCACCCAGATTGGAATTTAAAGATTATTCAATTGTATGAAACGTCCCTAGTACGACACGGATTGATGACTATGGGACCAACTGGGTCAGGAAAGACTACATGTATTCACACGCTTATGGCTGCATTGACTGAAGTTGGCAAACCTCATAAAGAAATGAGAATGAATCCAAAGGTAAATTTAAAAGTTTACTAAGGATTTTCTTTTTAGAAAAAAGTAATCTTGACTATACGCTCTTGAAATATGTTATGCGTTCTACGTCTTTTAGACTACGAGACCATTCAATTGAGAGATAATTATTACATATATTTCACCACGTGGGCTCGAGACAAAATTTCCCCGTTTCTCGGACAAGACTGTAAAGTCATAAGTTCGTTTAATTTTTTTATTACGTTTTGATTAGTACATGTTATATAATATAACAATTCTTTTTTTCGGAATTCGCGACTTGACTTAAGAACCATTACCAGTTATTTACACAAATTTGTTTGTTGTAGTTACGTACCTTGCAACTATGTTTCTAATATAATATATATTTTTAAGGCCATAACCGCACCGCAAATGTTTGGTCGTTTGGATGTAGCCACTAATGATTGGACTGATGGCATTTTCTCTACTTTGTGGCGAAGGGCATTAAAAGTAAAAAAATCTGACACTACATGGATTGTTTTAGGTATTATCTCCTTGTTAGTTCTTTAGTAATAAGTTATATCTATGAAGTACGCGAATTTAATTTCGCAAATCATCAAAATATAATTGTATAGTCATAATAACAATTAAGGAAAAATTTAAATTATTTATATAAACATTTAAAAAAAGTTTCTGTATCTGGTATTAAAGTTTCATCACATATCATTGATTAAAATTAACCTCAGATGGGCCAGTGGACGCTGTGTGGATAGAAAATCTTAACTCTGTACTCGACGACAATAAAACGCTGACTTTAGCGAATGGAGATCGAATTACAATGGCCCAAAACAGTAAACTGGTGTTTGAGCCAGACAATGTGGATAACGCATCACCCGCTACCGTCAGCAGAATGGGAATGGTTTTCCTCTCATCATCTGTTCTTAAATGGCAACCAATACTTGAGGTTTGAATTGTCTAGACAAAACATGACTTGTCACAAAATGTTTCCTTCGCTTACTATACACACGGTTACAATTAAATATGTTTTAAGATATCCTATAGGAAATCTTTTTGGTACTCAACTTCAAAATTGTACAATGAAACAAAAGTTTTATGGAAACAAACACCGACCACACCACATCATACACAACGCAAACCTTTATATAAGCTGTCCAACAAACGCACTTTCTTCGCCCAACGCTTTTTCTCCTTCAGAGGCCCTTTGATCTTTAACCACTTTCTTAAAAACAAAATTTTCACTAACGATTTAAAATTATTTTACTTTATTAATTCACTAACAGTCTTAAACAACATTTATCAACCTGTCCTATGCTGAAACAGAAAATATTCTTATTGTGCAACAGTAGTTTAAATATAAGACGTAAGTGTTATGTAGAAATTATTATGTCAATAAGGTACCGTTAACATGTCAAAAGGAAAAAACTGGCTGCCCACGTCACAGGGAATCCTAAGGCCTACAACGCACTAGCGGCTGGCCGCAATGCGGTGTACCGCTGCGGCGGGCCGCGGTATATACGGTCCGCCGTAGCGGCCTGCCGTATTCCGGCTAACCGTCCCTATTGCGGTCCTATTGCGGTCTGCCGCAATCGTCACTCGTCAGTGCTTCTTGAAATATTACAAATTCAAATTTAATGACGTGGAATAAGTGATACATGTATCTTATGTTCCATAATAAACATATTTTATTTTTTACTCTTTTAAAATAGGTTTACAATATTTTGTTTACATTTGTTAAATAATTATATGTGATGACGTAGGTAGGACGGCTAACCGCGCCGAGTGCGTGGAGGGGACGCGGCGCGCCGCATCATTCAACCGGTGCGGCTCGCCGGAGCTCCAGATCAACCGGAGCGGTTGACGGTTGACCGCAAGTCAGTACGTTGTTATCGTGCGGTTTCATATAATAATCGATGTGCGGCCCGCCGCAGCGGCACACCGCATTGCGGCCAGCCGCTAGTGCGTTGTAGGTCTAATATGGGGGCTGGGGCACTTTCTTTTTACCTAAACATCCTTTTTATTAAGTATAGTAAAGTTTTTTCGTTCTTTCTTTCTTAATTATATTGTATGTGTTTGATACTAAATATTAGCCACCAATATACACCTACTCTACGTCCTAGCTCCTGTACTCTTTATATTTTATAACTCCTTTTCTCTCTTTTTTCTTTTTGTTGGACGTTGCCAGTTATCAGTATCAATGAATTTATTTAGTTGACATATTCTTGGTTATTTTTCAGGGTTGGCTTAAAAAACGATCACCGAAAGAAAGTGATGCCTTTCGCATAGCGTTCAATAAAGTTTACGATGATGTTCATTTGTTTGTTCAGCAAAGATTGCCTGCCAAAATGAAGTTACTAGAAGCTATTTATGTCAGGTAAGAATATATTCGATCTTTGATTCAACTTTCTTCCAAATCTTTCTAAATTAACATTGGATTTTCAGGCAATGCATAGATGTATTGATTGGTCTACTGCAGATAGAAATACCTGGTGGAAGTGAGTATTGATTATTTCTCTACATCTGATAAATCATGCACAATGTAAAAACATTGAAAAATAAACTCTCCTTTGCGGGAAAGCTATTGGAACAAATTTCTTCAAATGGCAACAATTTTTCTTTCAATACGTTAAACGTCATGAAAATTAAACTTTATTTCTGCAATAGACTCAATAATATTAAAATATTTGTACACAAGCCAAATAGCACGTCCATGCTTAGTGTTGCTATAATCGAATTTAATTTAGCGCCCCCAGAGTTGGTTTTTAATTTTATTGGTCGGACTGTACCTCCTCTTAGTAATAACGTGGCTTAAAACTAGTGAATTCAGTAGCTTTACTAGGAGTTTGACAAGTAAATTCTAAGTTTTCTCTGGTCACGGGCAAATCTGACATTTTCCATACAAATATTTGTAAAAATCGTCAGAGTTTTTAACACTGGGTAAGGTTATTGTAAAGGTACTCAATTTAATTCCCGTTACTATGAATCTATCGGGTTCTAACGACCAATTTAAGACACGCAATATTCCCTACTGGGTACGAGAGATCAATGTTTACTTTTATCAGAAAAAAATGTTTACTTTTATCAGAATTACACACCGATCGTCATCTGGAAAGGCTGTTCGTATTTGCAATGATGTGGTCCTTGGGTGCTGTTCTCGAGTTAGATGCCCGAACTCGTATGGCCGAGTATATGACAAAGTTGCCCGTAAAGATAGACTGGCCCGGCGCCAAATCTAAGGAGTGGATCATGCCTTTTGAATATATGGTTAATGAGACTGGAGTCTGGCAACATTGGTATCTATAATTTTAGTTAATATTCATTAATACACCGAGCTAAATTTATGAAATTTAATTTAATTTTTCAACATGATATTGAAAAACTATATAAACTTTTTTACTGTTATTATAGAATGGCTGTATATAATATCTAATAATCTTGTTAATCATAATACAGGGTTTCTCTAAAGAAAGTTCATATTTAGTTGATCTATTTAAAAAAGTAAGTCGTTTATCAAAAGTGTTTATTCGTTATTAAATGACACAATTTGTAAATTTATTTCTTAAAAATAATACCGTCTAGACCTTAGCGTTCGCGGTACTCAGTTAATCGAACAATATAACTACTTATGACGGCTCGGCAGGTGGACTCAGTGACGGCTGCCATTTCGTGACGGATATTTTCTTTCAATTGCACTAGAGAACTCAGCTTATTGTCGTAGACTTTAAGATAACCCCATAAGGAAAAATCCATAGGGGTTAAATCAGGACTGCGTGGAGGCCAATTTATGTCACCTCTTCTGGAGATTAATTTGCCTGAGGAAATTTCACGAACTCGTGGCAGAGACGTATTGGACGTGTGTGACGTTGCTCCGTCCTCCTGGAATCATGTTCTTTGGTTATAGCCAGGAAAGTTTTGAAGTTCAGGCACCAAGAAGTCTTCTAACATTTTCACATAACGCTAAATAAATAAATGTAAACTTTCTTTTGAGACACCTTATTCGTGTAGATAACTTAACACTTATGAACAATAAATTAATGATTCTAAATTTACATTTAATGCTAGTTCCCAAAGGTTGTAGAACGGACAAGAAGAACTAGCAATAAACGCTCTGTTACTCTTTTAAATCGCAATAGATTTAACTTTTAGATGAGGCTTTGATAATAATTTTCGTATTCGGTTTTTGAAGTTTTCTTATTTTAGGTCCGAAAATGTAGAAGACTACATATATCCGTCGGATAGTGTGCCAGAGTACGCATCTATCTTAGTGCCGAATGTGGATAATGTTTGCATTTCATTCTTAATAGAAACTATTGCTAAACAAAATAAGGCCGTGTTACTAATTGGGGAACAGGGTACAGCCAAAACTGTGATGCTTAAAAGCTATATGGCCAAGTACGATAATGAGGTCAAACTGTTCAAGATGATTAATTTTTCATCTGCTACGACTCCTAATATGTTTCAGGTAATTTATTTTATATTAATTCTAACTTAGACAATCATCCCGAGACATAAAGATAAGATTGTAATCTAATTTTTTTTATAATTTTAACTTCTATTGTTTTTGGCTAACGGACTCCTCAACAATGAATAAAAATGTGAATTTATAACATTATATTTTATATTGTTTACATATCTTGACGTTTTGTCATCCAGGGAATGCAACTTAAAGTTAACATATTTGATGTTACTTATTATTAGTCTATTGAATTTTTTTCATATTAACACACTTTTGCCGTGAAGTTGCCTTGCAATATTCCGCTGCAATGAAATAGTAGTTATATTTATGAGTTTAATTTCTTTTATTTATTATTAACGAATATGAATAGATTTTGTTTCTGTACTAATGTTTTTTATTGTCTTTTTCTGGCGTATTCTTGATACTATCGAGTAAATTCTACTTGTTGAACACCACGTTCGCAAAATGATAACCAAACTGCCAATACACTTCTGATTGTAAACGTGAAAGCCTAAAAACTTATTCAATTTTTATATGAATGTCTCATGTTTTACAGCGAATCGTAGAGTCGTATGTTGAGAAAAGGGTTGGTATGACATATGGACCACCCGGTGGAAGAGCCATGACTGTGTTTGTTGACGATATTAATATGCCGGTTGTCAACGAATGGGGAGATCAGGTATTTATTTGAAGCTAGTGGTACCTCCCCTGTTCCTATACACTTTATTTATGTAAATTGCCGACTCTGTGTAATCCTTGGTTTATAATTAAATAATCATTCAAGGGACAGAAGGGAACTACTAAAAATCTAAATGCTAGACCAAAAACTTATAACATTTAATTGTTTCAGTCTATTGTTTCAGTTCATTGTACATATTCATCGAAATAATTTATCAAATCTTCATCTATATGCACTCTTTCAGAATAGAGAGAGTCTATTTGTGATAACTTTGTTACTGTACATAATTCCTTCTCTATTATCTTTTTAATCATATATTAATTATATACAATTATTTTAATTATATACAAGCATTACCTGTCCACATTTTTATTGTACTGTTTTTCTTGCAACGAAATGTAAATAATTCAGATCACACTTATTCAACGATTAATTTATTTAGAAAATTCGTATACTTCTAATATATTTCTGTTTCTACGTTATAATGATGTAAATTATCAATTTAAGATGTAAAAAACCTTTGGGGACAGTTTTTACAATGAAACATATCAATATAATAGGACAATGAATTTATAAAATACTTTTAGGTCACCAATGAAATAGTACGACAGATGATGGAATGCCGTGGTTTTTATTCATTAGATAAACCTGGAGATTTCTTTATTATCGCTGATATTCAAATGTTCGGTGCTATGATTCACCCTGGTATGTCTTAATTTAGGACCGCTAATTATAAAAGCATGAACTCGTAATATGTTTAACGGTAGAAGTATATATAACTTTATTGATATAGCATACTAATGTTTCTATTAACTACGCTCTGCGACTTCCTAGAATTAATAAATATATTCTAATTGTATGATTACCTACCAAAATCGGTTAAGCGGAAGTGTAAATTGTAGGGTGTAGGTAACCTTCCATATAAACATAAAATAATTACTTCATAATTGAAATGTTTTTTTTATTTGTATTTACAATTATTTATGAAATTATAATAAACTATTGGCGCTACAACCCTAAATGGGTGTTGGCCTCAGATTGCATTCGTTTCTTTGATTTTTATTTCATACACAAGTTGGTGATCCGCCTTCTGTCTTTCACGATGTGTTTCCTCGCCGTACGAGCAAGTGATAGATGGGTACATAAGACAGAAAGACCATTGGTGTGCGGCTGGGGATCGAACCTACGATCTCCAGGATTAGAGCCGCACTCTTAAGAATCTACACCAACAGTTCTACAATTATTTATGTATAGAGGATATAATGATTAATACTTTTTACAGGTGGTGGACGAAACGATATTCCACCGAGACTTAAGAGGCAATTTAATATTTTCAACTGCACTTTACCCAGCAATGTCTCAATGGATAAGATTTTTGGTAATTTAATTTTCTATACAAAATTTTTGCTCTTTTCTTATTTTATAATATATTTTAAATTTCAGAGACAATAAGCGCCGGTTACTTCTGTAAAAGTAGATTTGATAAGAAAATCGTTGATTTTATGCCTAGACTAGTATCGGTCACTCGACTTATATGGCAACAGACAAAGGTAAACTTCATGAATTAAAGCTATAAATTATAAAAATTGTGTTTGTAATTACTTGAATTTGGAATTCGAGGGAGACAAAGATAACCAGTCTCATATGAGTAGATTTGAATAAAAACGAGTAGACTACAATTTAAATAATCCCCTAATTATGTGTGTTTACCTATATTTTTTTCATATTAATAAGATCTATTTTTAGGTAAAAATGTTGCCGACGCCGGCAAAGTTTCACTACGTCTTCAATCTTCGAGATTTATCTCGGATATGGGAGGGCATTCTATTTATTAAGAAGGAAGAACTGCCCAGCATCAAAATTGCTCTAAAGTTGTGGTTCCATGAATGTACTAGAGTTATTTCAGATAGGTAAAGATATAAGAATTTATAGTAATAGATTATCTTTTTAGTAGAACCTCTAAGTTGTATTGTAAATTAATTTTTAATAAGTTAATGGACTTATCACTTGAGAAGGAAATAATGATTGTTTTGGTTTGAACTATAAAATAATTGTCTACTTGGTTCACCATAGGAGGACTACGGGCGTTAAAATAACATAAGTTACTTCCGAGTCTTTAAATGTGTTTATACTAAAGGTTTACAACATTTGATGACAAGGATTGGTTCGTCGCTATGTTCTGGAAAACAGCGGCGCAAGAGTTACCAGACCTAGTAAGCGAATTTCCCGAAGGAGAAACATTCTTTGTGAACTTCCTACGGGAAGCGGCTGATCCAACAGGGGATGAGGATGAAGATTTCAGTACTGAGGCGCCTAAGATATATGAGGAATTACCTACGTAAGTGTAAATTGAGAACATATTGTAAACGACAACAACGTATACTACTGTTATTTTAAACTGATAAGATTTACCAAATTTATTTGATTATGATAAAAAGTGATACAATCGGGACGTGACGTCTCCATCGCCTACTGGTGAAATAACCTGTGACAGAGGTTATTCCAAAACCCTTTGTCGCTTCGAAGACACTCGCTAAAGTTTCAGCTAGCATCGGAATACTGGGCGTTGACGTATCGAATAATGTTAAGTTTCGCGGTCATTTAGGTCGGTCATGAAGTTGATTTCAGTTAATAAAATGAAACTTTTTTGGCTAGCGTAATCTGTATCCTTATAATAGTGTTAATAATACGCGAAAAGTGAATAATGGTAATTTTCTTATTAGTTTTTGATGAATTCTCTAAAAACCGATGACCATGGCCGGATTTCAAACTTTCTACCTATTTTTAGGTGGGAGTTTGTCTTGTTTAAGCTTGGTCAGTTCGAAGAGCAATTCAATGATCAAATTCGTGGAGCCCATTTGGATTTGGTATTCTTCCACGACGCAATGGTTCATCTCTTTATTATATCCAGGATTATTAATACTCCAAGGTAATAATAAAATCAACCTTTCAAGGTTAAATTTTCCAAATCTAAACAAAATAAAAAGTAGTTTGTATGCCATATCTTATTTATTGTCCATAGATGGACGATGGACGTTCTAACATTGCTGCTGTATAAAAAAAACGACGGGTTGCACTCCGGGAGTGCCGGCAGAAGTGAAAACTTGAATATTAACGTTGTGCATTTTTGATATTTTGGAATGGTTAGGGAATAATCTTGCACGACTTGCTTTGATTATCAGTATAAAAGTACTATCATTTATGTGTTAGAATACAATATTTATTTATTGCGCTATCGTACACAAACATGACAATTTATATTACATTTAATACGCCGCGTCAGCTGTCTACTCTCCATCCGTCTTACGAATTTTCGATCAGGTCACGTGGCCTGACGAGAGTTTAACATTTTTTACCCATTCCAAACAAACTGTACAACACCGCTAAAGAAGTTTTCACTTCAAAAATATTTTCTTCATACATATAACATAATCATTTCAATTATGTTTCAGAGGAAATGCTTTGCTTGTGGGCGTGGGTGGTTCTGGTAAACAAAGCTTGACAAAATTAGCTTCATATATAGCCAACTTCTCATTTTACCAAATTACTTTAACAAGGTGAGAATATATGTACTACATAGATTTTAATTGAATTGTACATTCAGGCAAACAAATCTCAGAGAAAACTGTCAGTTTTTCTTTCTTTCTTGTGTAGTTCAAACCAACATTCTTTGCCAATATTTCTAATATTAATGCGTGGGTTTTGTTCCAATATACCATTCATAATTGCTAGTCTTAGGGTGCGTACAGACTATGTAACATGTTATATAACTTGTGTTTTATAACACGTCCACAGTATGTAACCTTGTTATTCAACATTATAACATAAAACAATACTGTACACATTAGAATAACAATGCAATATAACAATGTTATATAACCATTGTCGTTTGTCGTTCTCCAGTACGGATGTGACATTCTGCATAAAAAATGGATTTTTATTAATCGATTAATAAATATGGCAACCAAGAGGCCATAAAAGAAACAGAGGTAGGCAATTTAAAAGGTGGGCCGATGAAATCATGGAAATGGCAGGAAAGACTAAAACCTAGACGAGATTGGTATACAATAAGGAAAAATGGAGGACAATGGGGGAGACCTTTGCCCGTAGGCACACAGAATCAGTTATCGTAGATTGAGAAAAATAACAGTTATAATGTATATATTTAGTATTTCTGATATAAGGCTGTAAATAAATAATAAATAATCGATTTTTCTTTAAAAATAATCGATTTTTTTATTAATCGATTTTTTCCTAATTTTTGAATTAATTTCAAAATAATCACCCTAAATATCTTATTTTTCATGGTTTTTTTACTGAAAAATAAACAATAGAAATTATAAACACAAATTAACGTTTAAGAATAATCAAAATCGAAATTAACTTAATCTCGTTTTGATAGATTTTAGGTGAAATTTGATAAATGCTTAGTTATGCCTTTTCAGTAGCAAATTGCAGTATTTTTGTTGTCTTTTTTATTGTATGTTATCTTGTGTTGCTGAATAAATTTATTTTACATTTAAATTATAGTGTTCCATTCAAACTTGAGTCTTTGTACCTATAATTAACTGGTTTTATCATCCTTTCGATGTTTTACAAAAAAACATCAATGCATCGAGTATATCAATACATCTTCAAAGAATCGTATTCAATGTATCGCATTCTAAACATCGATGTATATCAAATATCCGTAATAGTTCGAGGTCCGGGTTATAAAAGACCAAACATAATGTCGGGAGGTGGCAGTGGAAAAATCGACTATGATTTATTTTCAATTATAAAAATAATCGATCAATAATCGATTATTTTAAATATAAAAATCGCGTAAAAAAAATCGATTTTAATAGATTGTTTTAATAATCGATTATTTTTTCACATCCTTATTCTCCAGTGCTATCCACAATGTCGACACAAGAGGACGTTTTGCTGGCTGCGGCAGCGACTGTTGTAATTTTTAATAACAAAAGAAAAACAAAAAAACCTAGATGCTGGGTTCATATCAATAACATAACAATATAACATTGTGGTACATATCAATAACTAGTTATTATAACATGTTTTATAACATTCAGTGTCCACATTATCTGAAATATGTTATATAGCAATGTTGTATAACATGTTATGTTATATAGTCTGTACGCACCGTTAGATCTTTTTGCAGAATAGAACAGATATTAAATTCATAATCTCTAATCATAACGCGGACTTTAGTAAAAAAAAAAAGAGTGTGTGTACTTATGTACACGCGTTAGAAGTTATTATTCTTTGGCGTATGGAAATAAAACAAAACGAAAAAAAAATTTTTTTAGATAATAATGTAATAATTTTTAATTAACGATGTAAATAAATTATACATACCGACAATTAACCTCAAATCTATAAATGCACTCAGAACAGTTTATTTAAATCAAATTTATCACTAATATTCAATATATATAAATATACTAATAAATTATTAATAAATACTATCACCGTCGTATATGAAATTGATTTAATAAAAACACCAAAATAATATTTATTTATTTACACTGTTTAATTGCACTGTTACGAAACACGTGTTCTAAATATAAAAATACTAGAATATACAACTTGAACATAGTTATTATCGATTTTCATGCCACCTAGAACTAACTTTACGATGTATAATTTAGGTGTCGGTGTGCGCGCACATCGTAAAAATTCACTCTCATCATTTTTCTCCATCGCGACAAAAGAAGTATAACTTCAAAAATACACAGTGTGATGAATTAATTTTTTTTCAGATCCTACAATGTTAACAACTTTTGTGATGATATTAAAGTCCTGTATCGAATTGCTGGTTTACAAGGGCAGGGTATAACGTTTATATTCACGGATAATGATATTAAAGATGAGCAGTTCCTTGAGTTTTTGAACAATATCCTAAGTTCAGGAGAAATTGCCAATCTTTTCCCTAAAGATGAAATGGGTGAGAGTTATTAATATATTTCGCGTAAAAGAACAAAATAAGAAATCAGTCTAGCATGGGTACTTTATTGGGTAGGTATTCTTCTAGACATTAAATGATTCATTTGATTTATTTTATTCTTAAGGTATTCAGAATTAAAGGTTTTCTTACTATATATCATTTGCTGCATAATTAATCAATGAGTATTATTTGCCTGCTTTAATAATAATAATGAAGCCTATTTTTAGGGTAATAACATATTTACAATATGAAGTCTTATGCAAATGGTAATTTTCTAGTATCCTCGTTAATATCGATAAAAATAAATGTTTCTTTCTATAGATGAAATCTTAAACGAACTGACTCCTATAATGAAGAAGTACGCCCCTAAAAGAATTCCAGTTCCGGATATCCTTTATGAATACTTTATTATGCGTTCTAGATCTAACTTACACGTCGTGTTGTGTTTCTCACCGGTAATTTTTTTGCATGTTTAATACCTAGACAATTTGCTACAAGTTTGTTGATAAAATTAACAATAATTAATATCCTTCAATATATTTATTTTTGTCCTTTTTACTTTTGTCACATTACAATATATATATGAAAATAAATATAATAAAACAATTTGCGGTTCAAAATGGGTACACTTATGAATAATACCGTAAATGTTCTTGAGACTTGTAGTAATGAAATGGAAAACTTGGAAGGAATGTCGCCTTATATTGGGTCCCCTTTAAATTTATTTCCTATCATCAATTTTCCTATAAAATAAATTGCTAAATATTTGTAAAATAGTCTATATTTAATGGTATTTCTATACTCTGTAGGTAGGAGAAAAGTTTAGGAGTCGAGCACTCAAATTTCCTGGTCTCATTTCCGGCTCAACAATGGATTGGTTCCAAAAGTGGCCAAGAACGGCCCTGATTGAAGTCGCTCATCACTTCCTAAGCGAATTCCAAGTTTGTGTTATACTTTATATGATAAGAAGCTATTAATTATTTAAATAAATAATATATATTATGTAAAGTAAAAATGTTTGAAGAAACATAAGATATAGCGATCTGTAACGTAATGATTTGAGATTTTGTCGTTCAACTAACAACATATGTTTCAATTTTCGAATTTCAAATTGAATTGAATTTGAATTTCTACTATTTGATGAAGTTTTAAAACGAAACATATTTCTTTATTACAAACGTAACTTACAGGTTGTATGTACGGCAGAAACGAAGATACAACTCATAGAAATAATGGGAATGGTTCAGGATAATGTCGCCGATACTTGTGTAATGTATTACGATAGGTTTAGAAGACAAACACACGTCACTCCTAAATCTTATCTATCCTTTTTGGAGGGATACAAGGTGCTATATAAAGAAAAACACGAAAATATTGCTGAAATGGCACGAAGGTATTCTTATAGTAGATATTTTCCTCCTTTTTGTTATAACACTCCACGCATAAGTGATAAGTGACACCGCAAATCATTAACAAATATTTTAGTAGTTTATTATTGGTATTTTGGTAAATAAGTCATTTTATGAATTAACATAAATTAAAATATTTCAAGAATGACTACTGGTTTGGATAAGTTAGTAGAAGCGGCTGCTAGCGTCGATGAGCTGAAACAAGAATTAGAAGTTAAAGAACTTGAAATAAAAGAAGCCACTGCTGCAGCAGAAGAGGTAAACGATATTTATTGACTTCTTTATAAAATAGAAGAGATTAGGATTATAATAAATTTAGCATAAGATAAACATATGTTTACTATTATGTTATTTCATATATTATGTTTTGACGTATCACTGAATAAAATGACTTTAAGTGTTTTAAATTCATATTTTTGAAAACTTATCTTATTGGACAATATTTGATTTTTCATAATAACTCCAGGTATTAGCAGCTGTCGCCGACTCGCAAGCGGCGGCTGAAGTAGTGAAAGCAGAAGTATTAGTTGTAAAAGATCGTGCAGTGAAACTCGTCAGCGTCATCGCGGCAGAGACTGCTGTGGCAGAGGAGAAGTTGGCCGCGGCTAAGCCTGCATTGGATGCGGCTGAGGCTGCTTTGCTAGTAAGATACTTATGTTTTATTTTGATGTATTCATTTTAATTTCGATAATTACTGTTGACACTTAAAAAGATTAAAATTTTCAACAAAATCTTCTGCTGAAAACAACAAGAAAACTATACATAAGTTTTAGATTAGCATTTATTATCCTCCGTCATACTCGGCTGATACCAAGCTTTTGAAGTGTCTGGAATGTCTTTGTGCAAGGCGATCACTGCAATTCTATTTTATTTAACACCCCATTGCATATTGTAATTTGATAATGAACACGAAAAAATATTATGTGAATGGCGCAAAATCGAAAGAAGTTTTTAAAATAATAAACGTATTCCAAATTCAAAATAATTAAAAAGTTGAAAATAAAAAAGTTTTTATGTACCTAACAGTATTTATGGCCAGACTAGTTATACAGGAGAGACGGTAACAGAACGGCTCTGACTAGTGAACTAGTCTCTGAAGAAAATTCTGTCTAGCCATTATCAGGTAGTTGCTGATTTCGATTCTGAATGGTTTTTTCTGTTTATATGTTAAAATTCACTGTCTAGATAATATAATATATGAACAAAACGGGCTAGTCTCCACTACAGTATATTGAAATCATAAAAAGGGCTTATTAATCTATTTTTCAGACTATTAATGCAGCCGATATAGCAACAGTGCGAAAATTGGGAAAACCGCCTTACCTTATTACTCTTATTATGGACGCTGTCATCATTCTGTTTAGGAAGAAAATTGATCCAATCAAACCAGATCCTGATAAAGAGTTTCTAATGGCATCTTGGGCGGAATCTTTAAAGGTATCATTATTATACAATCGCGGAATAGATATGCAGGTACAAAGTGGACGTCATAATACTATACGTAATATACGTATGGTTCTGTTGACATTTTTGGCATGATGTCATTAGTTCTAGTACAAAACTCGACCAAAAGTATAAAACACTTTTTGCACAGAAATAATAATATCAACCATAAACTTTAAAAACATGTTGCAACGGGCGGCCATTTCGCTACTAAACGATCTTTTCCTGGCAACATTAATTTAAAAAAAGGTGCGTGTACTTATGTACGCGCGTAAGAAGTTATACTTCTTTGGCATTATTAAAAATAGTTTTTGATTGCATGCAAATAATTAATTACAATTAAATAATCAAAGACTGGAAAAGGAGTCATTTAACATTTTTATTTCATTATACTATTTATTTTTAAGTGACTCTAATGTCTTCATCAGAATTTCGGTTTGTAATTTTAAATTAATCATTACTTGGTTGTGCATCTACGAGGCTTCTCCAAAACTACTTGCTTTCTGCAACAAATAAGAGAATATGCTTTTAAGCTCTGTCCATGCAAAACTTAAAATTTTTTATAATTCATATTATAAATTTTTTTAACACATTTATATTAATATAATTATATAAATGTGTTAATAATATAATTTGTAGCACATGCTACAGACCTGGATAGCAACTTTCTTTTATTCTATTTAGAGATAGAGATAATTTAAATATAATACCGGTGTCTTCCTTGTAGGTTTCTTTGGAGTTGTTTGGGGATTCTTGTTGTTCAGTTCGACATGATTTTCTTTAACCTTTCTTTAATCCTACAAAAATAATGAAATTGTTAATGTAAATGTTGTCACTGTTGTGCACACCTTTGTTTGGCTTTTTTAGTATTCAAGTTATGTCAAAACTGATTTATTACCTTGTCATTGTTGGCTTTATTTGTTTTGGGATATCAATTGTTTCAAAATGATTTTATTTGTAATAACCTGAAATATATAAATAACATCTATTAATTTAAGTATCATGGTGAGTGTTGATAGGTATTAAGGTGTATATACCCATGTCCATATAAGTGGGAATGGGCTCACTTCTGGAGGAAGAGTTTCGGTACTACAAGTGAACATGGATGTTTTGAGGTATTACAATATCTCTAACTACCCTGTGGGGAATAAAGTAATGTTGTAAGCATATGCCTATGCTTGAAAGGTTGAACCTTGAACATCACCATACATCATATTTATAATTAACATTCCTACCTCGACACCATCACAATCAAATTCATTGAAATCTACTTCAAACCATTGTGTCTCGAGAAGGTGATGGTGGCTTTGTTCCACCTCCAGTTTTTGATGTTTCAGGCGATAAGATGACAACTCTTTTTTTTTGTATTCAATTTAGTGACTTCCACTGATTCATCAATTGTTTTTTGTCTCTTGTCCTTATATTTGTAGATTAAATCTGATGTTTTGATTAAATAATGTGTATTTTTTTGAGATGCAGGTACTTATTAAAATGTTTACTTCTCTGTTATATCGCTCGTCATTTTCTCCTTATTAGTATTGTGTTAAATCTTTGTTCTCAATTATTGATATATAGGGTGTAGAATATTTCTAAAAAGTTGCTGTAACAAACGCAATAAACAAAAGCAATGAATAATGGTTCATTTTCAGTTTTAATCAACAATAATACTCGATAATACATACGGATAGTTAACCTCAATTGTATTGAAGCACTCAGGAAGGTTAGCACAGTTTTTTCACAAATATTTTATATTATTTCACAAATATTTTGTATAATGAAAATAACTAGGTATATAATTATTAATTTTAAACAATAAGTAAAACTCCTATATTTGTTTAAAAGGTAAATGTCATTGTCAGATGTCAATTGTCATGGTCATTCAAAATTCTTGTTAAGTTGTAAGCTAGAATATGGTGAAGTTAGCTTCACGCATATTCTATTTCTTTTACTTGTATTGTTTATCCCATTGTCGGAGTATATAATGAATTTTGTGTATAGGTGGGGAATCGTAAAATTTCACTCTATAATTTTTCATAAGCGTAAAGAAGTACAACTTAAAAAAAGAATATTTTGAAGAAGTGCAAGAGTAGGAAACCTTATTTAAATACGAAAGTAACATTATCAATAAAAATAAAATCAGGCAGCATATTTTAACTATATTGTATAAAAACACGGCCTGCTGCGTCTTTTATATATATACGGGCAATCGGACAGGAAGATTACCTTTTTAGTACGTTGAGACTCGCAACTACGTTGCCGGCCTTTTAAAAATTGGTACGGAAATCCTGCAGCCTGTCTGTCCGCAATACACTCATAAAGTACTGCACGGAATTTATTGCAGTTTTCACCAATATCTAGAATAATTTATAAGGAATATTTTGGTATATAATTATTCAAAAATAGTTCTGATATAAAGTGCTTTATATCTTCTATCCACCGGCAACTTATAAGCCATACTATTCTAATACAATAAATATACTTAATTAGGTACATCATAAGTGGATCATTTTATGTGTGTTTTTGACATATTAGGGAGAAATAAAATCACTTGTCACAAAAACAACATGATATATATAGAGTAGAACTTAAAACTATACGACGTGTACGACGGTTCTCTTTATGATTTATTTGGTAATTGCAGGTTATGGCAGATTCCAGATTCTTGAACAACTTGAAGTTCTACCCGAAAGATGAAATCAATGCCGAAATGGTTGATTTGCTGCAACCATACTTCAATTTCCCGTAAATATGCAATTAAAAATCTAGATTATTTTTATATCTATGTCCTGCCTCATGACAAGAACTCAATTTATAGCTACTCATTTAATAATCACGCTTCATTTGGAGTGATTACAAACCTACGAAGGATTTTTATTTAATTTTGTATTACCAAGTATGTGTTGTTTGACACTTCGTTTACGTGTTTAGCCTTGAATAAGCATTAAGGATACATTTCAGTATCGAGGTTTAGCGTCTGACTCCCGTTTGGAAGATCCCATATGTTTTTGTCACACGGGAGTCGTACTTAGCGTTTCATCTCAATATTACTAGCTAGACATTTTTGACTTTCGTTACTAAATTTTCCAGTCAATATACGTTTGATGCGGCAAAACTCGCTTGTGGTAATGTGGCCGGTTTGATTTCTTGGACCATCGCTATGGCACAATTCTATTCCGTCAATAAGGATGTGTTGCCTCTGAAGGCTAATTTGGCAATAATGCAGGGCAAGTACCAGGCTGCTAAGAAAGAGTTGGAGGCTGCACAAGCACAATTGGAGGCTAAAGAAGTATGTATTTTGAGCGATGTGATAAGATAGTGGGCAATACAGGTCTTAGTTAATTATATATAAGGTATATACATTATACACACCTTTAGATAATATAATTACTGGAAATTTTAACGCAATCTCATACACTATTGATTTGATCATTATTTTGTATAGAAGGCTCTAAATATTAACCGTTGACTTGTATTTTTTTAAATAATATTACGCAGAATTTTGAGACTTAGGCGGAAGCTTAAGGTGCGTACAGACTATATAACATAACATGTTATACAACATTGCTATACAACATGTTTCAGATAATGTGGACACTGAATGTTATAAAACATGTTATAATAACATGTTATAATAACATGTTATTGATATGTATGCTAGGACGAACCCAGCATCTACGTTTTTTTGTTTTTCTTTTGTTATTTAAAATGGTTATATAACATTGTTATCTTGCATTGTTATTCTAATGTGTACAGTATTGTTTTATGTTGAATAACAAGGTTACATAATGTGGACGTGTTATAAAACACAAGTTATATAATATGTTACATAGTCTGTACGCACCCTAAGATTTTGGAAGTAGTATGACTATTTCGACCGCAGAAAGTAACCAATCGATGTGACATTTTAATTTAGATTAATTAAAAACACTACAGTGTTGGCCTAGTGGCTTCAGCGTGCGACTCTCATCCCTGAGGTCATAAGTTCGATCCCTGGCTGTGCACCAATGGACTTTCTTTCTATGTGCGCATTTAACATTCGCTCGAATGGTGAAGGAAAACATCGTGAGGAAACCGACATGTCTTAGACCCAAAAAGTCAACGACGTGTGTCAGGCACAGGAGGCTGATCGCATACTTGCCTATTACATTGAAAAATGAGCATGAAACAGATTCAAAAATCTGAGGCCCAGACAGAAAGAGGTTGTAGCGCCACTAACACACTAATAAGAAGACAAAAACACTAATAAGGATTTAAATTTTTCAGCGTGAATTACAACATGTACAACAGAGGTTCGATGAAGCGATGTCCCTAAAGCAAGCAGTGTTAGACGATGCGGCCAAATGCCAACAGAAGATGGACGCCGCTACTGCACTTATTAATGGACTTAGTGGGGAAAGAGTTCGTTGGACCGAACAGTCAGCCTTATTCAAGTCTGAGATTGAACGATTGGTTGGGGATATATTGTTACTCACTGGGTATGTAATTTGCTTCACATAGAACGATTATTGGCGATATAATTTTTTGTGACTGCATTTTTTTCGGGATTTAATCAATAGACAGACATACATAAAATTCTCGTAATGTGAACCCAGAAACTCCCGATCGATGTACATACAAGGTTTTCGATATTTCTAGGTATTGAAATAGAAATACTAATTTAAATATTGACTGAATACCGGAAATGTTTGTACTTTTTATGCTTTTTTCTTGATCCTAATGATAATAATTGATATTTGTTTTACAAGATTCTTATCTTATTCGGGGCCGTTTAATCAAGAGTTCCGCAACCTATTGAATTCGAATTGGCTAGCTGAGTTACTAAGAAGAAAGATACCTGTATCGATGAATTTAAATATCACTGATCAGCTTACTGATACGGCAACGGTATTTATGTGCAAAATATTATTATTAGTACCCTCCTACTACACTTTGGCTACGCGTACGCGTATCAAATTCAAATTCAAAAATCATTTAACCACATTGTACACTTATAATTTAAAAAAAAAAAAATGTATATGAAATGCTTCTAACTTTACTAATAAACTCTCCGCCACTCTTTTTAATCGCCATTTCTTTTACACAACGATTTTATGTAATCATCATGACATCTTAAGTAATTAATAATAATAACATAAATTGAAAACAAAGACTTGTCCTCTATCAGCAGGAGGCATGGTGAAATAAAAGCACGCACTTACATTCTCGTGGCAACAACACGCAAACACATAGTCGAAATAACTAACATCACCGCATACACGAATTCAAGTACAACCAGTCACCACAAGTAGCACCCGTTCACGAGTATGACGCATGGCCAGCCATCGGCCCCCTCGCCATATTTTAGGGAGAGAGACAACCCGTCGTACGCAAAAAACGCCAATGAAAACATTCCAAACTTATTGTCCTTTACACAGCGCCCCACGAACAAGCTATATTTAGTGTCAGTCAGTAGAGACAAAGATTCAAGGAGTAGTAATAAGGATTCCCATAATTTGTGTTAAGTGCTCTATTGGCAAGCGCTAGCGTGATCCACATAGATAGTTCTCTTGTTTGGAAGTCCAACGCTCACTATGGGTCGCAGCGCCAACGGAGTAATTAATAAACCTTTTAAGATTAGCTTAACTATCTAGCGTTCTATCAGTACCTAATCCAAGTGATTTTAACAAACCCTAGTCATAGTTTAAATTTAATTACTTAGATTGGGGAGTGGAACTTATGCGGCCTGCCAACTGATGAGCTGTCCATTCAGAACGGTATCATAGTAACGAAAGCTGCCAGATTCCCTCTACTGATAGATCCACAGACACAAGGGAAGATATGGATTAAGAACATGGAGAAATTTAACGACCTTATCGTGACAACACTTAATCATAAATATTTTAGGTTTGTATCTCTACCCTTTTTGTATTAATAACAATGTTTTAACGAAACATCGTGAGGAAACCTTACGATGTTTCGTTACAACATTGTTATAAATACAAATACTTTCCTTAGTCCCAAAAAGTCTACGGCGTGTGTCAAGCACAGGAGGCTGATTACCTACTTATTACTTTATTAGATTGAAAAATGATTATGAAACAAATATAGAAATCTGAATTCCAGACTTAAAAAGGTCTTAAAACGCCACCGGATTTTTTAAATTTATTTTCTTACTTTTTCGTTTTTTTTTATCTTTCCCATTAGTGTTGCGATTACAAAAAATCACAATATCCCTCAGTATTCAACTTGCGTACATGGTTCATCAAAGATTTCAGCTTGGAAATTAGTGAAAAACGTGTCCCATGCAACGTTAGATTAATCAACTTTACGTATAAACGTGAAAAATAAATGTATTTTTAAAAGGTGTGACTTAATTTTATTTATCAATTTCAGAAACCACATAGAAGACTGTGTGTCGTTAGCAAGACCCTTACTCATAGAAGACGTTGCAGAGGAGTTAGATCCGGCTTTGGATAATATTTTAGAGAAAAATTATATTAAAATTGGGTCTTCATACAAGGTGAGCCATTACCTAAAAGAAAATATTTTTCTCGGATTACGAGTATATGTACTGCGTTATTTGGTTTAGAGTGTCACATTGTCTGTAGTGAGCTTTTTGTGTAAATTTTTCAAAAAATATTTGTCTTACTATATCTTTTTTTTAATAACAGGTGAAATTGGGAGACAAGGAAATAGACGTGATGGCTGGCCATAAAATATATATTACGACAAAGTTGCCAAACCCCGCGTATACGCCTGAGATATCGGCGCGAACGTCCATTATTGACTTTACTGTCACTATGCAAGGTAACCCATAAATATAAATTTATTATAAAAAATATGTTAGTAAACAGGTGAAAAAATATTTTTCTAGTTATTTTAAGATTTCCTTGATTTTATGTAAGCTTTATTTCGATTTAAATTGTTTATGTGAACTGGTTTCCCAATTACGTTGCAGTATTTCAAATATTTTTTCCAATTTATAAAACGCGTTTACAGATGTAATAGACTAAAAGCGATGAATAATTACCTATTTTGATAATTTGAATTCATGTTAGGAGATTAGTTAAAAGTACATTAAAAAATACATCGAACGGGATCGGAGGGGTCAAACTTCCTTTATTATTCCAGGTTTGGAAGACCAGTTGCTAGGACGAGTAATTTTGACTGAGAAGGCTGAAATGGAAGCTGAGCGTACTCAACTTATCATGGACGTCACTGCTAACAGGCGAAAGATGCAAGAGCTAGAAGCGAACTTGCTTCACAAATTAACAACTATACAGGGGTCATTAGTTGAAGATGTTTCTCTTATACAAGTGCTGAATATCACTAAGGCTACGGCTACTGAGGTAACATATTGCATAGTTATTTAATTCAGTCAAGGTGCGGTGCATCAGTGTTACTTCTATTTAGGTTGATATTCTAATACGAATGAATCACAAGACAATTTCTACTTAATCAATAAATTCATTATTTTAAATTAAATAAATATAATATTAATTAATATAGATAATTAAGACAAAGCTGTGCTAGCTTCTCTTCTCTGAATAACGCGGCTCAAGTGACACATGACAGTGACTATCAAAAGACAATTTCAACTAAGTAAATCTACTCAAGCGGCAGTTTACCAACATTTTTAATAACCAGAGATGCTGTATGATTTTTCATACCAATATTTGACGTATTTTAGTTATTGTTTTAAACATTTTTAAACCTTTCTACTGGACGTCGAACTATTTTTCAAATTTCACAGATCATAAAATGAGACGACTGATTTAATTATGAAGATTAAGACCCGTATTCTAGAACGTTAATCATACTCAGTAGTTTTAGGAGCTGTCCAAGCATTTTTTCTGTGTGAAGTTTGACATATTTGACTCAACACAATCTCGTAATCTTTCTAATTAAATCTGTCGCTGTCACCTTATTTTTGATCTGTGAAATTTGACATCCAGTGGAGAGCGTTATATGCTGCTTTACAAAAAGTTTGAAAATGTTTAAAACACTAACGTAAAATACGTCAAATATTGGTATTAGGAATCATACAGCATCTCTGGTAGTAGTGTTGGTAAACATCCGGTTGAGAAGATTTAGGGTATGTTCCGATATACACTGCGAGTACTGTATAGTGCTCCCACTGTTCAAAAATTCGTTCCGCTATGGACTGCCAGTATACAGCCGCAGCGTCCTAGGGAAATATATGACGTCACAAATCCCCGCTATACTTCTACTGCGAGCACTGGCGTTTTCGAGGTAAGGTACTCGCAGTGCTTTGATCACGTGATCAATCAAAACCACTTGAATGCCTAACGGCTGATATAACTTACAGTTTAATAACAAACATTTAAAATTCTAACTTACTTTCTTTGTAGTATTAATTCAATTGACAGTTAATATTAATATAGATTTTTTTAATGCGATAATACTCCAATAATAGTTTTTCTTGTTGAATTGAAAAACTTTGATGCACTCATTTGAAAACTGTGTCGAAAAACGAAGCTGACTAGTATACTGGACTGCGTTCCGTTTTAAATTTAACCAGTATAGCTGGCTATAGAGAAACGGTTTCACAGTATACTAAATTGACGGTACTCTGTACAGTGGTCGCAGTGTATATCGGAACATACCCTTAGTTGAAATTGTCTTGCAATTGTCATTGTCATATGTCACTTCAGCCGTGTTATTCAGAGAAGAAAAACCTAGCACAGCTTTGTCTCCATTATATAGATTTATTTATTTATATCAACAAGGCACACAAAGAAATGTAAAAAAAAAACAAGTTACACAAACTAGAACCAATGTGTGGCCACCATAATAGATGCGAATGGCTTGCACAAACATAATGTATGTTTCGGTCAAAGCTCACCGATGTCCAGATTAAGCATTCTGATAAACGAGCTAGGTCTGGATATCAATAGTCTCCCCTCACACTATAAAATCGATTTTTGTTTAGTTTTTTGTAATTTTAATTTTTTTGTTTAGAAATTGTTTTTTTTTGTAATGTTTGTTTTGTTTAATAATTGTTTTGATTGAAATTTGTATGATCTCTACATGTTTGTCATGTTTGCCTTTAAGTGCTTGTCACATTAAAATTTTTATTTTGTGTTTGTTTTTACCAATGTATCAGTGTGCCGAGCGTTGGCAAGCTTTTTATCAATAAAGTAAAATAAGGCAGTGTTACAGATTTCGTGGTATAGTATATAAGTCCACTTGTCTAGTTAAGAATAAAATATAGCTTGTAGTTTTTTCACATTCCTTAAAATGAGTTCAACTCTTTAAAGCATTTTAGATTTACTTCAAGCTTTTGTTTATTTTTATGTAATACAAAAGCATGCCTTGATAATTATTATTGGTGGTATAATATATCGTCGGGATTAAACAACTTATTATAAACTACGTTTAACTGTTTCTTTTAGGTCAGAGAAAAACTAGATGTAGCGAAAGAAACTGAAATAAAGATTAATGCAGCTCGTGAAGAATTTCGACCAGTTGCAACCCGGGGATCCGTTTTATATTTCCTTATTTGCAACATGTCTCTTGTGTGCAACATGTATCAGACGTCTTTGGCACAATTTTTGGAAAGATTCGACATATCTATGGAGAGATCCACTCCAAGTCCTATAACTTTCAAGAGAATTGCCTTAATTATTGATTACTTGGTAAATACATCTTAATATATCAAGTCATAGCTTTGTTAACAGTTAATCCATTGCCTCGAAAGTCGAGTAGATGTGTATATTATTTTAATGAATTTCAACTTAATGTCAGATCAACAATGTAACGGATGAATTTAAAGGAGTGCTACTTACTAAACTCGAAATAATTCTTATGCTAGCAGTACACTCTCGGCGAGATAACACGAGCGCGAGTGTGTACATGCAGCGCTCGAGCCGTCGTCTCGGAAGCGCTTCAGTTCAAGACGGTTTTTTGACCACGAGTTAAAACCGACCGCGACCACGCTGAGTACACTCTCGTCTGCGCTCTCGATAGAACATGGGTTTTAGGCGTAATTTCACCCAATATTCAAATTGTGATTTAATGTTGTTGACATGGCTGGTTGGAGTAATGATTTGTTCTAATTTTTATTATCTCATAATCTTATTGGAAATTATTATTACAGACCTACGATGTATGGAAGTATATCAGCAGAGGATTCTATGAGAGTCATAAATACCTTTTTACGCTACTTTTGACTTTGAAAATTGATTTACAAAAAGAATACATTACTTATGACGAATTCCAAACATTTATCAAAGGTAGTTTTGCTAATTTAATTATTTATAAATATGTATATCTAATATAATATCAAATATAATAATATTTAATTGATTAAAAAATATATATTTCGAAAACGTTTCTTAAAAGTAACGCTAGATGTCGTTGTACAGGTGGAGCGGCTTTAGATCTGAACGCATGTCCCCCAAAGCCATTTAAGTGGGTGACAGATATGTCGTGGCTTAATTTAGTGCAGCTTTCAAATCTACGCCAATACACTAATATATTAAACCAAGTCACCAATAATGAAAAGGGTTGGAAGACTTGGTAAATATTTATTATGATTTTATATATTATGTCAGAGAAATATCGTCACTTCATCGATTTAGATTTCGTCATTATCGGGTTTAGTAGGCGTCATTTGGTTAAAGTGCGAGCATAAGAGACATGAATAATTATCGTACAATATTTAATTTAAATTGATGCCTTTTAACATTACAAATAACACTTTAGATTATTTTATAACGAGAAGCGGGTTTAACTTTATCTAACTTTTAATCACAATCTAACCAACCACAAATCTCCTAAACCCCGGTCCAACGTCTCTTCCCCAATGCTCTACTCAATCAGTACTGTCCAGTGTCCCGTGTTCAATGACTCGACTCTCGAGCCATATGCTCTGCTCTGATTAATCGTAACAATATTCGTACTTTTATTCGTTAAGTAATGATTCCAAACTGAAACAATTAAATAATAATTATTAACCAAAGCAACAATGAAAATCAACGGTCAATTGACTTGATTATAACATTTCCTGATAAGGGATTATTATATTCCCACTTCTATCCAGAATGTATTACAAAAATAAAACACAAGAATTTAAAATATCAGCTATAATAAAAAAAGTATTTTAACTCTTGTCTTGACTGCCTAATAGCATAATTTTTCCTTAGATGATATATGAAAAATACGTATAGTATAGATGCTTAGTATTTATGTAATTTTTTGTGGTTAAAAGGTTTGACAAAGAAGCTCCCGAAGATGAACCTTTGCCTGATGGTCTTCATACATTGGACGTGTTTAGGAAACTACTTGTAGTACGAGCTTGGTGTCCTGATAGAACTTTGGCCCAAAGCTTGTGAGTAATTTCTATTTTTTTTTAATTTAGTTTGTGTACTACATACGTGGTGATTATGTATGCAACTTCCCAACATTTGTATTTCAACCCATATGCAATTATTTTTTTTTTCTATAAGCAAAGTTAGCAAAGCACTTGTTCTGATGTAACACCCTATTGATTATTTTTATTATCATGCTTTTTCGATTGCAGAAAATATGTGGTGTTCTCTATGGGTGCAAGATTTTCTGAGGCAGTCATCGTTAACTATGAGGTATGTCGTTAATTAAATGTCCTTAGAGCTTGAAACTGTAACAAATCTTCGTATAGGTCGGTTATCGAAAGCTGGCGGGTTCACAGTACTCACACTAATGCAATTTCACATACAGTATGTTTCAAAATATGATTTTTTTGCCATGCTATACATTTTAGTCCACTCATACACGACGGACAGTTTATTCATGATGTATTTATGATTGTATTTCAGTTTGACATTACGTCTCGCGCTTATTCACAGACACTACACAAGCACAAAGTGTAAATGTGTTGAAGCCGCCAGCTTTAGTTAACATACCTATATTTCAATCTTATATCTCATACTTGTGTTTATAATTACAGGGCATGGTTTTAGAGTCTCGCCCATTGGTTCCGTTGATTGGTTTCTTAGCTATGGGCTCGGACCCGACACCGTCGATTGAAACTACCGCGAAGAGATTGGAAAATCTCTGTTCTTCGATTTCCATGGGACAGGGGCAGGAAGTGCATGCTAGAAAGCTGATTGACAGGGGTTTGAAAGAGGTATGGAATTTTAGTATTACCTTTGCATTTGATTATTTTAGATTGGTAAGCATTTAAATGTTTGTGTCATACGAAACACATGTGCAAAAATGTACATCTTATGTTATGGAAGAGCTGGGAACTGTGACAGGTATCTACTTAAACGGGTCTATATATTGTATGTACTTACCACGTATTATTTTTTATATTTGAGGATCACATTTTAACCCATTATCACGTGCCCCCTTTAGAACATATATGTTGATATAAAAAGTAGGCGAGCCAATTATTGGATCTATTTCATTTATATTGAATGAGCTTTTCAATGTGAATGAAACCTTCACACTGGAGTATTACGTTTTCCATATACATACATAGCTGTTTTCTAGAATATCAAAGATTTCGCCTAAAACTCAGGACATATTACAATATCTTCTTTTTCTTACATTAGGTTAAGTATTTTTATGAATTTTCCAGGGTCTATGGGTGCTACTGCAAAACTGTCACTTGGGCCTAGAGTACATGGTTGAAATTATGGAACAGTTTGCTGAACTTGAAAAGGAACCGGAAAAAGTTCATGAGATGTTTAGGTATATGTTCTAGCTTATAGTGATTCACCAATTCTCAATTGAAAATATATCTCATTCCCTTTTTTCTCATTTAATTATCTTCTCTATTCATTAATATATTTTTTTAGGTTATGGGTAACCACGGAGCCACATGATAAATTTCCTATCACATTGCTACAAATGGCTATCAAATATACATGCGAGCCGCCATCAGGTATGTTTTTAATATTTACGTTTCGTTTTATTTTTTAAGCAATTATCTTTGTTTCATGTCTATGTTATAATTCATCAGAAACCAGTTCAGTAGATTCAAGCGGGACTCGCCTTTACTCTTTAGAAGATTCACACATTGATTCAAAGTGGTCCGAATCTAGTGAAACAAATAAAATAAGTTCTTTGGGGTTCAAACGAGAAAGCTTGCGAAAGATTAGAGTGAAGTGAGGGAAGAAAGAGTGTCCAGTGTCCGTCATATGCCCAGAATATATTATTAACTAATATCTATTCTTAATCCACAATTCTTTAAAGGTATTAAAGCTGGCTTAATGCGCACGTATGATTCCATGAGTCAAGACTTTTTGGACTACAGCGACAGCCCATTTTACCTTCCCCTTATATACACAATATCATTCTTACACACTGTGGTTCAAGAGAGGCGTAAATTCGGTCCTCTCGGATGGAATATCCCTTACGAGTTCAATTCCGCCGATTGGCTTGCTTCTTGCATGTTTGTGCAGAATCATTTAGATATATTGGAGCCTGGCCAGTCTGTCAGTTGGACCACCGTGAGGTACTCGTGTTTTGCTATCTAACATTAACAATATGTAGTTTAAAGTGTTACGTGACATTTTAAGTAACAATTAGTTTGTAAAGAATCTTGCAGAAAATTATCTTGGTTCGCAAGGTTTTTTGTTGAATTCTTTTCTCGTTTTATACTTAATCAGTTTAAATATTTCGTTTCTTTCTGGCAAATTGTAGTAAACTGACACAGAGGAGTTACACAAGATGTAACGGTCCAATTGAACTGATTTGCTTTATGTTAAAAAAAACTATTCTCGTAAAGTTAAATGTGAAAATCTTTTTCCAGATATATGATATCTGCAGTACAATACGGCGGTCGTGTAACAGACGACTATGATAATCGACTTCTCAGCACATTCACAAGAGTCTGGTTCGCCGATCAATTGTTTGACGAAGATTTCCAGTTTTATAAGAGCTATGGTATCATGAAATTTAAAAATATCCCAGAATATCTTGAGGAGATTGACAAAATGAAAACTGTCGATCCGCCACAGGCTTATGGATTGCATACAAATGCTGATATTACGTAAGACATTTTATTTCATTTTTATTCAAAGTTTCCTTTTCTCTGAAAAAATTAATACTTACTATATACACTACTTATCAATTATTTACTATTGTTTTACTTTATTTTGTATTTATCAAACTCGTTATTTCATGACAATGTATTAATTTTGTAAAAACATGTATGAATTCTAGCTTCTTATACTATCTTAAGTCCTGAAACCTTAAGGATAATTTGAGCTGACTTAACCTAGCTTCAATATACATACTAATTATTCTTCTAGGTACCAGCGTAGTGTGACACAGGAACTACTAGACACAATTCTTTCCATTCAACCGAAAGAATCAAGCTCTGGAGGCGGAGAAACCCGAGAGGCGTCGGTGTATAGGCAGAGTAAAGAGATGCTGGAAAAAGTTCCACCCAACTTTGATCCTCACGAAGTAAAAGAGAGGTATTTTCTTAGTTTGATTATTAGTATAGAATGTCTCTCTGTCTAAATTTTCCTTTGAGAGAACAAAAGTAAATGGAAGACACAAACGATGTATGAAATGTGCTTCTCAAATTTGAAGTGCGCAAGAGTGTTAAAACAATGAAAATTCTAATAGTTTTAGTTACAGTCAAGAATTTCTTTTATTTTCGAAAAGTTTCTTTAAATCTTATTCGTATAATTTCAGATTAAGATATTATGGTATACTTAACTCGATGGTGATATTTTTGCGACAAGAAATAGATCGAATGCAGAAAGTAATATCCCTCGTTAGAACGACTTTAAAGGACCTCCTCCTCGCTATTGACGGAACTATTATTATGAATGAAGTATGTTCTCCACATTTACAATTATATTTTGTTTTTATTAGAAAAAAATATTATACATTGATTATACGATTAGGCTTATGGTTATTGAAAATTAATAAAGCTGTTAATTTGTGGCTGTCAATGATCAAAGATGTAATAATTTAATAATGGATTGAGGCGAACCCTAGTTGAACCTTAGTTAACCCATGAGAATTTTATTGCTCTAATTTACAAAATAAACAGATATTTCATAGTGGCATAAAGATTAGAAAATTGCGTTCCATCGAACGCTGCGATTGTGTCGATGTCATATTTAATATTGGCGGCAACTTCGGACATATTAAGATTAGTTAACTATATTTTAGGCCTTGCGTGACTCCTTGGACAACATTTACGATGCCAAAGTTCCAAACATATGGCTAAGGAGCTCATGGTCTTCATCAACTCTGGGTTTCTGGTTTACCGAGTTTTTGGAGAGAAATATCCAATTCTCTTCGTGGTGTTTCCAAGCAAGACCTTTCTCTTTTTGGATGACTGGATTTTTTAATCCTCAAGGTTATTCTTTTTCATTGCTTAATAATCTTCTATGAGTATTTTTTATGGTAATAGTTTCAAATTTATGTCAGTTTCAAGTAAAGGTAGACACGCGAGACAAAATAAACAAAGACACCAAAGGAAATAAAGGGATAAACTAGTTAAAATCAAAATATACATAATATCAAATCTTAATATTATTATTGATTATGAAAGAAGATAATACATTATAACATAATAGAGGATAAAGCAAAAGGCAGGAGATTTTAGTCGAAATCGGAACATGTAGTAATTGTAAGGAATTGAGAAAGAAAGTCATTGTAAGAATTCTCTTTTAGCACATTAACATGCGTAGCTTAGTGGGTTAGCTTACGCGCTTGCTTCATAGATGCATTTCATACGGTCGACTTTTGGAAAAAAAATTTTTAAACAAAGTAGCCATGTTTTAAGTCCTTTCACACATGCGCAGTTAGCATATTGTTTTAATTATAAATTTTAATTAGACTTATGTAGACTATTCGAGGGTCTTTTAAGGGTGATGTCTTCAAACCCTATAATACAATCATCGTCTACAAGTCCACCAATCATTCATAAAAAGTTTTTTTATTTTCAGTCAATATTTATATTATTATCAATGATCATATGAATGTTCCAGGTTTCCTGACGGCGATGCGACAGGAAGTGACTCGAGCCCACAAAGGTTGGGCCTTGGACATGGTTGCTTTACACAATGACGTCACTAAGTTTACCTACGAGGAAATTAAAGCGCCACCACCGGTAAGGGTTTTTTACCAACTAGCAGATGGTTTATTTGATTTTTGCGTTTAAATAGAGTAACTAATTATGTGCAACTATCAGAAGGCGTTTAAAGGAGCTCTGCCTTGACTTTGCCATGTTTAAAATGGTGACATATAAAACGATTACGTCAATAAAATTTATAGAATTGCTTACCAGAGGTGCTGTTTAATTTCTTATACAAATTTTATGCAGACGTATGTTACTATAATAATATTTACACATACTAGAGCTAGTAATATGTTTATTGTGGAATTTTTTTTTTTTGTTTATTTTTCTTTCATCGCCAATAGATTAAGAGATGTTGGTTCGTGCATCCTAGAAAAGTTTGAACACACGACCATTTAAACTATTTAATATGATATTAAGTGATATTGTTGAATTCCAGGAAGGCGTGTTCGTGCACGGGTTGTTCCTTGACGGCGCGGGCTGGGATCGTCGGAACTTACGATTGTGCGAGTCCACGCTAAAGGTTCTATACACCGCACTGCCTGTGGTCCATGTGTACGCCATTAACTCTACTGCACCGAAGGACCCTAAACTTTATCAGGTATGCTTTGGCATTAAAAAACAACTATAGCCTGGTTAAAAGGGTTTTTTTGTATGTTTTGTCAAATATAGGCGTTTGATTGTAAAAGAATTACTATATTTAATTGCATTATTTTTTTATTTTTTTAAAGACGTCTTCTAATATTTTTATTTTTTTATATTACACTAGTGGCGCTATAACTCTCGCTATAACGCTTAATTCAATTAAGTAAATTTAATAGTTACTTTGCGTTTTCAGTGTCCCGTCTATAAGAAGCCGGTTCGCACAGGATTGACGTTCATCACTCCCTTGTGGTTGCCAACTATAAAAAATCCTGACCATTGGATTCTTAGGGGTGTTGCTATATTGTGTGATATTAAATAATGTATCTTGTTTTTATTTTACTGTAATGCTCTGGTAAAGACAAGTGATTGTAAGTCCCAACTTTGGTGGGAAGTGCTTCCAGTCTTACTATAATTACTGAAGATTCGTAGCAATTTCGTTCCTATAAAGTCAGTTTTATACAAACGTTTTTAGATATGCTTCATCCATCACCCGACCATCTTTAAAAGTCGACAACATACACGTCATGTTTCAACAAAAGTATAATTGTATTGAAATTTAGAGATCTACTTAATTATTTGGGTGAATGGTATTTTTTTTTAACTGGCAGCACTAATTTTATATTGCTACCTGGAAGCACAATTTAGGGAGGCCAAGTTGCCTTAGATAGAATAGGAGGCACGGCATCTCTTATTTATTTTTGGTAATAACAGATTTTTCAGTTTCAGGAGATATTATTTAAATCATGTTAGTTATTATTTATTTATATTTTTTTATAACAGGTTAAAATAAATACTTAATAATTTTAGCGTGTTTTATTTAACATGTATGGAAGCGTCGAGAGGTATCGTAATATATTATTTACAATTTCGTATATATATTAAACAATACTGTCGTGTTCTTTATAATAGCTTATAAATATTTACAATAATTTATGCCAGTTTTAGAAAATTAGTACTGGTATTGTAAAAACTGCAGGAATAAGTTATCCCATTTAGTCCTCTGCTTGATAAGGTAATTGACTTTGACGTTTTTATTGGACGGAGATATTCGCTGGCTGTGTGTATTGTTTGTTAGCTTAGTTTAAATTACATTCAATAAGTACTTATAATAAAAATACAAAAAAGACAAGTAAATTTTCAGACCTTTTACTAACAAAAAGGAAAATAAAATTCGCATCTGAGCGTTCTAAGAATTCACTGGATAATCTAAAATGTTAGAAGCTTTCACTACACAGCTATCTTTAACCAATGAAAAGATTATAAAAAAAATATAAGAAGTCAATCGAGGCATATTCCATTTTGAATTTGTATTTAAATTTTTCTATTTAGATTGTTTAAGTTTTGAATGTTCGGAATAAAAACATTATCAATTGAAAAACGAAGCCCTCTATCTGCTAGAAAAAATATCAGGTTGTTACCACACTATTGAACTAGTAATGCCATTTCGTCAAGCACTCGTGTTAATAATTTAAGTACACATTTGATCAGTAGCATATTATTAGGGATTATATTACTCACGTTAAGACTAAAACTTTGGCAGTATTTGTAGGTACAAATTAGCAAATTTCTATTAATCAGTCTATAATTTGTGTAAATGAATCCTAAGTGTTAAATAGAAAAACATAAAAAAGGAAATAACGAGATCTAGCATTCCTACCGCAATAGAAGTCTAAACACATCAATTCATAATAGTCTTAAGCTAAATTACATACAGTCTTATATTCACAGTGTAAGGCTAATTGATACAATAGTCTTATTTTTACTGAAGCTTAAAGTATAAACAAAAAAAGACAATTAATTCAAGTACTACTTACTAAGTAACAGTTTTAATTGTCTTAACTTTAATACATTTACAAAAGCAAAGGTATACCAAGGAAATATCGATCAACATATAAAATGATCTGAAAGATCGTAATCTTTTGCCATGTTATTCATTATTGAAAGAACGAGGATTATATTACAGTGCTGCATGATACTATAAAATAATATATATCTGTTAGGGGGGGGGGGGGGGGAGAAAAAAAAACAACCAAAAAAAAAAAAAAAAAAAAAAAAAAAAAAAAAAAAAAAAAAAAAAAAAAAAGACGCAAAAAAAAGGGGGGGGGGGGAAAAAAAAAAGGGGGGGGGGGGGGGGGGGGGGGGGGGGGGGGGGGGGGGGGGGGGGGGGGGGGGAAAAAAAAAAAAAAAGGGGGGGGGGGGGGGAAAAAAAAAAAAAAAAAAAAAAAGGGGGGGGGAAAAAAATATTTTTATTAAAAAAAAAACCAACATTATTTCAAATCATAATAAAGTTACGGTATGTTTTCTACGACAGTTATTTATTGCCTTCAGCATATCTGCGTATTTAAGTCGAATAATATACTGGCTTACGCTAATTTCGGTCAAATTGAACACCGACACATCGACTACACAGTTTCCATGAGTCAAAATTATTATGATACTCCCTAAAATGCTTTCTATGAAACAATAGTGTACTCACATTGGCGGCAAGTTCTTAAAGTCGGTAAGCTTATTGTTGTAACAATAGAGATAATAAATTCGACAAGTAGTACAGGTTTACGTACCTGGGAGGTCAACTTTAACTTATAGAGTGAAAATAAGTACAAAATGCCTTGGGGGACTCGTGATTATTTCGATTAAGGGGGGGGGGGAAAAAGAAAGGAAGGGATGGGGTGTTTTTAAGGAATAAAAACATTTTTCTTTATTTGCACATCGATAACAGATCTACAAGTTAGGCGAAGCTAATCGTTGTAACAACGACAAGTAGTACTACGTACGGAGGTCTGTTGCTTTTTATACAAGTCATTTACTGTCTCCGCGGAAATGACCAAGAGGCTCGACCGATCTTGACCTTGGAGCTCTGAGAATATAATAGAAAGGAAATGTAAGTAAACGTTACTTCTGTTAACTACATTCATATAAAAATTAAAAAAATACCTTCTTCTTGAAAGCGTCAATTCGATTTTTCCTTCTTTAACTTGTTTGAAAAGGGATATTGCTCCAGCATGACTTAAACCACGTGTTGGCACGTTGTTTACGGATAATATCTCATCGCCTGAAATAGAGAATTATAATTATTTATATCAATACCATATGAAATATCACATTACAAGGCACAGATAATAATCAGTGACGAAGAAGTTTAAGGTATTTAGGGCACAATATTTATAAAAAAGTACTTACCTTCATAAACATTTCCTTTATCAGCAGCTTGGCCATTCGGGAAAACTGTTTTGACAAATATACCCATTTGCCCTTTAGGCGAATCAGTTCCTCCAACAATGCTGAATCCAAGACTTTTTTGACCCGGACCCTTCCAAAACTGTACTTTATGAATAGAATGGTTAGAATATTGTTGACGCTCTTGATTAACAGAGCTGATGTGCTCTTTGTGACGAGAGACGTGTGAACCATAATTTTGTGAGGATCTCTGTGAACCTACTCTACTAAAATATCGACTGCGATTACTGCTTCTTAATTGTTCTGGAATACTTTCAAACGATCTGTTTTGGTAGAGTCTTGGCACGTTCTTTATATAATGAGACGCGTTTTCTTTTATTTCATTGGTATCGTTATCTGTACATACTGAGACAGGCGTCCTAGATCCGTGCAGAGATATGGGTCTGTAATTTGTATTATTTTTAGGCGTTGGCGAAGAGCGCATAGATACTTCTATATTTGTTATATTTTGCAAAGAGGGGTGAACCGGTGTAAAACAGTTCCGCTCTAATAATTTTTCATCATCACTCATCTGATTTGACATTAGTACTCTGTTACTCACTTGAAGACCTACTTCACATTTGGTTTGCATATCGTTTAAATCTTGTAACTGCCCTGTCAGATCACTTTCTACGTAAAGGTTATTATCACTTGGGAAGTGTGTTTCCATAATAATAGAATTTGTTGGTTTTGGTTTATGTATTGTTTGCGAGATAATGTCAGGGGGCACATTTGATAAACGGTTAGGTTCCTTTGAATTATTTTCACAACGTTGATTATTTATTATGCGTCCTAGGCTAACAGGGTTTATTTCGTCATGGGCCATAACTAAGTCTACTTCGTATCTTTGAAACAAAGCTCCTTCTTCCAGGTCAGCTTCAGTAGAACATGAATTTACAATATGTTGAACCTCTTTGAGAGATGATAATCCTCTCAGTACTTTTCCGTTTACACTGACTATTTCATCTCCTATTCGCAGTCTACCATCTCTGTGAGCTATGCCATCAAAATCGAGCTTTACTACGATATATCGAACTTCGAAATTGGAACCACTTCTGTCAAAGTCCACTCGATGCTGAGCAAGATATACGCCAAGACTTTCGTCCAATCTAGTTTTTATAAGTCTAATTTTTCTAAATCGCTTTGTACACGGTCCTCTACCAAGTAAATCTTTTTCCAAATTGTTAATATCAGATACACGACCCGAAGTTATATTTTCACAAAGGTTTGGAGTTGATAAGTTTTCAAAAGCTGACAGCTGAGATTGTAAATAGTTAGTTTTTCTGGGGTGATAACGATCATCTAATGTAATTGTTTTGTAAACAAAAGGCACTTTTTTACTCATATTTTTTTTTGGTAAAGGCGGTGGTTTAGCATCACTATAATCAATTGTAATTTGATTAGAAATATTTTTAGCGTACTTTGGTGTTTTGTTTTCATTTTCTCGTTCATAGGAAATACTCTTTTCTATTGGGAATAATGCACATGGCGTTGAGCTTCTTCGTGCTGGAATTTGAACTCTACTGACATTTATTTTCTGATTTAAGCTTAACTGTCTTGTAAAATTGCCATAATTTCCATCCCGGGTACAAGAGCCGGTAGATAGGTGACTGAATCCAGGCGGAGAGTGATTGCTATGTTCATCAGTTGGTCTGCCGTCGCTATCGTATCCAGATTCATTAGAACTGATGTAACTACTCAGTCGATGAGCTTGTAAAATTTCCCTGTGTATGCTTTGGCTAGAGGAAGCTAAATCGGACTTTAAATCTTGGATAGAACCAAGGGTCGACCCATATTCATAAACAGGAAGACTGTTTCTATTCCGGGGCATAAGCATGGGGTCGTAGTCTATCGGTGGTCTATGTGAGATCATAGATGACCTTCGTGGGACGTCGTCGATTCTTCTATATGGATAAGGTGTGCCGTCGATTTCGTTAATACTTCGAATTGAATTTCTAGAGGAATCGATATCAGTTCTTAGTGCAGAATTACTGTCGTATACACTTCCTTCATGAACGGATATATTATCACTGCTTCTATACCGCTCCTCTGAACGAGAATTTGTTAAGTATAATCTTTCCTTTCGAAACTTTGGTGATTTTCTATCTATTCTTTCTGAAAAACTCTGCCTAATAGATATCGATCTATGCTGTGACGTTATACTGTTTTCTTCGGGTAAAACAGACAGTTTTGATCGTAAGAAAGCATAAGGAAAATTGGGCTTTTTATTGGAGGAGTTGCTTTGTGGTCCATCGAGCTTAGATATATTATCGCAGCTTATGGCTTTTGTTGATGAGTTCACGAAATTTTCTTCGTTGTGTAAAGTAATTTTCTGTTTAGTTGGTGATTTTTTATTTTCATTGTTCGTGTTTTGTAAATCGATGTCGTCAGATGGATCATCAGCTTTTATGTAGGTGGATAAATGAGAAGTTGAACAGCTTCGATATAATGTGGATCCATTATTGTAATTTTCGGGAGGTTTGTGTGTATTTAAAGATTGTGTCTTAGACGTATTTAACATCCCTGTTGAACCCATACGATGAAAAAAAGATTTGAATGGGCTCGGAGACCTATCCCTTGAACCACTTCTTATGGAATCAGTGTCATTGTCCTTTTTCAATGATGCGGAGTCTGAAGTACTTCGACCCATTTTCCAATTTTGTTTCTTCTTAAATTGGCCAGGTGCAGGTGACAGGTCTCGTTTCACGACATCATTAGAGGGCGACTCATCTATATCTTTCGGTTCTTTTTTGAGCATATCTAGCTTCTTCCCCATACGCCGACCCCATGTTGCAAACACTGAAATTTTAAAAAAAATATGATTGAGATATTTTTATTACTGATTTCAAGTAGCAGTTGGTTGTGTTAAAATAATATACCTATTGGCTTATTATAATGTGCTTTATTATTTATTTTAATGCTAAACATTTCAGTGATGATTGTAAACTTTACTTAAATGAGAGTATATATGGTACCGTTTACCTTTCTTCATCTCCCTGACATCGTCCTCCATGACCATGGCTGGGAGCGCGGTAACAAGCGTATAATCGTGTGTGGGGTCTGGGCGGGTACCGGTGAGGTCTCTACGGGGAGATGGCGTTGCAGCCTGCGGCCCGGTCACTTCCCTGCGCTTCGGCCCACGGAAGAGGCGCATGATGACCGATCACGCAACCATTGCGTCACACCGTACGCGCTTATTCTGGAAATAAAAAAATTCAAGTCAATAAATATAATAATTTGTTACTGGTAATTTTTTTATCGCTAAGATCGTTTTATTTATTGTAGTCATTCTCACTTGTTCCAGAGTACCTTCCATGTAAATGCAGTTGTTTTACCTGATTTATTTAAAGAAATACCATTTATGATTTTCAGAATAGAAATGTTAATGGTAGAGTTAAAAGCAATAGTTACATATCGCATTGGAATTTAGATGGTTATGTTTATCGCAATTATGCAAAATCGAGTTATCTAGTATTACTCAATGTGAGTACGCGCTCATGTATCACACTATTATGTTAAGTTTTGCAAGGTGCAGTGGGAATGCTGAACTTGTTTGCACGCATAGCGCATTTATGTAAATGGATCTTTAATTATTTTACTACAAAATAGTAATGGCTAAAACGTAACGTTGAGAATGGTTATTTTAAAAATTAGCAATTGTATATGTTGATAAATTGCGAAATATTAATCAGAAACATCTTTACATATGAAAATGTTAACTTACTTTTGTGTAACAATTTAATGACTTTATGAAAAATCTTAAAACATAAACTTGCTTTACCTATTTGCTCCATATTGTTTTAATTTTCCTCGTATGAAAATGTGTTTATAAACAACAGGCAGGTATTTAATTGCACTAGAATTTAATACTAGTTAATTACAACTTATAAATAAATGTATTCTTAATAATAAATAATGTTACGAAATATACTTCACTTGTTCGCGAATAACTTAGCAAAATTTGGTAACATGTTTATGCATTGGTGAATTACATTATACTAAAATATAGCGTACTTATCTATTTACTATGTTTAGTCCATAAATACTATTATATTAAAGTCACGAAATTCTTCGAATATTGTTTTATTAAAAGCTTGTAATTTGTTCATACATCTAAGTATCCACTTATTTTTAACTTGCAACTGTTAAGTAATTTAGTTGCCAGGAAATGATTTTAACTGTTAAGAAGTCGACGTAAAACGGTAAGATAGTGGGATGAAGATTGTGGATGAGTGTCATTATGAGATGCATGGCGGATATTCTCTGCCTATAATTAGATGAGACAACAATTATATACCCTAAGTACTTATTTATGTTAACTTATCGGAACTGTCCTGTCGTAATGATGACCGTCGGAATGGGCGGAAATCGTACAACTCTAAAGCCTAGAATATTGATAACAGTAGTTTATCAATTACTAAGACTTAATTATATCTACGGCCTTATATTATTTATTCCGAACGGCATATAAATATTATTGTTAGTTGGATGCAGAGAGTAGCAAACCCCGTTTGAATGTGTTATCTGACCATTGCAGAACCAAAGCTGGAAAGGCTTGGAGAGAAATTGAGAAACTGAAAGATATGCCAAAGACCTTGCTGATGCAGTATATTATATTGCATTGTTTTTCATACACAAACAGTATATAGGTAACAATAATTGCACAAGTATAAGCAATACAATACAATCCTTACGATTTATTATTACTGTATGTATTTTAATTAATTAGTTAATTCGGTAACCATTTTCTAGGTAATTGACAGACATTAATTTTGATTGAAAACATCTGGTTTCGTAATTACACGAAAACACGGAAGGAAACATATATTAGCGTACTTTATTTTAATCGTAACAGGATTCTAAAGTTTCTATTACAGTATTAAAAGACGTGATTTTATATTTAAATAGTCTTTAGTTATTGTTTGATTTTAGTACCATATAAACGCCGTTGGACCAGCAGTATAAGAATCACATGCTGCTTAATATATTGGAGTTAGAACTCCTACAACATAAACATTTTATCGTATCATTTATTGATAATTTTGTAGACAAATATAAAAAAATTATGATTTCCGGGAACCTAGGACTTGTGGATTATACACCATGTGGTTTTTTAGTAAAATAATCGCTAATATAAGAATACCTACAATTTAAAGATACTTAAAACTTTGTAGAATAAGCCCCTTAATAATATTCTAGTTAGCTTTTAATAGCATTCGTAACAGATATAATTAAATTGATAAAATAATTTATGTCATGTCGCGCACAGGATGTAGGCTATTCCGGTGTTGGCGTTTAAAAATCTTTAATGACTAATAGCTTTCCGCTTATCTTACTCATCAAACTTTGAAATTCGTGTGGGTTGTGAAGTGAAGGCGCCAAGGATTCATTCAAACATCAAAGGAGTAATATCTTAAGATTTTGTCTGATAGATAGATGTTTTGTAAGTGCACCAATGCTTTATAAAAAAAGCACTTTAAGTAGCTATCGTTAAGTTTTTTGGATTGGTTCTGATTAATTTTTGCGTGTTTGTGTCAGTAATGTTGGTCGTATGTATATATAAACTACTGTAATTACACAATATTATGAAGTGCATGAAGCGGTGTGGTAGCAAATTCTTCATTCCACGTAGCTCATGTAGTCAGGCTGCATTCCTCGTATATTAGTATGTGGCTACATAAATAATCTATGGAGTCATTTTCATACAGTTACGGGGTAGAAAGCAAAAAGCTTATTTTATTAATTTTAGATTTTAAACGTAAGCGGGTCAACCACACAATAAGCATTAAAATCCTTATTTCGGCTAACAAATGGCAAAACTGGTGTGGTGACGGTCAATGATCGTCATCTGTTTTAATTTAGATACCCAATTTCTACATTAATAGTTCATTTGTCTAAGATAATACGTAGAAGTTTATCCGCGGTTTTATTTTATATCAACAAAGCTTCAAATGTGTTATGTCTAAAGCGTATGTACTTACCTTAGCTTAGTTTGATTTGTATTGATATAGCAATTGTTTTATTACTCTAAATAATAGAGTTAGCAAATGAATACTAATGCAATAGGATAATTGAATGGATTCTTATACCCGAGTAAGAAACATGGCGGATCAACATTTCCAGATTACCCTACACTTAAAATTCCTAGCGGCACGAAGAAATACCGTCCTCAAGACGATTTGTGTACAAAGTTTTATATAATTAGGTGCGTTCTTAATAATGCGGGCAAACCGCAGAGAATTTTCAAAGAACGCAGCAGAAATATTCCAAGATTGAGTTTAGCAATTTTCGTGGTTTCATAAATAATATTCTTGATATAATGCATCCTAACTTTGTCTTACCTCTTCAAAAATAGTACAAAATATTATATAGTTTACATATAACGGCAGCGTTACTGTATCGACGCAAAGTATTATCATTTCAGTCTAGGAAATTCCAAAGACAAAATAAAAATAAATGAAACATATATCATATATGTATGTAGAAATATTAACTTAACGAGCCTTCGTGATCCTTTGTTACTTGCTCCATGATGAAGGAGGAGGCGAGAGTATTTCAAACGCAATAAGTTGCGTAAATTGTAATTTGTTATAACGCTCTACGTGTTATTTGCATACAGAAGCTTTGTTTGTGATATTTTAATGGCAATGTGTACGCAGTTAGTGCCGCGTTTGACGGACATTGACATCGAGTTGCGAGGCAGGTGTGCGTTGCTAACTAATATACCTAAGCACGAGTGTTCTTTGGTAATAGTCAACTCACGAATAACCAAGACTCTGCTGTTGCATGAAGAAATTTCCACGAATGCGCTGTGGCTTTTTGTACACAAATTACTCATTACGCGTGGAGCATGAATTTTATCTACAAACAAATGAGTTTTTGCTTGCAATTTTCTTCACCGTTTGTTTTGTAAGAATTCGGTGTTAATGTGTTACAAAATCTAAGAATGATACCTAGATTCCGTAATAATCTTACCGTATTTTGATTAACTTACCAGGCATCGGTATTTCCTAGAATAGTTAACATTTAAGAGGTAATTTTTATAGACATCTTAAAAAGCAGTAAGAAGCACATTAGGCGGAAGATTCATTTGTAATATGTACGTATTAGTAACGTCGATACAAGAATACTCAATACATCGAGTGTAAACATACGACCTAGGAGCATTATTTATAAATGCAGTGCGATGACTCACCTCATGCCAAGAATGCTCATGGAGCAGACGCACTGCGGCGTGCGCGAGCGACGCTTGACTGAAATAAGAAATAAAACCCTTTTCAATAACTAACGTTTTACTTTCTATATGATTTCCTGTTCTCTCGATTTAATCAAACAAATATTCTACCACTGTTGTAGGAAGGCAATTTCTCTTAAGCAGTTGGAGTTATGACGTAGACTGAAGTTGGAGTTTTTATAAAAGATTATTTACCAAACCTAAATTGGTTATGTGTAATTATTTTAAGTGTTGAGTTTGATCTTTACAATTTAAAATAGAACCATTATTATTAAAGATTAGAAGTAATAGGTCTATTACACGCTTAATAAGCCTATCGGTATCGGTAACTATTTATTCATGCCAATGTACTTTTTTATAATGCAAACGGCATGAAGGGATCGGAAACATAAAGATTCCATCACGTAGAATATTTATCGCTAGCCAGTGTAGGACAATAGGGCGGCATCGAAAGAGTAGTTAATAGCAACCACTAACCACTATGTTCACCGCGACCACTCATCATGACATGCAAATAACAACTTATAACTGTTCAATTCAAAATCATTTTCTTACTGGACCGTAGGATCTTTTAAAGAGTATACTACTAGTTTGAATAGGCAATTTTATTGCTTTCTTTCAGACTTTATGAATTATAAAACTTAATCGGAATAATTACTCCTTCACTCATGGAAACGAAAAACTCTAGTATCTACTATAGTTACTATATTAAACAACGCCTGAATGTATTTGCAGTCTGTCTTAGATATAAATAAAATAAATCAGTGGCGCTACAACCTCTTTAGGTCTTGGCCTCAGATTTCTGAATCTGCTTCATGATCATTTTTAAATCTAATAGGCATAGAGGTGATCAGCCTTCAGTGCCTGATTGCCGTCGACTGTTTGGGTCTAAGACCTGTCAGTTTCCTCACGATGTTTTCCTTCACCGTTCGAGCAAATGATAAATGTGCATGGAAAGAACGTCCATTGGTGCATAGCCGAGGATCGAACATACGACCTCAGGAATGAGAGTCGCATGCTGACGCCACTAGGCCAACACTGCTGTTGGTAAAACCAAAATTGGTAAAAACAACAAAAAAACACAGAAATATGAAATTAATTTAAATGAAAAAGAAACATGGGTGGTAAAAATGGAAATAGGAAGGTTTCACTTAAGGTATATTTATTTGAGAGTTACCTTCATCTAATGCAAACAACACTTGTTCACATGGAAACAAAAAAAGATGGATTCAAAAAGTGAGGTGTTAACAAAATCCGCTTCCGGATTCTGGGTGAAAATACATTGATCTTACCGGATAAGATGAAGCAACATTAATGCAGACGCTGTGACGCATCATGATATTACTATATAGCAATTGATATACTTTAAATATTCCTACTTGGTATTAACCTATCGTAAAATATATGAATTAATTATAAAATATGGCTATACGAACACAACAAATGAAATGTTACACATTTATACAATAAAAGAAAAGTTAAGGTAAAGTAAACCATTACTGCGCTGACTGTAACGAATTAACTAGTTTTTAGACATTACGTCTTAAAAAATACGTTTTACAAGGCCATCAATTAAGGTACAATGAAAGCTTATCACAAGCACTATACTGGTAATTTGTCGGTGGTACTGTTAAGAGAACAATTTATAAGCATGTAGGCGGGCAGAAAGCGCACGCGCCGTAGGCGGACACAGCCATTGACGAGAAATGCCCTTGTCTGTGCTGCCACCTACACTCAGTACTGACTTTTACGACTTCAATCGCACCTCAAGTAATAAAATTTTTAACACATTTACAACGGCATCACTCCAAAAGCGACAACAATAAAAAACAAAACTAATATTGGGAAACTTTTATGAAACAAAAAAGTTTATTACTGGGCAATCAAAAATTAACAGTGTAACGAGAAAAGGCAATCCTTATGTATGTATGCTATGTTTGTATGAACATAGCGTTACTTTTAATCCTCATAATATCAAGACAGTCTGTCATGTGCGTACGCTATACCTATACATTTGAGCCTTGTTATCTTTAAAGTAATTTGTACCCTGATCTATATACTTTTATTTTTATCGGAGGCTAACCAGCTCCACTTAATGCAATCGACCTAAGTAAATCAAATGCGTCAAGATAGATATTAATTGCAGGTACATAATAAAACCCTTCGACTGCGGTGGTGTTATCTCGAAATGTTTCCTGTCTCAAAATAAGGTCCAATTATCTCCCTCGGATCGTAATTTAGTACGATTCAAACGATAAAATTTTTTGATTCACGGTTTTCAGTTGAAAATGTCCCGTGGATTTAATTATTTCAAAGTTGTATCGCTTTCATACATTTATTGCTGGCTATTCGAAGTTACGCGTGATCGTTATTGTCTTTATTTATAGCAATTGTTCGCGGTGAAATGAAAACGTAATTTACTTTTACAAGAAGTAGATCACGATAGATGAGGCTCATCCGGAACTCGCGGTTATGATTTGTTTCACGTGTTACGAAGAATTCGACAATTAAAATAATTAGTTTTACTAGTTCGTTATGGTTTTCGGACACGGAATGGAGTCAACATATCTACAATTGAATTTCTATGTTTCGTTTCCTTAACGATATTAAAGTTATTTTATCCAAAGATAAAATCCTAGGACTTATAAAAACATCTTTAGAATAAAATTATTTAACGCAAGATACCAAAAAACCGAGTCAACGTACCGCACATCTGGACACATTAAACAATAACCACCTAAAGTTTTTTAAACTTTGGCAGATAATAATGAATTTAAAAATAATTTCATGGTTTGTTTATTATACTGCTAAATTATTAAAGAACAATGCCATTTTTTAAAGTTTTAATGAAATTCTAACACGGACAATGAAGTTACTGTTCAAACCAAATCCCGTATACGACGCTGATTAACGTTAATTGTGCTGAGCGTGGTCAAATATTATCGACAGGTTCTTCAGTTACCTAAAAACTGTTGCGTGATGACTCGTTGTAATAACAAGTATACAGTGAAAGCTGTTACTTAATCTACGTAATGGGTTCAGAAAAAGCGATCCGTGGTCGACGACAGACGATAAACGCCGATGTTTCATTAGTAAAAATTAAAATTTCAATTAATACTTATGTATCTCGACTCTTTGAAACCTGTTCGCTTCCGGAGTTACGCTAAACCAGTTTGCAACTAAACAATTTGTTTTTACAATATTTTTTGAGTTTTTATTTATTTAAATTGCGTCGCGGCTTTTTGTTAGACTGACCTTTTTAGTTAATTATACATTTTCTGATTGGTCACACCAATGTCACTGTCAATTTTTACGCTGTTTTCTATTACTGACTTTTAGGAAAAATTAAATGCATGCGCCGTAAATTATGAAAAGTATGTAACATATGTATGCATACATAATAACGTCAAATATGAAGTACAAAAGTATTACAAATATCTATAAAACTATTGAAGATTGAAACAAGAAGAAGATTGTACAGTTTGAACAAATGAAATTTTCGGTATTACGAATTGATTAATGTATTATATAATACTATTAAAGATAAGTTATTCAAATCGAGAAAAAAATTATAATAATGTGTAATACATATATAATTTTCAAAGACAGATTTTAATACCACATTTTGCCCGCCTATAAATTTTTCATGATAATTATGTATAAATCTCCTTTATAGTTCTGAAGCCAATATTCGTGATCCAATGAGCGAATAAAATAAAAATTAACGGCTTTAAAAAGGAGATAATTTACTGCTATGCATCTCAATATAAATTGAGCAAATACATTAATAACATTAAAATGCAAATTGCTTTTAGATTGTCTTAGTATTAAGCATGAATATTAAAGTATTATTAATAAGTCGTGTAATTAAGCTAATGTAAGTTTATACATTAATATTAGGTATAAAAGCATTCGTTTATTAAAAGTTTTAATACCCATAATGATTACGATAACAAAACTATTCTAATAAATAAAGTTTTATAAGTTTAGATTAAAGAAGTTTCTTTCATTTATCTTTTAATTCCAAGGTGATAAGAGTCAACAATTTATTGAACTTGCCATTACAGATCACCCTTATGCAAGAAGTATTTCAATAGATCACTATAATATCTATCTATACAAAATATTAATACACTATATGTAAAACCAAAACAAAAATAAGCCTTGTTTTTGTTCTTATCTCATAAACGAAGTCACGGAGATCATCCATGATAAATAAGATTTATGTTCTTCATTTGGAAATCTATATAGCGATAGATTGGGTACTGGGGATCAATTTTTTTTAACAAACAAGTACGTGAGACGTTCGAGGTATATATTGCTTTTTGAAAAATTTTAAAATCAGTCATTAGCTAATGATTTCGATACTGAATCACTTTTTGTTATGCCGGGAATAAAAAGCTAATTGTGCTCAAAAAAAACCTTAAACTCTTACTGGGAGCTTATTGACAACATACAACTGACTTAAAAAGAAACCACAAACAAAATTATATTTCTTTCGTTGGTCTTCCGATTCCAATACGTTTCAGTTTATTCATACCTTGACGACGAGGTCGAGGATACGTGCTAAAATGCTATTGTAGTTAGTCCTAACCTTTCAGCACCACAACTGGATTTTTTAAAGAAAGCTCATGGTAGGCCCCCAGAAGTAGACTGCGACTTTGACTGCTGTAAAAACTGTTCTCTGCTTTTATGAATTTCAACTTAATACAAAATATGGCCAATATTCGTTTTGATCATGAGCCTTTATTACAATACTATAGGATTATATACTGGCAAACGTTCAATAAGGTCTGTCTACATTTAAGGCAATAGGAACCTTTTTTTTTTAAGCTGCAAAGCCGTGCTCCGGCGCCAATACACAATAGGATTTGGGAACCGCGTGGCGTTTAACTGTTCTTGGTACCTGAGCCGTACATACTAAGTAGGGTTTTATTTGTTCACAAACATAATACCAAACTGCTATTTAAAACTTTCACTTAAAATAATACAAATTTGAGATTCTTATAGAATTCTCGAAAAGAATCTCTTTTGATTCGATAGACCTTAATTAAAAATTTGGAGCAGTAGAATTAACAGCTACTTTGCTAATTAATATCGCACTCCTTAGTGCTGAATGTTGATGAATCAAGCAGTCTTTGACGGTCTACTGGCATTCAGGTCGCATATGCGCCGCTGACTATGTCGGCCGCACTCAATCAGTTCTGTCTTGTAAAAAACTTACAGATACATCAACAACAGTCACGCGACTCATCATAAATTGTGTAATGCTTTAAAAACATCTCTGGTTATTGACACCGCCATTAATTACAATCTAAAATGATCATTTACTTTCTGTTTTAGATAAACGATAAATAAACATGTTACGACTAATATAGCACAAATGTGGTGTTTTCTTAAAGCGGAGATTCAAGATTGTAACGATAAAAGGTTTTTACTATAAAATCAAGTAGTTTTATAACGGTTGGAATCGTTAAGTTTATGTAGACTTCAATAAAAACTATATAAAGTACAGGTCGAGTCGCCACGATCATGGTCAATTCAATTTGAATCTTACGACTGATAGTTATTTGAAAATTGTTTGAGTGTTGGTCAGTGATGACACTGATGGAGCAAGAATATCGCAGGTGCAAGAAATGCAATTTCAATCAGTTTTACATACTTAATGGCTGATATTACGAATTGTAGTACATTTATCTCATGTAAGTTATATTTATTGCTTTATGCTTGTTTTTACGTTGACTATAAGATATTTCCTGTTTTTAAATAAACTTAGATGTCTCGGCAGCTTTCACGGATTTGGTTTTTTAACTCTTGTAATGTTTGTCTTTGGGTACAAAAATAAATATGTTTTTAACGCTTCGTTCGGGACAGCGGTAAGCGGATGTATCTTTTAAGATGTCTCTGGTTTTGTAGTCAAGATGACATAAAAGTAGCCAAAACTATTTAGATTGTATAAAATTATTTGATTGAAATCTGCTCTTTAAGGATAAACTACAGTTACTCGAGATAAATTATAGCATGTCTTTCTTATGAACGTTTTTACTATATAACGCTATAAAAAATTGTATGTAAATAAATATATATTGCAGCTATTAAGCATAACTATGGCGATGCGTGTAGTCCTAGTGAATGAGAATTATAATAATATATATTCTGACTATGCAAGGATTCCGACAGAGGTTTCACGCATTACAGCAGATATTTTAGTAGATTAATTAAAAGTTGATGTTTATTTCTGGATGCGTCGAAAGGATTTTCGTTAACTGACAGTTTCACTATTATTTAACTTTAATTAATTAGTCATGGACTTCCTAAATTTGACGTAACAAAGTTAATATAAAATAGTTTTTATAAATTCTGTTGTAGCAAAAATAAATTTAGGTAATTACTGATTATGAAAAGTAACAATTGCGCATTTCTTATTAAAGGAATATTGGGGTACTCAGATGATACTTTCAATAAATTTGTATCGTTTAATAATTAATAAATACTTACTCGGTGTATGTGTCTTCTTATCAATTTAAAAACAAAACAAGCCGGCGTTCACGAATACACTATCACTATAAACAGGACATTGAAGTCATGACGTCACTGGCACGTTATCACAGAGACGTGCAGATCGATCTCAATGCGGGAATATTTTGATAAGGGCGGGTGCGGACGCAATGCTGACGATCGAAAGCGGCTGCAACTCAAGGAGCGTAGACTTCGAGGCGCGCGGCGATACTGACGAGCGCACAGCGTACGCAGCTCGACCCAATGGGAATTGCTCGTAGTACAAAAAAGTGCTGTAATAAAGCGCTCAAAACGCTGAACGAGTCTCTAAATGGCTCGTCGGAAAAGTTTGGATAGGAAATGTGGATTTCCCAAGTGTGTTAAGGCTGCATATAAAGCTTTGAGAGGATAGAAGATTTTGGATCAAACCTGTTATTCACAAATAGGTTTTTGACTTTTCGTGTAATTATCAAGTTAAACTTAAATTATATTCAAAATAAGGACCACATTTCCTTTTTGATCGTCCTCATAAAAAAACGTGGATCTTGTGATTTTTCACGTTAAATGTACTTAAAATTTCAAGTAATTTCTTAACTATTAATATTATATACTAACTAAGAAACACTAGATATTTACTAACTAAGTAATCGTGCTGTGGCAAGATAAGATACGTAGTTCTTTGGTCCTCGTTGTGATACTGTAAATTGATTGAATCGATTAAAGCGCTTTACATGCTAGATACGTAAATCTAATTCAGCGCTTAAGGGCTTAATTTCAGCGCTGCAATGTTTAGTTATAGAAATAATATTTGGCTCACCAGACTCCACAACGTAAATGCCTTGTACGCTGTGCTACGAGATTACAAAGATTTTGGTTACTGTACTACAAAATAGAGTATGTGCATTCAAAAAAGATTAGTAGTCTATGACGGATAAAGTAATAAAATTTACCTAGTTCATTTCTACTATGAAGGCTAATAGAGGAATTAACCATTAGACATATCGAACTATTGTTAGTAAAGGTGTTAGGTGTTAAAACGAAGTCCTACACCAAGAAAATACTTATCTAATATATTAAATTCTCGTGTCACAATGTTCGTTCCTATACTCCTCCGAAACCGCTCAACCGATTCTTATGAAATTTAATATTCGTATTCAGTAAGTCTGAGAATTGGCTACTATCTATCTTTCTAAGTGATAAGCGGTGTCCACCCCTAAATAATGTTTTTTTTTGTTTTTTTTTATGATACATCATACAAAAATACATACAACCCCTAATTTTCACCCCTCTACGATCAACCCCTATTTTTTATTATTGTAGATAGTTTTTATTGAATATGTTTCCTAGCAATAATACCTATAGGTAGGTACATCGAAAAAAACGTTTGCCGGGTCACCTGGTATTTATATTTATATAACTAAAAATAAAAATATTTTCATTAATTATTTCCGAAATTTCTTCCACTGACATAAATAAATCGCAATAATGGACTAAGTTTCTAAATAACTTTAATACTGTTGGCCACTGATTACTCAACTGATATTGAATTTTCTAATAGAGACTCGTAATGTAAATATAATCAGACATAAATTAATCTGACATAAGAAGCTGGCGATTAAAACTTTAGAAAGCTATAGCATCTATAAAATTGGTTAATTGAATATTAAATGGCATGAATAAAAATGTTATTACTGCCATAATTTATCAAGAGACTATTTTGTATAAGGCACTAGTTTTGTGAACTTGAAATATTAAATATGTATGTTGAATTCTCGCTTATTATTATAAGCTATATTTTCGAAGAAATAAGTAAGAAATGTAAAACAATCGTACATCCTCATTTATTCCATTATAATTTAAATATTAATATATTAAAGGCATTCTTAGTACACAGTAGTGTTGGCCTAGTGGCTTCAGCGTGCGACTCTCATCACTGAGGTCGTTGGTTCATCCCCGCCAGTGCACCAATGGACTTTCTTTCTATGTGCGCATTTTACATTCGATCGAATGGTGAAGGAAAGCATCTTGAGGAAACCGGCTTGCCTTAGACCCAAAAAGTCGACGGCGTGCAGACACTGGAGGCTGATTACCTACTTGCCTATAACATTGACAAATGATCATGAAACAGATACAGAAATCCAGACCTACAAAGGTTGTAGCGCCACTGATTTATTTTTTGTATATTTTACTCTTAGTACATACAATGTACACTAGGCATGAATATAAGCAAACAAACAAAAAAAACTACATATTTTATGGCCATAACAGCCTATTCCTACCCAATCTATATATTAAACATTCTTTGCCAGACTTCTTTAAGAGTTGTCAAGTAATCAAGTCAAGTCAAGTCTATAAAGCCGGGTCCACATTTGTAGCATGTTGACGTATCACGATCACTCGTATCGTATCTAGTGTTTGTATCATAAATATGGACGCTCATTTTGTCCATGTCGTATATTTAAGGCGTATCATGTAAAAAACGCGTCCATACTTATCGAATGCTGTATCATGTCGATGTATCGGCTTTAACTTTACAAATATAGACGCTTCACTTTTCTTCCGATGTATCCTGATACGCGTGTCTTTCAGTGCACCTTTCCCTTCTCGTACGGTTCAGTCATGTCTTCGTTCCCAAACGGTTTAGCCATGCCAGCAATTGCTCACAATTTGGCGGTGACTTGCGCCTGTTATATTATAATTAATAGTATTTCAAAAAAAGTTAAATCCAGACGTAGACGGCGCTGGTGGGAGCTTGAAGTGTTTAGAAACCGAAACAAACATGGTGGAATACCATTGATGCGAGATTTAAAATTTCAGCATACCAGTGGAAAATACAAAAACTTCACTCGCATGTCACCCATTGATGTTGAGTATTTAATAAACATGATTGGCCCAGTGATTAAAAAAACTGATACCAAATTTAGAAACGCGATTTCAGTGAAAGAAAGACTTAGTATTACTCTAAGATTCCTCGCAAGTGGGGATTCTTTTACAAGTTTGCAATATACTTTCAGAGTATCGAAGCAAGCAATTAGTCTAATAGTACCAGAGACTTGTCAAGCTATTCTCAATGTATTAAAACAACAAATAAAGGTAAGCCATATTTTATTATTAAAGTAAAAGAACATTACAGGTTATTAAATCTTACAAGGTCACTAAAATCATCAGAATGTTGCGACTTTTCAGAATTAGCAACGTTCTGATTTGGCGTTGAAGCCGGTGTAGACGCTTGACTGGAGTTGGAGTCGGTTAAATAACCTCTTTCCCAGTCAAACTCTCCTCTATCAGCAGAAAACAATATGTTGTTTATCTGGTGTTCAACAGCCATGTAAGTAGTGGCTGTATAAGTTCGAAATTTGGACGCTAAATAATTTGCGTAAATTTGATATTGATCTGGTGCAACAGCTGCAGATGAAGCAGTACTGGCAAGAGTAGCAGTGGCAGCTTGTGCTGAAGACCTCATCAATTGCAATGCTTCACTTAGGATTGGGTCATTTTGCAACACACTTTTTTTGCCTTTTTTATTGGTACAGGATGCTTGAATTTTGTCGCTGCAGACGCTGGGTTCCTGGACTCTTGCGTCATAGTCACTTGGCTCTCATCTAGTTGACTCTCGGGAGTCTCAGGTACCTCGTTCACATGTGCTTGGTTCCCGATTCCTTCCTCCGCTGATACTTCAGATCCATCGTCGAGTACTTTTTCATTGTCCTCAATTAAATCTTCCTGTAATTATCAATAACAACATTAATTTAATTTAATATTCTGATGTTTGTTACAGTTACCGAACACGCCTCATAAATGGGAACAAATCAGCGCAGAATTTCTGAATATGTGGAACCTACCAAACGCAGTTGGTGCAATGGATGGAAAGCATATCACGTTGCAGGCTCCTTTTAATTCTGGATCTGAGTTTTTTAACTACAAAGACTTTTTCAGTATCGTTATGTTTGCTCTTGTGGATGCCTCCTACAACTTTTTATTTGTGGATGTTGGGTGTCAAGGAAGGATTTCAGATGGTGGGGTATTTAATAATTCCGTATTGAAGACAAAAATTGATAACGACTCATTGAATCTTCCACCCCCGAAGGCATTAGAAGGAACAGATTACATTGTTCCAAATTACTTTGTTGCTGATAGTGCATTTCCTTTAAGCAACTATATTATGAAACCCTATTCAGGGCAACATGCCAAAGGGTCAATGAAACGTGTATTTAACTATAGGCTTTCAAGAGCACGCAGGGTTGTAGAAAATACTTTTGGTATTCTGTCAAGTGTTTTTAGACTTTTAAGGAAACCATTGCTGCTTGAACCTGAAAAGGCTCAGTTGATAGTGATGACTATATGCCACCTTCATAATTTTCTACGGAGAAGCCCAAATTCTGTTAATACGTATACGCCGAGAGGTACATTTGATACAGAGATAGAAGGCACAATAGTACCCGGAAGATGGAGGGTGGATAATACCGCCACAACATCGTTTTTGCCAATAACGAATACTCCTCGTAGACCAACATTAACAGCGGTAAATATGAGAGACCAAATTGCTGAATATTGTTATAATGTAAGAACATTACCATGGCAAAATGATGCATAGGTAGGTTAAATAGGTACTATTTTGCAGCAGAAATGACACTTGACCGTTGGGAAATCACTTTAAATGCTTATTTTATTAATACAGTTAATTAATTTGTCAACCTAGTAAGTTAAAGCTATACTTACGGTATTAATTCTGTCTCGTGGCTTGTTTCTGTCGAGAAGAAACAACATATGTGGGTAAGCAAACCAGGATGATCGGTACACTTCATCAGAACCTGTAATAAAATAAATTAGAAGAAATTTTTACTAAAATAAGTCAATTGTTTTGTAATTAACTGTGTAGGAAGTAGGTAATTGTGTAGTAAGTAATTAAAATAGACGTAAGCAAAATAAGAGGGTACCTATATAATTCAATAAAAATACTAACCTTGACCCGTAGTTTTTGTTTTTGTAATTTTTTGTTTTTCTCGCCGAAGGGCCGCCAACAAGTAATCCATCTTCTTTTTAATTTGTTCCAAAGGACGTTGTAACTCTACCTCCAGTTCATCCCAAGCGTCTTTTTTCAACAGTTTGTTGAAGTAATTCTTCTGCTTGGGATCCCATAACAGCTCTTTTCTTTTATAGGCATCGATAAGTTTTATAACACTTTCGTTATCCCAGCTCATTTTTATCCTCTTTCACTACAACTAACAACTACTACACTTAGCTCAACAATGTTTATTTCACTGCATTCAAGTCTAAACTTGTTCGATACGATGTGTATTCCCTTTGATGATCGCGAAAAAACCGACACAGGATGGTTCGCGGTGTATCAAGTATCGTATCGCGATACAGTATCGTGATACAGTATCAAAATACGTCCATACCACCGATCGTGATACGCGTATCGGATACGAGGTGTATCAAGATACGCGCTTAGTGCGGATCGGGCCGTATCCGATACGGCATGTATCATGAACGGGTATCATGTTGCGTCCAAACTAACGATCATGATACGCGCCGAAGCCACGCAACGGAGATACGATACACCGAAATGCTACAAATGTGGACCCGGCTTAAGTCTATATAATTTAATATGATTTAAAGAAATTGACTTACCTAAATTTCCTACTTTGTACTATATGTAACAATAGGATTTAAAGTAACATCTAAGCGTGTGAGTCTATGATTGTTCTTATAAAAATGTCGGTAGTTTTTTTCCTTGTATCTTATGCCTAAAGCCGGGTCCACATTTGTAGCATTTCGGTGTATCGTATCTCCGTTGCGTGGCTTCGGCGCGTATCATGATCGTTAGTTTGGACGCAAAATGATACCCGTTTATGATACATGCCGTATCGGATACGGCCCGATCCGCACTAAGCGCGTATCTTGATACACCTCGTATCAGATACGCGTATCACGATCGGTGGTATGGACGTATTTTGATACTGTATCACGATACTGTATCGCGATACGATACTTGATACACCGCGAACCATCCTGTGTCGGTTTTTTCGCGATCATCAAAGGGAATACACAACATCAATGGGTGACATGCGAGTGAATTTTTTGTATTTTCCGCTGGTATGCTGAAATTTTAAATCTCGCATCAATGGTTTTCCACCATGTTTGTTTCGGTTTCTAAACACTTCCAGCGCCATCTACGTCTAGATTTAACTTTTTTTGAAATACTATTAATGATAATATAACAGGCGCTAGTCACCGCCAAACTGTGAGCTGACATGGCTAAACCGTTTGGGAACGAAGACATGACTGAACATTACGAGAAGGGAAAGGTGCACTGAAAGACACGCGCATCATGATACATCGGAAGAAAAGTGAAGCGTCTATATTTGTAAAGTTAAAGCCGATACACTGACATGATACAGCATTTGATAAGTATGGACGCGTTTTTTACAAGATACGCCTTAAATATACGACATGGACAAAATGAGCGTCCATATTTATGATACAGATACTAGATACGATACGACTGATCGTGATACGTCAACATGCTACAAATGTGGACCCGGCCTTACATAACGATATGCTGAGTGAACGACTATCAACAATTTATTTCATTATTATTTTGCTATCAAAATATGCTTGTACCAACTGGTTTATGCAGCTAATCCTATTGCCAAACAAAATTTAAATAATTTCACAACGACCGCAACGTCTCATTTTGTGAGTGTTATAAATACAATGTGTATTTAATTTAAACAAAATATTTTATATTTTATTATTATAACGGAGTCATATATCTAATATTAATTGAGTTTCTGACTGATTTAAAGTAGTAGTGAGAGTATAGGCCTTTTTTTAAATTTAAATCTAGAATGAGACTGATCAATCTGTAATGTACGAAAATCTTAATTGGGTACTATTTACATGATTTTTTAGAGAAAAGAGAGTCGCTTAATTACCTTAAGATTAGCTACGATTCGCAGTAATTTCTGAGACGTGAGCAAATGTATTAACAAAGTACATGTTTGAAATATCTATCAACAGATAGATAAACCCCGGATAGATTGTGTCATTTCCAAGATATCAACACGTTTCTCGTCAGAATCACGTGTTATCGCGTATAGGTTGTTCTATATTATAGAAGTTCTCGTTAAAATACTATTTTCTTTTTATAATACAATACCGATTATCGGTATTGACCTCAAATTTCTGTATGCATCGATGGTTTGTCTTTATATCGTTCCGTCTTTTTGTATATCAGCGATTTCCTTACGTTTTCCTTTCCGTACACGCAAGTGTTCATCATGAAAGAAAGCCATTAGTCAAAGTTCGGGTTTAAACATTCGTCTTTAGGATCGTAAATCGCTGGTCTGGAGTATCTTTCATGTATTTTTATTTAGTTTTATACATTCACTTAATTGAAAGCGACCTTCAGAGAGAATATGAAGTTTTAATTCATATTGTATCTGTGCAAAATCGCAGACGTTAGCTTTACCAGTGAAGGTTTAATCCACATTGCCCACTTATTTAAAACAAAACAAAATAGGTTTCTACCTGATATAAATATTTAAAATGAGTTAAAATACGTATATATATATATATATTCAATGATGAAAAATAGTAGCGTTTTAATTTTTTTTTGAGTATATAGATAAATAATCGTCACACCGTTATAATAATGTAATGCTCTACTTTGTAATATTATATATGATATTGTAAACGATGATATCGTAGTAGCAGTTACGCATACAGTTTTAGTAACCCACAAAGTTTTCGTAATATTGGTACAATATATAGTTAACAGCAAACAATTCATAGCTGAATTTTTGTTATATTTAAATTAATTTTAAAAGCCATTTACCTGAATTAATTACGTTATTGTTGTGTTGCATGATTACCATTAAAAACGTGGAGTGTAGCAGTATTCAAAATAAAAATTCAATTGCGATCAAATGAATATATCATAAAGAACTATAATGACGTAAATAAAATACCTTAGGTACGCAAACGTAACATACTTAGTATAGTATATATACGAGTCCATAGTCTATGTTCTGGCTTAGGTATAAACTAAGATAGCCACGTAGTTGAAACAAATCCATACCATATAAGACTTAATTGTCTAAGCATAAACCCTTTTATGCTCCATGGCATTTATTTATACCGTAATCTATTATTCCTTTCTAAACACACGATAAAAACAACACTATAAAAAGTATTTTAAATGATTGCCATATATGCTCGAAATAAATAGCAAGAAATAATCACAGTGATTTCTGGTTTAGCATGATAATTACGTTTAACATTAGCAGAGTTTGTAACTGCGTCAACATGTACCGGGTGACGGAAACTATCGATTCAATTACTAAGTTTCTTTCGTGTAACATTTCCCCTAGTTCCTTTAGATAATACTACATAATCTTCGAGTGAATGAGATAACATTGTTTACCACTTTCATTAAGACAGTTAGATTTTTTTAATTATACAACTGTCCTGACGATCCTTATTATTATTGGTGACTTGATAAGTTCTTTGAAATAGAGAGGGATGTTCGCCCAAGGTTATGAACGCACATAATCAGACCTAAATGCTAATCCGATTTGTCGAGGCTAGCAGCTGATACCCAAGTTCTAGGTCATTTCTATTTACACGTTTTCGCACTAATCATGAAATACATAAATCTTTACGTAATGGAAAAGCAATAATTTGATTACGTACGTAAGATTTCCTTGTCTACGTTAATAAAATTAATTAATGTTTTAATGACCAAACTAGATTTAATATGAAAATTAAACACGCAAGCTGTGAAGTAACTAATTCGTTACTTAGGTATAACAAGTTTATAACGTGTTTTGGATACATTATTTTAATTGTATCTTTTTATCTTACCCTAACCGATGGTAAAAAACTCGAATATTTGAATTTTATATTACTAACATCACAAAAAATACACCGTGTGAACTTAACGAATGAAGTAATGGAATTCAAGTAGCATAATAATTATTTAGTTTGTACTTGGCATCGGGAATGTCATCGGGATTCCACGAGTGGTCTGTCAAAAAACTAGAGTTTACATACAGGTATGATTACAATTAATAACCGGCTGAACAATGTCACTCCACATCCTACAAATAAAACAAACATACACCTGCCTCGTGTTATTGTACGCAATTAATTTGTGAGAAAAAAGTATTGCGAGTATCTTCGACGTCGGGCCTAGTTTACCCTTTTTAACATTACAAGATAACGTAGCTACGTTACAGCAGCAATACAGCGTTTTTTCAAGAACCAAAACCCTCAATTTTTTAATTGACTTTAAAAGCATAGGTAATCAGTTTGACTGCATATGATATTGTTGGAATTTGATATTTTAGTATAATGCTAATTAATTCACCCAAGAACGTGTGTTAAATATCGTAAGTATATAAATTAAAGTAACATAAGTTCGTAAGTACTAAATCAGGTATATTCCACCATAGGGAACAGTTACATTTTCGTCAAAATCGGTTCAGTCACTTTTGCGAAGTGACGCAGTTTTGGAAGGTATTACATATAAAATATGGCAGCTAGGCAAATAATATTCTTGGGCATTTAAAGTCGATTCTATTATTTCTAAATAACTTTTATTGATATGACATAAAACAATGGGATGTTATTATCAATCAAATAATGTTCCTAATACAAATATTATATAGATGTCCGTAAAGAATGGCGTTTAAATTTTCACCTTTCTTATTATTGTTGCTCAGTTAAATAAAACATTGCGAGGCAGAATATATTTTTGTTCTTTATTTTGAATAGGTCGACAGATTAAATGATGTCCTGTGACGTTGACTAATGGTAAGATGCACGCAATGCGACAACATTTGACAAGATTCACATAAAAGATAGCATAGTCTATAAAGTATAAGATTTTCTAAAAGATAACATCATTCAACGATGCATGCGTAAATGCCTATAATAATTTACGATTAAAAAAACGTTGGTACAATTAATTAGTATGAGTCAGTGACCTTACACTCTTAAATCTATGTAGGTATCGAAGGCAATTTGTAGGCGGACGGTAGGCAGTGATTATAATTTTATCTATCAGAGAAACTCAAGTACCTCATTAAGGATGTTGATGTAAACGTATTATCTGATAGGACCTTGATTTCATATTTATTTCCTAATCATTTACATTTGATAAATAACGTCATATCCTAGCAGATTCGCTAAACCTATCCGTTATTAACATTCTTGATAACTCTATTTCCGGTCACTTGGTTATAATGAGTTAGAATTATAAACGTCAAGTATGAATAGATTATATTGCTAACGCAGGAGATTGTTTATAGTTGACGTCTTTGTGACAACAATGGGTAATGACTTCCTTCAGTTGCAAATAACAATTGGCGAGACAGACGAGAAGGCGGCGTGTCATTGGAGTGCTTGTCGCGTTCCGGTGATGGCGCTCACGTAACACGACCCAAAATGGTGAAGACAGGAAGGGCCACTGACTCAACGACCTCATACGTCGCTGCCATAGCTGCAACCTTTAATAAATTCTAGGATGACGCAACGCATCTATAGTTCGATGCCCACACAAATCCATAATTGGCACAAACTAAACAGGTGAACTTTATTGAATAATGACAATGCTTCGTTCCTTGGAAATTATGAATTAATAGTGAGCGAGTCAAATTAGGGTATTATAAATATATTTTTCATGTTTAGCAACAATACATTTATTTGCATTGTTAGTAAATTTTGTGGTATACAATAAGAGAAAAATATAAATCGTTCACGTGGCGTAGATGACAAAAACCTCATAACAGATGACCGCATCCATTGTTGGAACGAAAAAGTCACACGAACATAATTGATGCGGGAAACACCGGTAGATACCACAAAAACAGTTTTATAGCTGAAGTCATTTGAAGAAGCTTTAAATAGACATTTGAATAATAAATGTCAACAATAAAAGCTCTAAAATTCGGCCGACCTTGTTTACAATATCAGCGCAGTTGCACTAGCGATGTCCGATGACACTGCAGTAGTTGTGCCCCCTCCCCCTCATTTACCATAGACTTTCTACAGCGATGATTCTCTCCAATTAACGGAATGATTGGCGGGTGGAGATCATCTTTGTTCGCACGCGACACACTTTACTCTTGTTACAGGTCGCGCGGATTTCACAAAGTCACTGCTTATGTTATGATAATCATACTTATACACTGATGTGCATTTTGGTTTTAAACTGTAAATTTTCATGAATTCATAAACTGATTCGTTATGTTAATAAATAAAATCCATATTCCACTCTAGAATATAACGCTTTTGTAGTATTAAAAGGAATAAGAATAGAGAATTCGAGACACGTTCTGTGTTTACTTTTGAGGGGTTCGGAAATTTTTACGACATTTTATGTGGGTTCCATTTTATCTTTTGGCCAAACGGCAGATTATATTGGAACCCTTTTGTGAGATGGTTATTAGAAAACCTTTATCCTTTATCTAGTATTCTTCTCATGCTTCCTATTGTCTTTAATTTAATATGTATACCGTTATTAGGATGTAATAAAAAGCATTCATTTTTCTCACATATTTTTTGTACGTAGTTGTTTGTTACTCAGTTGAATTTACTTGCAATTCATTTCGCCATGATTAGTTGTCAATTTGTTACTAAAAACAATTTTATTAATTACAAAAGAAGTCATACGATGTTTTCCTTAGAGCAATAATTATATTCGATTCGCTATTAATGTTATTAAAACGACATAGGGTGCGAGTAGCTGTAATCTCATCAGTATAATGCCAGTTAATCATATTAATTGCGGATTTAATGGATTTACTTCTACGATTATGCGCAGTTGTGGTTTCCGAGATATTTCTCTATCGAATCTTTCAACGATTTCCAGGGGGTTAACACAAGGGTTATCGGGGTTTTTATGCATAACAAACCAATGATGTTACAACCCTATAAAGTATCGGTCTTCTTCATAGATTAAAACTGTTTTTGAAACAATTCTCGTTTATAGACTAGTAGGTGACCAGCCTTCCTGACACATGTCGACTTTTTGTGTTTAAGTCATTCCGCTTTCCTTACCGTTAATCGCGCAATTAAAAAAGACAAATCCAGCACAACCCGGGATTTAAACGCATGACCTAGTTACCTATTCTTCTGACGTTCTGGTTGTGTACTCATGGTATCTACTTAAAACACATATTTTTTGTTAAATTTATTTTTACATAACATAATGTGCTTTTAGAAATGTCTATAATGTTTAATTCGACAATCACGAAGGATAGTGAAGAGTAGAACTGATTGCGCTCGTTCTGTATCAACCCAACGGTTAAACCACCTGAAAGATTTGTCCTAGTCAATAAATAATACGTAGAAAATACCATAGCACAAACCAAGTTTCTGATGAAGGTCGTTGAACTCGGCTGAATAATTTGACTATGTCCAATTTGAAGCATTACGAGAGGACTTAATGCATAATTAATTATTAAACAGAACATTACTTTTCGTTCACAGTTTAATTACTAAACCGATTTCTATCTCAAAGTGTCTACTTTTTTCTAAATTCTACGTAGTTATAGGTGACAAAAAATTACAATTATTTTGACTCTTCAATTTTTTTTGGACAGTCTCAGTTCTTCTTTTGTTTTCCTGATACATTACAAATATCCTAACTAACAAAACTAAAAACTGAAATGAAATAAAACAGGGTCTCGGAATTTCATAGTACTCAAACTTAGCTCAGACATAATGTTAATTCCCAAACGCCAAGAAAACGTATGTTATATGTTAAACAACTAAACATATATTGTTGTAACGACCGAGCAGTGAAGTGTATAATAGTATATTATGCAGTGTTTGCTGTGGTAATTGGCTACAATATAAATCATTAATTAGCGGGCCCGCGGTCGGTCATGCGGTATGCGGATATCTTGCAACCGCGCACAATGCGTCCTTCGAGGTCGTTACAGTTCCTCAGGCTATGCGCCAGCGCCGGACGCTTCATATACTATTATTTTACAATGTTTTTAAAGGTTCTTTTAGCATTTGAAAAATGTGTGTAAGTAAATTACTAATTTATAAAACTTATCATCTTAATTAGTTTTTCGCGTTTTTGATCAAAAGAAATTTATGGCTTAACTCTTAATTAGTATCTCTCCCAGAAAAGCGTAAAAGACGAAAAGAGCGTACCAATTTTAAAAAGGCCGGCAACGCACTCGCGAGTCCTCTGGAATTGAGTGACTGATCATGGGCGGCAGTATCACTTAACATCAGATGAGCCTACTGCGCGCTTGCAGAACAGGGGGTTATATAAAAAAAGCTTAAGCATAATATAATGTATTTAAAAGGATTAGAACTAGATTAAGCATATTGTACCTATAGCAAAATTCGTGTATTTCTAAACACCATAGGAATTTATTCTTACCTACCACAGGTTAGGTGTTGGTAAAATATTTATCAGCAAGAGCACTACTATCTGTTTAGTAGTTTTTGTATCAACGAAACAAAACAATCTCCTACACCATCAGTTCTAATATATTCAGTTACACTGACACCATAGACATGTCCACAAAACCGTAAAACAGGTTTTTGTCAAATATTATTGTCTAAGTAACTTATGATTGTTTTGTTAGTAATTTTCATAAGCCAACATGCCTTGTAGGCTTTTAAGTAAGACAAATAAAAGGTACGTTTTTAGCTCTTGCATTCCGTTAATATCATAGTGTTTATACAATTTAGTACCACGGAGCTCGTGTTTCTAAGCTGAGCTTACTGAGAATTCTGAACCAGCAACTTGAACTATAATGTACTCTGTAATTATAACAATTAAGCAATTATTTCGAGTTATAACTTATTTATAAAGTAAATATTAAAATATACAAGAAATGGTGTGGTGTTTTATGATAATTATTACGCTTAGCGTAGAGTTATTTTAATTTGTTTTGTTATAACTCTGCGCATAATTTCTTTTCTTTAAATATATGATTAATATTAGGCAAGCTATATATGAGAGATACCTTTTGTACTGATTTGTTTATTTTTCAATAAGAATCTATTTTACTGAAAATTATATTAAAATAAGTTTCCACTATAAATAAGTTGCCCCTGTTTTATTTCTAAACTCATACATCGTACGATTGCAAAAATTAAAAGCAATACAATTTCTTGTGTCACTGACGATAAGGAAAGATTCCTATCGATTATATTGTTCACATATAAGATGGTACTAAAAAAATTTACGAATAATATTATTGTTCGGCAGTTGTATAAAATAGTATGGTTTGAAATGAATTATGTGATTTAGTATGACTTAGATTGCCGTGAAGTGGCAGATTACGTTTATTACCTACGATGATGAAGCTGTAATCTTTACGAAAATTGTCCCGACTTCCGCTACGGACTTTCTTTGGTAATGAGCATTACGTTGTTCGTTACTTAATATGAAGAGACTTAAGTTATGGAAAAGTTGACGTTAAAAAAAGGCTGAACACTCTCCAGGGTAAATGCGGTAGATGATGCAGAGGGGATCGGTCTCTGCATCTCTACGCACTGCTAAGCCGCTCAGAAATAGTCGCCGACGATTCGAACCACTCTTCGTGGAATACGGTCAAGTGGAAGGAGCTGGAACTGGGGAGTACCTTATAAGTACCGTATAAGTCTTGCCTTGCTGAGCACATCAAGGCTAATTGGTATTAAAGGCTAATTTAATTGCCTTTCAAGCCAAATGACCGCGAAACTGAACATCGGTCGATATGCCAACGCCCAGTATACAGATGCTGGCTGTGGCTTAAAGGAGAGTGTCTTCGAAGAGAGGAGTAGCGACAAAGGGTGTTTTTTTAGTTTAAGTTTGTGCTATGAGTAAAATTATTGTAACCCAAACTTAACATAATTTTACCAACCTACTTTTATGTTTGAACAAATTTTTAACTCTTATAAAAATTTGAAATAATTACAAATACAGTATATATCTGTAATTTATAGCTTTATTATATAATGGAGGCGAGTATGAATAATTATCAAACAAATCTTATCCTTTTCAGGCCTCAATAGGGAACAAATTTATCTTTTGTTAGCTTCGCTCTCAAAAACTGCGCATTTGCATTAAACATAAAGCGGTAAATAACTTTTCTCATCATTAAACATGGAGAAACATGCATTTATGTTCCATATTCATTCTGCTTTGCCCTTTGCTTTCTCTTTGAAATTTAGGTCGTATGAAATTATGTCAATACACAGGCAGCATTATGTAGAATTCTAAAAGTGTACACATTTCATAGAAAATATACGTACCTACATAGTATTATACTCAGAAAGCCCTATAAAATATCGACTTCAAGACCTTTTTTAATTGTATTTAAAATTGATTTGTATTTAAGTATTTGCGAAATGTCCTATAGACTGTTAAATTAATAATAACCCATTTGTAAAACATTTGACTATAAAAATGTAAGCTGTGTATGTGTAGTGTAGCATAGACAAGTTTTCTAAATAAAGGCATTGGAATTTTAAAGTTCTATGCCAGAGACAAAAACGCGTTAGAGGATCTAAGGTGTAATTAAATCAAAGAACCGGCCTGTCCAGAGATTCATCGTAAATGAGGTCCTTGGACTATTTGATACTCTATCGGTGTTACCTTCTGTAAAATTGCGTTAATTTTTTATTTTTCAGCAGAATTTTTTTCCTAGAGTCAACGAGTTATCGAGTTTGTCAGGTATATTTTTTTTATTTTACCCTTAAGATTTAATTAAATAAACTTATTTTACCATATCTTCATGTATTCTGTGGAATGTACTTTTAAAGTATTTATTCATACTATCAGATAGACCATAAAACATGAGTTTAAAGGTTTATGCGGCAAAGTTAATATCTTTCAATTAAATAAACGATAGAAATGTGATGGCAATACAAGGGCCTCGGCATAATCCTGGATGCATTCCCGATTCGTTCCCTGTTGTTTTTGCGGTTAGTTCCACTAATGGGTACTGGTTTAGCTTCAAAGCCGGACTGATGTCCTGTCTTGTCCTAGAGCGCAATGGTCAAAGGCTTTCTTTGCTAGAATTAATAAGGCTCCATGATAGGTGGCATTTAATATAAAAACAATACCAACATAATGTCTGCCTTTAAATTCATGAATATCGTTGCGTAATTATTTGTAATATAAAGTTAATCTCTTCACATCAAATTTTATGCGAAGAGAATTTTGAAAGTCGATTGTTTGCAAATGAGGCTTTTGTCGATTGACTAACTTCTGAGTTCAATATTAATCGCGTTGTAGATTTTTGACAGAAAATATCTGCCCGGCGATTCTGTAACTCACTTTTCGAACTCACACAGCGGTGAAAACTGCTGAGTGAGTTACAGAATCGCAAGGCTGCTGTTAAATGTGCTTACTGTAGAAAAATTACTATGTCAGCGATTAACTCAACTTGTTCTCGACATTCAGACTAGGTCTTTTTGGTCTTATTACTTCATGAAAGTAAATAAAATAAAAGTGTAAAATACCAGCAATGTCAACAAAGTAGTCACGCGACGTTATAAGTTATTATCGCGTTTACGACGCAATCTCAGCATGTATGGATAATTTATTAAAATTTATGGTTTCGTATCAAAAAATAAGTCCCATTCGATAGTAAAAATCTTACTGTCCTCTATCTATATGGAGATCACGTTTTATTTTTATCGATTAAATGTCTTAACCGTTTGCGATACTGTTTCAACTTGACCCAAAACAAAATGGCCTATAAAATGTTTTATCAAATAACATTGGTACTTAAAATAAGTCAAGCACTTATTTTAAGTATGGCTGTAAAAATTGGACCAAAAAATATTAATTTAGTATTATTGCATTATCGTGTTTATTTACGTTATACGAGTAAGCACCTTATTGGAGTTCATTTTTATTTTTAGTTTTACTATTGTCACTGACCGTCTCCTTCGGCATATTTTCAACTTACTACGCGTAAAATTTAACGAAAAGCAAATGGTTGTATTATTTGTATAATTTTTAAGTTTGTCGTTCTTAGAGAACTCACTAGGAATCTACTGACCCTATCTGATCCGATAAAACTAAAAGCGCTTTACAAAAGCTGTTTCTAGCCAGATATTAATATTAAAAATCGGGGTTGCTGATTAAATAATAAAAAAATAACATTTCCATGGCGCGAAAATACATTTAAAATGCATGAATCAATAAACGCTCTTGTAATGAGACTGCAGGACTTTATGAATATTAATGCGTCTACTCGACTTTTTAAATGTTCATACCATTGGAAACCGGTTCTAAGTATGTATTATTTATGTTTCTTGTACGAATGTTTTTGTATTTAATCCTTGTCCTTTTAAAGAATACTAGCTACGTACATATAAAGCCTACGAAGTGGACTTCTTGGCAACGTTTTCTTTCCTATCTCATATATCTTTATTTTAGGTAATCAACAATATAGAAATACTATTATAAGACAGATAGAATAAAAGAAAACATATTTGTTTATAACGTTTGTCATCTATTATTTAATCAATTATTGTAACTCTTAATTTATATATTATAAAGATTAGAATTATTTTAGTTTCTGATTATTAAAATTAGGGTTGTAGAAATCGCTTGTTAGCGATAAGGCCGCCCGTTGCCTTATAACTTTTGTAACGTTTTTTGTTGTGTATGTTATTTATTAAGGTAATAAAGTATAAATAAATAAATAAAAATAAAATTAATACACTAATTAAGGCTTGAAACACTACATTATTTATTTTATAACACATTTATCAAATAAACTAATGTTTCTGTTTGGTACAAAACCGAAAGTTAATAAAGAAAAGTTATAATTAAATAAAATATGAAAGTACTCGTATCTTGTCCCTTTACTATCTACGGAAATATGCTGTTAAATTGCCTTTCATATTACATTAGAAAACAATTGCTTAATCGTTAATCTAATCAGATGTTTTACACCATGTTTTAAAAATTTGCGTAAAAGTGTAATTTGTTCACCGCATTACATTAATGTTACTTTCATTGTTAATGTTGTACTTTCATTTTCATATATAAACCTTTACGGTGTTATTAAGGTGGAGCAACGAACTCTGGACCGTGACTTCCTTTTTAACGTCAGTGGGAAAGTGCTCAGGAATTAACAAGACAGCCTTTGTTTCCCAAGTCCCGAGTGTAACGAATTAAAGGTGGTTTTTGTGACGAGCTAGATTCTCCGAGTAGGGTCTACTAAGCACAGTGATCTAGTTTATAACTAAATGTGTAAGCCGGAAGAACTAGTGCAGTTTTGTTTTTATTTATAGCTAGTGTAGCGTAGTAGTTATTGTTGTATACATAGACAATTAAATATGGAAATTTAGAGTGAACTGTGAATATACGAAACTAATTTTTCACAGTGAGAGCAGTTTGAAACTCGCTTCGTGCGATAAATGTTGCACGATATTCATCCCAAAGTTTCTTGCCAAGCTAAAAAAGGTACGTAACGACTGCCGTACTCTATTTACACCAAGTTGCGAACAATTGCCGTAAATTATGAACTATAAAGTCTAAATATAGTTTGTATCCTTTAAAGTCATCCGTATCAAATTGCAAAATAAACACGTGAAAGTCAGCATAGATAATGCTGACTCATAACCGGTAAACGAAGGTCATTTCAAGGGAATAATGCTGTACTGCTATACCCTACACTTGTATATATCCGTTACATATAAAAAGATTTTAAAAAGATCTAAGCTTCGTGACATACACTGTTTGGAACATTACCTTACGTTAGTTTAGCTAAATCAATATAGGATGTCCTTAAATGAAAGGAAGAGCAACAAAACGTTCGTCGTCGTTTCATAACTTAGCGTTTTTTAATGTATTTTTTGCCGCGCACCACCAATATTTGGAAGCAGCTGCCCACCTATGTATTCCTGACCCAATTCCAAAAAAGAGCGTACCAGTTCTCAAAAAGCAGGCAGCGCACTTGCGAGCCCTCTGGCATTGTGAGTGTCACTTAACATCAGGTAAACCTCCTGCGCAATAGAGGACGATATAAGTCCCATGAACTCTTTCTGTAAGATATTTGACTGATGATTATATTTTATTTTTTATGCCACTACTACACCTATATAATACAAGAAGCATGCAAGTAGCTTTGTAGGTGTTAAAGGTGTAAGGACAAGGAAGCGTTAGGTATTCACAGAAATAGTACCTTATATGTATATGCCTAAATCATTTGAAGTACTATGACAGTTATTGCATGGAAATTACACACAGAAACCAAACTATCCCAGGTTGGACTCCCCAGTACCAATTCCTTGTTAGAATTTCTCGGCTTGGCGTTGCGTTTAGATGTGGGGTCTCTCCGCATCTTCTACCCCATTTACTATGGGGAGTGCTCTGAGGAGTTGTTCGCATATGTTTAATTGATTTTCATCATCGGTCGCTGAGGTAGAATACGAAATTCCACTCTTAACACCTCCGTCGTTCCACTACTGAGCGCATTTTAAGGCACTTTTGGCCGCGCACCACAATTATATGGAACTGGCTGCCCGCTGAAGTATTTCCGAAGTAATTCGAATTAGGGTCCTTCTAGAAAAGAGCGTACCAATTCCTCAAAGGCTGGCATCGCACTTGCAACCTTCTGACCGTGTAGGTAAGTGTCCTTGGGCGACGGTATCACTTTACGACAGATGAGCCTCGTGCCGATTTGCCCCCGTACCATAAAAAAAAAAGGTTGGTCTTACACAGACGTTTTAGCATACCGTTTGCGTATTTTTATTTTCGTCGTAACTTTTGCACGGTGATTACCTAGATGATAGGGAATGAATCGGGCTTTGTTATATCGTTAACATGCACATTCTGTGAGGTCGGATTAACGTGTTCCGTGATGCAAGCTATTGAAAACCAATAAAGCAAGTCATCTGCGTTAATGAACTAGGGTCCTGTTACATTACTCGAGAATTTACAGCTCGCGGTTGCACAAAAATCAAGAAATAAAGCTTTTGTGACCAACATTAATGGATAAAACTATTGTATTGCACCGCTCTCATTAGTGTCCCTCGAACAACGTAATTACCTCGCACCTTCTGTATTGAGACCGATCACTCTGTCAATGGGACATACCTTTTGATAAGATAATAAAAACCAACCTGTTTTAACCCTAATACATCATCAAGTGTCACCGACCTCGGAAGACTTGCATTATGTAAACACGAAAAAAGATAACACAATCCACGTGCCGCCACGTGGATTATACAACTTCCTAAAAAAACGGGACATTTGAGTGTAGTTTTTTTTAATATATCGTATCTACAAAACATATATCTCGTCTTCTGTTTCATAAGTTTGATGCTATGCAAAAGCTGGCTACGTTATGAGAATATGGACGAAGATCACATATCTAATCGTATTACAACGCGGTATATTGTATACATATTCCGACCTTATTTATTCTAGATTCTGGAGCAAGATGTCAGAGTACGACAAAAATACACGCTGGGGCTGTACTTAATAAAACTGTTACATAGCATGGACAGCTATTTCTGCAGAACTACAGTGCGCTAAGTAGCCAGTAAGTCAGGAGGAGGTATCGTCCGCAGTTACTATATGTGCCCACGGCTAGAACTAAATATCTAAAAAGGGCACGATATATCACCTTAGTCAACGAATTACATAGTTTAACGGACCTTTTTTATAGTCTGTTGAGTGTCATTCAATTTCTTATGTTTGTTTATATCGCGTGTGATTTTTTTATTGGATTTGTATTCTTCTTGATTTACCATCAGTTAAGGCAAGATTGACTTTATTCTAAATATATATTATATTTAAAACAAACGACAATTGTATGCGGTGTAGTGTGTTATAGATAATATCAGTCAGGCACAGAAGGTTGATCACCTACTTGCCTATTAGAAATAATTATGGAATTCATACAGACATCTGAGGACCAGACCTAAAGGGTGATATAAAAAAATTACGAAATATTTTTTAACCATTACTTTCACGTATAACTAAATTAACGTAACTTTTTACATAAACTCATCGTTAATTGTATTAATAAAGAATCCGCACTGTATCATCTTATGTTCATCAGCTTAATTATTAACGATAAACAGAAAGGCCACACTGAACCGGGCGGAGCATGAAGAATGAGGCGTCCGCTTGTTTGCACTAATCGAAGGCATTTCATATCAAGTTTCAAATATCCAGAATATTCTATGAACAAACCTACAACGCTGCTATGAAAATTACAATGAGGGTCACACAAACAACAACGGTTGACGAAAATTGCCTCTGAAACGCCCCTACTTTTCTAGTGAAGATATATGAAAGCGGGAATTGGGGCAATGCTTAACTCAGGGGATTTTCGCTTTAAGCGAAAGTTGGCAAACAGCCAGGCAGTTTTTCCTTCAAGTATTTCCTAATAGGTCACTTCAATTAAAATCCAGACCCAGATTACTTCTAATGAAGCAGGTTTTGATTAAAACCTTATTGAAAAATCAAAACATCAATCCCCAAGGAGTTGTAGGTTTTGCTGGTTTGCCGTAGTGCTAAAAGAGAAAAAACTAAAATGTTTAATATTGTGAAAGTGACCTAAGATGAATCCCTCAAACTATTGATAGTTCCTAATTTTAATCATAAACAATGTATCATGGTCTTTGTAGCGAATTTTAAGTTTTAAATTTCGAACATATTAATGAGTTTTAAATTTACGATTATTAAAGTTGGAGTCAAGTGGCATTGGTGGGACAAACCCGATACTTGAGATGAAGGACTGCCAGATGTCCCGCTTTATCAGCGATTCGAGTGCACGGCTTTAGCCCGTTTTGAGTTACGGCTACGCTCCGATAACCGCCTTGTACACATGTTATAGATAATACTCATCAAGTTTACTTATTAATTTACCAGTGTGCCTTGACCTCTTTTGGACGTTGGGACTTATCTATACTAATATTATAAAGAGGAAAGATTTGTATGTAAGTATGTTTGTAACGAATTGGCTCAAAAAGTACTGGACCGATTTTAAAAATTCTTTCACCATTTGAATGCTACATTATCACTGATTAATATAAGTTATTTTAATTGCAAGAAAAAATAAGGATCCCTACTAAAACTACAATAATGTTACACAAGGTGTAAAAAAATGCCTATAAATTATCTTTCATCGTATGCGCTGCGAAAACTATTGATGATAGAATAAAATTTTTTTCACAATATTAAATTATCAATATCTACAAAAAAAAATTAAATAAATGTTCCGTGCGAAGCCGGGACGGGCCGCTAGTATAGATATAAAGGGACACGTGTATTAGTCAATTGATGTAGTGCTTTTTAATTCTCACTACACTACTATACATAGAAGATAATAATAATAATAGATAATAGCTATCTAGATAGGTCTAGTAGACTTCCGTCTCCTCAAGATTATAAAATGTCTTTATTGTAAATATATAACATACATATGTTTACATTACAATATATTCAAAATGGTTATTACTATATCTATCTATATATAGTATATCTTTATGCATGGACGTAATTTGTTAGACAAGAAACAGTAAGAAACATCTACTACATACCTTGCTATGTAAACATTGATTGACAATGCAGACTGTACATCATGCAAACCACAGTCAAACTGAGACTATAATTGTCTAACCAATTGAACTGAACCAATGTAAATAAATGGAATTGTATACCAAAAGGGCAGTAAACTAGTCATAGCTTTGTTTTTTCGCTTTTTTATTTAAAAGTACCTACATGTCAAATTCATTCGGAATTTCAAAACAAAGTCAATACTGTGGTAGATTTGGTTATTATATCATCATCTTACGGGCGCTACAACCCTCTGTCTACAATCTGTCATTGTCCTGGCCTTGCTCGCATTCCTTAGAGGTTCAGCTCTTCACCGCACTTTAGCCGCGGCATTGCTTCCCTCCAGCTTCCACCTTATAGCTTCTGTGGTACTCCTACTTACTCCATTAAGGCAACTTGTCTAGTCTCATACTTGTCACGATATGTAGTTTGTTATACAGTTCGTTTTTATTATTAAATTTAAAATAACTGTTTATTTCTTTGAAATAAAAAAATATTCGAGTGTTTTTATTATATGGTGTGATTGAAAACGGTTACAGAGAAAACCTATCTAGATGTAGTTGAACACATTTCGAATAGATTATGCACTGAATTGGAAATACTTCAACACGTGTCTGTAGCCTGTAATACATTTTAAATAGTTCTGGGACAGAGTTATTTGAACAACAGTTATTGAATCTAATATTGACGCAGATTGTACACACACTACGGTTATTTGTTGTTTTAATTTATGTCTCTATGTACTTTATTACACCTAAATAAGCGATTATATTATGTTTAAAGCAAAATATAGGAGATTTTTTGTTCTTAGTCTGTAATATACGTTAAACTTTTCGAATAAATGAACACGGAATTTTTTATACAAATGTTATCCAGACGCAACCAGTCTTAATAGTGTAAATGGATTAGAAAACCTTGTATTAGAAGAACCTAAATGATTAAATTAATCGTTTATAACAGAAACGAAACCTCACCTTGACCGTTAAATCAGTAACGTTTTAAATCGTTTTACACTTAACGCGACTTCGAGGTTCTACGACTTTCAAGAAAAATATTCTATTATTTATATTCGCGCCAAAATTTTAACTAAGTATTGTCCTTACACTAAGATGTCCGTACTGTCCCGTAACTTAGGTACAGCCAAGTAACACAGGTTCGATACTAGGCAAAACAATAGCAATTATATTTCTTTCTGGGGTGGAAGATACCTTATGCAATATATCGGAGCACTTTTCATAAATAAAAGAACACTTTGACTATGAAATCACTATTACTCAAATAAAGTACTAGTATAACGGTTTTGGACTGATTTGACTTTGACATTGATAATTTATAAACTGTGTGACATATAATGACAATGGCAGCTGTCAGTACGCCATTGCCCCGATAAATATAATGCATGTTTAGAATTGGTAAATAGATTTGGGTTAAATAATTCTAGTATTCCTCTGTCTCGAGATGAGAAGTATTAGTCAAAACATCTTTACCTTATACAAAGTAGACAATACCTACCTAGGTACTTTGTTTTGTTAAAAAAGATTATATAGTTTGGACAAAAAGCGCTTCGAAGTTCAGACAAGTTGTAAATTATAACCGTGAAATACTAAATATTTATTATTTAACAGGAGTGGAGATCACGGATTACGAGAGTTATCGTCAACATCACAAGTAATCAGGTCTAAGCTATTCGTGTACTAATTACTTAAACATGTTCACGCGCATGCGTTTAATTTACACTGTGTGTGAACATCGTAAAAACGATACTGAAGATACAAGCCAATGCGTGACTGCATTATTAAATATACATCGTTTTGTACAGCAATGTTTATGCAATTGTTTAAAGTTAAACAGAGTCCCGTTTTCTTTGACCTATACGGGGCCAAATGTTACTGACACATGTTTCAATGTTTGCATGACATTTTTCCGATGTTAACTTTACGCGTTAGTTCTTTTTTTGAAAATTTAAAAATAGAATGTCGAACTTCGTTGCATTCCGAATGGAGGTGCAAATCGGAATAGAGTACCTTACCTTTTATTTCTCTTTAAGTTTCGCTGGTAAATAATATGTACACGGACTTAGGTATAACCATTATATTTTTAGTACCATGTAATAGTTTAATAACGATTACTAAGTTCCTATTAATAACATACTATTCTTTATAAGCACATTGGCAGCTATAATACATTTTTATTTTGCTTAAGTAACTCGATACAAGTTAACGTTGTAGGAGAACCACATATTGTACAGACCAGTGAGTAAAAAGCCTGTTATTTTTCTTAATTTTGCAACCTAATACACTGTTTCAATCTAAGCTAACATAAAATAGGTGCTTCAAAGCCCTTTAGGTTACACGAGCCCTAACCGATAAATCAGTAGATGTCGCAAGGACGAACTAATGTTACGTACTTTATATTCTGCGCAGCTTTGTGGGCTTGAAAGTTCCCAGAATACTTTCCATACACCTATTGGAAGGCCGTTTGCAGTGGCATTTTAAACAATATTGCTATGTTAGGTACTTCACGCTGATGAAGTTTTTTTACACTTTTTATAAAGCTAGTCTAGCTAAAGTCTATAACATATTTTTACATCAAATGGGGGAAAAATATTTAAACAAAATCTATATCGAATATAGGCTAAATTATCTACATAACATAATAGGTTCTATCTATAATATATAGTCAAGTAAATCAGATAGTTGTGTATCAACTTGATGTGACAGAGAGAACCCTTGCTGACTAAGATTTCATAAAAGCTCTCGATTGTCGAGTTATTTGAATAATACATTTGCGTCAATATTCGTTAAAGAAGTATTATTCAAATGTGTATAGTATGTAAGCCAGAGACAGTATGATGCAGAATGTATATATACACATCTATTACATATATATCGCGAAGATATTCCATTTTTAAAAGCTCACACAAACCACGTTAGCTTTATATGCTAAAGTTGCGACGAAGATATCTCTTTACTAATATTAGCGGTGATTCAACAGGATATGAACGTTGGGTTGAAAACGAATCATGCTAGGCCCTTAATGCAGATAATTTTGTTATTCGCACTTAACTCTTAAAGTAGTTCGACAAGTGTCATTTAAGCCCCCATAAAGCTTTTTAATGCATACAAAATTCGTATAAAATATAGTTTAATGTGAATATTTCTCATTTTGGAAGCAATAAAATTTTCTATGCATCTAGTGTTAATGAATAAAAACATAAAATAAATTATACTTTACGCAATCACAAATTTTTACGATATATTTATGAGGTTATGCAATAAGATGTGTAATAAATCTATACTCATTAAATTCATTTAGTCGACATTGAGAAATAGTTACCAAATATTATTATCTGGTCTGTCTGCTCTTTAAATCTGTCAAAATATTCTGAATACATGGGTCCTAGGGCAGTTTGTCGATTTATAATGATAACAATATTAAAGTCCAAAATAAAACAAAATTGCGGTCGTCATCTCGTCATAAAAATATTGCGACGAAGCCTCACGCTTCCGATCTCATATGCCAAGAACGCTTCGGAAGTCACGTTTTTGTAACTTCCTTTCTGCTGTTTTAAGCTCATGTAACCCACAACCGAAATACATATTAGAATATTTAACAGAATTAAATTAAATAGTTCTTATCCGTAACGTAACAGAACCGTTACGTTTGTAAATCCTCCATATTATGAGCTGATATATCAGGCCATTGACCGGGCTTAAGAGAATAAACACGATGTCTTAACTAAGCTTTAATGTCTCGTGGAAGTTTGGACCCTCGAAGATAAACAAAAAGGGATCAAAGGGCCTTAGAGCCACACCTGACCCCGACTTTATGATCTTTATTTTGAGATAAACACTTGTTAACAATGATATTACACCGTTTTGTTGATCCTAATATATGTTTCGTTGCAATTTCGTGAGTAAATTTTCCAATTTTTTTATCAACGTTTAATTGAAATTATACGATACGTTAAGTGTCCTTATCTCATGCACATATTTCGCTTATTATTGTGACGTTTTTGGAAGAGATTGAAGTTTTTATTGGGAACGTTGAGCTTTTAACAAAACGATTTTATTACTTCACTTAAACTATAGTTTTAACTTTTTACACTATTGTAAATGACACTAATGATAGGTTTTGATTTGTATGCATATGTTAAATCACGTTGAATGTACTTTGTTGAAAAATAATAAAAATACTGTTCTTCTAAGAAACCGAAGACCATGTTCTAGAACAATCTGTAAGTTTAGATGACATCTGATGTGATAAATTTAAATATTTAATGTTAATAAAGTAAAATTGTTTTTAAATGAACTCTTTTTAAATTATTATATTTGACCACAAACAATTTCTGCATGAACTAAATATTAATCATTGATATTAATACATCATGTCACGTAGTCAGTGCTGCCCATTCACCCGCCGTCTTTCCAATAAATCGTCTGACGGTTCATATCCCTGGCAAGGATTTAGGGTTACCAGTCACCAAATAAATTCAAAACAAATGCGTTTGAATCCGAAAACCTGTCTGTTTAAAAACATAAATTTAGACAGTGATATTAGGATACAGAATTATTAAAAACAAATATAAATATGTTGGAAATCATCAGACAATTAAATAATTATCAATTGTGAAAGAAAGATGCCTGTTTTCTCAGATTACTAACGTTACAATAATGAAATGATTTTAAGTTTCAATATTAAATCCAACATTGCAATCTGCTATAGCTTTTCCATTTAAGGTAACCCTATCAGCAGACTACACGATATCGACCACGTTGCGACGCGACGTCTCTTACGCCGACTAGACTGCACAGAATCCTTTGTCCACAAATAAATCAATGTTTACATCCCGGGACCTGAAAGTAATATCATATGGTTGCCCTTTCAGTATAGTACATATCGTTTACCTAACTATAATAAGCTTAGGTCAAATAATGCTTTAAATTAAATAGCAGCTTATTGTATTGATTAAATTTTAATAAGCAACCTCCTTAACGAATCTCTTAGGTTTTAAGGGTTAAGGTTCTACTTTTTTAAATTCAAATTAAATAGACAGGACTTATTTTGCGCAATTACGCAAGTTTCATGAGGTCATTAAAATATTTAACTTAATCACAAGCCCTTTAACGCTGAATAACTCAGCTTAACAGAATATTCAAATAGTCCCATTAGGTTGCTGTTATGGATGGTTTTATTTATTTTTATAGATGTAATTTTCCGTATCATTTTATACGGCTAGTGTAAATTAATCTGATTAACTGAGCCATACGAATATAAGACATTCGGCTAATTGCTGTCTTTGTTGAATTACGTTATAGAATACAACCTGGTAATACAAACGATACATGCAACTATCCTACGAATTAGGCCTTATTCATTAAGATCTAACAAAGAATAAAATCCCTTTTATGCGTCAAGGATTATAACGCCGAAGATCTTCCTGTACCCTATCATTATTAGGACATGAAAGTAATGAATCCCATGAAAACGCTAATTGCACCCATAAAAAGTTCTGGGTCGCGATCATTAAAATATGTTCAAAAATTAAACATAAACAATGACAATCCTTAAAACTTATCTAAGTGCCCCTTACCCCCCACCCCCCCCCCCCCCCCCCCCCCCCCCCCCCCCCCCCCCCCCCCCCCCCCCCCCTCGGGACCCTCGCCCCCCACGGCTGAATAACTCAGCTGATTACAGTGAATTATTTGCTCAATATAGTTCGAGCTCATCAGTGCTGGCTGAACCGAATACGGGCCCGCACTCGCCGTTTCAGCTCGTCCCAGAGGTGATCGATCGATGGAGGCGTAGTTTATTTATACTTGTTTAGCTCACGGATGTAGTCCGTGACAATAAGGCTATGTGGCACCGGGCGTAGTCGTGCACGAAAAGTACGCCACGAAACCTCGTAAGACCAGGTCTCGTTTATATAATCCGTGATTCATACGCACACAACTGACTTGCCGTCGAAGAAATGCCGCCCCAGAACATGGGGCGGACCCCCCCCCCCCCCCGGCCCCCCCCACGGGGGGGGGGGGGAAACGCCCCCCGGTCGCCTGAACCTCAGCTTATAAACAAATATCGCAGCTATAACTTGGGCATTCCTCCACTGGTCGACATGTACGGGATGGATCGCGGTACCTGACTATAGAGCGTGAGAATTGACTTTTCTTAGAATGGGGAGGGGGGGGGGGAGAGGGAGGGGGGGAAGACAACCTTGCTTAAGTAACAAAAACGTCGATACAAGGAACACCCCTTTTGGTATGCAGCGACGTCCCGTCCGCCACGTCTCCGATTGTAATCTGAGGCTTGGAATTTAGTTAGTTTCAGTGCCCTAGCAACTTTCGTAGTCATTTGCGTAGGGCCACCAATTCACTGCTTCTTTTCCATGGTATCCATTTTCACTGGGGTTTTTCTTGTCGAAGCTCTTCAGGTGTGACCTCTGTGACGTCTGGATAGCGAATAACCCATAATTGACTTTTACCCCTCGTTTTATACGCGTCTCAGGGTGGTACTATTAGGGTGGGCCCCCACCCAACGCGTACATCGCCACTTTTTAATCAAAGTGCTGGCGATTTGTGGTTTTTGATTTTCCGTAAAACAAATGATTATTTTTTTGAAAGCTTATTAATTGAGCTTTTAAATGATACTAATAATGATAGGGTACAGGAAGGATCTTAGAAGTTATAATGCTTGCCACGAATTTTAAGAAAGGTGATTTTTTGACGCCGAGTGTAGTTTTGAATGGTTATGGTTTTAAAAACGTATCTATAGATAGCTGTTTGATTTGAAGTTTGTTCTAAGGCATAACAACTAAATATGTACAACTAAATACAATAACAACGAGGTGTATATAAGGTGCCGATGATCGCAATTTTGTCTGCTAATCCATATCTTTTCTTTCTTTGCTAGTAATTAATAATGAATATCTGTACCTATGTGTCACGTAAGCCTAACACAATAAGCATCAGTGGGATATAAAAGGTTTCTCGCACCTATATTAATGGTTCATAAAACTTTTGAATATTTACTTTCCAAATTTATTAGCAAAACATTCTAAAATAATCTTATTACAATGTAACAACAAATACTTGGGTGCAAATTATGTGCATTTTATATGGCAATGAAGGTTATGTGTATCTTCTAATTCATAAGATAATTCGTATATAGCATAAATAATTTTATAAACCATAGACAAATAATTCCTAGAATACAGAAAAGGACACAGACTAACGTAATAATGATTAAATTTGAGAAATCCTTTTTTTTATATACAAGGTGAAAATGCATTTGCGTATTCCCTTTTCCCGAAAGTAGCATATGTGAGACTGGACCCACACCAGATATATGCTATTCAGAGACTGGTTGAACAATACCCACTATAACCACCTCGGGTAGTTCCTACAAGGCCGCATTACAGAGGCTCCGGTCCGAGGTCGCTCTCGCAATCTACCGGGGCCTCAACGGCAAAAATTTGGGAATTTCTTGCTATGTATATACATTTAGGTCACATTATTTTAAACACATAATAGTGGGTCTCCGTTACATCATAATGAATACCTTACTCAGACAGTCGCAGTATCATTTATTTGTAAACGAACATTACTACGCATGCATATCGCAAATCTGTAACTACTGTGAATCAACGGATGCATAAAGTAAGCAGGTGTAAGATCTACTTTGTCAACGGCGCTATCGTTAGTATTTAGAAATAATTTCAATAAACTTGCATTATCGCCGCGACGATAAAACTACGGATGTGTAATGGGGAGCGATTGAATCTTAAGTTTTCCTATTAAATATATTCTTACTTTGTAACACATTTTTTATACTATAGCAAGGCAACGAACATGCATGGTAATGCTCCAACCGTTATCATAACTTTGTACCAACATAGGTTATTGATAGAGAAAAATCTTAGTCAGCGAACGAAGGCACGCTTCGCGAAAGAAGTCTGAAGAGGTATCAAAATTACATTCTGTCTAGTTAATGTAATTTTAGCTATATGTTACCCACCCTAACAAATATGCTTATTTGTTCGAGCTGTATTTTAGTATTGCTAAAAACATAATGAACACAGATATTATAATGTTTTAGTTCTGTGATTTAATACAAACATACCCACAAATACTCATTGTGCGGTCTCATAAGATTATTTTCTACTCCCAATTCATACCGAAGTTCAAACTACGTAACAGCCGGTGCATGAGTCCAATGTTACTGAAATAGACGCAGTATGCAAATTACCGCTCAAAAGTTCATCATCCGCACTGCTATTCTGAATATGCTATAAATACTTTCACGACACCTTGTATTATCTTACACAATTCATAACGAAAAGGTTTCTTTGAAATTACCGCTTTACATCCACAATGTTTCAAATAGAAACTAATCATATTCCTTTGATTAGTCTAATCATCAAACATTAGTAACGATTAAGTTATTATTTATTTCGTTATTATTTTTTTGCGGAAATACAAACTTATATGGATAAGTACTTCTATTTAGAGAATAACGTTTTTGAAAACTTTTAACGGTTAGACTACCCTAGAATGTGATTCACATTTCTTGTATCTAGGATAAAAATAATTATAGCTACGAAAATAAAATATGTTTATGATGTATATGGAATAATAATAAGTACTGATTAATTTGTATCGGTAGACATCCAACTCTTCGGTAAAGAAAGGAGAAGAAGGTAGCCGGTGTAAAAAACTCTTGGTACTCTTTTAAAATATCAAATCATCATACAAAATGACTAGGCCGAGAAAAATATGGAACGCAGAAAGGGGAGATATGGTGCCCTTTCTCTTGATACGATTTACTCTTTGTTCTGTAATGCAGACCTGCTAAAATAAGTTTAAATAACTCTTAGCTAATCAATCAGTTGAAGTTTTTGCATATCAAAAAGGGACCACAAACTAAATTATCAATCTTTCGTTTGGGCTTGCAATTCCAATTCCTTTTAGTATTTAGCAGGACGATAGTTTTAATAAACCTTATAGGAATATTATTATTACCAAACAAATGACAAATGGATATATTTTATAAATGGCCTTATTTATACTTGAAATATAATTAATTACGAACAATAGATAAATAATGAATTATTTCAAGGCGGTCGATGAATAAAATACAAAACGTAAAAATTAAAAATCAATGTTTTGGTGAACGGTCAATTCATAATTAAGTTCAAAGTTGTTCAATATAAGGCCAACCAATCAAACGAATTGTAAAAAAACTGCATGTCATACTAAGAGTAACGGACTATGAAAAATACACTTTACGACTTCTTGAAAAGTCTTTATACATAATATAATAAACTAATTAACTTGAATAGTTGATTGAGACCTAATCGCTTTTTTATTCGACTTTCCACAACAGTAATGTTAAATTGGAAGAAGTCTAATGGACTCTAACAGGTTTAATTTAAATTCTGAAATATAAATTAGAGTTTTAAACCTATTCACTATAGGGTTAGTTTATTATCTTTAAGTTTTATTTTTATAACTAGTACATATTATAAAAGAATTTGGCCGCGTCTGGCTAACTGTGTGGACGCGATAATCTCAGAAAGTACCTACTGAACGGTTCTTTGTAATGTTTTCACTAATTTTTTTTTGTTTCTGTGGAAGGTATATATAATTTAATTTTTTGTATGTAAATTGACTGAAATGTGCCTATTACTGTAGAAGAAGTCGCAAAAATTAGAGTGAGAGGAGGCAAATGAATTATAAAATTCAAAGATAAATTATTAAAAAAAAAATTAATACTTTTACCGTAAGAAAATGTGGTTTTATTGCTACGAAAATAACTATTGATATCTATTCGCGTTGTATCAATAAATTGTATTGTAAAAAGTTGCAATTGTCCCCGCGACTTCGTTCACGGAAACAGGAAAGCCTAGTTTAAAAGATCTACGCAGATAAACTGGAAGTCTTTAATAATAAAGAAGATGACAATAAATATTTAATATCTCTTGATAAAAGCTATATAGAATTATTTCTTAGTTTAAAAGATCTAAGCGTACAGGCCGCGGAAAGAGTTTTGTTCTGATTTCTGTTATATTTTTTGTGATACATACATATTTCGCGTAAGTACTTTTAGCCGAGCAAAAATATCATTAGCGTAACAGTAAAACCAACACTAATAAACAATTGAATGCTGTTATTTTTTTATAGATTACGTATGGCATTTAATACAGAATGTCTTATTTAATTAAAAAGTATTATATAATGGTATGAAGTTCCAACTTGAGAACAATTTAGTCCTTGAAGCGTTTTTGCGGTTGAATGCATACCGGTATAGTAATTGGTGAACTGTTGGAATGGCACAGAAAAAGATAAAGATACAGCTGCCATCATTCGATAAAAGATAAGGTATGTTGGGACATGTTTAGGGACAATATTAAGATATTTTGCCTAAGACAGATGCCTAATTTTATCAATATTATATTCCTGCCTTATATTGTTTGGTTATATTTGGAAGACGTATCTTCGTATTTTACTTAAGTCCAATTTTGGCAAAAAATAATTAGAGATTAAAGATAATTACAAAACAACTGTTTTTTTTTGGCGTAAATCTGGTGATTTTAGTGTTTCACTTTCGAAACGATTATGAATAATTTTCTATGTATTTTTAAACAAAAGTCTTTGTTTTTATCTCTTTCTAAACCTCATTGTTTGGAATGAGTTTGATCGATTGTTTGGCCCAACAATGGCAAGGAAATTGTACACAACTAATAAAAAGGAATCGTAGACCTTAATATTAAAACGTTTCAGTGGGTAATTTTGAAAGATAAAATAATTAATGACAATATTTATAATAACAAACTAACCAAAATAAGGAACAACTTTAGATTGAATAAATTTATAGGTATTCAGATATTTTTTCTCGAATTAGGTTTTTGATTGAATTAGGTTAGTTTTTACTGCCGAGCTTCTATAATAAACATGGATTTCTTAGTTACCCGTTCTATATATATAACTTCCGCTTTAATTAATGCTAAAAATAAATGAATGTGCCCATATTTTTTAAATAAGACCTCCCAAAGTCACAACTACCTCGGGTCTCCTTACGCAGTCAGTGGTGGTGGTAATCTTCAAATAAAAAATATGAAATCTCATTTACTCCCGCTTTCAGATGCGTGAAAGATATTTTTATCTGTCCTACTGCTATTTATACTTGGCTATGCCTTCTTTACAGGAAGAAATAATTAATAGGACAACATAAACATAACATCGCTATTTATTTTGTAAGGAAACATCGTACATATTTGTTGAATTTATTTGTAGATAGAAAGATAGTTAATTTTTTTAAGTTAATTCTAATTTTAAAAAATTATGAAATTCTGTACCGTGAGCTCTTAAACGTAGATTTTACTCACAACTATGTTGTATAGTTTATACGAACAAGGCCAACTACCTACAACTTCCCAATGAAAATAAATGATTCTTATTAAAAAGATCCAGGTTTTCTGCAATCAAATCTTATTTAAAGGTTTTTAATAAATGCCCAGAATTCATTGCCGAAATAATTAAGGGTCCCATCTTGGACCTTTAAAGCCTTATCGTGTTATTATTAAGAGCCAAGGTATTTTAATTATGATCACCTTGCAGTATCGAAAATTAACATTCACTGGCCTACATTAGCCATAAGTAAATTTAAAAAATTGGTTGACGCATTTTTAAATTATATTGTAACAGTTGGTATAGTAGTAAAAATTGCTCCACTTTATCTTTAATGAAGCAAAACCTACATATTGTTTTTATCTACACAGTTAAAGACATAAATTTAGAGAAACATTAGTATTGGATTACTCTATGTTTCAATGTACCATATGTATGGGAATAGTGGAGTAATATTTTTTATTATAATCACCAGAAATTATCTTGAATATACATAATATGTACCTATAATACTGTCTGTTATACCAGCAAACTTTGAAATGTTTTAATGTAATAATAATTTTCGGAGTCAATGTATGCAATAGACTACAAATAATGTGAATGGAAGACTAGCAAATGGACTCGAATTAGTAGTAAATTTTGATTAATTCCATTATTTACTGAACGATGGTGAATAATAAGGTTGTATTTCGTTAAATGTGTCACAACACAAAGAAAGGAAATTGTTGAGTCGCTATGCTTCAGCGCGTCCTTCATTCATCAATGTTGCTGCTAATTTTGTAACAGTACTTAACAGGTGCATAAAATAATATTATAATCTATACTAGTATTATAAATGCAAAAGAATGACAGTCCACAGTTATTTGCGATTGTCATATTATAAAACGTAAACTAAACATAATACAGTGCTTGTTATAACGTTAAGGTCGATTTACATCAAACGAGCGAATGCTCATTCTATCCCCACTACATCAAATTCTTCTAGTGTAAACAGGCGTAGAGCATTCTGTCGTTGTTCTTAGTGCGTTCGCAAAGATTCTATAGAATATTCTAAGAATGCTCGTTCGCTTGATGTAAACGGCGCAAGAGCGCGCGAACAGTTGCTTAGAGCGTTCTAGCGTGTTCGGACGTGCTCGCGCCACTGAGCGGTCTTTTCAAAGCGTTCTTGTGTTCTAGCTCTAGCTCTATGTTCGTTTGATGTAAATCAATACCTCTAGCTTTCGTTTACACTAAAAGATTACGAAAGAATGCTCTTGTTCTAGCTCTAGCTCTATGTTCGTTTGATGTAAATCGACCTTTACATAAAGCCGCAGGACTTTGCTTCGACCTAACAACGACGGTAAAATTGTTATATTAGAAAAATACCACGCAAATATATGCAAATGAGTCATAAGGTCCTAACTATGAATATCTTCATAACAAATAACTAATACTTCTGTGTGTTTTTTTTTAAGTAATTTAAATTTTATAAACTTAAGTAAATTCATTTTATGAAAATAATAAAATGTAAGTTTACTTTATAAATCTGCATTTGAACAATAAGACTTAACCGATCCTATTTAACCTTTAGCCAATGACCTTTCGGTCGAAAACCACACCCTAAAGGTCTAGATGGCATTTAGAATTCCAACTGTGAGAGTGTTTGACAGACTGACGATTGTATCTGGATTTACAACAACCTTACCTTAAAACTTTGAATCCCTGGTTCTACCTCCCTCACTTCACGCCGCATAGAATATCTCTTGCAAACCTTTTTGTAAAGATGTCCGATATGTTCATTCTTATAACGTAAATCCAAATATGACGAGTCATTTTTCGTACGCTAGTTTTCATTTCACGTTTTCACAAAACAGTAGAGTTTGTAGTAAATATTTTTACAATCGTAATCGTAACAACGTTTAAAACTTTGTGAATAGACAGTTCCGGAAAATAGTCGCTTTGTTTAAAGATCAACACCCGTAACATTCCGCTTTTAGATAGAAATAATAGTATTTATTTTGAATAATGATAGTACCTACATTATATTTAATAACAATTAATTGTTTTTTTTAAGAGATAAGATCAACGACCAAAGAAGACGGCATCATAAAGAAAATAAGGCGATTGAAATGGAGCTGGACCGGGCACATGACGAGAGAAAGCAGGTTGAAATTGACAAAAATCATTACAGAATGGCAACCACGAGATGGAAAAAAGGAAAAGAGGAAGACAGTGCAAGAGATGAGATCGTCTGCCGATATTAAGAGAATAGGATGCACAACTTGGACAAGAAGAGCTAGCATCAGAAATGAATGTAAGCAGCTGGAAGGGACCTGTATGTATCATAGACACGCTGATTACCAAAAACGGGTCATATTATGTATTAGGTTATGTAACTTAAATAAGTGTCTATGTGTGTGTCAGCAATAAAGGCTTAGTAATAATTGTTTTTTTCTAATAACAACATATATTTACTTGAGTGTTATAATTATTTTTAGTATTAACAAATATTACTATATACTATTTGAGATTTATATTGTAAGCAATCCATGTGTTTTAAAACTGTTATTGTAAAATTTGATTGATTCTAAACTGCCCATTTACCCGATGCGCAGTTTAGAATCATTGTTACCTTAGCCGTATGTATCGTAAAACGCTTATAAACGCATTGAACTACATACGATTTCTTTGACTGTTGCGACAGGTATTACACTGCGAATAGCCACACATCGATGGCTGCATTCCAGAGGCGGCTATTATTTGATTTCGTCAGTAAGCGGAAGCTATTGCACGGGGCATGAACAGGCAATATTGCGCACAAAATTATATTTCCACTAATGCCGATGGAAGATAAGTTCTTTGGCGGCTTCGCAATATTTATTAATATTTATTATTACGAACCATTTGCGTTGAAGTGAAGATATTGGAGAAAATTATTCAAAAAGTCTATAAAAACATTACAACATTATATAGTTTTCCCGTCTTCTCAGATACACGTGTACTCAAGTTAATTAAATTACTAAACCTGTACTTTATAAAATTTAAAACAATGTACAAAACTGATTTAAAACTGTAACCTAAAACGTGGTCTAATCGACAGAAGGGAAGTGGACTTTAAATATTTATTAATATCAAATAAATTCAAATCATAAAAGTGTCTGCTGATATAACGACATATTTGGGCTTGGTTGAGCAATAACATTGATTGGTGATCAGATTAAACTATAACATTTCCTGTACACAACCGCAAATGAAAGAAATCGGTCAAGTGCGGTTCCAAATTGTACCAGATACACATAAATATGTTATCCGCCTCTGTTTATACGATAAGATTTATTTTTTCGTTTAGTGCTTTGTGAATTTATGAGAACATATAGAATAAAAAGGTCTTAGGATGGATAACTTTCTACTCGTAGTATCATAATACTAGCTTATTCGGCAAACGTTGTTTTGTCAACATATTATATCTAGGAGACATTTTTTTAGTTCAATAAAAATAACTATCTACTATAATAATTAAAAATAGCGGTTGATTGTAGAGAGGAAAATAAAGGGTTATATGTATTTTTGTATGCTGTATCATAAAAAAATAAAAACAATTTACAAATTTCGGAAGAGTTTAATAACAAACACCGAGAATTCTATATATTAGATTCAAATTAACGATTTAATATTTGTTTATCCCTAAGAACAGTAAAAAAAGTAGAAGAGTAGGCAACAAACAGGATTTATTAGATACGAATACAACAATTACAAAGTTTTAACAGTTAAAATTACAATCAGAGATGTGACGGTATCTTATATTTTTTTATGATATCCAAACAGAATATCGCCTATAACTCGACCATCTAGATGCCATACAGAATAAATATAGGTAGTATGAAATTTCGGAATAAAAACGATTGAACCTATCTTAATATAAGTATAAGGTTCCCCTTTCGTTGGCTGATAAATAGTTACATTAAGCTAAAATATATAGATTCAGTCCAGTATACTCAAGGGATTTTATTCGTATACTCACACTACGCCTCATGTTTCGATATACTACGAAAAAAATACTTTTCGAGGGCTATTAAAAGCGGTCTCAGAAATGTTTACTGGTCATGATTTAACATCATGTGAGGATTATAATCTCGCCGGGAATTGTACCGAGTTCCAGGACGGTAATTCATTGTATTAAGTCACAAGAAAACCTGTTCACGTGTTTTAAAAGTGACCTTTTAACCAATAGAAGTCACCTATTGTATGAGTATGACGAAATACCCAACTCTTACTTTCTTTGGTCAATAAGGCGATAACACACATTTGCGATAAGGTATGTGTGGGATCAATACGAAAATTGCGAATCGCTGTTTCCCCTATGATAATATTTTATGTCGGTTTTTGGGTCAACACTTATATCATATCTATGGAATGCGTATCATATGAAATTGAGTAGGGATAATATCTTAGATAATTTTTACCTAGCACTTCAGAATATAATATAGATCGAAATTCATGCCGCAAGAATTACGCCTCAGAGGTTTTTGATATTGTAATTACATAAATTACGAGGAAATATTAGATGAGTATTTTATTGGAAAACTTGAGACTTGAAACACATTATTTGTCTTAGATTTCAAGAGGGTTCCTATTATGTATAAAACATCCTTCTTAAAGTAAGTTCAGCAAAAAGAACTTGCCTAATGATTTATCATACAATTTCAGAAACCAGAAGCGTGTGGTTGTAAAAACATTACAATAAATATTAATGAAGACCTCCGCTACTTTTGTCATTCTACATGTTTTACTTGCCGTAGTTGTCAAAAATTATCGTTATAAAATGCAAAGACATAATCAATTTAAGCTTTATTAGCAGTTATATGTATATGGTATTTCCTAATTGTTCTTGTTGCCAAATATTAATTCAATATTATCGCCCAAATAGGTTTTCATGAATTGAGATGTTTCAATTTAATGAACTAGTGCTTCGGGTTCTTGCGAGTCTGATCTCTTCAGTAATATTGGGCTAAAATGTTTGGTCATTTAGTCATGCTTAAGATTAAAACATATTAGCTCAATTTAGTTTGAAAGTTGTATGTTTGACGATAATTTGGTAAATTAATTCTGAAACAGCATCGGTGAACATAATACATTCGGATCTTTCAACAATGAAGGGATATATGATGAATTGAAACGAAGTAACGTATGAAACATTCAATAGAGCATCAAGGAGAAATACACGAGCAATCGTGATAATTGATACGATTAGACCTATTATTTACTAATCTTTGTGATGGGCCATAGAAGACTATAATACCTATGAGGCACGACATTCCAACATAATTTCCTTTTGCGTTTAACAAAAAGATACCGCTTATAACTCACCCGGGCAGAACCTGCAAATACTAAGTACTTCTTATAGCAATTCGTATTAATTTAAAATATTTTCACTACAAAACTTGATTTTGCCAAAGTATAATATTAAGTAATGTTCATTAAATGAGATTATAAGACTATCTTACAAATTATTTTTAATGCCATAATATTACACATTATCAGCATCATTCATCTTATTTACGAGTAATAATGAATAATGGCCTTCTATAAAGTTTATGTAACAGTTTAATAAGTCATCCCGCTGCGAATAGATATAACTGTATTTGAAAAGTAGGGCAAGGTGTCCCTTTAATATCATCGGTTAATGTTCCTCTTAATGCTATACAATTTCCGGCATCGCCCTGACGACTTCCTGCGATATCAAGCATTAGTAGCGCAAAAGTTACTGCTAAAAGCTTATGGATTTCAAGGTCTGTTTTAGCTTTTAGACAGCTATGTTTGGATATTGTCTTTTATGCGAGCATAACGGATCAAAACAAAATAAAATTTGTATTACGGATCAAGAGACCTTTCAATGTTATTAAAATTACTGATACTACCTTTACTTTTTTAATCTATCTTGCACTCAGCCTTGAGACTGACAGGGTGAAATTAAATTTTAGATAAAAATGGTCCGATGCTTCGTGTGTTTGACAGTTCATATGGTGGGAGTTCACATGAGAGCTTGTGGCAACTATTTCAGTATTCCAAGGAATTTTTCAAAATCATCAATTTCTATAGAACCATTCTCACCAACTCTCATGTATCATCATCATGTCTCGTATTCTTAGTTTAACACAAGTAAAGTAACAAATTAATCTTAATTTTCACACAAAAAAATTTGGTATTTATAATTAGTATAAATTTATAAAAATATCGTTTAACATAGAATTTCAACTTACAGAACCTAATCTTAATTAAAGCTTTTCTAGTAAAAAAACTTGTCAACTAAAGGTTAGAACTAAATTATATCGAATAAAGCTTCAGTTTACCTCAATCATACCAAAAGCACTGGATGTTTTGTATCCGTATAAAAATATGCCAAAATGTCACAACATCAAAGTACTGAATTAATATATGTTCAATGTTCATGTAGCAGTGTCATCTTTCCTCAGCCAACGACCCGCGACGCTGTTCCATTAGTGGACGACATTCGACCATTGTATTGCTACAATCTGTGTCAGCCACAAAGCAATGCCAAATCTACTCTTTGTTGTCACTTGCGTTACGAAACACATGTAATCGGTGTCTATTCAATGACGTTCAAAGTACGGGTAAGCTTTTCGTCGATACTTTAAAAAAAAAATTGAAGTCGATATTATAGATTACTAACTGTCCCCACGAATTTCTTTTCTCTGTATCGTGATTTTACTTAGCCTACCTTTTTAGTACATTCCAACATGGAACATTTTGCTATACTACTCCAGAGACTGTTCGGTTATCTGGAATGAAAACTTTTTAGGTTTTTCTGTGAATTTTTCTCTATATGAACCTCAGAGTTCAAGTCATATGATTTTATTAAACAAATAAAACATTGTGGATGATCGTAGAGGGGTGAAAATTATGGGTTGTATGCTGTATCATAAAAAAATAAAAACAAAAAGTTTGGTCTAAAAAATAAAAATTTAGGGGTGGGACCAACCTTAACTTTTAGGGGGATGAAAAATAGATGATGTCCGATTCGCAGACTTACTTAATATGCATTAAAAATTTCATAAAAATCGGTTAAACGAACATTGTGACACGAGAATTTTATATATTAGATGATAATATACTCGTACATAGGCACACGCGTATTATGATTATTTCGTTACAGGAAAATTTATTAAGTGTGTTTATAATATTATTATGAGGATTAAGAAAAATCAGAAACCTAAAATGCGTAATAATTCTTGTCATGGGAAGTTCGCAGAAAAATTTATGTTTATCGCGATTATTGTGAGCTTTTAATTTATAAACCTTAATATTCTTTTCTTTTACATAATTACAGACTACAGTGTTTCCACTGTGAAATGTACGCGACCTAAATTTAAGAACGACAATCTCTTACAACATTTCTTATGATAACACAATTTATGACAATGTTCTTCAAATTACATATTGTTATTTGTATTACACAACAAAAGCTTAAACTAAAACAAAAGTTGCTTCATATGACGGTGTTTATTTGCCTACGTGTGAAAATTTATGGTTTTAAAATGCTTTATGATAACGTCATCGTGGCTAATGTGGTGGGTATAACCCTGTAGAACCTATTTTAATTCCAGAAGATGATTGGAGCTTTAATAGAAACATTTCAGTTTGAAAAAAAAAGCGTCAGCCAAAGGACTCCCTTAATATGAATTAAGAAAGTCCATTGTTCAAAATAAATAATAAAGTGAGGAATGATATTTACTGTCTGATGAATTTTACTTAATAAGGTTATCACGTCATTACGTTGTACTACTTTTTTGAAGAACTTACTATTGATTCAAACAGAGAAGATGAGAACTACCTTAGGTAATATTGCATATTAATTCCTTCTCTCTTATAAGGAAGAAAGCAATTGCAATACAAAAACAGTTATAGAGAATCTGACAATTATGATGTAATCGTACCTTATCTAAAAAGTCGTTTAAGGTTCTAATCACAGCTATGATTATGGTTTTTCTGCGCGTGAGTCACCGTGATTGATATCCTTGAGGCACGCAGAGGACGCCATCAGTGGTTTGTTACGAGTCATTAACTCAGCATCTAGCTAGATGCGTCTGGGCATGCGGACCGGCCTTATAGATTTATATAGCTTATCAAATTAATGGAGAGAACAAATTGTTACGATAATTCTTTTGCCGCTTTATCATTCAAAGCCTTGAGGTGTCAATCAGTCATTTTGTTTAGATCTCGTATATTTAAATTAATAATATTTTAGCTACTGGTTGGTTAATTTTTAATGTTATCACGAGTTTAGTTTGGTGGCGGGTGTATGGAGATGTTTATATAAAACTCTTTGTTTGCAGTTGGGTAACAACTGACTTTAATGGTTTAAAATATGAGCTTATAACTAACACAAAATTAAGGGTAGCGGGATTGCGGCGCTAACAAACTTGGCTTATCTTAGAGTTCATAAATCTAAGTAACACATATTTTGTTACCTGTACAGAATATAAGTGAAATCGACCTATTGGACATTATCGGAAACGAGAAAGTTATATTACAATGTATAAGTGTGGTAAAAACTACAGGGTTCATATTGGCTTCAAGTGTGCGATGATTGTTTACGCTTCTAATTTTTAACTAATATATGTAACTAGTGTTTGGATACATAACTCACGTGTCAAGAAAAATATCTAATCGTTATTTTATCCAAACGTAACTGGACTCCCGTACTACGGTGCTAAGAAACATAACAGCATTATGGCATATTGCGACATTATTTTAGGGGCTTTATGATGGTACTTAAAGTGCACCCTCTTTATAGCAAAACCGTAAGCTCCCTCAAGTGTCGTAATGTAGGCACTTATAAAGTTCACAACAAGTACGTGCAGTTCTAAAGAAAGCATTTCCTTGTAATATAGCTAGAAATATTACAATAAATAATTCATACAGGATATAATACTCCCTAATTGACGACCGTAGACATTGTGTGGAATACCAAGGAGAACTTCTGACAATTGACAGATGACACGTGTCGTAAACAATACGAATAAAATGCTTATTGCACGAAGCTTGAATTAGTCTATGTACGTTTATATCAGTCTGATATGAACTTGTGTTCACGTGTTTATGGGTGGAAAAATCATCATCATCAGAGCGTAGTCATTTTAATCTTCCTCAATTCTAGGGGGTTTGGGTGCAATAAGGACCGCAACACTTCAGTTTGACATAAAAAGTACTAGGTAAAGGGTAATTTTGATACTCTCCGAATGCTTCATTTATTAAATAACACATGTAAAATGCAATTTTTTTAAACTTGCGAAAACGAATATAAAGCTTTTTGTGAAACATAAAGCTGTATGGAAATGATTTTTTTTTCTAAAATGGAAATTGAACATTGAATAAAACATAGCTAGCGACATCTTGCGTGTTCAGTATACATAGATGTCTATATATAGAGATAATGGAACACGTACTCTATCCATATCACTGAAATACGTGACATCACTATTACGCGACATAAATTACGAATATTACGCAACAAGTCGTTACCTCGCGCTGTGTCGTTGACATCAAGTATTCAGAGCTTATCAATGTAACGAGGTATGTTATAAATTATCACTATCTTACAAGGATCCAGGTAGATGCCACTATTATGTATGAATAGAGAAGCTCACTTGATGGTAAGATAATACAAAGCTAGTAGAATGCTGTCAGCCCATGACCATTTGGTACAAAGCTTGTGGAAGTTTTTTTACACTTAGAGGTATTGGGTTCGTTTCTCGGCGTACTTGCACATTATAAATGAAACATGTATCTAATGGAAAGCCGTATAGGCCACTGGCTCAGCTTAAGACGTGTAAATACAAAGCCCTCGAGATTCAAAGCAATCAGAGCAAATTACGTACTGGTCTATTACACAAAATATGTAAATTGCAACTGTTAATCGTAATAACTATATGGTTCCGTGAAGATAATTATAACACGTGTTCCTTCGCAAACATTGCGTCAGACAAACGTAAACACTAAACAGCGATTCCTTAATAAAACCTGTTTGGAATAATAATTAATGTAGACTGATAATTGATGAATTAAACTACTGTAAAATTTATGTTTTATTGCTTTTAGCTTTATGCAATATTACGATTTTATCCACTCATCAATTGATGATTACTATGAAGCTATACGTTTCGAAAAATCTTTAAAGAAATTTTGTTAATTAAAAAAACATTTACCAACCTTTATCTCTAGTAAATCCAAACCCGTTCTGAAACAATGGAATATTGATGCCCGATATTGTCCACATTTCGGCTGGACAATATCGGATGTTAATTTTTTGGACCCTCCAAACCTCTGTGAATTTGATTTACTCCGAGTCTAGCTCATCTTAATATATATAAACGCGTCACGTTGTTTGTCCGCTATGGACTCTTTAAACTAGTCAACCGATTTCAATCAAATTTGCACACCGTGTGCAGTTTGATCTAACTTAAAAGATAAGGTAGCTTACACACACACACACATATATATATATATATGTGTGTATAATATATATAACATATATAATTATACTGTACGTGTGTATGGCACTGAACTCCTCTTCAACGACTGACCGATTTTAATAAAAAAAATTGTATGCGTTTGGGTGGAGTCCGGGGTGGTTTAGATTCACAAATCAGCCCGACAGATGGTGCTGCAGTCGGTACTTTTATACTTTGTTTAATATCCTAATCGCTGGAAATATCACGCAGGACAACGTCTGTGGGGTCCGCTAGTAATTTATTGAAACTTAAAGCTTTCAACGACTGTCCAGAGTAATATATGTGTGATAAGAAATCCGTTATCAACATTAAATAAAATCCACTTCCTGTCCTTGTATGACTATCGAGCGTCTATATTTTAACAAAATAAGCTAACGAGTGTGAAAGTTTCACATCACAATCAGATTCAATCGAAGACGATGCCACGAGAAATCAGGAAGTTGCGTGAGATTTAATAGCGGAACAATATTTATCATGATTAGATAATTTATAGAAATTTTATTGATATTAGCTTCCCGTCTGTGTTATATATTTGGACAAATATGGGATTTACCTAGACCACTTTTGTCAGATATTGGTTCAGTTCTTTAAGCGAAAAAGCAAAAAAACTCAATTATTTTGAATTCATTATTTTGTTACATAACAAAATAATATACATATATAATGTATCTACTTATCTTTCATTATATAACCTACTTATATAGCATATAATATCTTATAAAAAATATGATAAAAGGCTATTTAAACGGAGAAATATCAATATCATACTAATACCTAAAATATATATCTATATATATTGTGTAGGTACTACGTTTTGCTGCATTAACAAGTGGTCGGATTATTGTTTTTTTATAATTCAAAATTTTTATGTTTTTCTTCAATACATATATAATAATAAATCTAGAATCAATAACCCATTAATTTTAGATATACATACATTACATTTAGTTTTATACGTTGATTTACTATTAAAATGTTCAGGGATTATCCATTGACCTGTTCCAGCCATCGATAACAGCTAAATAGTCATTACAATATTAATAATGACATATTCATTATAATATTTGGTCATATAACTGTCAATTATATTATTAATTCTGGGGTTAAAGTACATATCAACATACTGCCATCTCTTAATATTCGTAACAATTATCAAGAGAATATTAGTAGCGTAAGACTTTCCTTAACGCCGCTAGATGTCACTTATAATAGTGAACTAGTATTTTAATAATAATAATAATCAGTGGCGCTACAACCTTTTTTTAGGTCTGGGCCTCAGATTTCGGTATCTGTTTCATGATCATTTGTTAATCTAATAGGCAAGTAGGTGATCAGCCTCCTGTGCTTGACGCACGCCCTCGACTTTTTGGGTCTAAGGCAAGCCGGTTTCCTCACGATGTTTTCCTTCACCGTTCGAGCGAATGTTAAATGCGCACATAGAAAGAAAGTCCATTGGTGTACAGCAACAACACGATGAATTCGCTTCACCGATTCGAGCGAATGTTATATGCTTTTAGCACATAGAAAGAAAACGTCCATTGGTGTACAGCCGGGGATGACGTACACAGGCATACGTACCGTTCTGTCATGACGAAACTGAGATTTCGCTGAATATTTTTGAAGTTACTTTTAGGCGCGTTATGAAAATTTGATGAGAGTGAAATTTTACGATCGCAAAAAATGGTGTGAAGGTGGCGCGCGCAATCTACAAAAGAAATAGCATATACAATGCTAACTTCCAGCATATTAATATTTTAAAAAGAATTTGGAATATCCAAAGAATACATGCATATACATTTTCATATAGGATATGAACATTGTTTAAATAAAATTCATATAGTTATTTTCATATACAAAATTTTATATGTGCGTCTGAATTATAATCAGAATTGAATTAAAAATAAAAAAACTTGCCAATTCTAGTATTTATTAACGATACTTAACTGAGTATTATTGTTGATTAAACTAAACATTAACTTAATTAACTTTTAGCATATTGCGTTTGTTACAGCACTTTAGAAAACTACGACTATATAAAATAATTGAGAACAAAGATTTAAGCACGAATACTAATAAGGAGAAAATGAAGGCTTGGAGCGATATTACAGAGAAGTAAACATTTTAATAAGTACCTGCATCTCAAAAAAATGATTACATTATTTAATCAAAACATGTAAATTTTCAGATTTAATCTAGCAAATATAAGGACAAGAGACAAAAAACAATTTAGTGGAAGTGACTAAATTGAATAAAAAAAAGAGTTGTCACTTATGGTGAAACATCAAAAAAAGAGGTGGAAAAAGACATCTAAAAATGGATATGGCAGAGATGATACCGAAGGGGGGGGGGGAAAAAGAAAAAAAAAAAAAAAAAAAAAGTGGGGGGGGGGGGGGGGGGGGGGGGGGAAAAAAAAAAAGGGGGGGGGGGGGGCAGGGCCCACCCCAAGCAAGGGGAAGAAACTTTATTCTGTCATACGAAACTGAGATTGTAATACATTTCCCACTTATAATGGACATGGGTATAATACACCTTAATACCTAGTGGCCTCCATGACACTTAAATTAATAGATGTTATTTATATATTTCAGGATTGTTACAAATAAAATCATTTTGGAGACAATTGCTATCCCAAAGCAAATAAAGCCAACAATGACAAGGTAATAAATCAGTTTTGACATAACTTGAAACTAAAACCAAACAAAGTGTGTACAACAGTGACAACATAACTAAAAAAAAAAAAAAAAAAAAAAGGGGGGGGGGGGGGGGGGGGGGGGAGGGGAAGGGGGGGGGGCCAAAAAAAAAAAAAAAAAAAAAAAAAAAAAAAAGGAGGGGGGGGGGGGGAAAAATATAAATTTTAAAAAAAAAAAAAAGAAAAAAGGGAAGGGGGGAGGGGGGTTGGGGGGGGGGGGGGGAGGTTAAAAAAATTAATATATTTAAATAAATATAAATATAATTAAAAAAAGTTTAAAAAAATGAATTAAAAAAATTTTTAATTTTTTTTGGGGGAAAAAAAAAAAAAAAATATATTTTTTTTTTATTTTTATAAAAAGGGAAATGGGGTTTTTTGGGAATAAAGGTTCCTTTTTTGGGTTTTGTTAATTTAAATTGATTTGGTGGTTGGGAAAAAAATAAAATTTTTTAAAAAGAAGGGGGAAGAAGTTCTCGTGCGGGGGGAGAAGAGAACACACATTTTTTTTTTAGTCAAGTAGTTGGGCATGAAATGGATGACATCCTTGACAACTTCGGTTGGAATTATTGTTGTAAAAATAAAAAAAATCGTTTTTCAAAGATTTAATAAACAATTTATACGTTTACAATCATGGTTCATATTTACAAAAAGCTATCTAAATAATAATTTCCTATAATAATATTTCTAGATTTAGTGTAGAAATAGTGAATTGATTTTATAACATTATGTATCATAACTTTAATTTTATTTCATATAAATAATTGTTCGAGAATTTGTATTTTTTCGAAAGACAAAAAACATATTAAGGGAAATATGATATGTACTATGTGGCGAAATCGGACAGCGCGCATCGTTTGGTTATTTAGTCCAACCACAGACACGCAATCCGATCGGTTATTCCCAATCACAACAAATAGCAGCGCGCCATCGTTTCGTCTTTTGTTTTACATTCTAAAAGGCTGCCTCCAAATTCATAAAATAAACCTTATCACAGAAATCAGATCAAAAACTATTCAATTTAGTTCAATATTGCATTGCACAGTCAACTAGCAACGATTGAAGAGTATTTCTAGTCCTAATTGTACAAACAAATATTTACAATTTGTGCAAAAATAGTATCGATTATTCACTGTAATAAAAAATTCGATATGGACATTTTACATAGAATTGACAGAAAATTATATATAATTCGTTACATTGCTAATATTTACAATAAGTTACCATACAATTGCACCAAAACAATTATAGTTACGGCGGAAATCGAACTGAGGACCTTTATGCATTAGACATACCTATACATAAAGATTTTCAACACCACTTTTTACTAATATTGTATACCAGTCACTGAACATAGAGTGCAAGAAACTTGGCATCCAAAATTTACATAAAAAATTTAACAATATGCTTCGTATTATGAATTTAATAATAATAATTATTTAATATACCTGAGTTTAATGAATACAGTTATTTGTAATAGAAAATTTTGACACTAATAGATAGTCACTTAGATTAACGATTTAGGAAAAACAAATATTTTGTTAAGTAGATAATATGAAACAAGGTTAATATGCATATCAGTGACGTTATGAAACTATCTTTGGATACAGGTTTTCATACAAAACCCAGAAAGGCGTTTAATCATTTCATAGACATACTATAAATGTTTTGTCTCTCTATCATTTATCATTCTTGAAGTAATTGAGATTTATAGTATGCATATGACTTTAACAACTAGAAACTAGTTAATCCTTATAAAGCGCTAAAATGGCACATTATATAAAAATAGGAGTGAATTACTTCCAATTTGGTTAGATAAAGTTCTCCTATATTTTGGAGTTAAAATGATAGGGAAAAATTAAGTTAAGTTAGATATTATATTTATGTGAACAACCAGCTACTACAGTTTAATTTTCTTGTCATTTGACTACGTTCAGTTGCTAGCTTAAATGCCATTTGTCACGTACACATGTTTTCTACAAAATACATACGTCATTTTGGTTTTGTCCTTAAGTTTACGATTTAGCGAAAAATACAATATATTTTACAGCGGGGTTTACCTTTACCAAAAGACCATCGGAAATGCGGCTTTATTTCGCCGTATTAAGGTCGAATTTCAAACACCTGATGAAGTTCCTGGCTCAATTCTCGTTCCCTCAATCGTCGTCATTTAGAAGATCTGTGCATGACTTGGCTTTAGCAGATCTGAAAAATATTTCTTAAATAAATAGTTGTAAATTTATAATAATAAACATAACTTTAATCCCGTAAAAAAGCGTTTTTCTTTAAATATTTCTTTTTAATTAATATTTAAAAGAGTACATACATCAAATAACTACCAGGTTGTGGGTACGGCTACTAGCGAAACAATATGTGAATTAATAAAAATTATAAGATTACTTTTATGTAATCTACACAGGTGTGCACAGCACAGCCTTTAACAATGTATATTTTAAAGCAGCCTTCTGTGCCTGCCACAGGTGTAAGGGTATAGTATATTAGCGAGCAGTGTTGGGCTAGTGGCTTCAGCGTGCGACTCTCATCCCTGTGGTCGTAGGTTCGATCCCCGGCTGTGCACCAATGGACTTTCTTTCTATGTGCGCATTTAACATTCGCTCGAACGGTGAAGGAAAACATCGTGAGGAAATCGACATGTCTAAGACCCAAAAAGTCGACGGCGTGTGTCAGGCACTGGAGGCTGATCACCTACTTGCCTATTAGATTGAAAAATTATTATGAACAGATTCAGAAATCTGAGGCCTAGACCTAAAGGGGTTGTAGCGCCACTGATTTATTATTTTATTAAGAGTAGTATATTGGTGCACATCTGGTATTCGAACTCGAGACATCAAGGTACAATTACTAGTTTCATCATTTCGCAACTCGCTAAAAGCAATATTAAATAATTATTAACAATTTTACTTACTGGTTTTTCACTCTACGGCAAACTCGTAACTCGATGGGCCCACTTCGCACAGCTTTGAAAAGTGCTAGTGCTTCAATATGCGCCAACTCATGACATGCTTGTCCATTCACTGCTAGCACTTCATCTCCTGAAAATAGTATATTTAGACATATTTAAAAAAATCGGATACTATCTTCAAACAATAATAAAGAGAAATTAAAATTTTGAATTGTCAAAATATATTATCTTTTAAGTGAAAATAAAATAATCAAGAATTAATAATCTCGCAGCTTTAACACACATACGCTTAACATTGACTGGTGTACCATTAAGAAAAAAATAAAATCCTGTTCTTGTATGAATCCCTAATAGATACTATTCATACATTCACGTCAAAAGTCCAGTTAAAATGTTTAAAAAAATGTGGGATGTGCAAGAAAACATAACTTTCGCTTTATATTTCCTTTAATTAACTGATACCGATCAGCATGGAATGCAACCACACGTTTCCTACAGTCTATCGAAAACCGATAAAATGACTTCCTATTCTTATCGCGACACATTTACCGAAGTTGTTTTGATATAGCACGAAGGAATTTACTATTTAATAAAAATATTTAAAATTACGACACTAACCAGCTTTTAATCTGCCATCGTCTATCGCCTGGCCTTGTGGTAAAATACTTTTTATGAAAATCCCCAAAGGACCTCTGGGTGAATCTCGTCCTCCCACAATTGTAAATCCCAATGGCTTCTTTCCATGGCCTTTTTCGAAGGTGATTGTGTGATAAGTATGCGTAGGCGCTCTTGGTCGGCGAGGTAGAGTACAGAAGTTTGCCGCATTAGGAGTCTGTATTTCAGTGTCTTCTTTTGTCTCAACACGATTTGTCACTCCATCTGGCACGTCAACGTCAACGATATCACCCGTACAACTTAACGTCATTGTTTCCTTGTTCGCACCGCCGTAACTAACGACCTGTCGGCGCAGGAGCTTGTTATTCATACTGCTGTAGCTCGCGTTCTGACCCTTTAGGAAATGCGACTGCGTGGCCGTCGCGTTGTCCGGCTCGATTGATAAGCCTTTGCGATTACAGCCAGTGTCATCCTGGTTCTGATGACGCGCTATTCTGACGTCATATTTATTGACGCCTCTTTCCTTCCCCAATATGACTGCGTTTTCATAGTCTACGGAACTTTCTCGCATTAAGACACCAGGTTTTTTTGGTTCCCGTTGGCGGATTTCGACTGAACTTTTTTCCCGCTGTCTGCAAATTACTATGTCGATTTCTGCCGCTCCAGATCGCAATGCATCTTTGGCTTCTGCCATGGTAAGATCTCGAAGTCTTCGTCCATTTACATTGAGTAATTCATCGCCGATACGCAGAGAGCCCTCCCTGAAATGATTAAAAAACTTATAAGCAAATACAAACAGGTCGTCCAACAAAAAATAAGCTTAAAATATATAAAAAGGGTATGTTGTAGTTCAAACCACGTAAACCGTGATAATACAATAATAAACTATTAGTTATTTATAGCACTTTTAATAAATAAATCGTTTAGATCAATAACGTAAACTTACTTTGCTGCTAAACCTCCCGGTACAACATGTGCCACCAGGTATCCAATATGTCCTTCATCCGACAGCTTTGTCTTAGCGATAAATATACCCAGTTCATCATTAGGACAATTTCTTATTATTTTCACTACTTTGAACTCCGATTGAGGTTTACTCAAGTGCTTTAAGGGCTTGCGACATGGCGGTATAGGCGGAATTCCACAATCACCTTGACTAGCGTCTCTTTGACGCATTCTCTGTTTCTCCGTTAATTGAAGATATTGAGGTTCCTCAGTATCACAGTTCTTTGGCATTCGCCGTAGTATTTCTTTACGATCTAACGATAGAGCTCTTTGGGAATTTCTTGGTCTTGGTTTAGGAAATTCACTCCTCTCTCTACTCTTTCTATGTGAAACTCTAACTTTAGCAAAGCTTTGGTCGCCGGACACACTTCTACTATGACAAGGTCCCTGAGAATTAGTTTGCGATGCGGAACTTTCACACCGCGGAGGTATTCTGTCGTTATCAAACATAGAGGACGCAGCTGATTCATTGACTAGTATTCCAGAGTCTGCATCCTCACAGTCTTGCAATAACACGTTTTCATCATCACAAGAAATGTTGAAGACTTCATCGTGAAATACGGCACTTTGAGTTTTTTGAAATTCATCTAGACCGGGTAGTGCACCGTAAGAAAAGCTTCTGAGTTTTGCTTTGACTCCACCTTTTTTCTTGCGGCTTCTACTATTTGATTTTGAAATGTTCTCAGTCATGCTGTGTGGTGTGTCATTGTCTTCCCCATTTTGTTTATAGAGTTTAGATAAAATTCTATTGGAGGATTTTAAATACCTGTCCGACATAGCTCGAATCTTAGCGGAAAGACAGGAGCTTGGTCCTATCGTGTCTTTTTCATTTTTATTCTTATACTTATCAGTCTTACTGTCGGATATTATGGCAACGGGTGTATCTGAGTATTCATAATCATCATTAAAAATTTGATCACTGGATTTAGAGAGTTTAGTAGCTGTTTTTGGTGTGGCATGATATCGATCACACTCTGATCCTGAACTGTAACATCTAGTTCCTCTATTCGTGAATGATTTGCCTTCCCTCCAATTACATTCTACAGGGCTTTTTGGATAAAAAACTTCGTCTTCATAATGTTGCATTTTAACCCATGGGTTGTGATTTTCGAACTCGATGTGTGGTTCTGGATATGATTCTGGATATCGATTTTGACTAACGTCTTCGACATGTCCGAAGCCACTACATTCACTTCCTGAAGTAGACGCCGCATCATCACCGTATCGAAAAGTACCGTTCGACTTAAAACATGACAGTTTCGTATTTTTCACTTTATCTAGTAAAGGATTTCGTTTTTCGCGATACACCATGTATTCCTTTTCTACGGAACCTGCACGATTCTTTCGGCTAGAAACACAACTCTCTTGTAAGGAAGTCGGACTATTTTGCAAAGATATTCGTCGAGTAACCGGTGTGTGTTCATTATTATGACACGTGTGCTGCGATTTTTCAACTGTTATCACTTGTTCATTTAGGTTATAGAAATTCGTTTCAATCGAACTGCTGCTACTTTTTCTTTGCAAGTAACTTACTGGTGACGAATCTGAAATTAAACGAAAATGATTAAAGGCCGTTTTAATAATGAAACGCAATTTATTTCGACATGACCAATATTTTTTATTATTTATAATATTCAAATTTATATTAATAAACTCAGAATAAATTTTGGGGGAAAGTTAGATTACATTATACTCGGACCTTTCGGAGGAGTATGGGAACGAACATTGTGACACGAGAATGTTAAATATTTGATGTATTTTAATTTTTACATTAATAAATAATTATGTTTATATCAATAAACAATCATACCATTTCTAGAGGGTCGCGTGGTTCGAGGTTCGGTTTCCGGTGATACGGCGAGCAGCCGTGGCGGCTCACCCTTGCGGAACCACCGCATTTCGGCGATTACCGTCCCATCTTCGAAGATATGACTGAAAAAGACAAAACAGAATTATTTATAATCAGTTAAGAAGACACTCTTGCGGCATGAGTTGATAAGAACGAAAATAATTTGGTATTATCGAGTTAGGTAATTTTGAACTAATATAACGACAGAAATATTAGTCCATAAGTTTTGGTTGTTTTGGATTAACAAAACGTCAGCATTTGGTAATCGAGGTTCTACTTTAATGTGGGTTTCAAATATCCGATTTCGCCATGACCCAAAATATACTAAAAGATTTGTGTGAGTTTCGAATGATACCTACAACAATTTATGTCCAAACAGAACATTCAGTTTCATTGTTTGCAATGATTTGGTACTTCTCTAAATATAATACAGGGTCGTGCTCTTGGTTCACTTTATAAATCGGTAAGAAATATGAATTTCCTGAGTAAAGTCAAACAGTAAACATTGTTACTAAAGGGTAAAATTTCGTTTATCCACTTCCAATGTCACATCCAAATGTGCACTGCTTCGTTCAGATGCAGATAGGCTAATGGATGATGTACAGTATCTAAACCCAAAAAAGATAAACTGATCTCTATTGAGATAAAATATTTTCTTATCGTTCGCAAATACATATGTATTTGCATAGTTGCAACAAATTTAAATGCCGTCAAGTTCCAAGGGATGCTTCCTCAAAGCGTTATAAGAGTTTTTTTTTTGATAGCCACCGTAACGATCACGTAACGTTGGTTAACCTTGCTGTGACATTATTGTGTAATGTAAAATTGTTTTAAAGCAATCGCTTTCGGTTGCAATATTTTTTATAATGTATACAAAAACTATTATAAGCTAAAGTAGCGCCAGCATTAGTCAAACAATTTTAGAAGTAATTTTGGAGTTGCCACATCGTCGCTAGATTCACAGAATCAATAAAACATAATCCTAATAACACATAATCTGCGTAAAGTTAGATTATTACGAGTAGTATAAGGAGATTCATTACAATTATTTATCAGTAAAACTTTATATTAGAAATAAAATTGAAATTTAAAAAGTAAGTCCTCAAACCCAAATATGAGATGAGAGGGGTTCAAGGGCAAAGAATGTTTTTCAAAGGTCGACCGGTTTCGTGCCGATTCAACGACCTATCGTTAAAGATTCAAGGAATGTACAGTGTGATTACATAGTTAATGTATTTATATTGCGACGTTTGCGATAAATTGACGTCGGGTTATCATATTATTGCAGTTATCAACTTTGATTGGCTTGCGACGCCCATCAAGTAATTTAATAATTTTATTGCATTGCTACCGAAATTTACAGTTTAAGTGTATTTTGGTAAATGTTCGTATATATTAATACATATGTACTGTTTTTTTATAGGAAATAAAAAAGAGATTATTACTAACTTGGCTTATCAAAAACAAATGTAAAATATACAGGGTGGCCAAAAAGTCGTGGATCAAACGCAAATAGGGGATAGATGAGGTCATCACGCAAAAATTGTTCTACGGAGGTCTCTAAGTCACCCCTGCAGAGTTATTATTTATTTTGGTTTTATATGAAAATTGACTTTTTTACTAATTCTTCTTAAAATTCGAAAATATCTACATCCTGTATCTTTCTCATAATATTCACTAGATTGGTACTGATGAGTTCTTGCGTTCGACATACTATTTATAGTTGTTTATTGAGTGTATTCAAGATAATATTAAGTGATACGATATAACATTTTTTCAAATCATAAATTTTTCTTTACTTTGGACCCCACTGTGAAAAAAAATTACTCCACCGAAAAGTGTCCCTGTACTACAAGTACAAGTTCTTCCTAGAAAGATATTAGAGCGACTCATGGCCATGTGTAATACCTTTTCAGAATCCCTATGAAATGCGCCAAAACTTGTAATACAGGGTCACTTTTCGGTAGAGTAATTTTTTTAAGAGGGGTCTGAATAAACAAAAAGTTTTGATTTGAAAAAAATTATATCGTATAACCTTATATTATATTCAATACCCTCAATAAACAACTATAAATAGTATGTGTTAAGCAGGAACTCATCAGCACCAATCTAGTGGATATTATGAAAAATATACAGGATGTAGATTTTATCGAATTTTAATAAGAATTAGTAAAAATAAGTCAATTTTCTTATAAAACGCAAAATAAATAATAACTCTGCAGGGGTTGACCTTAGAGACCTCCCGTACAATAATTTTTTGCCGCTGATGACCTCATCTATCCCCTTTTGGTTTGATCCACGACTTTTTGGCCACCCTGTATATGGTTTTCGTACTCCTTTTCACAATATAATTTAGAACCAGGTTTATCGAGAAACACGGAAGACGCATCTAACTCTTATTTATATTTATATTCAAGTCATTCATCCTTACGTATAGTTCCTTGATATTACAAGGAAATAGCTAACGGAAGCGACGTGAGTACTGAGACAAATTGCGTAAACACAAGCAAACAAGTCAGCAAATGGACTTTGAATTACAAAATGCACTAACTTAAGAAGCACTTAAGAAATATTTGCGATAATTTCTAAAGATTAAATCAAACATAGTACGAGCGTGTCAATTAATGATCTTCTATTTATTCAAAAGTATTTGCCCTGTCTGAGTCATCCACGCAGAGGGAAAAGTAAGGAACTTAACGCATTTAATGATGTAGGTAAACATTCACTGAGAAAGGAATGTATTTATATTTTAATTTTTACGGGAGATACTAAAAAGTTATTGTGTATAAAATAATTTATGGGAGCGTTTCCCTAATGGCAATGTGGCTTTACGACAAAAATCCTTTTTGCAAGGAATGTGATATTCTGTCGGAAGTTTGCAATGGCACTCTCTCGACCGGTTCGAAAATCCCCTGACGTGAGTGAAACCTCTATATTTAGAGTGTACATCACGTGGAAATTATGTGATCGGTGATCAGAATCGAATGTCGTAGCCGATCGAGTTTGCATACAAATGCGTATAGCGGATATAGACCGCTTTCCCAGGAAAAGTCAAAAATACCTTTTACAATGTGCTAAATATAGCACATCAATGTCAAAACAGTTTCTATACATTAAATGACGTGGAACAATACCTGTATCTTATATTCCATAATAAACATATCTTATTATTATTTAATGTAAAAACAATTTCTATACTGACTGATGTGAGAAAATGGTCTCGAAAAATCCGAGGTATTAACGCAATTTTTAAGTAATTCCAAAGTTGATCTTTTACTGAGCTAAAATACAATTTAGGAACAACAATAAGAATCAAAAGTGCTTATCAATTGGGATAGCAAAACTGTTAACAATTAGTAATCGTACATAAATATGCAAGGAATATTCATCTCTAGTTTAATTTAAGCAAGGCATACTGTAAACAAGCTCTTTTCCTTACATTTTACTTTTTGCAATATCATTTTCTAACTAAAATTTACAGATGTTTCTTGCATTAAAATTTTTATTCGCTCGCACAGTATTAATTATTCATTAGTATTATATCAAATGGCCCGTTTGACCTAGATATTTCGAGATGTAGGTGACTATTTCATAACAAACAATTATAATGCAAAACTAGACTGTCAATTATGTCATGCAAGTCTTGGATTATGATAATATTTTAATGAAAATTGAGTACTTTAGCTTAAAGAAAATTCAGGTCAACCAATCCGTTAACTTGCCTTCATGGTTTAATGCATGGAATCGATGTGTGCTACGATAGAATATGCAAAACTTTCTCCGCAATGTTAGGTAAAACTACAAGAGTATAATGTTTCCTATTTGCGGATATGGTTTATACATTCTTTGTATAATTATATCGCATATGTAAGATAGGCTTACGTTATATTTTAACTGACTGAAAAAATCAATTTTTTATACATATTCCTGGATTACTAAAGCCAAACCTCATGTTCTTATCCTCACCCAACCCTGAGAGTACACTGAAAAGTCTAGGAAAACAATAAATCGAATTATTAATAGGTTTTATATTAGCGTAATACGTATTTTGTGGTAAAATAAACACCTAAAAAAGCTATCAGTTGAAGTTTATTTTGTGCGCTATAGTGGTTAGTTGTTTTTGCTTTACTCAGATTAAAATCGTGACAACATGGAGGTCAGAATACGTCACTTAATTATTAAGAATAGCAATGACGCATCCATTAATGGACAATATCGGTAAAGTACAAAATAACCAATATTAAATCCAATTCTGCATCATGTAATTAGTAGTAAATATAATTTCCAATTATAATAATTAATTATAGTAATTTTTAATTATAGACAATTATATTATTCTGCCTACTTTATTTTTAGCGCGTAATTGCTTAATTACACAACATTAACACTAATATTAGATGGAAACAGTACCGATAAAAACAGAATCGATCAGTTCCAGATCAGTTTAGTAATGAAAACTTATATTGAGACTATGGGTAATACATTCTGAAAAATAGCATGAAGGTACGTTATCTCATATACAAATAATGTTTCAATTTATAGCAATATGAAGAGAAAAATAATAATGATACCCTTTTAGCAGCACAAATTATTCCTTTTATTTTATTCAATAGTACCCACGTCAGTACCGCTGTTTATAGAAGCAAGCTGTAAAGCCTTTTTACACCAGTTCAGGCTTTGGGAGGGTCTTTTTCTTTACCTACTGCTCCAGGCGGGGAGCTTTTATACAGTCCGACGCGTATTGTGCTTTCATCAGCAATGTACATATTTTTATTTAACGTATTAGGTGGGATTCGTTTACATTTCTTAATGTGAATACATTTTTTTATATATTATGGCATAGATAGAAGTTTAAGTTATATCTGATGCAACCTCTATTATCTTTTTTATGAGTTTGTGAAAAAAACACACTCATAAAGCTCAATGGGAGCCATGTTGGACCCAAAAACCCATGCCATAAATATATAATTGTATTTTAAATAGATGTTTCTGTAAATACAATATTTGTTTTGTCTTATATCGATCGATATTATAAAAATACCTACTGGTACAGGTATAGTTTATGTTTCAGATTTGACCAGTTTGAATTCCAGGTGTTTCTTAAACAAAATAAAGCTATGCCCGGTGCATAGCTACATTTTTTACGTCACAATATAATAAATTCAAAAAAATAAACAATATATAAAATTTCTAAAACTCCATTTCTTTATACTGTATGAATTTTAACTTGAAGTATTTTAAACGTTGTACTACGAATTACAATGCACAAATAATTGTATTTGCTGTCAATCAGTCTAACTTTCAACGTCACTAACAGATAACACATCTTAAATACATACTAAATTACTCACCTTTAACATAAAATGCTTCACTGAATATTCATATTAAGTTTTTGTTTTGTGAAGTTTGCCGGAAAAGCGTCGCTTGAAACGAGAAGATAAAATATTCACCGGCTCTTTTGTCTTTAGATTGTGAAACTGTGTAAATATGGTCATTAACAAGATAAAAGATTTCAAAGTGGTTATAATTACAGGAGAAAGACATGTTAAACAAAGTCCTTTTTTCAATAGAATTTAATATGTAATATTCGTATAAAATATTATAAATTATGTGACAATATTTAAATATAGAATTATATAATCATTACATTCCAACAATAAGGTTAAATAATATTTAAGATTCACAAAGATATTCCCGCCAAAGCTTCGGGTGAGATATGGCTTGTAGTCAATTGTCAAAATTGACTGGTGTCATATATTTTATTTTCAAGGAAGAGCGAGATATTTTAATATGAAATGATTATTGATATAGTAAACACACTAAAATTATGGTTTATTTAACTTAGTTTCGTTCTTTTAGGTAAGAAAGTTACCAATTATATTAAACCAAATCACATCCAAATATGAGGTAATCAAAGATGATGTAAGATTATTTCTAAATGATATAGTGTATAATATTGATAGTGATTAATTGAAACGCTCATTTTAGTTTGAACCGGTTTTACGACAAATTTTTAATTATAGTTTGAATTCATCCATAATCATCGTAAGAAATACAGAACTTGTTTCAAATAAAATACAGCATTCTAACATTTGGAACGGGTTTTCAGCAAATATTTCGACAACTGCGAGACACCTGGCATAGCTATGGACATTTATGTCGTAGTAATTATTTTATCGTAATGAGCTAATAGTTTTTATCGCACCAAGTTTTTTCTTAGGCTATCCTGTTTGTAGATGTTGTGGATTATCACCTGTTTCCTGCCATTTCTGGCTTCATTTTCTGCTCATAAAATATTTATAAGCACTTTGTTATCAATAACAGTTCAAAAAATTTTTATAGCGTTTTAACAACTTTTTTATAAATAGACTAAACTTTATGACAACAGATACGATATTCCTACGTATACTTATAGGTATATTTTATAATAGCGGATACATTCGAGTAGCCTCCGTGGCCTAACATTTACATTAGGACTTACATTTAGGAATGTAAGGTCTTCTATAGGATTCTCAGGGAAACTAAAAAAGCATGTTTTAGGTAGGAAGATAACGGAAGCAGACGGATTACAGATACCATGCCCCAAAATAATGTTTCTGTGTTCGATAAATTATACTTTTTCTGGTAAGTATTTCGCGTTTATTAAGTACACAATTATTATTGTTCAGATAAGATACTACGAGGGATTTGATAACGATTAGATAGTTCATAATGGAATGTAACTTATAAGAGCAGCTGAATAGAGTCTGGCTAACGAAAGAAGATAATTGAATTATTTGAAAACTTTCGGATGGCAACACCGAATGTCATTGAATTTCTTAGGTTAGTATGATTTATTGTCTTGATACTTCATACAATTACTCATTTTTATTTCTATTATATATTTTTTCCGAATAGTTAACAGGTATAATAGCCTAAACTTTTTTTATTTTATAGAATATATTGTTTCTTTTGCAGGATTTGATTATTCTGAATGAAGTTGTGTTTTATAATAAATATAGTTTTAGTTTTCCATGCAATGCTAGTAATTTTAAGTATCAATAGTAAAAGACTAAATACGTATAGTATTTAATTTCATAGAAATACAGTTACTATCAATGTAAAAAATAATAAAATAAAATCAAGTATCAAGTAAGTTTAATCCACAAAATATATCAAACTTTTAGGGATTTCATACTAAAAACATTTGAATTTGCCGCGCTTTCTCGTTATCTTCTTTCATTAGCCAGACTAGTAATCATTATTTTAAATCAAATCCGCATTATAATGACAATAATACGATTTCCGTTGATTAGCCTTATCAAGTGAATAAACTCACAGTAAAATGGAAACTGGTAATGTCAGTCTAGAGAAAGTTCCGAGAGCCTTGCATTAGATAAATGTCAATATCAAGACAATTATGCAGTACCTATGTCTTGCTTTATTATAAATAATCTTATGCAACTCACATATCTGGCGGCATTATGCCTGTACGGGATAGCACGTCTGTTCTGTAAAGTCTATAAGTTTAAAAAAATATGACTATGTGATGATATGTATATATATATATATATATATTGAATAATCACGGCTAGGTATATATCAATTACTTTTTATTTATATTCTACCTTTAAATTTACTCTTTCATTAGAGTATAAGTTATATAATTATTTCCCGCGAAATACCAATTAAGTCACCTAAAGTACAAGAGTTACAGGGTGTAATATTAATACAACAGTGACTTTAATGACGTCATTGCACGTTTGATTTTTTATTATACTTAATGCCTTAAATAGAAAGCATCTATCGAAAGACTATAGCCCTATATGACCCTAGAGGTCCTTCTTAAAACTAATAATACGCTACGCTATATAAATAAATAAAATTCTTGTTGTAATACGAAATGATGTAAAAACACAAACTTAAATCTGAAGATGAGTCGAGCAGGATTTAAACTGAAGATGGGCTCATCATTGCATAAAATTTAAATTCAATTCCGCAAACCAGTTTCATTATAACAGTTGTAAACATATGTACCAAAACGTCACACGAGGCCAGAACTAGTAAAAATAAAAACCTCAACTTTGAGGCGGAAATTACTTATTTCAGTACGTATAATATGTCAAATTTGTTTGGTTGAACATCAAAAATATTTAAAAAATAAATTTTGATTTGGCATGCATTGGCGTGAATGAACCGTGAAACATTTGTCAAGGATGACAAGAGTCCGGTTATTCAATAGAGCGTAACCAAGGCAACCGTCCAAAATCACAGTAATGTCCTCAATAAACGGTTGTATAATCAATTTACAATAAGTTATAATGGAAATTAATTATACAACTATAAAATCGTAATGGAAACGCATAATTTAATGATTAGTGGGATAAAACGCGTTTCGTTTTCAAATAAACATTAGAATTCGAAATAAACCAAGATAATATTTGTGAACTAATTAGTGAAAATGCAATTTATACTATATATCCATTAAATTGATTTAAAAGGAAAAACGTGGCGCGTACTTTTTAACCAACAATCATAACAATTCATTGATTATTAGAGTTATGTAATGAAATAAAAGACAACTATGTAGCTGGTGTATCAAACAATGTACCTTATGATACCTATTATATTAGTAATATTATATATATTAATATTAGACAATTACATTTATGTACTTTCACAGATTACAATACTTTAACGGTAATAGAATATTGAAACGTCAAACTAGAGATTTTATTTTGAATCTGTATTTGTGTAACGTGTATGTGGATTTTTATTAATTGTAAGGTTTTTATTAAACCCATTAGATTAGTATAGTATCCAAGTTTCTGAATAATACTATGCATAGAAAAGTGTGTGGTGATATAATTGTGTTTTTTCTTCACGGTAATTTTTTGTTTAAACTTTAAATCAATTCAGAATATATGAAGTAAGATTTAATAGCATATAAAACATGTGTTTATTCAGCCTTCACCCAATTATCAAAATAGTAACAATTAAATTGGAAATAATACTTCGAAACTAAAGAAGTTTGTATATTGTTAAGGTTGTATGACATTGTACGTAGGCGTCCAAACGTTGAATGAAGTTTCGCAAAAGGACAGAAATGGAATTAAACTTTGTTCATATGCGGTAAGGTTCTTCAAAAATTATTTATCTAATTTAAATATCGCCTTCCTAATTGAGAAGTCCGTTACTAAGCTGGCCATTATGTTGTTAATTGACAAAAAGTAATTAATTAAACCTGTGTTTAATGTGCACATTTTATTATTATTTTGACGTCTTGCTTAGTTTAATCTAGGGATGGTGGGTGTCCTGCAATTGTAGATTGTACTACGTCACACAAAGATACTAAATTGTTTATTATGACAAGTAGGTACCGAGTTACTTTACCCCAGAAAGTGATTTAAAATAATGGGCTATAATCGCATATTATGGTAAGGTGTGTATTGGATATTCATACTGCATTGTTTACAATCGCTATAGTTACGACAGCATTGGTAATGTATACTGCATTGAAATTGATTTCAAGCTAATGCTTACATAATTGGATTTAAATTTTCTTAGAACCAAGAAGCCATTAATGTCATTTGTTAATAGCGAAGTCATCTGGAATAATAGCGAAACAAAATGTATAAACAGCTTTCATTATACAATAGATTTTTACGAATGTTTTGTTTTTTACCTCAACCTATGAAGTACCAAATACAGGATAAAAAGCTGTTTGAAGAAAACTAGGAACTTATATATGACAAAAATAATATAAACAGTCTAATTTCACAACATTCAAGTCTTACGAAAGAACTCTATTAAACTTATATTAATTTATGTGAGATCAAAGAGTAACACTTCGTTGTCAATTCGCAAGTTGTCACATATTACGTGGTTCCATGACTAGATTTCCATTTTTCATTGACACACGTAATATGTGCGGATAGCCGCATTGTTTTATGATCGTAATTATGAATCATGGCTTGTAATATGCTTGGAATGTAACTTTATTTCAGTAGACTACAGAGCGATTTTATGACACCTTTTTTAACAAAAGCCCAAGCGAAAGTATCACATTCATCTCCTACTATTCTACTGACTACTAGTAACTAGACTTCTCAATTTCAAACTTATGATTTTAGACTAGAACAGTGAAAACTACATACATAAAAATAATAATTAACACGTTAATATAAATATTAAATATGACTATTGAAAAATAATCAGAAATTACCTACCCTCAATTTTCCGGTAAAATTCCAAATTTGAACTCGTAACTCAAAATGTATATATACCACAGATACACAACTATAGTTAAACTGCACTAAGTAGTCACGTTATATTTGAAACTGAATTTATCATTTACAAATGCTATTTGAAAAATCCAAATATTTTGAGACGGTACACAACCTCTACGCGTTGACGTTTACTTCATCGAAAAGATCGGATTGAACTGATGTTTTGACGACATCGCGATCAGCGGTGTATCTACGTCGGTAGTCATTTATTAGTGATTACCTACTGCGTAGTAAACGCCAACTTGTTCTTAATACAACACAATATTTCCGAACATCGGCAGCAATGAATAACAAACAAGCATGAAGCTCACGTACGAGATGCATATTGAGGCGGGATTTTCTCACCCGTGAACAAATTCGATTCAAGAATGAGATTATAATGCTTAGGTGAAGCTAGATCGTTTATCCCCCGGTAACATCTTGGAATAAATTGTGGGAAAGTTCTATTACGGTTTACGTTAGGTTAATTTTTTTTTTTGTGTAGGTTCATTTATTTGTAAGCTCAGCGCCGCGTGAGTCTGAATAAAAGAGATCAATGGTGAGTACAAGGTACGAGGATCCAAGCACGTTGAAATATTATTATTTTCGGTAGTTTTGTTATATAGTTTTATAAGCGCTCCAAATATAAAAGCTGTTGTAACGTAGCGTAAACGTAAGAATTTATAGAGGCATCAGCAGATCAGATAGTGTTTTTGTATTAACTATTATGTGTAAGCAAAATATAGTAGAAATTCATTATCGTAATAATCTTAAGCATTCTAGTTCTAAAATGTCTTAATGTTTAGTAAACATGTAGCGTTAAACAATAGAGAAGCTATAAACAATCCTTAAAACACCTGGCACAGTTCGTGAGAAAGTACAATACAGACTGTAAGCAGATTGAACAAACCTATATATAAAACAGATTGTTTTCCTTATAATCTGTGCTCTTCTCAGAATCATAGCGTATGTACACGATCATGTGTCAGATTTTTGAATCTGTTATAATTTGTTTTAATCAATACCTAATCTGTGCGTGATTTTTATGTCTCTTGGCGTTGCAAGGCGTCGTTCATAATTTTTTCTGACTTATTTGCGTCCTCTCTGCCCCCTGTCACATAAAAAATCATAGATTTTGATATACGGGAGTCATAAATCTTGGTAAGTCTCGACTCGACGAGCAAGTGTTTATTAGAGACAGCAAGAAATATGTTCTGTACAGCTAGGGCTCAAACGCACAATTTCAGTGTTAAGTTGTCCCTCACGCATAGAATTTAAAATATATACCGCTTTATATAATCAATATTAGATGTTATTGCTAGAAGTCGGGTAGTAGAGTAGGTTTATAAATACAATTGACAACAATTCTTTATAAAACTTGCAACGCATTTAAATAAGTCAACTTTACAATAATTTGCTTTGAATTAAAGATTATAAATTGGCCCGATGTTTCGCGTGTTTCACATTAAATGTTTTTGTCTGTTCACGGATTCACTATAGGAATAAGGCTAGGTATTATCATGACAGTAACCCATTTAATTAAATAAGTTTCGTTTTGTTACAATTAAGAAATTAAGTAACGATCTCGTTACCTATCTTAAATTTCTAAGTGGGATTTATTAATGACAATTTGATATGCCTTAATAGACATTTAAACTTTTGCCCACTTATTTATAAAAATATAAATCGTCTGTCTCTTTTTCTCGTAGTGTAAACACAATTAGACAGAAAGAGACGAATACAGTTAGAATGATTTATTGTTTAAGAATTTAACCAAAAAGGGTTTGTTTGACCACTATTAAAACATATTTATGTACTTTCAAATTAACCGTAATATTTTTTATTTACGTATTTTCCAGTACCTAAGTATTCCAAAGGAATTTTAATAAATTTTCATAATGGCGTTTTAAATATTAAGTTCTCGTACATTGTCTCTGTTCTCTTATAACGTGAAGTGAATTTAACAGTAGTTGCATTGTTGAGACACAGAGGAGACATCCGGTTTTGTTTATTTTGAAATAACTTAACTGCGGATTTCGCTGTTCGCTTTATTTGACAGTGATACACAATTTAGGCGCTCATCGTGGCATATTCCTAATTAGTTGCTATTTTTATTTTATTTATTGTTTATGCATCAAGGCACTACAACATTTTATCAGATTTCAGGATCTGTGGCCTAATGTAGCTAGAACGATGTCGATTTTCAGGTCTTAGACATGCTGTAAATCGCAAAGTTTTTTTCTGAAAAGTTCATAGTCGAAACAAGGACTTCAGGTTGAGAGTTGCACACTTAAGCACTAAGCTAACATTGCTCCGGATATGTATAATGCTAATAAATACTAAAATCGAAAGGGTACAGACCTTTAAAAAACCAAAAATATGCTTAAAAAATATTACCTAAATACGAAATAAAAATCTAAAATATGCAGCTACATTGCAAATTCAAAAGTTTGTGCATTTACAAATGAAACTCAAAATTCAACTTTCAAACAAATTAAAACGTTCGTCTTTTTTAACATAGCTTATATCTAGAGTTTGATTTTTGTACAGACAATTCGAAACAGGAAACATAGATTGCATGAAAAGGGAAAATGAAGGTTCATTAAGTTTAGCTTCGATCGTGCCGGGTCACTTCCGGCAGGTCAGAGCGGGGAATCCGATTATCTCCACCATCGACTGCGCTTACCCTTCCATTCGTTCTATAAATATCATTGGACTAACTTTGTAATAAGAGCATTTCCGTTAAATATTTACAATAAATAGGGATTTTAAATTTTTTTAAATGCTTGACTTTGTGTATGCGTTTAACAATGAGACCGAACACCATAATACTATTTTAATTAAAACAATATCTTAGATATTGCAACAGGCTATTCAATACGGGTTTTAATTTACAAGTATAAGTTAACAAGTCGTATAGACTTACTAATTGCTTTCAATAACAGCTGACTTCATGTCGCCTTGAAGCCATAGAGGGAGGAGCACGCGACATACTATAAACAAGCCCTAACATATGTAATTAATACACTGGCGTCCAGGAGTGATCACATTTTAAACATCACGCACATTATAATTTAAAGTTAAATCTTCCTAAGAAATTACGATACGGTGACGAAACTTTCATCCGACTCAAAGCATTCGGCTTAACAACAAAGATGACAATGCGTAGGCGAAGCTCTAGAAATAATGTAATAATTACAAGTTAAAAACGCGTTTATCCTGTGTCAAATAAGATAATTCTGTGTACAACATCAATAATGTTTTTTACTGAATTGTGGTTATCATAATTTCCTATTTAGACAGGTAAACTAACTTCCCTCGCATTTGACATCAAACTTTTTATGTATAGAGGAGACTGGTGATAATCGTAACTATTTCGATTGTCAGTTTAATATTAATTGGAAACCGTTCTAACGAAACGTGATGTAATTTGTACTAGACATCTGCAGGTGTCTATTTTAGGTTCATATTCATAATGCTGTAATGAAACACTATTATGTATCCGCACGTATAATGTGCTGGACTGACCTATTTTTGAAGGTCTTAGCTTCTTTAAACACGACGTATTATGTTACGTAAATTGAAATTACAAAGTACTAAGGCTTACGGAGATAAGATTCAAAATATAGATTATTAGTTCGTTAGAATAGGTGGCGTAGATTATGCAATAGTCTCAGCCGCGGACAGCTTTAGTTAAGCAACTTAGCTAAAAGTTAGATGTAATACCAAAAACATCACTGTCATACCAAAAAAAAATAGTAATGTTACAAGGGAGGTATAAAAAAATCAGTGGCGCTACAACCTCTTTAGGTCTGGTCCTCAGATGTCTGAATCTGTTTCATGATACATTTTTTTTCAATCTAATAGGCAAGTAGGTGATCAGCTTCCTGACGTGACACACGCCGTCGACTTTTTGGGTCTAAGACATGTCGGTTTCCTCACGATGTTTTCCTTCACCGCTCGAGCGAATATGCACAGCCGTGGATCGAACCTACGACCTCAGGGAAGAGAGTAGCACGCTGAAGCCACTAGGCCAACACAGCTATAATAATGCTAATATTGTTTTTGGTATATTATTTTTCGGGATTAAGAAAGTCCCTCATTATTAAACCGTTGCATATACTATATATATGAATATATATATATATAAAGAGTTTGAGTGTATTATAATACGACAAATAAACAATATAAATAGCCTTATCCACTTTGCAGTTGAACAGTATCAAACTCGAGACAAATAATATTTAACATCTACTTAAAGCGACACAGTAAAAACGATATTTTAATAGAAAATATAATATCTACTATGTACATCTATTAATCTCATTGTCAATTTCCTTGTGATGTCATATTGATTCGTATAATGTATGCAATTGGGATAAATTGCACACATTATAGTCACGTAATAATAATTATTTCCTCTGCTACAACCTTCAATCGACTTTAGTTCTTAAAAGGTCAAAATAACACCACAAAAAACCTGATTAGTTAAAGTTCCTGTTTAAGATGTATACTATGACATTGTAATTAAGTATTTGTTTTCTTTTATACCACTATCTTTAATGATGATTCATTAATATTATAAGTATGATTTGAATGGATTGTTCGTTTTCATTATTATTGTTTTGTCGTCAGTACAAAAAATCCTTATCTAGTTGGCTGGCTCTTTAGGCTGAATAGCTTTATATTTCTGATAAAAATTAAGAATAAAAAACAAATAATATTTTGTAATTTAACAATTCGGGCTACCGCTGTATTTTAATTTGACTATTGACTATTTTTTAATATGACTTATAGGCTAATTCAGATTCCTAGAATAGATTGTATTAATAGTAAGGATGTCTCGCAATGGGATTTTTTTTGAAAATACTCTTATTTTATTAGATATTGTTGTTGTTTTAACGCTCATTTCTTAAATATTTAAATAATATTGCGGTTGGATTTCAGTAAGCAAATTGTAACAAGATTGGCAACGCAGTCGCAGAAGGTAAGCAACATTTCGAAGGAAAGTCCGTTTTGTAACTATTGCGATCTTAGATTACCGACATAATCTTGTATCGACTAACCAGGTTTATGAAGCTCTGAACGATGTAAGCTTTTCGACAACTTAAACATCTGAATAAGTATTGTAGCATTTTCTCGAAGACCCATTAAAACCTGTTATATCATTCTTGACTTCTATTCGGTCAGAGAAAAATGTGTTACGCTACTGTTCATTAATAAGGTTTAAAATTCATAATAGTGTTTAAAGTACATTTGGGGTACACTGTAACACTGTTTACACCACGCGTTAACGACATAAGCGCCACAATTATTGAAAGAACTATCTGAATTACAACAAAATCTCAATGTTGAAGCAAATTTAAGCAGCGATACGACTTCTACAGAAAAGAAATAAGTCTGATGATGATGAAAGTCATCTGTATGACAGTAGATAATTAAAATGATCTGTATCATCTTTATGGACCTTACCATGAACGGTATTTTGATACTATAATGTTCTATATTAGTTGCCCCAAATCATAAAATCGTTGCAATTCTATCGAAGCTAAATAATTAAATTTAATTACTCTATTGACGAATTTTAAGGAAATAATGTTCAACATTAGGTTAAGAAGCATCTTTCTGGAATTTGCTGTTACATTCATAAAGTTTCATACATAAAGTTGTTAAAAGAAATAAGTGTTTAATCATCCGGTTACCAATACCATCTACGTAAGTTATTTAATACCTCCGAAGACAACAAATTAAAAAAAAATTGTCTATTGAGCTTAAAGTTATATTTTTGCATATTAAAGTGAAAAGGAATAGCACATAGCCTTGTTAATACATGTAAAAGGTGTTTTGTTTTTAACTTTTTAAAATTGTACAAAAATAGAAGCGCTCTATTTTGCCTGTCAAGTATTTGGATTGTTTTGACACCTGTTCTATGCCAAGTATGCTAAGAGATATAGGTTACTTCCTAAAGCCATTTACAAAAATAGACGCGATACAAAGTCGGTTAAGATTTCCCAGGAGCTTTTGTCCCTCAATTTCCTAATGAGACATGATTGATCTATACAAGGATCTTGTAACTGTTAAGTAGTTGTGCAATGATTAATTGAGGTTCGGCTGCTGTAACGGCAGCTCTAATTTCAAATTCAATTGAATAAAGTCAAATATATATATTAGAATAAATGTTAAAATATTTGCTTTAGCCTATAACATAGGCAGCTATAATTTCTGGATATACGAAAGGGGATACATGAGGCCATGAAACTAGGTCTTAAATGAAAATTGACTTTTTTACTAATTCTTCTTTGTCAAATATCAAATATCCTGTATCTTTCTCATAATATCCACTAGTTGTACTGAGCGATCGAATAATAGGTCAAATAGTATATATTAGAATAAATGTTCTTCAAAATCATATTTTTTTTCACTTTGGACTGTGAAATGCCCATAATTGGCGCATTTAAAGGGATTCTGAAAAGGGTTTTACACGTGGCCATGAGTCGCTCTAATCTTTCTGAAAATTACAAACAAGATTGTGAAATAATAATTGTATTAAACCCGGTTTTAATACTTTTTACAATGAAATATGGCGGCTCAAAATTCCTGACTCTGCCAAATACTTAACTACCGTCTAATCAAACTAGTAACCCTCAGCCACTCCTATTTTCTAGTCGATTACACAGTACTGGTCATGTAGGTAAAAACATAAACTATTTTTGGTCCTAGAAAGATATGAGCGACTCATGGCCATGTGGTATTACTTTTCTGATTCCTATGAACGCCAAAACTTGTATAGGGTACTTTTAAGGGGTCTGAAGTACAAAAGTTTTGATTTGAAAAAAAATTATATCGTATAACTTAATATTATCTTCAAAACTCAATAAACTATAAAAAGAGACAGCTATAGAGCGAAGAACATTAGTACCGATCTGCAGTGGTTAGTCAGCATTAGTGTCAAGCTTTAAAAATAAAAAAAAAAAAAAAAAAAAAAAACCAAACCCCGGCGGGGGGGGCCCCCCCCCCCCCCCCCCATTTTTTTTTCCCCCCCCGCCCCCCCCCCCCCCCCCCTTTTTGGTTTCCCCCCCCTTTTTTGGCCACCCTGTATAAAGGGATAAAAACGCAATGACCGATTGCCGTTTTAATACTTTTTGAATGATAGGTGCAAAGTTCTATTAACAGAATACACATTTCTGTTAGTATTCTATAAAAAATAAACTATTTTGGTGAGTAAGGGAGTTCTGATTCACGCATATATTTTAGTACTGTACTATTAAACGAGACAGCTATAGAGCGAAGACATTAGTCCGATCTGCAGTGAGTCGCAATGAAGTTGTCCATCCAAGACACCAAAGAAGGTCCTTGACCCTTCAAGGCTGTACTATCAAGCCTTATACAGTGCGTGCGTGGCCAATTATATTACAATAGTTTTTATATTTGGAAGCAAGAATGTTTATTGTAAACATGCGTTTATGGAACGTCTGCTTACAATTGCATTGACATCAATTTACCAATTATGCCACTGCAATAATTTTGCTTTATAAGTTGACAATATCAGTGACCTCAATGTTTTTATAGTACCTTTGTAAATAAGCAGTTCTTTGAAATTTCACTTAGGAAAATAAATTCGCCCAGATTCAGCGATAATTCACGTAAAATTGTTATGTTTCATTTATTTTCTTACACTTAAAACCTGTACCAAAAGTAGTAGAGGCATAACATAATCGTAGATGAGATATGTTACATGTATAGAATTTATTATTCTTAAATATAGCAGATTATAAGCGCTTACCAATTATTAGATATATATATATAAGTTTTATATCTTTATTTTTCTTACAAAAACTTGCATACATAGTGCACAAAATAAAGCAACAGTTATATATAATAGAAGGAAATGCTTGTTTGTGTGAGACTGAAGAGTACCTTATTCACGTTTACGTGTGAATAAGACTTGATTAAATCTGATAAAATCAAAGTTTTCTGCATATTGAAACCAATCGAACTATGATCATACTCTTTAGTAGATTTGAAGTCTACTACTACTTTAGGGAAAGCCAGAGGTTTATCAGTACTGGGTTTGTGTTATTTAAAACATTATTACAAAGCAAGAACGTCTGCAACACGAGCCAAGAAAGTTGAGGTACATAAGAATACACAAAAAGTCCTTTGAAGAAGAAAGGCACTACTTACGAATGAACTAACATTGCACGAGGACGCTTCAGATTGAAAGGTTAATAAACCACGGTTATAGTTATTAAAACTAAAGGCAATTTATACGGCCAAGAGCTTCGTGACTAAAAAGTAATTAGTGGAAAGCCGTGTAAAAGAATTTCTGTGGTCGTCGACTTTCAATGGCCCTCACGTTCAAACGTTTTAGGGAGTGTAACGTATGAATGATGTATATTGTATATATATATATATATGTGTATGATAAATAATACGGGCTTTCGCTTTGGCTACTTGGTAACCTTTAACTATGATTCCCTTTTGTAATATCGTTTCCATAAAGTAGTAAAGTTTCTCATCTTGTAAATAGCTGTGTGTTAATCATTAATATAAGCAAACAAATGGAATTATCTTGTTAACAGCATCACTCGCATCACTTCTTGACACTGCACTGGGCCTAATGAGAAGATGCGGACAGACCATTTGAGTTAGTGTTAGTGCACCTAGTCTTAAGTGCTAAACAGCGGTAAGTGAAAAAATAGAACAGGTTATATAAATGTTAGACTTATAACTTATTAGTCTTAAGACTAGAACATAATGTTCCACGATGTCTCAGTGAAGACACAATGTGGTAAATAAAAATGAGGATCACTCATAAAATAATTTATTCAACATAAAACATAGGATTGTAATATCAAAGAATTGTGAGAACTAACTCTACGAATTAATTGATTCTTTTTTCCATTTAAATAAAATCAGTATTGGGGCTTGAGGCAGATAGATTTTACCGTTTCTGATTATTTTCTCTTTGATATTTGCCTTTGGGCTTTGATAATACGAGCGCTTGCTTAACTGAATAACACAAGCATAGGTAGTAAGGTGATATATTTGAAGAAATTGCAGTGCCCGTGGTGTGAAGGACTTAGATAATATAATGGAGTAGAACTGTTACGCTATTTTTGAATGTTTTACTTGTCGTAGTACGGCCTTAGGTACCTTAGGACCTTTCGTATAAAAATACTCACCTGTATTTTCACGTAGGTACTATAAATAAGTTAAATAACTATTCTATATATACATATATGAATAAGTATTTGCACTATAGGTAATCTTAGATATTCCAAGAACAATAATGCATCTGAGATCATAAATATTTATTACTGGCCTAAGAAATGATTGTATTTTGTTTTTTTCTACACGTCAGGGTTCACGTGACGCGATTAAATGGATCCCACGATATTTAGTTTTTTTTTAACTACGCGGTCATTTTTATAATGTGTTTCTCACGAGGACGTTTTAGTTTTTCTATTTATTTTTGTAACTGCTTCAAATATAAATAATTCTGTTCAAATCCCATGTGTGATCACAGGTATGCTATCACTTTATTTATATTATTAATTTAATTAATTAAATAATGTTTTGTCTCGTTTATATATTTGCAGTGATAAAGACGTTTAATAGCAATTCAAGCCTTACTAATAGTAACCCAAGTAGTAAGAATTCAGAACAATCCAATCCAAAGCTAGTAATTAAATCAACATAATTGAGGTTGCATAATCGACTAAGTATGACAACATTTTACATGTATAGATTTTTTTAAATATACGTTATTTCAACTTTTTATTTTTGTGTCGTTATACCTTTAAATATTTTTGACCAAATCTTTGTATAGTAAAATTTCAGTTCATTGACATTTCTTATTTTAAATAAGAAAATGTTAACACAATAGCCAATATCATAAATCGCTCCAATAGTTGGCAAGATCGCAAATCCAAATTGTATGTACATTGAACGATGCTAAGACAGAAATGGTCATAAATAACAATATTTTATTAAAAGAATAAAATATGGCTTCAATTATAGTGTTGTATTAGAATCTTATTGTAAGAACTACTTAAATATATCGAGATAATTCATTCAATTAAGAAACAGTTTAACCCCCTAAACTGCCCCAGTTAAGTAATGTCAATATTGAATATATAATTTTCAATATTTATATTATATAACTTTTAATAATCCTTCACGGAGTTAAAAATAGCCATAGGTCACTATTAAGTAAGTCTATTTTATGTAATAAGTATAACAATACGTTTTCATTTGATAACAATTAACACTAGTTCTCATCTCTAACCGACTACCCAATTCTCATAGCGTTTGACTAACTTTAAAAAGTAGGAAGTTTCTTTTGGTTATTACATGTGTTGTGTAAAATGTAATTATGTTAAATATATCATTGAATTTAACAAGTCCTTCGCAATTGGGTTTAATTAAGAAACAATTGTCTCCAGAGATTAGAAATCGTCTATTTATTTTATTGCACTGTATAAATGATGCTGATTTGCTTTCTTCATCAAAACAACCATTTGCGACGCCAAACCTCACGCGGTCAACTAAATTCAAATAAATCTGTAAATTTCTTCATTAAAGATAAAAAAGAGATGTCATTTTGGGCGGTTACAGTAGGTATAAAAGCTACGTAATAACAAGGCGTTGATGGTGATATCTTGAGACTATAACGCTTGGAACTAATGGCCATGTGAACCTCAGGTGGGGAAGGAAACTCAAAGTTCAGTGCTCCTGCCGCTCTTGTCTTAATACTTGTCATTGTGAAAACTACTCTATAACCTATTGTTATGGTCACTTCTTGTATCTTTGATAGTAAGACCACCGAAGTTGGGCATTAAGATCGCAATTTAGATGGTAAGGTACTAGTAATGTTTTAATTCGACCAATCCACTGTTCGATGTCTATTATGAAGAACCGATATTAAAGACCGCAGGCTTCTTAATGAAATTGAAATACGATTCTATGGGATTTCTCTAGGTTTTATAGACTAAAAATAAAAATGTGTTTATTCATTTGACAACAATTCATTATAACGTGTAAGATTTGGAAACCCTTTTAAGTAAAAATTTCCTGATTCAGGGCTACCAGCCACTGTATAAATATATTAGGAACTTTTTGAAAATTCAATGCCTACATGAGATAATAGAACGAGATTACCCATTTTCATAGAAACGTAATAAGGAAACCATCCCAAAAACCTTAAAACAACTAATAATTAAGTAGGTTACGCCGTCCCGTTTTGGTTAGTTCTATGAAAAGATTACACTTAAATACTTCGCATAGCAAGTGTGTCGCTTATTCAGAAATCTAGTTTTTCCAAATGTGACAGTACAGCGAATTAATGTCGTTCGCCGAATAACGATATATGTATTTGGTTTCAAAGAATTTTCTCCGAATAACTTCTAAGTTATTTCGGACTCGTTATAGCTAAATAAGACTACCTACCTTATTGGTAACCACCGTAACATTTAATAATTATTTGTTAGTATTGGCACACAAGGCTGATGAACTGCTGAAATAAGTCTGTTGTTAATGAGGGGTTATACATACACAAGATTCACAAGTAAATTTGAATTATTATCACAAATGCCATAGTTTGAATTGATGTTACTCAGTCAAGTCAGGACGGATGAATGGAAGGATAATTCACGTAGATATAGTCAGAATATATAAATTATTCAAATAGCGCAAAAAATATTCCGTGAGATGTGATTTCCACGCGAACGAAGCGTCGGGAAACGCCAACATCGAAATACAGAAAATGATCTACAGTTTCCATGAATACACACTTAACCTCGTTTTTAAGGATCCCGGCAAGGATCTCTTTAATTATTTTTCAACTCAGATTGCTATAAAAATAAATAGAGGTTTCTCTCCCATTGAGCCAACAAACTGTAAACAAGTCGGCAAACAGAGCCGCTGAAACTATATTATAAGGTTTTATTACTGCCACAACTAGGAGTCGAGAATTAATAGCTTAAATAAAAACAACTTTTTGCCGATTAAATATCCAAATCTGTTAGGAATAGTGTACTGAATTTAATACACTATATGACGCTGCGTGTTATACCTACGTTTTGAATAAGTTTAGATCCGTCGTTACGTTTTAAGTCCGTACTGTTCTATCCAGATTCCAGCCCCATAATTTTAATCGCGCTAGACAAAGTTACTAGTTTAATATTTATACAAGACAAAATAAACTACAAACCTATTCGATGACTAGGTACGGTGTATCGACTTTTTAATCGACGCGTTTCGGCAGGTGTCAGCACGGAAATGTAAGGTTTATCATCTATGACATAGAACACCAAATTCCTTTACACTAACGGACATCCCAAGTTAAAGTCCTATCGCAGTTAAAATATGAGAATCGTCCCCTTTTAAACGTAGAGGCAGGTGCGCTGCTCTGTTGTTCAAACAGCACTATGGAAACGATCGTACATACAGCATACCTATTAGCGCTTACAATACCTGCAATTCATATTCTGCATTACAACTTGCTATTATGGATAATTTAAATATGGAACGAGACGGCGGAAACGGATCGATTGCGTTTCTCGATTCGTAGGTTCTAAATTCACATTGAATTTATAAGTTAATTTTAAACGCTACTGATTAAAAAGGATTATCATATAACTTTAAATTTTGATCGAAATGGTGATGGAATATGGGTTCTCATTCTATTTCTTACTTGTATTTAAGTATTGATATAGCAAACGAACGATGGGAACGCGGAAATCGACAGTTTTACGCAAATTTTTCTAGTCACGTTGGTGGTATTTACTTTCTAATAACAGCGAACGTAAGTACTGTATAGACATTATTGATTATATCCACTAGATTAAAGTATTACAGATAATCTGATGGTACTGTTAATGTGATGGATTAAATAACAGAGTTGATAATAAATATAGCGAATCTACTAGAATGTGAACAATTCATTGTCAAGAAGTATTCCTTGCTTTTACGCTACCTTGCCGTCCTATTTTATCCATCAAAAATTAATGAACTCATATAGCTAAGATATATAAGTAGCCATCTACTATAATTTGTTAGTTGCCTGGTCACATATTACGATTTTTAATCGCACTAAGAGACTAACACAATTCACAATTACGTTTATTAATTTTCATAGTGTTTTATTGGCTTTAACGATTATTACCGTCTCTAGCGCATGTTTAAAATGCCGTAACCATTGGTACATTGAGTAAACACATTACATTAATCAGTTTTCTGTTATAGGAAGTAGGTGATCAGCCTTTATACCATGGTAGGATAACGTAGCAACTGCAATCGTTCCGTAGGAGGCAGACGGGCAGGAGGCTCACCCGATGTTAAGTGATACCGCCGCCCATGGACACTCGCACTGCCAGAACGATCGCAAGCGCGCTGCCGGCCTTTGATAAGAATGGTACCTACACTCTTTTCTTGAAGGACCCTAAGTCGAATTGCTTCGGAAATACTTCAGTGAAGCGACACAGCACTGTCAAGCACAAATTTTGAAAATTTTTTCCAACCTTCTTCCGTGATTATGACTTATAAGCCGATGCACTTGTCACTTATAATATCCGGATTTTATGCACTCTGAGTTGCCACCTATTACGGTCTCATCTTATTCTTTTATACCAATTATGTTGGATGTTAACAGCAGTTTTAAATTATTAATTGCAATAGGATCGTTGTGACGGATATCGCCAGGACATTGCTCTCCTTATCATTTCTTAAGAAACATGTCAATATATCGTTTATTTATTATATCCTTAATAATAGACGGCAAAATATCGTTATGACCCGTTATCATAAAACACTGTTACCGTCCAGGCCAGTTACGGAGTATTTGCTTTTGATAAAATAGTTCTACATACGTATACTTACTACAAACTTACTACTGATAAAAAAATCCAATAGTTACCTATTATATAAATATTTAATTATGAATTGACCTATTTTCAACACTAATTATGCTTAAATTATTTAATAAATATTTGAATTGATATTACCTATATACCAATAGGATGAAATAAATAAGAAAAAAGTTTATTATTGTAGATAAATTTTCTTCGTAATTATAAAGTTTGTAAAACGCATGCCATAACGAATTAGTATTTTAATAACACACGAATATAGAATATGTACAATATTCTTAACCTACATAGTAATAATATAAATAATTAAACGAATTATGAAAACCGTTGAAAGTGCATTCAACCATACAAGTCACCATGGCATAAGGGTACAACGCCTAACCCAGATGCTTGATTTTATAAACATATCGTTCTAATATCGTGTTTTATTTAGACTTTATTACAAGTTTATTCTTTAGTTACCTTTAAATTATAAATTCCAATAAAAATATACGTGTAGAGATACGGCAATTTAGATTATTTCCTCTTCCTGTGTTATTCAGTTGACAGGTTCTAATATCTATTTAAGTATTTAAGGAAAGACAGTAATTAAATCGTTTTTGTCTTACTAGTTATTGACGACAAAAAATCATAACAAAGTATGTCTGGGAACTGGTTGTGGAACGGATGAGGGTGATATATAGACATTAGGCATGCTTTTATTGGGTTAAAGGGGATCAAGATAAATTAATCTTAAACTTTACAATATATTTGTCATTCGCTAATAATAATTTAATACAATTTTATAACACACATTTTACATACTAATAATGTATTACCGCGGTTATGAACTATTAACGGAACCGAACTTCTTGGTAACATACAGATAAATCCGGACTTGTGCATTTATTAGTAGATCGAATATGCAAACAGAAATAAACTTCGCTTACCTCCGCTAACAGCAATTAGTGAACCGGCATATCCTCTTAAAACACAAACAATAGATCCTTGTTTAATTTCACTGTTTGGATAAAAATTTCGATAATAATGAAGTAGGTTTTCATTCAATAAATCCCTTTTAATTGTTAATCACTCCACTTTCTGTCACAAAACAATGTGTGACGAAGAGAATAACTTTATTCACGTGCGCGGTGTTCGACATTAAGCAGTAAGCTCGCATCAATCTTTCGTTTCCGACTGGGCTCGGCGCACGGCGCTGACCGAGCGCCGCTCGTTCTTCGGTCCCTACTCGGCTCTGCGGTCGAAAATCTTCACTCCCGTTCGCCGGTCGGTCGCGTGATTTCGAATTATATTCCCTGTTTCATAAAGCTCACATACGTTATACAGGCATAGATTGCAAGGGCGCATTGAAACATTAAAGTTTTATAAAATCTTTTATCTCGCTTAGTCTTAATAAGTCAGACGAAGTGAAGAGAAATTCTTCTAGGTTCGATTTCTGGTAAAACAATTTTTTTTAGAGCACAAGCCATTGACAATACATACATAAAATGTGAAAAATGGGTTCAGGCCCAGTAAAACATAGGATCAATCTGAGAAAATAGGATATTTTTGATATTATAAGTTCATAAAATGTTTATTATTATAGAAAGTCTAATTATTTCTTATCGTTAGACCGTTTTACCCTAAAACAAACTTGAATGGAAACCTTCGACAATATGCCCAATTATTTCTAAGAATTCTCAACGCTAGATTACAATAGATGGCTATACAAAACGTACTTGTGCACTATTTAAGCGACAACGCGTGTGGTGAGTGCACTTTTCTAACTTGCACATGTGCATTGACGCAAATCTGTATTGTGACTTCATTGTCCCCACATGCTTTGCACGTTGCATACTTCACTTGTTATGAATCTTTTGCTTAACTAAAGAGCTTTTTTATTAGTCCGCTAAAACATATAGAATTTGTTGATGGCAACACGTAAGCCAGATTAACGTACGTACATAAATTTTTTATGAATTATTTACGATTAATACGAAGTTTTAAGAATTATTCTTTAAACGTTATAAATAAATACTTCATATTTTCAATTATTAAGAAAACCTATTGATTTTGTCTTTAATCATAGCGTTATCGCTGACGCATTCTGTCAATATTTATGATATCGGGAACCTATCGTAATAACAATTATATTCGGGACATACTTGGCAGTATAAATTTTGATCGTAATATTTATAATAAAATCATACATTTGAAATAAATTTCATACATTTAGAAATTACAAGACTACTTCAGTAGGGACTCGGGACAGTATACAGTGGACGTAAAATGGCATTACTAATTATTAAATTATGGTAATATGTATATATTTTATTAAATGCAATAATAAATTGTATTTTTGCGAACCGCGCGGCAGCAATATTTTTGTTAGCATTTACAGAGACGATAAATCTAAGATTAACATTTTCTGGACTAATTAATTATATTGTCCCTTGATTATTTTTTAAACAAATAAATAAACATAAATATTTCCACAGTTTATCTGTAGAACTTGATCTATAGAAATTATTTTTTACATAGCGAGAGTAAAGTTAACTCTGTAACTCTATGAAACTCAATGCAGTGAACGATTACAGAACAGTGAAAAATAAATTTCTAATGGACCTGCCATGGCGAATGACTGATGGTGTAGTGTTGGTTTTGCATCAACGCTAAAACGATTTTTCTTCGTTATTTTTGTTTGCATGTTAATGAAATCATATTTATTAAGGCTGTTTTATGCTACCTGGCTATGTAGTAGCTTAATGTTTTATTTTTAATTGATGACCTGTTAAGATTTGTTGTAATAATGTTTTTAATACAGCAAATGGCCAGGTTTTTGTTAATAAAATTTTGAATATATAATTAACAAGATAAAAAGACGGCTTTGATGAAATAATAACATTTAAAACTAATTTTAAAACATGATGTATACTTGATTGTAAATATGAAATATCGTTACCATAAAGTTCAATTCTAGATAAAACAATAGTTTATACACAACAAAATTCAAAATGTTTAAAAACATATATAGTATTTAAAAAAAATAAAACATCTATCGTGAATTAACTTATAAAGATTTCAGTATGAAATAAAACATAGTTAAAACGTGTTTAATTATCATATTTTTTCAATTAGTAAATAACTGTGGCTGTTATAGTATAGAACAGGTTTAGATTTTTAAGTTTAATGTACAATTCTAATAATTTACAATTAGTAAAACTAATATGTATATTTAAAACTCGTTACTATGGCCAAATTTTCTACACTACATGAATGTACTTGTAGGTAATTTGTGTTCGGTCTATTAATCATACATTTTAGTCCTAAAAGGTTCTCAAGGAGTTAAATGTGCGCTCGTTAACCTCCACTCGTCTTTGAAGACAATAGACACATTTCATGAATGGAGGAAGAACAAAAATGCGGATGCTTTAACATCTTGCTTGCTATAAATTAATACTTCCATTAAATTTTCTATGGCACTGTTTGATTTAATATGGGAAAAATATAAGCAAAGTCCGGGGCATTGTAACTTACTTAATATTTTTTCTCGTTCTAATAAAATTTTGCATTTCTATGCACAGGCTTGATCATCTTATTGCCAGCTTTAATTCTTAATATACCGTTAAATGATGGCATAAATACTGTATGAACCACGCATTATTTTATATTTAAAAATTACATACATGTGAAATGTACAACGCTTGGAATTTATCTTCATTATTTATACATTCCAAAAAGTAGTGTTGGTCTAGTGACTAGCTCGACTCTCATGAGGTCGTAGCTTCGATCCCAGGCCGTGCACAGTGCCGTTCTGTCTATGTGCGCATCTAACATCGCTCGTACGGTGAAGGAAAATATCGTGAGGGAACCGGCATGTCTCAAATGCAAAAATCGATATCATATACATAGAAGGCTACATGTCTATGAAATAAAAATGATCCAAGAAACGGATGCAATCTGAGGCCAAGACCCATATTAAGTTGTAGTCCCACTGGATTGTTTTTAGTATTACCTTCATGTGGAATGTTTCCCAGTATTATTTAGAATGGCAAAGATGCTGAAAAATGATACGTAATAAAACCGTTGCTACAGAATTATTGAAAAAATTACAAAAGGGTTCAAGTGAACAATATAGGTATTTGCAGTTCCAATATGCAACGTTGAAGGATTCGTGCAATTAAAATGCTAGTACCATATCGACCCAGTTTTAAAAAATGCGGAATTATTTCCCTTGTGGTATTTTTTTGTTTTGAACAATGAAGTATAAAATAAAATTCACGAAACATAATTAATTGGATTTCAAGCTTCATCTCGACTTTTCATTCATCTTTGTTTTATGGTTAAATCTTCTCATTTCTTATAAGTAATCGTTTAATAAATAATTAAAATATTTCGTCTTTTATATTGCTATTAATCTTAGAAGCTCTAGGAAAAAATAGTGTATATTTTTTAAATAAAATAGTGATCGTGATGCAAAAAGACTATCATTAATTAACTATTAATTACTTAAGATGTGATGTGGAACATGGTGTAATGGTTGCAGAACCTTTTGGGGCATCTACACTCTGGCTGTTTGTCACAAACACCGAAAAAGTAAACGAGTCCCACCCCACATGTTTGGGGGACTTTCAAAACATTCCGAATCGGCAAACATTGGAGAGAGCTTGTTACAGCTAATACTTTGCGGGCGGGGGGGAATATTTTTTTTTTATAAATAAAAGAAAGAAAAAAAAAAAAGAAAAAAGAAGAAAGCAAAACGATGTGGCTGATTAAAAAGAAGCGTACAAGGCGTAAGACCTATTTGAGTTTATTTGCCAGTGTCTTTTAATTTTACTTAAAAGTTATTAAAAATGTCAAAAAAAAGAAAAAAAAAAAAAAAAATACCAACCACAAAAAAAAAAGAAGGAAAAAAAACCACCCCCCCCCCCCCCCCCCCCCCCCCCCGCCCCCCCCCCCGCCGAAAGGGGCGGAAGCGGAGGAACCACGACCCCCACCCTTCGTCAGGGGAGGAAAAAAAAACCGCCGCCGACGCCGCCCCCCCACAAACACAAAAAAAAAAAACAAAAAAAAACAAACCCCCCCCCCCGCCGTGTTTGTTGTTTTGTTGTTTGTTGCGCTGCCTTTTGTCGCGTGGGGGGGGGGGGTTGGCAAAAAATATTTTGAAAAAAAAAAAATGGTGGTAAAAGAGAGGGGGGGGGTTATTGCCAGTTCTTCTCTTCCGTTCTACGCCCTTGATTTGAGAACTGGCGGTAAATGTAAAATTAGAAGCATTTCATATATATTTCTTTTTTTACGTTCATAAGTGTACATTGAGTTACCTATATGAATAAATGATTTTGAATTTGAATATTTATTGTAAAAAATTTATTTCAAGTAATTGTTTGTTTCAATTGAAAACATGTCAAATGCACTTTCTATAAAAACGTATAACTTGTAGCAATTACAACTGGTATTTAGAGGCGTAATAACGAAGTAACATGGCGTATTAATCGTATGATTAACCGTCTCCGTATCTCGTTTCGTTACGCAGTTGTTAGCACGAAAGTTCGATGTCGTGATAAATAATTTAAAATTCTTCCTGCGTACAAAAGTCCTGTCACCAATGCAATATGAGACAAATTTTAATTATTTTTACAAAAAATTATTTTCTCCGGGAACCAACCCTATGGCTTCACCCTGCTCTAAAAACGCGGCCATTTCGGACATCGCCTATATTAAATGAAACAGATTACAAAATCTTATCGCGAATTCCAATGATGTCATAGCATTACATAGACTATAGACTAAAATGATTTATAGACGACCTTTGTGAAACATCTACTATCAGAATACATAAACAATATGTCGACGACCTACATTGACTAGCCGATAGGTAAGAGAAAGTGACGTATTGCCCGTGTAACCGTTATGTAATGCTTATGTGGGCTTAAAGGGTGTCTGACCCAGGCCAATTGTCTTAAGCAACTACTGTGAGAATTTCAAGTTCTGAGGCTAAAAGCCTTATTCATTATTTATAGCTATTTATTTATTTATACCTCATTACCTTAATCAAGAACATAAACATAAAAAAATAAAAAAAAACAGGTTACAAAAGTTATAAGGCAACGGGCGGCCTTATCGCTAACAAGCGATTTCTTCCAGGCAACCCTTAAGTGGAACAATGAAAAAGAAACACCTACAGAGGGTAGAGTACAAGTAATGCAGAAATTATTAACAAAAAAAAAACTCAAAATAACACGTTACTATAACTTAAATAAAATAAAGTAAAATCTAAAGATAAAATAACAATAATAATAAATAAAAATATGAGGAACAAATTTTTTTAATTCGATTGTCTTAAATAATATTATATATTGTCCCGTTTCCATTTATTATCACACTATTATAGGTGTCAATGTAACAAATATCATATGGCTGGCTGAGAGGCATATACTATAATATTAATAATGGGTACGATTTCAAAGAAATTAAAATCTTAAATTTAAAATGTGATTGGGAACTTCATAAATTGAAGTAAAAAATATTGTTATTTTACTATTAATATTATTATTATTTTTCTACCTGGTATTATTATTATTTATTTTATTTTATTAGAGGCGCAAACTAGCTGCTGTGGTCTCTGGCAGAATGACCAGCGCTGTGGAACTTTTTGCTCCTCAGCATAATGCTGAGCCAGGGCCAGTTACAACCACAGAACACACACATTGCACACTGGAAGCGAACCGAATGGCAAAAGGGAATTTTTTAATTTTAATTTTTAATTTTTATTGTTTTTGATGTCTTATTTATTTAATTTTTTCTTTAAGTATTGTTATTTTGTGTGTTTATGTGTGTGTGTTTTCGTTTGTAATAAATGTTATGTCTATGTCTATCAGTCTATTAAGAGTGCATTAGTTTATATAATACTTTCTATGTCTATGTCTATGCGTATAACTAAATCTAGTCTAAAACAAAGTCTATGTCTTATGCTATGTAAACTATGTCTATGGCTATGTACTATGTCTATGTCTTATCTATGCTATGTCTATCTAAGTCTACTATATCTATCTCTCATGTCGTACAATGTAAAAATCTTTGTCAAAGTCTATGTCTATGTCTATGTCTATGTCTATGTCTATGTCTATGTCTATGTCTATGTCTATGTCTATGTCTATGTCTAGGGGGGGGGGGGGGGGGGGGGGGGGGGGGGGGGGGGGGGGGGGGGGGGGGGGGGGGGGGGGGGGGGGGGGGGGGGGGGGGGGGGGGGGGGGGGGGGGGGGGGGGGGGGGGGGGGGGGGGGGGGGGGGGGGGGGGCGACAGTCTATCAGTATATTAAGAGTGCATTAGTTTATATAATACCTTTATTCTCTAGGCGTATAACAAAATAGTTTAAAAAAAAACGTCTTATGGGGGGGAGGGGGGGGGAAAGGGAGGAAGAGGGGTTTGGGTGGTAAGGGAGGGGGGGGGATTTTTGCGCACGCGTTTGAAGCTATACTTCTTTGGCGTAACAAGATAAAAATCTTTTCAAAAACTTTATTCTACGTTTGTAAAAAAAACGACACTAACAATAGAAAAAAGGTATTTAATACATTCAAAGTTTTATCATAACGCATTATCTAGTGAAATGAAGTTTATTTAAACATCACAAAATAAAATGTTGACTATAGCTAACTTCAGGGTGTCGGTTCTTAGTGACGGTGTGCGCGCGAATCGTAAAAATTTTCTCTCATCATTATTCCCAAACGCGCCAAAAGAAATATAACTTCAAAAAATAGGCTAAATATTTTCATACAAGATGAAACAGTATCTTTTAGTCTCCTTTTAGGGCAAATTGTTATGTAAGAACGCAGACGGCAGACATGCTAATGAGATGGAATAGCTCTCTTAAAATTGATGTAATATACGATAACTGCCTTATAGAAAGCTGCCTGAGAGGCATAATCAGTTGGTCTTTTACAAGGTTATAACTACAGAAGACTGTACTATAATATGGTATTTTAGTTGGAGAAGTTTTATGTGAACCTTGTATCTTGTAGATCTAATATATAAAATTCTCGTGTCGCGGTGTTTGTAGTTAAACTCCTCCGAAACGGCTTGACCGATTCTCATGAAATTTTGTGTGCATATTGGGTATGTCTGAGAATCGGACAAAATCTATTTTTCATCCCTAAATGTTAAGGGTCCACCCCTAAAATATATATTTTTTTTCTTTTTAGATAATTTTATTTGTTATTTTTTTATGATACAGCATTAAAAAATATATACAACCCCTAATTTTCACCCCTCTACGATCAACCCCTATTTTTTATTATAAATGTACATGGCAAAACAACGTTTGCCGGGTCAGCTAGTATTATATAAAGTGCCTACGTTAAACCCGGGACTAATAGTTATATGGTTAGTTAAGCGCGTGAAATTTAGCTCTTTCATACTCACAAGTATAACAGCGCACAAATTATTTACGAATCATCGACAATCACAATGTCCTAAACATAATTGTTTGAAATTTACCCATTGAGGGGTTTTACAAGATGTTAGACTTATTTCGTCTCATTTACAACCTCACTATTTTTTCTGTATTGTATTTAAAACCTCCTAGCTCAGTCAACTGTATCCAAAAAGCTGTGTCTGTGTTGGTCAGAGGACGATGAACTGATATATTTGGCCGCTAAAACAAAAACTCCCTGTTAAATGTATGGAATAAGAAAGTTCAAAAAGTTCTCTGATGCAACGTATGTCAATGTGAGGGTCGCGTTCACATCAAAGGCTTTCGTTCAAATAGACGGCAGACAGAAACCTCGCACTTGAGTCAATATTACCCTCAGTTCAAGTACTACCTCGATATGGCTTCAGGGTGTAACTCAAAACGTGTAGCTTACTGTAAGCCGGATAAGCCTCGCTATATGTCAGCTGAATAAAAATTTAAAAAATAAATAAAGATTTATTAATTTAACTTAATTCTATTGTTACATTATTTTAGAGCTGCTGGTTTTCGATTTTCAAATATAAACTTAATATTTATTATGAATATAATATACATTATACAAGAGAGTTTGAGTGCGTATTTGATGTTTTTTTTTTGGTTTTTTTAAAGACAATTCACACCAATTGACCTAGTCCCATGCTAAGCTGGTGAAGCTTGTGTTATGGGTACTAGGCAACGGATATACATACATATTATAGATAGATAGACATATAAATACATATTTAAACATCCAAGACCTAAGCACAACACCAAATGCTCATCACATCGATGTTCGTCTCAGCCGGGGATCGAATGTGTATATATTATTTAAATAATTTATTTATTAACACTTCGTTGCATACATTGACATATTTAAATGAAAAGGAGGGCAACTGGCAGCCTTATCGCTTTCGAGCGATTTCTTCCAGGCAACTAATGTGAGAAAAAAAATATAAAGGCAAGCGTAAAAATACATAAGACATCTAGTCAAAACGAATGGAACAAAACAAAGCAATTATAGCATATGTAAACAGTGGACAGGACAATATAAAAAAGGACCCATGAAAATATTTAGTTTCAACAGATAATAGTTTGTTAAAAAATGTATTCGTAGTTTCCGTTATACTGTTAAAATGGATGTTAAAGTATATTGGTGTAATCTGTGACGTCGGAGTGTATAATTTCGGTAGGCGTGCACAAGACGTTTCCTTGGGCGAATGCAATCTGATCAATTTTCGTAGGTCATCTGATATTTATCGTCCAGTTCAAGATGACCCAAATTATATGAAACCGATAATCTATTTCCGTTATTTTGCCCGCATTTTGCTGCAAAATTAAGTTATTAAAATTCTTTTATAAAATTAGATACTTAATGTATGTAAAGCATTGATCTCTCTTTATCAAATGTAGGTATTGCGTCATATAAATTTACTTTACACGATTAATATTAAATTGTTTATTATGATTATTTTTCATAAAATATGATACGTGAAGATAAAAAGAGTAAAATTTTAAAATTGGTTTTCAGTAACATTTAATTAGAAATAAAAGCTCGCAATTATAAATCAAAGCTGTACCATTCAAAGCCAAGGTTTAATTATAAATTTCCTTTTAAGCTCTGAGAAATATAGCAAATAATTTCAGTGGCGCACATTTCGCATTACTCAGGTTGAAAGGAATGTTGCTCAAAGAGTCTACCTTTAGAAGACATTCAACCTAAGAGTAGAATCCTTGCTAATGGTGATAAATTATAAACTTAAGTTTTTTTATTAGAATTCAGACATGCGACATATTCAATTTTTTTATTAGATATTATACTGTTTATTTTATGAACTACAGTTACTAGATTAAACACATTAGGTATATATTATTATTATCACAACTGTACAATGGTTTATTTTTAATGTAAAACTGACCCGAACTTACTCGTACTTTACGACAAACTTGTAAAATTACCATGCATGTCGAAAACCACGCAAACATCGGAAAAATAATCGTAAAATTATGATAATTGCGATTAAATCCGCTAGACAAATAAACGTTTATTGAAATGATAAAATGTAGCTATTTAGGTACTAACTCAGACAAAATTACAGCTGTGAACGAAAACTCTTTGTTTATTAATTCAATAATTTCAATTTGCGTTCACCATTTTTTTTAAGTTATATATTTAAAGTGATCGAAATACAAGCGTAAAACTTCGTCTTGCGGGTATTGCCAAGCTAAAGATACATGAAGGTAACATGATGCTCTGGTAAGCGCGAACGTGCCAGCATCCGGCCCTTTCTGACATGAATATTTAGATTGTGACTCGTGTCGTGGTTAGTATAGTATCAGTTTCATGAACAGTTAGAAAACTAGAAGACTAGATTAAAGTCGGGGGGTTAAGGGCTTCCAAGTTTCTGCATTTTTTATAAGAATGTTTTAATAGCTTTCGCAAAAGTTTTATTATTTTAGGATAGAACGTAGATATATATTGAAACCTAGCAATTGGCATTACCATACGAAATAGCAAAGCAAGCTATGTGATATAGGCATCTTTTTGTCCTGGTATAACCGTTAGGTCGCGGTCTATAAAGCATTACATGATTACAAATTTGACAAGGATTAAATTAATTTGAACGATTGAATCCGATTCGATTTCATGGTAAATATTAATTTAAGTTTTTTTTTAAAAAGGCAATTTCGATTGAAGGATTATTGAGCGATTCGACATTATATAGATATTATTTACTCATAACTGTGCCACTAAAATGTATGGACTAAAATCACTACTTTTGAGGTATTTAGGTAGTCACTAGTGGAGCCCACAGACGTTGTCCTGCATGATATTTAAAGCGATTAGGATATTAAGCAAAGTATGAAAGTACCGACTGCAGTGCCATCTGCCGGGCTGATTTTATCAAACCATTCCCAGATCCCCTTGAACACACACAAAAAATTTCATCAAAATCGGTCCAGTCGTTTGAGAGAAGTTCAGTCACATACACACGCACACAAGAAATATATATATTAAGATAGTACGGTAGTCAAGTTGCCGGGAACTCTGCGTGCTATATGTCCAAAAAAGCTCACGTTCCTTTGGTAACACGCTGTAGAAAGACCGGTAGAGCGCAAGGCACGAGACCCTCAGAGGCAAATTTGCTACTCACTGGACCAATCAAGTTAAGACCTTTTCAGGTCTTAGTATTACACAGGCGCTAAGGGTTATCTAAGATAAGGTGAGTGGAGGAAGCTATTTGAGAACTGGCACTAAATGTAAAATTATAAGCATTAATATTATGTATTTCTTTACTGACAAGTCATAAGTGTACAATGTGTAACCCATATGATCAAATGATTTTTGAATTGAATTTGAATATGCAATACCAACACGTAATGAACGCAAGTTAAGAAGTATGGCAGCAAACGCCAATTAAAATACATCAGGTTTTTTGTTTATAATCTAACGAAATATCCTTGAAGCCTTAATCACTAAAATACAGAAGAACTAGGATGCTGCGCGAGTTATAATGCGTCACACAAGATGATGGTATCAGAAAAAATCTTTGAATAAAAACTAAGTAAAGAGGATGATGCTCTTGCACATTTTTTGTGTATCCTTTGGATTTTTTAAGCTTCCGTAGTGCGCGAATATGTGCGAAATTTGTCCGCCTAATAAGGGGCTTAGCAATATATATATTATTCCCGTATATTACAAACGTATCGGATTTGCATACACGCATTTTTTTTATATGAAAGATTTGTTTAATGGCGTAAAAATAACTTAATATTTAGTAATTAGGTTAGTAATAAGCTGTAAAGTGTAAATCTTTCTCAATAAATATTAAAAAAAAAGTCATAGTCATGCTAAGTAAAATTCGTAAAGTACATGCCGTTCCAGATTACAAATGTAAATAAAAACGTATATCTCCATAAAGCATCCTTTTTTTTAATTTTACAATAATATAAAATTTCATATACCTAATTGAAATATGGGGTACAGCATGCAAAAACAAAATTTCTACAATACAAACACTACAAAATAAATTAATAAAAGCACTATTCAGATACAATTTTTTAACACCTACTAATAAAATCTACCAAGAAACTAAAATTATGACGATTAAACAACTATATGTTTATAGCACCTGTATCCTTATTAAAAAAATTTAAATAACTCTCTACATAGTAACTTATCATTTAATAAAATCAAATACACCACTACACGCAATACTCGTCGAGCGAGTTTGCTTATCTTGCCAAAGCCGCGCACAAATTATTTAAAGAGATCTATTAGGTATGAGGGTGTGCAATTGTTTAATCGGTTGCCGTCTAAGCTTCGTAACATTAGCGTGATTGATCAGTTCAAAAGGGCATTAAAGACACACATCAGAATGGGCCCATTAGACTAGAATTGGGCTAGCTGATGGCGACGTGTATCTCGTTCGTATATGGGGGGGGGGGGGGGGGGGGGGGGGGGGGGGGGGGGGGGGGGGGGGGGGCGCGGGCCCCCGGGGGGGGGGGGGGGGGGGGGGGAAAAGGCCCGGGCCCCCCCCCCGGGGGGGGGGGGGGGGGGGGGGGGGGGGGGGGGGGGGGGGGGGGGGGGGAGGGGGAGGGGGGGGGGGGGTTTTGGGGGGGGGGGGGGGGGGGGGGGGGGGGGGGGGGGTTTGGGGGGTTTAAACCCCGGCCAACTTAAAGAAAAAAGGGGGGAGGGGGGGGGGGGGGGGGGGGGGGTGATTTATGGGGGGGAGGGGGGGGCGGGGGGGGGCGGTGGGGGGTTTGGGGGTTTTTTTTATGGGTTGGAAGGGGGGGATTTAGGGGTAGTTTTGGTTAACTGCAGGAAAGCGGGTTGCCTATGGCGAATATACTTAATATTAAATTTCTCATGTAAATAAAAAAAAAAAATTTTTGTAATGAGAAATAAAGTTTGTAACATTATAAAATTGCAATAATACAAAAGGTTGAATTTTAAATTTTGTTTCTCTGTCCTCGCCATCTATAGAGGAGAATGCGGTTTACTAAGAAAATGAAAGTATGAGCATGTTTAATCATAATAAAATAAACGCCAGATGATACGCAAGAGTATATATTTGAAAGAGTGACTAGTTTTAAAGATTTACAATAGATGTCGCTAAAATTTAAAGAATAGGGACCCGTTGTTTTGGCATTGTTGTAAATTAAAAAATATACGCTAGATGGCGCGCAAATAAGGATTGATTAGAGTTGATAGTTTAAGTAAATTACAAGAGATGTCACTTTATGGAAAAAATTTGGTTGCAGAATGAACATAATATTATTATTATAAATAAAATTAAAATCATACCTATTTTAACAAAAGATTTGTTATTTACATAAACCAGAGTTTTATATTATGAATGGGTAAAGTAAATCATAGATATAGCAATTTTCCGCAACACTAACATTCATTCCTGATTCGTTTTCTTTTGAATGAGCTCGACTGCTCTCCTAACCATTTATCACGTCATGAAATGCGAAAAAAAATCACTGACTTAGTGACCCGTTACTTTTCCATTTACCAAGTATATCTTTTATGTAGCTCTTTACATCGCTATCTCTTCCGAGTATTTTTAAATCTTTATTCGCATGTCATTACTAGTTATAGATTCTAGTAGAGAATTTTTTCATGATCTTAAATAAAATAACCAATAAGCTAACCTCGTTGGTTATCTTGTTTTGATAGTCATAGCTTTTGATATGGGGAAAAAGGGGGGGGGGGGGGGAGGGGGGGGGGGGGGGGAAGGGGGGTAGAAATAGTTTACAGAAAACAAGAAAAAACAAAAAAATTTTTGGGGGGGGGGGGGGGGGGGGGGGGGGGGGGGGGAAAAGGGGAAAGGGGGGCGGGGGGGGGGGGGGGGGGGGGGGGGGGGGGGGGGGAAAAAACCGGGGGGGGGGGGAACAACAACAAGCGGGTAGCCTTAACAGATTAATTTTAGCAAAAATCTTAGGAAAAGTATAACTTGTTTTTATGTAGTAGTTTGCGAATATAATTTGATTTTCTAATTTTATAGTTAGTGTATCGGATAAGTATTGTATATCAAGACTATGCTGCACGCGCAGACAGTACATATACTTCATACCTAGTACACTACCACGGGCATCAAACTTTTTAAGATTTATTTCAGGTTAATATTCTATTGATTATTTAATTAAATTATAATAGTTGTATGAGTATAATTTAATGCAAATATTGTTATAACGACTAATCATTGAGTCGCGGAAGTAGTTAATTTGATTCTTTTGTCACATGCAATCGTGAACAAGAATTAAATATTTGCGTTTTAATTAACGTCCTATCCGGTTTTGAATTAACACCGTAAACGCAATTAAAACTGTCAACACTGCGTACGAACTAGTCTATGCCCTGCTGCGTTAAACTTATAAAAGAAACAGTAACGTAAAGCTTCGAAGACACAAGGCTAGACAAGCTACAAGCCAGCGAGTTCACTAGAACCTTGTAAACTCGCCTCGTGTCATCGACTTTGAACAATCTGTTAGTATGCGATTGTGAAAAAAGCTGGGACTAAAATAGAAAGAAAAATAAAATAGAAATATAAGCAAGTTAACTATCAATGTGTCAACATCTCTGATAAAATCACTACTTTTGAGGTATTTAGGTAATAATAGTGTGGTAATCATGTTATCGGAATCTGTGATATATGTCCAAAACTCAGGATCCTTTGGTAACACGCTGTACATAGACTTCTGTCAGCTTGTGGTGTAGATCAGTAGAGTGGAAGGCATGGGACCCCGAGGCAGATTTGCTACTCGCTAGACCGACCAATTTAAGAACCTCTTCAGGTCACTACCATATCACATAGTTGCGAATATCTTGACAGTCAGCAAAAAAAGCGGGTGGAAAGTATTGTGTGTCATCGACACCTACTTACCCGCTAGCTTTTGAACTCGACTAACAGCTCATAAACTAGCCCCGTCTCATCAACGCTTAAGAACCAATGTCTGTGTGCTGCGCTAAGCTAAAACATAACTGTCAGTATAAATCTGCGCCGTCAGTGCCACGTATGCATTTAATTTCGTTAAAGAACAAAAAAGGACGCGGCCGGATAACTGATTGAGTGAAAGTGAGTTTTAGACTAATGTTTTCAAGGTGATTTGTTTCTTTGATTTTTTTAATAGAACGGGGCAAACGGCTCACCTGAAGATAAGTTATCTCCCCACCCCCTCTCTCAAGGGCAGACTGTTTAGGATTTGATTCTATGTGAGTGTCTCTCTAAAGGTCTCTCAGGGAAAATAAGCAACTTAACCTAAAATATTCAGATAGTTACCGTGTCATATTTGGGGTAATGTTCTATTAAAATACGAATGAGTTCGACCTTCCATGCGTTCATGGCACTTCAGAGGCACTCCTCACACGAGCGTAAAGAAAATAATTCATTTCGTCCCGGAGTCGGCAGAGCTCACTTAAGCTCATTTATGCACTATTTCGAGAGCTGTCGAGGAAATTTCGAGCGATTTTAAGGTAAGTACTTATTAAGCGTTGATAATTAAAAATTGTGTATGTGTATATTGTTGTTGTGGTGGGTCTTAAACACAACGAATCGTTTTTTTATAACAATTCCTATAATTCTTAAATTTTCTCTATTGATACCATAAAGTTATTCATTTTCATTATTATTTAGACTTGTTTAGCATACTTTTCGGTTTTACGTTTCACATTTTTGCATTTCACGTTTCTTATATGTAAGTATAATTAATAATAATTATCTAGTGGAGCAACCCTATATTTAGGCCTAGGTCTTAGCCTCGGATTGTATCCGTTTCTTTAATCATTTTCATTTCATAGACAGGTTCGTGGTAAGCCTAGTGAACTTGTCCGATATAAGGCAGAAGATTAAAAAGGCCATTGGTACACAGCCAGGGTCTCGAACCTATAACCTCTGGGATGAGATCCGCACGCCGAAGCTACTAGGCAAACACTGGTTTTGTTTTATATATGACTGTTTTATTTTATTTGGATTGCCTGTAAGTTCAAGACAAGGTCTGTGTTGAGAAACGCTTTAAAAATTACTAGACAAGTAAGTATAATATTATATAATACTAATTTAACTCATATATATAAATCTAAGATACCTATAATCTCAGCTTATAAATTCTATCCGATTTCCGGCGAAGTATAACTTCAAAGAATAGATATCTATGGAGTAGAAAGCGGATCAACAATCAAACTTCTCTCTAAATGGAAACGGATTAAAAAACTAGAAAAATAGATAGATTACAAAAATACATCTGCCCTAAGTTTACGGGACTACAATCATATGATAAACTTTAAATTGATGATCGAAACGCATAGTACACCGCAATAGTAAAAATGCAATGTACTCCATTCTTGAAGATTTTATCTATTTTTGTGAAATAAAATCTAATATCGAATGCATTGCACTTGACTGCAATTCTGTATCGCTTCTACTGCATTTAAAATACCTTCTATCTAAAGGCGCTGATCTCAGGAAAATGCAGTTTCCCGTACGAGCGTCACCGACTTTGGAACCGATATTTTTATTATTTAAGTAATATTATATTACAAAGCTGACAGAGACGTGCAATTTTCCACCCGAGGGATTTCTAAAGAGCAGGATAAACCTTCGTTGTGAGGATAAACTAGCCTTAATCTGATATTTCAGTAACATGCTCCACTGAGCTCTATTTACATAGGCTTTGTAAATCGTTTGTTCTGCCTCGTCTTCCAATACGATTGTTCTGATTTCAGAATTTAACTAACGAGAAATCACAATATGAAACATTACAAATCTGTCTATGAATTGACAGCAGAAATAGCTGCGTAAACTAAGATATTATATGTATATGTATTTGGGAGTATTGATTGTTCTTAATTTATTAAATGTTATACTAGAACACCCTAGAGTCGCCAGTTCTTGGCATTTTTACACGTAGAAGTTTAGTACGAAGTGTAAATGTTTAATCACACAATAATTATACTTTTGAATCCGCCCTGGAGATAATTCCTTTTTTTACTTTCAGGTATTTTATTAATAATATCAAAAAACATCGTAGTTTTTTAGAGAAAAAAAAAACAATGAGAATTTCGCATATTCATCCCAGATAAAATTTGTAGTAAAATGTTATAAAACTCTTAAATATTCCTAGAAATTAAAAAAAAAGTAACAGCATAGCCTCTTTGACATTCTCTAAGTAAGTATACAGTTCATGAATTTGGCATAAGCTATATTACTCGAAGATACCCTACGCTTACTGAATTTATATTGCCGTAAAATGTTAAAAATTTGTACTCAAGTTACGTTTATTTGGTAATTTCAAATATTGCTTTCGCCTTACGCTCGGGTACACATATACCAAATATGATAGCCACTTAATATTCCCTAAACATAAAATTTTAGTAGCTCTAGACAATTAAGTAATTAATATTTAGTTAATACTTACCTAGCTAAATTCACTTTATATTACAAGGGTGTTTTGAGGAATTTTAATGTGTAAACAAAAAACTTGGCGATTAAAAAGAGTCGCGAAGAGTTTATTGCCAGTTCTTCTCTTTCGTTCTACGCCCTTGATTTGAGAACTGGCAGTAAATGTAAACTTAGGAGCATTTAATTTATATTTCTTTTTTAACGTTCATAAGTGTGCATTGTGTTTACCTATGAATAAATGATTTTTGACTTTTGACTTTTAAGGTATTTTGCAAATATCAACAAAATATAAGAAGTTTTGTTGCTTTAACGCCTTTAGTACACCTACGCAATCGCATGCGGCAGCGAAACGACGAAAAAACTGTAAGTTGTATGGCAATGTTTCGCATGTGTTTTGTCTCGCTCTATTATATAGCTAGATGAAATAGTTGCGTCCTTGTCGGTATTGTTTCGCAAGTAACTGCGAAATGGCTGTTACACAGACGCAGCCGTTTCGCTAGCGGAGTTTCGCATCGCAATGCGTCACCACGCGTTCTGTCAGTGAGGACAGAATTTCGCACAATGGAAGCCGAAAATATTGAATTATTATTAAATTTGATTCGAAATTATCCCGAATTATATTTAGTTGGGCATGTTAATTACAAAAATGCATACAAAAAAGAGGTGGCATGGAGGAAAATTCAAGAAAAGACGGGGATGGATGGTAAGAAATAAAGCTACAATGACATTTCCTTGCGAAAAAACTGCAGTGTACTAACGTTCCGCAGATATTTCGCTACCGCAATTATTTCGCAAAGACTCGCAGCTGCATACGAACGCGTAGGTGTACTAAAGGCGTAATAAATAAAAATACGTTGTATATTAGATAACGTTTATAGAATACGTCATATTAAATGTCTGGGTTCGGTAAATATAGAAAAGAAAATGTAACCCTTGGCCTCAAGTATCTGTATCTATTTACCATAGGCAATTACATGGCCAGCCTTTTGTGCAAGTAGCACACACCGTCGTTTGCGTCTCAAACTTTATTGTTTTCTTTCACTGTATGATAAATAAATAAATCAGTGGCGCTACAACCTCTTAAGGTCTTGGCCTCAGATTTCTGAATCTGTTTCATGATCATTTTTAAATCTAATAGGCAAGTAGGTGATCAGCCTCCAGTGCCTGACACACGCCGTCGACTTTTTGGGTCTAAAACATGTCGGTTTCCTCACGATGTTTTCCTTCACCGTTCGAGCAAATGTTATATGCGCACATAGAAATATAGTCTATTGGTGCACAGCCGGCGATCGAACCTACGACCTCAGGTATGAGAATCGCACGCTGAAGCCACTAGACCAACACTGCTCTGTTTCACTGTATGAGCAAGTATTGATCCTGCTCATAGATTCATTCATTTATTTCAGTCAGCCGGGATTCGGACGCACAGATTTCAGGGTAAAGTGTCACGCGCCTAGCTACTAATTTTTCTCAATATTGTATTTAGTATTTAGATAATATTATTATATTTTTCGAGTTTCATTGCATTGAATTCGGCTATTGAGTATTCTAAAAATAATAATTTATTATTAATTAATTATCTTTATAGATCTGAAAAATGTTTAAATTAGAAATAGTTAATAACGATAAAAATTCGGGTGCTTTATTATAAATGTAATTTTTAATATCAGATAAAACTTTTGTAATTTCATTGGTATTTAACTAACTTAATATTGCCAAAGTGAACCCTTTAAGTCTCGAGCAAAAATTGAAATATTTTCTCAAGTATTTTAATAAAGTGTTGATAGAAATAAAAGTATATACGATATATGTCTTTTTAATCGTATGCTGCAGAATTTAAGGGGGTCTCGGGGGTAACAGTGCACTTTACGAGATAATACCGGTATTATTATCATTTATTTAGTTGTAAGACAATTAAGCTAAATACTGCCGTATGTATCAGCCAAAAATGGCTATTCAGCTATATAAGTCGTAACAATACAGTTCTATACTGATGAGTGCGACGGAACGAAACGATTCCGTTGGCGCACACTATTACAAACTGTGTCTAGTGCCACAAAACATTACCGATAGAGGCCTCTCAAATTTAGTTACAGTGTTTAAATACTTCTTTTCGTGAAATATTTTAATAATATTAAATGATTTTTTACTGGAAGTACTATATCATTTTACAACACAATTCAAAAATGTTATAAGAATTCGGCAGTGAAGGCTAGAATTATAATTAAAATATAATAAATTTAATCCGCTACTAAAAGTATGCATGCATACAAAATGCATTAGATATAACTTCATTAAAATCATGGTGAAATCTTTTAATTTACTCAGGAGAATATTTTAATGCAGTATTCGTGTTATTTAATATTAGCGGCGATGTTGCCTAACACTCAATATTTTTATTTTTAGATTCCTGATGATTGTACAACTACCTATCCATTGAACGAGTCAGCAAAATGCCATTGAAGTTGATAGAGGAAATAAACTGAAGTCTTACCTACTCGTCAGTTAAAGTAGTTGCCTGGTAGTATTATTTAATAGAAAGTTTTATTACTTAATGAATTCCCAAGTCCAAATTTTTTTTAAATGCGTTCCTTAAACTATCTTATCCAAGTAGTGGGTTATATATTTAGATATTATTTATTATATATTAGATAAATTTGTCTCAAATCTGTTGGTGTAGTAGAAAGTTCTATCCGTCACACTGTTTATTCTATTTAATGGCAAGTATGAATGATGAATCGCCAAGCAAATTAAACAGAAATTTAAAAGAAAAAAAGTGTGTGTGTCAGCTACAACGCACGATTGGAGTTTACTCCTTACGAACGATAAAATGGCGATAATGTTCTGTGGCTGTCGACCATATTTTCATACTAAAGAACTTTGGTAAGAATATATGTTTTTATAATATAAATGTTTGTATTAGTAATAAAACGTACTTACATCATCTATGCCCAAATAGGATTTTCTTTCTGTGACCAAAGTTACCTTTATAGTAAGAGAAGAATAAGAATGAACAATATTTTTGGAGTTTACTCCTTAAGAAACGATTTGAGTTATAAGGCCCGGTACGGAAATTTTATGAGGAGTAAAATCAAGTGTAACACGAAAAGTTGAGGCGTTATGTAGAAAGAGACAAACATATAGAGTTTACTATTTTCTCTTTATTATCGTAGATAGTTATTTTTATTGAACTAAAAAAATGTTTCCTAGAAATAATATACATGGTAAAACGACGTTTGCCGGGTCAGCTGGTTATTATATATATAATTATTTTAGTGAGGTGATTATATATTGAATCGTGTAACAAACATAAACAAATGCATATTTTGTTATAATATAATCTATAATTTATTAAATTTGATTTTCTCCTTTTGTTTGATGCCCATCCTACCCTCAAGAACCTCCTATTGTTGTTCAATTTATTCCATAATGCATGACAAGGCCACTATTTGATTGTCCACTAAAACCAGATAAGATATTATATAGACTTAAATTTAATATAGTATAAATAATACCCAGAACTAAATATTGGCTCTTCATCCCGCCAACATGTGGATAATGAAGTTTCTATAATGCCAGTCCACCAAAGTCCAGTACCAGTACCTGAACAAACATAATAAGTTTTGGTTTGTGCTTATCTTTAACAGCAACTATATAGGGTATTTTGTAACCAACCTCAAAATAGATGATCTTTTAAGATAAATCTATATAGTGATGTCTTAAAGTTATTAATTTCTTAGATATATGTGTAGGCAGATATAGTAGGAGTACAAACTTTTGAACTACCTCACCACCGGGACACTCAGCACCCGGTGGTGGACGCACAGGCTGCCCTTCCTATTCTGGGGGGCAATTCTGCGCTCTACAAAAATAGTAATCGTCCTCGGGGCAAACGGAGCAATTATACAAAGGCACCCCCGTCCACACTCGCCGTGGACTTCACAAATGTTAGGGGGCTTAATTCTAACGCTGTCCACTATCATCTAGAGACTGCGAAGCCGGCCTTGCTCTTTCTCACCGAGACTCAGATATCCTCCCCGGCTGATACTTCCCACCTATCCTACCCGGGGTACAAATTGGAACATTCATTTGTGCCGCGTGCTGGAGTTTGCGTGTACGTCAGAGAGGATATCTGTTCTCGTCGCCTCGGGACGCTTAAAAGAAGGGACCTATCTAACCTCTGGTTGCGCGTAGACTGCGATGACCATCCGCGATTCTACGCATGCCTGTATAGGTCCCATAGCGGAAATACCAAAACTGACCGACTCATTGAGCACATCCAAATGGCTACAGATTCCCTGCTCGAAAGGGTTCCTACCGCTGAAATCGTGATACTTGGCGATTTCAAACGCCCACCATGCCGATTGGCTCGGCACTGAAACCACCGGTCACGCGGGAAGTTCCTTTCACGACTTTGCTTTAGCTTACGACCTGACACAAATAGTCCCTGCGATTACGCAAATACCAGATGTGGATGGTCATAAACCCTCTTTGTTGGACCTTCTGCTGACTTCACATCCGGAGAACTATCAAGTCTCTGTTGACCCGCCATTGGGTTCATCGGATCATTGTGTGGTCCGGAGTACTGTGCCTTCTACGCGCCCTTCACGGCCCCGCTTTATGGGTTGTCGCCGTATTTGGCAGATTGGGACGGGATGCGGTCTTTCTTTGCGTCCTACCCTTGAGGGCCTATGTGCTTTTCGCCGGAAGCTCCAGATTCCGTCGCCGCCTCTGTCGCCGAAGTGGTTCTGCAGGGCATGGAACTCTTTATTCCATTTTCTGCGGTGCCGATCGGTGGCAAGTCTCAGCCCTGGTTTAAACGTTCTTGCAAGGCGGCCTCGTGCCGAAAGCGAGAATGCTTTAAGGCATGCCCATGCCGCCCGGAAGCGGCGAAATCTCGTGATGCCAATACCAGTGAACTTAAAAAAGTATATAACTCAGCCTCCAGGTCCTTCAAACGGGAAATCACTAAGGCAAAGTCAGAGCACATTGCCAGATTTGGCGAAAGATTGGCCCAACTCTCTTCAGGGACTCGAGCCTTCTGGTCTCTCGCCAAAGCTGTCCAAGGGAATTTTTGTCAGCCCGCCATTCCGCCACTGCACAGGGAGGATGACTCTCTGGCCCACACTGCGAAGGAGAAGGCTGACCTTTTGGGCTGTCTCTTCGCGTCCAACTCGACTTTGGATGACCGAGGGAGATCACCACCGACCATTTCGCGGTGTGATTCTTCGATGCCGGAAATCACATTCCGGCAACGTGCTGTCCGCAAAGCACTATCTTCCTTGGACATTCATAAGTCGAGCGGGCCGGATGGTATCCCCCCAATTGTGCTGCGTACTTGTGCTCCTGAGTTGGCTCCGGTCTTAACGCGCCTTTTCCGGTACCTGAACTCGCTCGGCACTGTCCCGAAGTGCTGGAAGACCGCTTTGATACATCCGATCCCTACAAAAGGCGATCGCTCTGATCCGTCCAACTATCGCCCAATAGCTATAACCTCCTTGTTCTCCAAAATAATGGAATCCATTGTTAATTGCCAGCTCTTGAGGTATCTAGAAGGCCACCAGCTGATTAGCGATTATCAGTACGGCTTTCGTCGTGGTCGTTCGGCTGGTGACCTTCTTGTATACCTTACACATAGATGGGCAGAGGCAATTGAGTCCAAAGGGGACGCGCTAGCGGTTAGTTTGGACATAGCGAAAGCCTTCGATCGGGTGTGGCACAGAGCACTGCTCTCGAAGCTTCCAGCCTATGGGCTTCCCGAGAAATTACGCGATTGGATCTCCAGCTTTCTGGCCGATCGGAGCATCAAGGTCGTCATCGACGGAGCATGTTCCGACCTAAAACCCGTAAACGCTGGGGTCCCACAAGGCTGTGTTCTATCCCCGACCCTATTTCTTCTGCATATCAATGATATGTTGAAACTTAGCAACATTCATTGCTATGCGGATGACAGCACTGGGGATACTTTTTACACTGGCCGGGCAGGTATTTCTCGGGCAGTTGTTGATGAGTACCGGAACAAACTTGTGTCTGAAGTCGAAACTCTACTACATGGAGTCTCAGATTGGGGCAGACAAAACCTAGTCCAATTTAACCCCAAGAAGACACAAGTTTGCGCGTTTTCCGCTAAAAAAACACCCTTTGTCGCTACTCCGAAAACAAAAACTTTTCGAAAACACTCTTCTTAAAGCCACAGCCAGCATTGGAATACTTGGCGTTGATATATCGAGCGACGTTCAGATTCGCGGTCAATTGGAGGGAAAGGCTAAATTAGCCTCCAAAAAGCATGGTGTGCTCAGCAAGGCGAGACGGTACTTCACTCCGGGCCACCGCATGCAACTATATAAAGCGCAAATTCGGCCCCACATGGAGTACTGCTCTCACCTCTGGGCGGGGGCTCCCCAGTACCAGCTCCTTCCACTTGACCGTATACATCGCAGAGCGGTTTGAATCGTCGACGAACAATCCCTCTCCGAGCGGCTTGATCCTTTGGCGTTGCGTAGAGATGTGGGGTCACTCTGCATCTTCTACCGCATTTACCATGGAGAGTGTTTAGAGGAGTTGTTCGGATTAATACCTGCAGCTGAGTTTCATCATCGGACGTCGAGGCAGAATACGAAATTCCACCCGTATCACCTCGACGTCCGCCGTTCCACAACTGAGCGTAATTCAAGGCAGTTTTTGCCGCGCACACTATGTAAAACCAGCTGCCCACTGAAGTATTTCCGAACCAATTGGACTTAGGGTCCTTCAAGAAAAGAGCGTACCAATTCTTAAAAGGCCGGCAACGCACTCACGAGCCCTCTGGCATTGAGAGTGTCCATGGGCGGCGGTGTCACTTAACATCAGGTGAGCCCCCTGCCCGTTTGCCGACCGTTCTATAAAAAAAAAGACTAAATTCCTTTAATAAACTTAAAACGTTAAATCCCTAACGACAAATAAATCCTTTCGTGACCTGCTTCAAACTTAATTACTTTTTTCATTGCGTCTCTAATTTTATTAACTTACTGTTAAATTAAGAATATGCAAATACTAAGATCTTTTTACTTTATTTTATATCTAAGTAAGTTTAACGCTTAACTATTGTGTATGTCGATTACAATGTGTCAACGACATTACTGAAAATTAAATTAATTTATAAATCTTATTAAAAGCTTTCAAACTTGTATTTGGATGTCATTCCTGAGAAAGCAGCGAGAATATAAAATCTCTTTTACATATTTAATATAGTATTAAATACTAATATGTAATAAGACAAACTTTGTCTTCAAGTAGTGACTTATAGTTTATATAAGTACTTAAAAACATTTATATCTTCGTGGAAACTGAAAATCTGCCGTAAGGCTTAGTATTGCAAGACTGCCAGTTCACTCTCAGATATGGGATTAAAACCGGGTGTTTTCTATTATAGTAGAGAATAAAGGAAAGTTTTTCATCATTCCCATATGAATAGTTGACGCACGATACAGCTTCCGTGCACTGTCTTACTCCGAGCTATAATTTACGATTGTTGAGATCTTTTATTTACGTTCTTCGCAAGAAAATGTAATAGAATGGGTATGAGACAAAGAATGAGGAATGCATAATTTATTTTGTAGAACATATTATGGGATACGTAAAATGTACAATAATATTATGTGTGTATGTACATTATTAATATTTAAATAATTTTGATGACGATTTTACTACAAAATTTATGGTTCAGGCATAAAAATAAGAAGCAAGAAAACTGTCATATTTAGGAGGTAGTTAGTGTCCGTCATTTTGTAGAATTTGCAAAACATGCCTTGAAACATTAATTAAAACTTCATGAACAGAAATAACTCAATTTCACATAATTAGGTTTATTAGGTTACCAAAATAGTTGTATGTTAGTTTAGGCCTATACCAGACGCATCGCCTGAAAATCGTAGAATGTGCTTACTAATTTAGTTGTGGTTACTGATCATTCGCTAATTGGTATACGTGTACACATAATAGACTACGGTCGTCGAGGTAGCCCGGGTTCGCGTTGTCGGCTTTTTAATAACCGTTAGCTATTTATGCATACAACTGTTTGTACACAGGAGATTGTATGCGCCGAAATAGCGCCGAACCATTGACTGACCGGCTTTATGGCCCCCCCTTCAATATTTTTTTCGCATTTATAAGAAGTCTCGATATTGGCCAGAGGTCTTCAAGATGTTGTATTTATAGTCAGGATTAAACAGGACACTTCGCGCGGATTCAACATCAGACCTGATCATTAAAAATTCGAGTGTACTCCTCCCTCAACAGCCGGCAACGCACCCACTAAAAATGGGTGTCTATGGGCGCTCTGGACTGCTCTTTTTGGGCGTCCCATAGGCTCGTTTGCCCCCCTATTATAATATTAAAAAAAATTGATTTTACACGCAGATTAAACATGTCCATTACACCCTATTCATTTATTGCACAATGAATATCAACTCTCTTTTATTGTCTAACATATATTTATATATTAACTACAATAGTTTGTACATGGCAATGATCACATTTAAGGCTAGACTGTACTAAGCTCCTTTGAACGTAGATGTCACAAGCAGTCTCAAGAGGAGGTCAAAGCAAATGGATTACTGTTTCAACCTTCAGGTGCGCAATACAGATATTAAATTCAATATACGCTTTTGTAAATACAGTGTGAATCTTGTCTATGTCTTTATAACGAAAACTTCTCTATAACGTAAGAAAGAGTTATATTTGTTTGGTTTAACACAAAACCCATACTCACTCTTTATAACTCAACAGATATTCTCTATAACGAAGAAATTTTTTCTTATTTAGACATAAACAACATATTTAAGTGTCATTGTTTTTATAATCAGCTTACAAAATTATCCTATTGAGGTGCCGAAATTTCTAAGAAAGGCACAAACGAACACTCTCAATAGCGAAAAAAAAGCTAGTTTCCTTGAAATGTGTTATAAAGAGTTTACACCGTACTTGCTATGAGTTAAGTTTATCGAGTGTTTATTAAAGTAAGGTTTATCAGTTAGATACATATTCGTAACGGATAATGGTACTAATACGGTCATACAAGTTACGTATATGTCGAGATTTTAACTTAGTTTTGTAAGTAGATTTTGATACCATTAATCTACTTTCATATGTTAATATTTAAGTTAGGAAAGTCCATACGATTCTATAATGACGCTGTACAGCGTACACTTTGTATCGAAATGAGTTTAATTATTATTAAATTAAACAACTATAAAATTGCTGCTTAAAGCTAACAAACGTTGTAAGAATATTCATCACGATACTGGTGAGAATAATTAATATGTAAATTCAACCAAGTTTTAATTACGAATTATTTTAATTACATTTTATTTTATGCCAGGCGCACAACTTCTATAGTCTATGGAAAATAAATATTTCAATAGCCTATGACCATACATAATATATGTATGTACATATATTAGGTACATTTACAATTTTTTAAATTAGATTTATTAGATAAATCATTGTTCATAAATATTCATTAATATGTTCATTAAATATCTTAAAGTAACAATAAACTTTTTTACTAAATTAAATACATTTTTTTGCGTACTTATTTACGAACGTTATATTAATATATTTCAAGTAATATAAGTTATCAAACGACGATCAAACGAAAGCGCCGTCACGTCGTTTCATTACATATTTTCATATAATCCTGCCTCCTACGAGAACAAAATTATGAAAATTATGACTGCAGTTAAGTATAGCTAATTTTTAAAATAAACCTATGATTTGTTAAGTATTACTTTTTATCTAGAACAAACTCACCTAAAATAATTCAGAAAGAATGTCTAGTGGTGATATTGTTTAAAAAACGTGACTCTCTCCTTTAAATATATTAATTAATACCCTATGATTTTCCGTTGGTTAAACTTGGTTTGAAATAATTAAGAAGTACTAAAAGCTCGTTAATGTTTCACGCATGGGAGGAACTCATTGAAGACGCATTGCGTCAAGACGAGGGGATTTTAGCCTTAGAATTCTGTTCGTTTACCATGTCTCATCCGTTAAGAATTTCAAGTATTCACGATAAGGAGCTTTAAATGAATTAAATTTTATGCTAGGAAATTCAGGTTTTCCCGAAAATCACTTCAGCTTCGCGGTGCTTTTAATTTATGTAAATATCTTTAAGTACAAATATGATCTCGTATAATCGTTTCACAGTTCAGTGGCAATTCAGTTTGTCGTAGATATATGGTTCCATGTCGAGTGGAATAGACATGAGCAATAGTAAAACTATAATAATATTGTGCCTTACTGGTGGAGAACATTCTAACAGCAATGTGGAGGATGTATACTTTGATAACCGTAAAAGGTTTACTCTAAATTACTACTTTTCTCACGGTTCATAATTATTATCACTGTATACATTTATTTCCGATATAAAATATATTATTTAATTATTAATTGATCTTAAATATTATACATTTTTAGAAGCGTTTAATAGGACGGAGACGGCCAGACGTTTTTGTTACGAGTAGAATGAAAAATCCTTTAGAACTTTTCAATTTTAATTCTTTGAGATATTTCTCAAAGTTCTCATCAAAGCGTTCTTTTAAGTAAAAGATTAGATTGACGAGTTCCAACGTTTTTAATTCTATGAGTAATTTTTTTTCCAGAATTCATATTTTGAATACATTTACAATACAAAAAATAGGTTACTGTTAATTAACGGATAGGTTTTCTGTTCGCTTAGTTATGGTCTGACAAACTGATAAATAGGTAGATTTTTATGAATAATAGTAAGTTTAGTTCATATTTTCTTCTTTCTTTTTAAATTTATTTCTAATATCTTTAACGAATAAACCGCGAAAGCCACGGAATAAGAATGTTAAAGAAATACTATTCTTTTTCGTTCCATTAAAACTAAATGTAGCTTATGTAACACTCTCTATAAAACTCTTAGAAAATATAATGTAGATATATTGCACATATTACATTAAATCTAGTTTGGATTAAAAACTACATGATGTTTAAGTCATACCAAGCTTTGTCTTTTCAACCCTTTAGTTCTTAAGCATAAAATGTTCATTTTACGGAAACAGAAAGTGCCTGCCGAGACAGATAACGGTGTAAATGTCAATCCCAGTTGGTCTCCTTCATTTTGAGAGGATCAAAGTTACGAGTACGGATTATAAGGGTCTAAGATAAGCTTATTTTATAAATCCTAAATTTGTACCTAGCTCCTTTGTTGAGATGATTTTACTTTTTGTAAATGTCCCCGGCCTATTTTCCAAATTAACTGAACAAAATCTTGAGCTTTAAATTTAAACGAGACCATTTAATCTCTGTGAGGTACTTTTTAGATATGTGTCATTTGTTTTTTCTAATGCGCAAGTAGGTGATCAGCCTTCTGTGCTTGACACAAGCCATTGACTTTTTGGGTGTAAGACATGTTTTTGCCTAACATTGTTTTCCTTCACGGTACAAGGGAGTGTTAAATATAAATACATATATAAATACATCAGTTATATTTATTTAAAAGGAATTATAAGACTCCGTTTTGACACATACAGGATTACTTTGGTCATTAGTGGTAACGCTCATTTTAACGCTCCTTGTATCAATTTCACTCATGAAAAATTAATTTCTTCATAAAACATTTGGCGTTGACAAGGGTCTAGAAAGACATAAGTATTCTCATACAAAAACCTTTTGAAGGCTTCGCAATTTTGATATTACATCATCATTCATCAAAGTGATAATACAACAAAATGTCAACAATGTTATTACCGAAGGTAACGTTTTCCGAAATTACAAAAAATAATATGCATGCGTTAATGACATTTTTAGATTATGTTATATGTAATGCCGGCCGGCGACCATGAGTCGGGTTGTCTCTCTCTCTAAAATATGGCGAGGGGGCCGATGGCTGGCCATACTCGTGAACGGGTGCTACTTGTGGTGACTGGTCGTACTTGAATTCGTGTATGAGGTGATGTTAGTTATCGCGGGAACAACACGCAAACACATAGTCGAATATGTGTTTGCGTGTTGTTCCCGCGAGAGTGTGAGTGCGTGCTCCTATTTCACCATGCCTCCCGCTGATAGAGAACAAGTCTTTGTTTTTAATTTATGTAATTATTATTAATTACTTAAGATGTCATGTGGAACATGGTGTAATGGTTGCAGCTCCTTACAAAGGTTGTGTAAAAAAAACCATGGCGATTAAAAAGAGTGGCGGAGAGTTTATTGCCAGTTCTTCTCTTCCGTTCTACGCCCTTGATTTGAGAACTGGCACTAAATGTAAAGTTAAGGCATTTCATATACTTTTCTTTTTTTGACGTTCATAAGTGTACATTGAGTTACCTATATGATTAAATGATTTTGACTGTGGCACTTCTTGATTTAATGTTCATAATAGAGATTTTTCTTAAAAGACAGAAGCAGGAAATTTTAGGCTAGTTTTAGCCTAATGATAAATAATTCGATGCTCAATCTAAGGGTTGACGCTCGAATCTTGGTTGTGGATTTCTCATTCAATGTGCGCAGATAATACTGGTTCATACTGGTGAAGGAAAATGACGTGATGAGGAGTAGCCTTTTTAAGTGAGGAAATGCACTCCGCGGAACGACTGATTGGGGCGGAGAGTGGGGTTGACTGAGTGGGGCGAGCTACTAAGCTAACGCCGTGAGTTGAGTAGAGGGTATATACAGGGTCTAAAACCTCGTGGCGCGCCTCGCAACAAAAAAAGGCTCAAGGAATCACGTCGAAATCTAAAGCATATAAAGTTGTAGTACATCTGGACGGTGTACAAACATTTTTTGTAACTACAAATTGTTGGTAAATGTGGTTACAATCGGTTGATGCAACGTTAAGGAAGTTGTAGCAAGTTTAAATGGAAAAGTTATTGAGAAACAAGCCGCCGTAGTACACTGTTAAAATGTTTAAGTTTTATTTTATATCAAGTTTCTTTTAGACCGCACTTTGAACTGATCCTTCTCGTTCAATTTATATTTAATGATGGATATTTTTATTAATTATTTATATATTTGGAAAAATAAAATAGGCTATGTATTAGTATCCTTATCTTGTTAATAAAATGTTCAATTGCGTTTATGCTATACCAAAAAACTGATTAAACCTTAAACTGATTTATGAAAGTCTAAATAGAAACATTCTATATAGTCCAGTAACTACAGTACGTATATAGTGCAACTTGGATACTGGGCAACGAATATTTTATAACGGATTTCTAGATGAGATTGTGGTTTTAATATTACACTAAACTATATAGCAGTATGCGTCTACAGATATTTGACTAAACATTGTTTTGAATGAAATCCCTTCAGTATTTTTAATGATGTCAATAATAAAATTGCGGATTTTAATAGTTTTTTCCCTTATTGTTTCATAAAACAAATGCAATTGCAGGGTATTTGTTTTTCATATTTTTAAGCACCAATTTAATTTATATTGTTCTTGCGCAATATTATAAATTATTAAAACTATTTTCTATTTAATTTTTAACTCTCGCCTAGAAGTGATTCTCTTTTTTGACCACCACATATTATACAATTATGTAAAATAATCTAAGTAACAAATGAAGTGGTAGAAATTTTCAATATCTAGCCAATAGTTGATACGTGAAATCTTCATTTCAATCAAGTATATGTTTATTTTACGGGCATAAGTCTTAGGAAAGAAAGGGTTCGAGGGAACTCGATAACGTAATGAGTAAGGGTTGCGGCTCACAGGATTCTGATGTCAAGGCACTTTGGGGAGATTCGTTTTCATTGCGTCAGCTTTAGCCCGGGATAAAATAATTTCACTCGGCTTTAGATAAACGTTTTTTATTTTAGAAATGTCTTAGAAAAGCACTTTGCATATTACAAATATTGCTTATTTGTAAATTTATATCTCTGGATATATCGTGACAATATGGAATTGATCGCTTGATGAAAAGGGAATTTTAATTTTACTTTAAAAAACCGCATTTGCCATGGGGAGTAGAGTTATTCGGGTTACAGGTCAGTTTCATCATCGGACGCTAAGGCAGAATACGAAATTCCACCTGTGTCACCTTGACTTCCGTTCCAGATAGTGATGCCGCGCACCAGCTATCTGGAACCAGCAACCAACAGAAGTATTCGTAACCAATTCGACTAAGGGTCTTTTAGAACAGAGCGTACAAGTTCTTAAAAGACCGGCAACGCAATTGCGAGCCTTTTAGCAGTGTGAGTGTCCACGTCTCCTGCCCGTTTGCCACCTGTTCTATAAAATAAAACCATTTTTAATCATCAGCGCAAATATAATAGCCATATTTAAGTGATGTCCAGTTTTTAGGCACGAGAAGACAACAAGAATTGTTTATCCAAAAACTTCTCCCAAAACCCTAATATTCTAATGATTATCCCTATTAGACTAATAGCTAATGATTTCTACTTTTAAGGCATGCTCTCATTACTCTCTATACTACTCACGACGGTTTCATTGACTTCGTTTCGTAAATTTGATGATAAATAAATAAATAAATTTCGTAAATATCAATCCACCGGTGCCGTGATATGAATGCACGACAATAAGTTTGAGAATAGAAAGTATTACCACTGCTTAATCGTTAGTATTTCACGCACGGAGAGGGAAAAATATTATGTATTGAATAAGGCGTAATTTATTTACAATACTTTATTTGACTGAGCTGGGGTAAGTATAAATCAAAAGATATAAAACGTGTATTAAGTTCTTCCGCTCTATAGTACCCGTATTTTTCTCACTAAAGTATAATCTATATAACGTTGGTCTGGCTTACGTCTTCCTAAGTAATGGCCACTGTGGGTAAACGCAGTCTTAGGATACTCTATCTGTGACTTAACATTGTTTATGCAGTTATAACTACAATTACATTTTTCTTCTCAGCTATATTTTATTTTTCATGTCCTAACTATATATAATAATAATAGTAAATTAACATTTGTTTTTCACTGTTATTATCGTTTATTTTTATAGTAAACAACGAAACGTTTCCATAACAAAGGAAAAGTGGTACTGCAAATGACAGAATTAACCGCATTTATCATGTTCAAAATGAAAATACTTGTAGTTGTTTGAAAAATGTTTCAATAACACAAGTTGAACGAGCGCGAAGTCAACGACAAATTGAGTTTTGGATGAAATATTAACATTTCCTTCGAGTCGAAATATAAAATAAACACGTGCTTAGTTAATTATGAGACAGCTATAATATAAGGATTTTGATAACGTTTGACCTATTTGGCTTCACTCACCCAAAGAGGTCACTAGGTTGCACCGATAAACATCTCTTTACACTTACGATGTTAAAATCGCTTAAGCTATGTGCTTCATCGGTGAATTTCTATGAGGTCAATAACGTACCCGATATTCTCTTCGGGCGGTTTTATGGGAATGATCCCCGATATTGCATCCACCGATATTAGTAGTCGTCTTGATCCGACAACTACCATCTTTTAGCATCATTTCCCAATATCCGGTAATATCGCCCGTGCAGGTAACGACTTTTAGATCGGCAACAGACTACAGCGCATAGGGCAATTTTGAAAATCGAAACTGTTTTCGCAACAAGATTGTAATTTTCTTAATATGGTAATTTGTTTTATAAGGAAAGTAAACATGCTTTTATAGGAAGCAAACAATAATTATTTACTTAGATACGTTTTGTATGAAACTAACTTAAAAACAACCTACGTGGAACATCAAATAGTGTTTTAGCTTTATAATAAACTCCATAAAGTAAGGATTTGTTATACTTTATTATATCTGTCACAGAAAATATTCTTGTCACATTCATTGACGTTTCGTAGGTGTTTCAACAAAAGTTGGAACTATATTTGTGATTATAATTATGTTTGTTAATAGGTTTAAGGTGGTACAAAAGGTACCTTTGTATTGCAATACTTAATAGGATTATTTTCTGAAAGTACGCGCCATTATCTTACCTATTTACATTTTCCAGATACCACAAATTGTAAGAAATTTTTCCTGCTCCAAAAATCTTTTAAGCGAAGAGCTCTTTGTACACCGTGATAGTAATGATAACAATCCGCAGATACCGTTTGAATTTACAGAAGCTAACATGACGGTAATTACGTTTTTGAAGCTTTAGTAAAATTATTAAACAATTTATTTTGCAAATGTCACAATGTGATCAAAATTGTACTTTTGGTATAAATAACACCGGAAAGGGAAAAATTATATCTTAGTATAAATAATTCCTTCGTTTTGACTACGCCAATGACGTGTGGGATTTTGTAGACCTTTATATACCATCGCACTCGTTTCGCTCTAGCTGTAACGTATACTAGACATACGACAAGAAATATAAATTTAAAGTATAATAACATTAAGTACAATTTATTATTTAGCATTGTGTATATGTAGGTATGAACATTACACTAAAACGCTTATAATTCGATTAAACAACATATTTAAGGTGAGACCTCCGGGTCAGTAAAATCTAATCTAATTTTTCATCCTTGAAGTTTGACATGAAACCTTCATATATGAAAAATAATAGTCCTATTAAGGATAGTCACTGTAGTCATCTATGAGTATATGTATCTTATAAAAAGATAATAACAAAAAACATATTACGTAGTAGCTCTTGCTTATAATGCGGAAACCGTTATGACTTAAAATCTGACGATGTGTGTCAGGGATTCATACACACAATTTTAACAACTGTATCTGTATATATTATGATTTTTTTCAGAGATTATGTGCAATCATCCAGAACTATCCCCAGGGCTGTCAGCGGTCAGCTCTCTCTGCGGCTATGGATATAGTTCAAAGACAGATTGGCTGGATTCCCATATCAGCCATGCATAAAGTGGCTGAGGTGCTTAGTATTCCACGGATGAGGGTGTATGAGTGGGCTACGTTTTACACTATGTGTAAGAGGTAATTAGCAAAGTATGTATTAAAGCTACGTAGCAGACATGGTCAAAGATAGATCACAATTTGTCAGGTTTGCTTTATACTGACTAAGTAACAATGAGAAGTATTTATTATGAACTACAGCAGTGTTGGTCTAGTGGCTTCAGCGTGCGACTCTCATACCTGAGGTCGTAGGTTCGATCCCCGGCTGTGCACCAATGGACTTTCTTTCTATGTGCGCATTAACATTCGCTCAAGCGGTGAAGGAAAACATCGTGAGGAAACCGACATGTCTTAGACCCCAAAAGTCGATGGCGTGTGTCAGGCACAGGAGGCTGATCACCTACTTGCCTATTAGATTAAAAAATGATCATGAAACAGATTCAGAAATCTGAGGCCTAGACCTAAAGAGGTTGTAGCCACTGATTTATTTATTTTTTATTTATCATGAACTAGCTGTCCCCGCGGATTTGCTTTTGCCTTAATATGAAACTTGTTTTTAGGTTTTCCGTGCAATTTTCCCAATTTTTCTCCATAAAACCTTCCTTAGAGTTCAAGGTTCAATAAAAAAATACTCAAATTAGTCCATCTTCGAGTGTTGCGCGTAGCAACATATTTTACGATTAATTTTCATTTATACTTATTAGTTATACGGGAAAATAAAGATTAATACCAGAGTTTTCGATTTCGAAATCAATATACGTATATGATCTCGTACTAAAGTTGTTCACATTTGCAAATAGAACTCTTTGCTATCTGCCTATAGCTCTTTACGTGCTGCTATGAATTCTACAGGCGCTACAGAGGCAAATTCAACGTGAAGGTCTGTGTAACGACGCCCTGCATGCTTCGTGGTTCAGATGTCATTCTCCAAGCAGTCGAAGAGGCGACGTGCTGCTGCGCCGGGAGCCTATCAGCTGATCGTATGTTCGGTGTCGACGTCGTGCAGTGCCAGGGCGCATGCGCTAATGCCCCGGTTCTGGTTGTTGATGATGATTACTATGTAAGTGAGCCTGGATGCACGCCAATCTAAATCGAATCAAGGAGATTATCTCGGCCTATCGATGATTGGCCTCACCGAAACGTGTGTTTCTAACTGGCTTCCAATTCAAAGGGCAATTTTCGATTTCTCATTTCGTATTAGGTAATTATTTCAAGTTTTCGTTTTGAAAATACGTGATGAGCTTTTGCAATGATACAGGTATTATAATATACCAATAACAATTTCCGTTTTACTAAGTTGTACTCAAATTTAATGAAGGCTTGTGCATTCTGTACTTCATTTGGCGGCCATCATTACACAAAGGGACAAATTTAAACTTTTTTTTGTTGCTTGGAATTTTATGCCTGTTGTTAACTAATTTGAGGTCGATGATTTCGATCTTCCTTTTTTTACTTAGCAGCTTTTGAGCTACAGCTATCAGACATATGTTCTATAATTTGAACACAGAGAAACGTAGACCCGGAATGTTTGATAGTCCACAAATAAGAAGGTCGACAAAGGATGAAAACTTTTACTTACATTACTGATATTGAAAAAATGCTAGAAATTAATTCGTTTGGACTGTAAAAAACAAAAAGGATGAAAGATATATAAAATATATTGAACTGTTGTTTTCACACTTCAAGCAGCTTGGTCTTGGTATGAGCATCAAGGTACCTACACAGCGATTGAAACCATTTCCCTAAAAATCTTGATCTAAGTAAAGAAAAAAAACGGTTTCATCAAGACATTTAAACTCTGGAGGAACGTTACCTAATGATATAGGTATTATGTTGGAATGCTCACACGATGGCGTGAATCAAGCCAAGCATGAAAATGTTTTGTTGTTTTTCTAAAGTTTTTAATTATATCTCAAAAACCAATGCTAATTCAAACAGTCTGATCTGAAAACAGCACCCCGAGAAAGTGTAATGTTATTAATAATTTTACGTGCACTAACATTGCAATTCCCTTGTGTTACTTAACCGCAGAGTCTGTAGATACACGTAATATGCGTATAATTTTTTAACCTTTTAAATTATTAATAATATTTTAGGAGGATGTAAATGTATGTGATGTCCACAACATTATACAAACACTAAAAAGTGGAGGTATACCACCTTGTGGACCGCAGTAAGTCTAATTATATCCAGATTCAATATTCTATTAAGTTTTAAGCTAAGATTAGGCGGATGTAGTGTTTCCGTATGTCTGCAAATTTAATATAAGACACCAAATATTATAGTAGGCGCAAAAACATATTGATAGCAGCCTTGGATTCTGTAACTCACTTTTCGAACTCTCACAGCGGCATGGCATTCTGATAAACAATAAACTATAAGCCCCTCCTTATCAGAATGCCAAATCGTAAAATGACTGCTTCAACGACTGATTTGAGCGTGACCGCCGCTGCGAAAACCGCTGTGATAGTTCGAAAAGTGAGTTACAGAATCGCAAGGCAGCTTAGACACAGTGAAAGGGTTATAAATAAATAATATTTTATTTTCCTATCAGAAACATAAAACGAATAATCTGTACTAAAGACTTACTTTCTTATTTGTCTAATTAACTTGCCCAAAACATTTATTATTAATTATGTTTTTGACGTATTGTTTATAATCTAGCGCATAAACTCAAAAACTATATTTATTTAACACTTTTTTCATACATAGTAAATTTGAGGAGATATTGAACGGCTCATAATGGTGTCAAAGGCTGGTCCAGTGAATCAAATTAGGTCATAATTCGAAGAATAGTATAAGGCCCTATTAACGTCTTCCTTTATTTAAGAAAGGACATAAGTCTCGTTTTTTAATATTCTTTTATCTTATAAAAGGAGTGGAAGGTTTGCTGCAGAACCTATAACAGGACTTACTACGTTATGCGAATGTCCACCATCGCCAGGATTCGGTATTCAAGCAGGCTTAGGTGATGCATCCCCTCCTTTACCTCGTTGCTAAAATATTCGTTTATTTTCATGTGTGGTAAATTAAATAAATATTCTTGAAGTTTGTGTTTTGTTTGAATTTTACGACAATTAATGAAGATGTAGAGAAATAATAAAATATATTGAGGCGTATTTTCTTGTCTTTTCTGCTGTGAATTTGCTCAATTGGCATTCTACATGGTTCAGTTTCTTATTCAAGAGCCTCCTCATAATGTAATTATTTTATTTCGTTAAGTAGTAATTTAGAATCTCAGGTGAACTCAGATCTATTTAGCATCTAAAATATATATATATATTATTCAATCTATACCAAGCCGATTGGTCCTCGTGAGGGAAAGGAACAACTAGAGTTGTTCTTAGCACAGAAAAAAATTACAATTAAAATCGCAACGTACAATGTGAGATCATTGCCATCAGCAACCAGATTTATGGAACTTCCACTCATGTAGATCATAACGTTTGACATATAATAGGCCTGCCCTACGATTCTGTAACTCACTTTTCGGAACTCACACAGCGGTTTGCGAGTTACAGAATCGCAGGGCTGGCATAAGTACGAACATAGAAAATTTTACTCTTAACTCGTTAGATATTTTAGAATATCGTGTACCTGCAATTATTCGGAGAGTGCATTGGAGATAATTTTGGCGAATAGAAAAGGTGTTTCATAAATTATGAATATGAATTCATCAAACACCATTCATGCACTCTGAATGTAGCAAGTTATAATAGCATGCCGGCCATATTAGCCGATGCTACAAATCCGAGTTGGATGTTTAATCGCAGGCATCGATTTGGAAACTAATCAAGCTGATAAAGCGATATTTAACTTCTTCATTAATTGTTATCTCAAAGTTCAGGTCTGAAATAACTACAGCTAATACGGATATATTAAGAACGCACGATTTCGTTTTTATTCATACTATACGTAGTTAATAGTCAAAAAACATAATATTAATAAATACGTAGTAAGAACAAAAACATAATATTAAGGATGACTGACGAGGATTTTCATTTAATTCACTGAAAAAAACATACCTACTAATCTATAGCGGGATGGATATTCTAAATATAGTATAATTTAATCTTAAGGACTTTTGCAGTGAAGGCGAATAGAATTTATTCGTTGAACACGCTTGATGCTTGCATCGTACAGCTCATTTCTGATAATAAGCGTTTTTTTTTAGACATTTTATGCTGAGTTTATTTTCGTGCAATATGAACTTTCAGGCCATTGCAAATTTAATAATATACCGTACCGTTTATTTCTATATTTACTAATCCTTTCATAGAAATATTTAATAACATGAAACGATTTTAAGAAATTGAAATTGTTTTTTTAACTGAATTAACTATAAAGTATAACTGATGTGAAAAAACAGCATCTCTGAAATGAGAAATAATTATTGTCAATTAACCGAAAAAACGATTTCGCCGTGACTTCACGTATTAAAGTACCCTAAAGACTGTTTAGTAACGTTGTAATTACATGTATCGTGATATATCGGGTGTCAGTTGGAGGATCAAGTGGGGTCAAGAGCAGTAAATCTTGAGTGCTCGTCTCAGATCGCCTTCCCTCGGGAGCGGGACCTTCTCGTAATTAAGTAGTTCCCGGCAATCAGAGCCGATATTATCTGCACCACAAACTTTAATTACAGGTGAAACTATCTGCTACGGACAATTGGAATTGTTTGCTGATTGCTAATCCTCTTGATATCTTTTTAACGGATACAATTAGAAGCTATACTCAAACTAAAAAATATCTTTCTATAATATACTTTATGTAATCTCATATATTATTAAACTTGAGAACGTCAAAATGAGGAACGTTTTATATTGAAATTAAAGAAACCATTAAGCCGTCTTAATTATAAGTAAATATTTAATGTTCGTTACAATTGACGTCAAATGTTATTTTTAAGTAATTTGTTTCACCAGGGACTATCCTTTATTATTTTTGCTAAGAAGCACCCAATTTCAAAAGTGAGATATCTGAATGCTAAGTGTAAGAGTTTCTTTATCTGTGGCCTCTTTATGCATTTGGAATCATACTGCGAGTTAAGTTCGGTGGCGGTTGTTGGAGGGAAGAGTCAACTCTCTTTAATAGTTTAGAAGAAGAGCTAATAACTAACATAAAATTTGCCGTTGTGTTGCGTAGGGTACAACCCTAAAGGTTGCGAGCCTGGACTAACAAAAAACTGTAACTTGTGATATTCAACGGTTCTTAAAGAGTTTAAGTGGCATATTTATCACCTATATTTAAGTGACGTTAACATATTATTTTACAGTCCTTTGTTATATATTATGGATGTATGAAAAACTAAAGTGGTTATTTACTACAACTAAAATTGGTACCAGCACAGGTTCTATCTTAATTTATGAGGTTACGTACACTAGTCTATAAAACTTTACCTGGTATAAGGTATTCAATAAAATAAAAAAACTGCGGCGCTACAACCTCTTTTAGGTCTGGGCCTCAGACTTTTGAATCTGTTTCATGACCATTTTTCAATCTAATAGGGAAGAAGGTGATCAGCCTCCTGTACCCGACACACGCCGTCGACTTTTTGGGTCTAAGACATGTCGGTTTCCTCACGATGTTTTCCTTCACCGTTCGAGGGAATGATGGGCACATAGATAGAAATTCCATTGGTGCACAGCCGGGGATTGAACCTACGACCTCAGGGTTGAGAGTCGCACGCTGAAGCTCCTAGGCCAACACAGTGATTCAATAACCTTTTTAAAATCTGTGTGAACTATTACTCGTATTTCAATTGTTAAGTTTGAATTTTATCTGCAAAATTAGTAATACGGTTCCGTTTATAACTGGAACATTCGTTATTTTAAAAACGGATCCATATAAGGAAGGTACCTGAATAACCGGGCCGCATAATAAAATTTAAAACAATTTTGTTTCGAAACATTTGCACAGTGAATAAACGTCCAAATACTTGGAGAGACGAGATAATTCGGTGGTTAATGGTTGCACCGGACCTCGCGCTCCATTATTGCTTGGAATACTGCCGCCCTTTTTAATACATTTTTGATATCTTTTATTGCTTGAAGTTACGCCATTAAGGAAGCAAGTCCTCAAAAAAAATGAGAAATGTATTTAAATATAGGCCAATGTAACAGTAAAAAGTGGTGTAAAAATGAATAATTTTGTGCGATGTATAATTCTTCAAGGGTAGTCGAAATAGTCATCAATATATACGAGGTAGGTTCAAAGAGAACATTATACAATTAAACAAAATTACTGTTGGATCGTAGAAAAGCTCATCCTCGCAGTGCCACGATGACTCACAAACTCTGCAATCCATACGCACATATTAGTAAAGGTAACAATTTAGATAGATAATCTCAGTCTTAACATGAAAGCCTGAATTGGCTGAATGTTAAGCAACAATTAACGAGAAATTAAATATGAGGTTTTATAGCATTGAAATCAGAAACAACTCGAATTTACACAAATGAATCCGATTATAATGCAAACAGATCAATGGAGCTTTTATAATTTTATTTACATAATAAACGGTGCAATGAAAGGCTTAACAAACACTAGCAAAATAGTTGTAATACTTCTACAGTTTACGACATTTACCAGTGGTAATTTGAAATGAGAATTTATTTCTTAATGGACTATTCAATCCACAAGCTTAAAACTAGTTATCAACACTGTTGCGGATGTCGTAAAATATGAAAGATTTATACATCAAAGTTTTAAGCAACAGCCGTTTTCTGTGACGTTTTTTCCGGGGCGTAGTTCATCGTTAATCTTGGAAACAAAAACAGCAAGTTTGGTAGCGTCGTCTAAGCCCATAATTTAGGCGAAAACATGTGCGCACGACATCTGACGATCCCTATGGCCTAACCAGAAGACGGTATTATTTCTGCACCAAGGTTATATAATAAGGGTTTCCCTTATCTAACTGAACTGTGCCCTTAAATTCACAGAATTTAAACCTATTAAGAGAAGGCAATCTTTATGACCAAATAAAAAGTTTCGTATGGCCGCAGACGTATGTCTTGGTTAAAGAATATTCGGATGTGCATTGGTGCTTTCACTGCATTATTCAGAAGCGTGGAAACAAAACTCAAAGTAACCATAATGATCGGCATCCATCCAAAGCAGACGGCCCCATTGGAAGATAAACTAAATACATTGCCTTTAATATTCAAATGGTAACCCACTAAACGGTAAGGCAATTTTGCTTTCATAATGATGAATTTTTGATCAGATGTAAGTAGGCGTTTACGATTCCTAGTGGCCAACCTTTTAATAAATGTGAATATTTTACGATGGCTTTTGTGGAAAATATTATACATTTATATACTCAGTTATATCCTATTATGTGTAAATTATTTATTGCCATTGAGAGCATCTTGGAACATCAACCAATTGATTAGCTAGTAATTAATTAAATATTAATTATTAGCAACTCGGTATCGCACAGGTGAAATGTTGTGTTGGTGGGGTTAGTATTGTTAAGTTCCACATTACTGGATATATTTTTATACCATTATATATATGAAATATGGTTTAAAAAATGACGGCAATTTTGGTATTTTACAATTTAGAATTATTTATAGAAATCTGATATGATTATAACCCTTCTTCTTCTTCCGTACAGTCTTAATTGGAAACTAGTTCAAATATCCGAAAAAATTGTAACTTTTTAAAGACAAGATTTTTCTGATGGTCATATTCTTAGGGTTATAAGCAATAATTATCGATATGGAATCCACCTCCTTAGGACCTTCAGAATATGCACCATATGGGTTGGACATCTATAGTTGTTATTATTTTCCGTTCACTTTTTTTAAATGTAACAGAAGGCAAACGGGAAGGAGGCTCACACGATGTTAAGTGATATGCCCATGGACACTCACATTGCCAGAAGACTCGCAAGTGTGTTGTCGGCCTTTTAAGACTTGGTACGCTTTTATTGAAGGACCTTAAGTCGAATTGGTTCGGAAATACTTCAGTGTGTAGCTGGTTCCAAATAGTGGTGGTGCGCGGCAAAAACTACCTAAAGAAACGCTCAGTTGTGAAATTTTGTATTTTGCCTTGGCGTCTGATGATGAAACTCACCTGCAGCTATTAATCCAAACAACTCCTCTGAACACTCTCTATGGTAAATGTGGTAGAAGATGCAGAGAGACCCCGCATCTCTACGCAGCGTCAAAGGATCAAGCCGCTCGGAAAGTGACTGCTCGACGACTGATTGACGATTCGTATAACTCTTCGTTGAATACGGTCAAGCAAAAGGACCGGTACTGGGGAGCTCTCGCCCAGAGGAGAGAATTGAGGGCCAAACTTGCGCGTTATAGAGTTGCTAGCGGTGGCCCGAAGTGAAGTACTGTCTGCGCTGAGTGACTGACTGGCTGCGCCAAAAAAACTTACTATTAAAGTTTATATATTATAGTTTCTTCAGTTTTCATCCTAATGAATGACGTAACAAAGATTTTTCATGGATAAAAAGCTCGCACAAATATACCACAGTGGCGATTGTTCATATTTAAATTGTCTAAACCTGAAAGTTTCTGGAATGAAGGCTAATTTACTTGTGGCCATTAAAGTGCAAATGCGGGTTTTGGGTGAAAATTGATGAGGCCCTGTACGACCTATCGATCAAGATTTGTATCCCAACTCCCTTTAAACTTAAGTAAGCCTTGTAAATTGAATAAAAACATCCATTATTGCGTGAAAGCTCAAGCCGTGAAACGATGTCTTAAAGGTGCTTTCAGATCGCATGTTATGAATAAAATACTCCTTTGTTTTTCAGTTAGTTAAAGTATTTTTGATTGGTTTTATTAATAATGTACATGGTCTGATGGTCCAGCACAATATTGCGATAGTCTAGTAGTAAATATTTATGACTTTACTGCGCTGAGCACATGGGTTTCTCTAAAGAAAAAAATAATTGTGAGCTTGCTTATGCTTTTCATGATATATCATCGGTTACTTGCATGTAAATAATGCCAAAAGCCCCCTTTTAGCTTTATTTATATTTTATTTATACACTGTTTCTCTACTGGACTCTCGAAATCTTGGTGCTGTGGTCAAAGGTCAAACCGAGTGTACTGCGAGAGTACAACTACCCTTAAGACTACCACTGTAAAATGTTTCTGCCCATTAATTAGTTTAGTTTAGTTTTAGATATAATTAAAAAAATATAAATTCTTTTTATTGATTTGACAAAAAGTAAATTATGAAATAGTAATTCAGTCTTAATTCTAGAAATTTTGATAAGCTATTCTCTATATAGTATAATAACTGGTATGATCTTTTGGGATTTAGCGAAGTAGCAAATCCTAACATCTTTAACATAAATAACTTAAAATTTAAATGTACGAAAATTTAATATCGATATTGGAATCGCGAATGAAATACTTAAAAAATAGCGACTCGTGCCTACATATTGCAAAATTGACCTAAAATCGAATAATCAAAATTGTATTTGGTCCGTGATATAAAATAGAACATGCGTGACGTTAAATTAATTGCACAGCGTGTATTCCCAAAGCTAATGCGCTCCAATGCGTTTTTCAATATTCGCGTACTGTCCGCAAAATAGCATTCAATTAAATGTGAAGTTACCTTTAGAGTGTCATTAACATCGCTAGCTTTACGATTGAATTTCAACAATTATTTGTGTTATTATTAGCGTATTCAATTTATATGTATTATATATTTTATACAGAAAAAATGGTTTTTTGGACTTATTTTGTATAATAACTAATAGTAACCAAGCTAATACAGCTAATGTGTAGGTCGTGTATTTTCTAAAACTATACGTTAGAAGGAGATACATTTTCAGTCTTAATTTACGATTTCAACTATTATTATTTGTATATTTATATGGAGTAGTTATTACTGATTATTGTATCTTATAATTTTTAATTTAATAACGAATCTACACTAATATTATAGTAAAGAGTTTGAATGTATAAACGCGCCAATCTTAGGAACAGGTCCGAATTGAAATATGTATTAGTTTTGTGTTGCATACATCATTTGTTGAGACTGCTGCGACATGCTCGGGTGTGAAACCGCAAGGTACAGCTCACGCAAAAATACCGGATATCGTATACATAGATATTACGCCGAGCCATCTATTACATATATATAATATACATCATTACACTCCGCTAGTAATTAATAAATTAATGTTAAAAATAATACAAGGAAAGTGAAATTTTTCATCGAACCACGATAAAACACCTACTTATGATCGCTATGACCATAAAAACGGTTTCAGTGTAGAATAAGCTCCAATATATGGCTCTATAAAAAGCACGGAAACATAAAATTTCCCAGTAATATTTTAGCAATTTCCGATATGGGTCTTACAACGTTATGAAGTATATACGACTATATACGCTATTACGAAACTTGGTTAGTTCATAGCGTTAAATTAAGTGCCTTCGATATTATACTTAAGTAGCGTGAAATTTTGAACAACCTTTTAACATAACATAATTTCAGACTTGGACAAATAGTACTGTAGTGAATCGTTTAAAAAGGTTTTATTTTTTACGCCCTCGTACTAGACAGCACATAGATAGATTGTTTTATATATATTAGAGTGTTTAAGTGGGTTGCTTTAATCAGTAAGACCATCCATGTTCATCCTACGTGTTCTGTATTATTATTATAGTAGTATTGGTTGTTATGTAAAAAGAATGACTGCTGATACTTAAGGAAATATATTTATCATTAAAGAAGCTTCATTATCGAATTTGGTGCAGCAGTGTAAAGCTTTCTATAAATTGAATTCACCGATTGTCTTTACTCGTAATCATGATCGAACTATTGCCACCAAACTGTAGTTATCATAATAGTTTCAAGTCTTTTAGTTTTCGTTATGCATTAATTATTTTATTACCGTAAATTCATTGAAATTATGTGAAGAGCAGCAAGGAATTTGTTTTTAAAATTATATGTATTTTGTATTCATTAGTAAAAAAAAAAAAATTATTTTTATTTTTATCTCAGCATAAAAATGTCCTTCAATAACATATAATATGAGGATAAATAATGTTACTTTGAATTGCCAAAGTTATCACTATGATATCCTACATAACACCGTTCTTGATAAAATGAGTATTATATATATTATTACATATATGTTCTATAAAATTTTGCTGGTACATTTATTTGTTGGCTAAGGGTTTTACGTACATAGATCACGTTATATCGTTGGGTCCGCGGTTGATTACTGAATTAAATCGTGTTCGATGTAGTAAAAAATTAATCGAATTGCCAATTTTCAATCTGGGATGAGTGCGGTGCAAATATGCGTTTATATGGATGAAAATGTTTTTCTTGTCCGCGTTTTATATTCGGTCAATATAACCAAAAAAAAACTTGAACATGTGATTTTAATACTAAGAAAATAATCATGAAGAATTTTATATTTTATTAAAATTTATAATTCTCAAAATTACGAATATTGATTATCAAAACTGATGGTAAACACTTAAATAGACAAGTATAAAATAAATAATATATTAAATATGATCACTGAGAGTATTTTTATTCGATACCAGAAAGTGCAAAGTTACGATGGAATTTTGAAATATACATTCCAATAAAACGAAAAGTGTTTTGGGAGACGCTGAAAATGTGTCCGCATTTGGACAAATTTGGGTCGAATGTAACCTCGAATGGAGAGAGTGAACGATGCCTTACAGCCGTTATATAAAATCTCGTGGAAACTGTTTTATAATAGCATAAAAACCTCACTGGAAAGGATCAACGATATGATGAAGATTTAAATTATTTTAAAGTTACAAAATCAAACTTTTCTGCTGGGAACCGCTAAATGATTTATGAACCAAAAGGTATCCATCAAGTACTCTGTTCAAACTTGCCAATTAAGAATCCTTAAGACATCGATATTTCTCCGACCTTCAATTCACCAATTTAAATCTGTCGTCTTACACAGGGAGTATAACGAGGCGGCGAGCATAGACGACTTTTTGTTCTCAAGATTAACGACAAAGTATGGGTCACAAAAAAGTGGCAGCAAGTGCGGAAATTACCAAAACTTCGTGTCGAAGCCCGAAATTCCCTTGTTCTAAATGTCGTCGTAAATGAAAGATGGCTCTTTTAAAATCAGAAAAGAAATTAGGAACAGACGTTTTTTAGGATTACGAGTTTTGTAACAACTACAGAAGTCCACTTTTTTACAAAGGGCTAAAGTGGTTTTAGATGTTACCGATTTGAAATCCACTTGTTGGTGCGTTTTACATTTATATTATCGACTCGGAAAAGCTTTTAATGTATTATCATATGAACTTATTATTGGTTATACAATTTGGGAATACTTCAATGTAAGTTCACTGTTTTTGGATCAAAATAGAGTACATTATATATCAAACAGCGAATACGCAACGCTTCCATCAACACAATCCCATTGTGAATTGTTGAAATATGGGCTGGTTTTTAATTAATTTTTAATTCGGCGTCCGTCATGAGTGTAGGCATCGCGCCACGTTCAGTTCAACCGAGATCGTGCCTACGTGATGCGCCTACTAAACATTTTCCTTCTAAAATGTTATTCAAACTTGTGATTTTATCCGTTTTACAAATTATCAGTAAATGGCTAAAGAACTACAAAAATATTCAATTCAATTTCGTACGTCAATTTCAAAGATTAATAAAATAATTGTTGCAATGAATTATTCAAATAAATGGGTTCTGCCGTTGTTTTGTTGATAAGCTCCTTTGTGCCTACACGAATCGCTGATTATTTCACTGGGGAATGAACCCAGTTCAAATATAATTCAACAATAGTTCTCATACAAATTATTACATAGACATAAGAATTGTGCCTAAATTTAGACTTGTTTTCCGAAAAAACCTTAATTGAAAATTATTGACACTTGTTCCGAACTCTCGATTTCGGTCCCCAGTGGAAAGGAAATCCGTGCGAGTCGCCAAATTAGTCTCTGCTAATATGAAAAGTTACGTATACCTTATTTAGAAGAATTTCCGCAAAGCGTTTCGCGCTAATGACGACCCCGACCCGACAATATATCTCTCGTAGTTAGGCGCAGAAATCACAGCGACTATTGCGCCTGATTGAGTTTTCTTTTCCATTGTGCTTCCATTAACAAAATAGCTTTCTCCCCTGCCCTCCCACGACGCCATGTGTTCGCGAAAAATTATACGATCCATTTTTCTTGTGTGTACCTACGCTACGTTCTGCTAGCTTAAATATTTTTAGATGATATTCGTGTGGTTATGTGACTTATATATAGGATGTTATTACGCACACTGCTTTATTGATAAAATATAATATGGACAGACTGGCGGACAAAATACTAAAGGCAATTCAGATTTACAAAATAATTTAGCATGAGTGCCTTTCATCACAATGTAATTCATTATCCTCCATAGGTGAGTCATTCCCTGTATCTCGGCGTATATCATTGCTAACATGACGAATTTGCAAGTCATCTATTCAAAATAAATCTTTGTTTGTTTTTTCAGATTAAGTTTTATTTGATCGCGTATATTATATTTCTTTCTGACAGACTGGTTATAATAATATTTGCGGTTTCTTAACAAAACCATGGCGTTCAGAGCACTATATTAAAGTAAACGAACGCTGGCCTGAGTGCTCCCCGAGAGCTACCATCTAATTAATAACATATCTAATTATGCCATCGCCGAGCAACCTCGAGCAGGAGAATTTCCCAAATTACTTATTACGAAACGCAATTACACTTAGGGTAATGCTTTGAGACGAGTATTATACTTATTCTGAAATATTAAGACCGAACGAAAATTGAGGTTGAGGTGTATTTAATACTTGTCCTTAATTGTTGTAAAACATGCTTTACTAATTAAACAATCACATTTGAAATGTAACTGTCAATATATTCTATTTAAATGACAATATAGATAAACTTCACAAGAATCGTTTTGTAAACTTTGTTTTGTAAGTTGTCACGGTCGACTTGCCTATTTGAAAATTGCAGTTTTGAAAGGAAACATAATTATTTAATTTCATACATCACTTTTATATTTGTAACGTGTGTTAATAACGTGTTATTTCAGGATAAAAAATTACACGACATGTGTCATCATATTTATAATACGATGTTGATTACGAATTATATTTTTAAATGTAAATCCCAAATAAAAACTAATATTACTACAACATATTGTCCATCTTAGAATGCAAGTATCCCAATTTTATTATAAGAAGAAAATTTAATTTAACATTCTTATGTAACAGTTATATAAGTAAACATATAAAAGCGTTGTCACTCACATTTAAATAAAATCTGTGAAATGCGCTTCTTATATATGAACTTAATCTGTGAAATTGCTTTCAAACAATGATGAAAATATACTTATGTTTTCATAATAAGTTGAAAGTCGAGTTCCAGTTTTATAATAAAACTCTTATTTGTTCCATTTTACTGCAAGTGATAAAAGTCATACTAAAGCTTAATTTTGGTTCCACCGCCTCAACCATTAGAGGTTTTAAGAGCATCTCTAACCTCTTTCCCCGTCTAATTGTTATATAAACTGTATAAAATGCACTTTTCTTAATAATACTGCAAATTTACTTAGAAATATTAAATTTACCACACTTATATTTGAGTAAAAGTTTTTGCGACGTCTACGTACGTTCGCACGATTAAATCAATTAGATTTTCTCGAACTCACTTTACATTCAATTAATTGATATCAAATACGTTAGTCAGGTTATATGAATTTCATACCTTAAATTCTAATAATAATCTGGTTAATGATAAAATATGTTACCTGCAGTACATAATTAAAAACATACTTTTTATCGTTGTTTATTAAACATGTTTTTTGGTGAATAGCTTATAGTATATAATAGTAATTTAGCTGTAAATGATTCATGATTGTGATTATTATTATTATTAAGCCTTTATTGCTGATACCCAGTATAATATATTAACACTTATTTAAGTTACATAACCTAACTTAATGTAATACATCATATGACCCGTTTTTGGTAATCAGCGTGTCCTGTGACACATAGGCCTCTTCCAGCTGCTTCCTTTCTTTTCTGATGTAAGCTCTTCTTGTCCAAGTTGTGCCTCCTATTCTCTTTATATCGTTTGCCCAACTCTTGCTCTGTCTTCCTCTTTTCCTTTTTCCATCGCGTGGTTCATCATTCTGTAATAATTTTAGTTCATTTCAACCTGCTATCTCTCGTCATGTGCGGTCCAGCGCCATTTCAATTGCCTTATTTTCTTTATATTGTCCTCTACTTTGGTCGCTGATCTTATCTCGTCTGCTTTTTTTCGACGTCACCATGCTTCTTTCCATTCATCTTTGGCATGTTCTCAACTTTTAAAGATGTTTCTGAGGTTCCCAAGTCTCGCAGCCGTATGTAAATGGAATAAAAGTTGAACACCTTTTTCTAAGCTGCCATTGGAAGTCTCTACTTTTAAGTACTTCCTTAAGGAACTAAAATCTCTTACAGGCGCAAGACACTCTTCTTTCTATCTCAAGATCTGTTTGGTCTTTAAATGATATTATTTGCCCTAGATATATGTAGTGATCTACAGATAGATGGTTGTGATAGCTAGTCATAATTAAAATCGCATAATTGAAAATTCTGATTGTATTATTCAAAATGACGAACGACGCATTACCAAAATTTGGGGTTAGATATGAGAACACCCTTTCTCTGTTACTGTCAATAGCGAAGCCAATGAAGAAACCGATAAGAAATTAATAAATGGCAGAATTCAATACCGCCGAGCTTAGGCTTTTACAATAATTGGAAAAACAGACGACGCTGACATATGTCAAGTTAGCTAATACTTAGTATAAGTATAGATGGCGCTAGATCAGTGTTTAGTAGTGTGTAACCCGTATTCTAGAAGCACTGTGCATTCAAATTATTGCTAATTTAATGTCTTAATTTCTACAAATTAAATACTTTTTTACTAGTTATACGTATACACTATAAGTCACAAAAATGTAATAGCTTATAGCACCTTCTGTATTTCGTTTAAAAGTAATCTTTATAAAGAAGTACGTCTGGACATTAAATCAGTACTAGCAGTTTGAATATTTTTAATTTCCGTTTTGAATATTTACTCTTATATTTTGATAATAAATCCTACAGGCGTTGAAATTCGTTACAATAAATCAAACAGAATTATTTTTGTTTTGGTTAACTGTTTCGCACTGCAATATTTACATTTAATTATAGATAAAGTTGATACAAAGTAAGGTTTGATTTTAATTAAGAGATATTGGAGTTAGTCTTTTGTTGTTTTCACCCAGTTGATTAGATTTTAGCGTAACAATGTGTAAAGAGACGGGTAACAAATTGAATTGAAAAATATAAAATCTGTATCGAGTTTTTATAGAAAATATTTATATTTTTTTGATGTTTGTAAATAGGTTTGTTATATAGAAAATGTTGTTTGTGAGTCTGTCTTCTATGCGTACGGTACGCAAGGATTTATTTTATAAAAGTACAACTACAAATGGCGCATAATAAATAAAAATATTTTTTCAAGTCGTAACTTAAATAATGTCGCCTTATTGTTATATTTACCACACAAAGAGTATTCATTTCATAATGTAACAAAACAAACGGCATCTAAATAAAAGTATTTAAACAATCTGAAGCTCGGGAATGCAATGAAAAATGAAACGTATGAATTTAAATGGCCAGCATTTATGAAAGCTCAAAAAGCTCGAAACAAAAGCACATAACTGCAAGAGAACGCTTATCACACGGCGAGAGAAATAAAAATGTTAAAAAGCTGAAATTTCAGGAGATTTATCCTGAGATTAATTTTTGTGTAAGATTTAGATATTAAATATGATCTGCCGCCGTGGCTAGGTAGTTGGCGGTGCTGGGCACAATTCCCAGCGAAACAATTATTGTTTCACCTCGGTAGTAGTAGGTTGATCACCCTTAAGGATTTTTAATCAGTCGGGAAGTTATCTTGCTATATTTACATACAATAAACAAAAACAAAAGAGGTTTTCTAAAGCACACATGGAAATTATTTTGTACTGAATGTTAAGTATTGCTAAAATTAGTGTAAAGAAATAAAACTGTTAAAAAATCTAAACCGAAAATACACTTAGGTTAACATGAAACCCATATATCCCGTTCGCAGAAACATTGTGTAGAACAGTTATTACTTTGAATTTTCACACTACGGCAACCTTGAGATTTGCTTCTGATTTTATGGATTGCGTCAAGGGAGATATCTTTCGCCTCGACATTTAAATAAACTCCATACTTCGGGCAAGTAATAGTGGTATATATCGCTTGCCTCAAGAGATTTACTGAATCATCTAAATTAGCTTATGTTTTTAGATAATTTTAAAATGATTTCTTTTTGAATTGTAAATTTTACTAGTTTTGACATACAAATGTAATACGTTACGAATGATTTTTTTTCAATTTGTTGCACTATTTTGTGTGGAACATGCTAACACTATATTAATAAGGCATGCAGATCTAAAAAGCTATTTTTTTGTTGATTGTTACTTGTGATGTGACTTAAAATACGTGCACTCGTCAAGTCTAAGCGAAAAGTCAATATTTTCAAATCGCAACTTTGGAGAAAAAGTAAATACTTCGTTAGGGACGAAACGCTTGAATAATTTCACGTAAATACAACCTTCCGCGCGATTTGCAATTCATATCCCAAATTAACGAACAAAAGGATAAATTATTCAATTTAAGTATAAATTCTCATAAGTACAGCTCGGTTGCAATAAAGAATTAATTTGACATATTTATATTTTATTTATTATTTATTTATTTATTTACACTTCGTTGCAATAAAAATATAAAAAAACTCAAATAATACAATACATAAAAATTATAGGGGTGCAACGGGCGGCCTTATCGCTAATAAGCGATCTCTTCCGGGCAACCCTAAGACTTAAGTGGACCTTATTGAATTTCTAGTTTCATGAAACGTGTATTAATCTATACGGTGTTAAAATTGATTTGACACATCCAAACTTAACTTTACCTCACAAGAAGTCATCAATTACTTTTGTGGTGTTACAATTTTATCCCCTACGGCTAATTAGATGGTGTCAGGTCTATTTGATACCGAATTCGATTTTTAAAAATTCTTGCAACTCTAAACGTTATTTTTTTCCCCTTGAATTATGACGACACATTTAATTCTCTTAGTAATTCAATGTCAATAAATAAACAATATTAACTAACAATACTTTTAGAGCATTTTGGAGTCGTTTATAGTTTGGTTAAATAACTAAAGATGCAACTGAACTTGTACGTCAGCATAAATATTATTTTAATGAATAGATATTATGACGTTTAATGTGTATTAACGTTGGAGCATATATTATAACAACACAAACATGCAATCTGTATACGGTTTAGTTAATTAGATTCGCGGGTATTCGAGTGGTTATTTTATAAATAGCCTTGGCATAAATTAGATTACACTAATATGGTTTAGAATGCCTTTACAGAATGTACGGAGATAAATTTACCTATTTACTTGAATTTGGGTCCATTAAGGGAAGGGTCCATGAAGCGTAATATTTTCATTATAAATAAGGGTTTTCAATTATCTAATAGAAACTTTAGATAATTATTACTTTCAATGTTTGTTTTTAGAAATTATTTTAGCAATGTTTGATTTTCCTTTCACAAGAATGATAAACTATATTTCGTTTGTTAAAGTTTAAGATTTTACAATTATATATATTTCGTAATATAAAGAATGCAACACTATCTAGTTTAATAAAATAATATGATAAAGCAAATTTTATATTGGCTTCCACTGAGACACTGGTCTTGAGAGGCGTGGTATTCACGCCTAAACCCCTTATAAGACGAGTAGTCACGACGCCAAGATCTTGTACACACTTGAATTATCAGTTTAAGACCACCGGTTATCGCTCCGAAAATCGCGTGGACTTGATACCTAAAAAAGCGATCCAAAAAAACAACTTCAACTCGAGTAGGTACAAGTTTGGTTATATTATAAGTGAGTCAACATTCTGTACCTTCCAAATAAATTTATTATTTTCCTCGGGATACCGGTAATTAATTAACCAAAAATCAACTAAAGTACATAGGTTATTTATATATTGGAGGCACCCTGGTCTCATGAAACAAAACACAAACAAACATGTATCGTCACAGCTTACAAAAGCATCTTTAAATTAAATATGGAGTAAAAGTGAATTAAATCCACCCTGAATATTAATAATTCCCCTTCGAATTAGACCCTCATAATCCAACCCTTCAGTTTTAACCTTGGTTACCGTATAATGATTGACGTTTTGACCAATGGCTACTGGCCTTTTGTAATAGGATTATTATGTAAAGGCTAAAAGTTACTAATTGAAAATTGATGCCCGTTCTAAGCCGTGTAAATAAATTATAAATAGGGATAGTAGTTTAACAATATCTGGGATATGATTATGTCTTATCTCTTTCGTTATTTTTATTTTTTTATAGCATAGCGGGGCAAACGATCCTACGGGACGCCCAAAAAGCCCGTGGACACCGTATTTATTTATGTTGTTTTTATTTATGTTTTCTCAAATATACTCATATTGACGAATGAGTATATGTAATGAGTGTGTCTGGATACCTACAAATAATTCTACTTCAATCGACATTATAGTATTCCTTCGACTTGTATCGCTATGTTAAATGAAATAAAAATACTAACGACTTTGTTAACTTGTTTTAAAAGAATTTAGAATTATGAAAATTCTAATGGTTACGAAATTGCTTAAATAGAAGTTAGTTTCCTAAACTAATTGAAAATACATTAGTTAAAAATCTTTAAAAAAAATATGTACACTCGGTGGTACGTAGCTTGGAAAAGTTTGAGTACGTACGCTCGCAGTCGCTGCGAATAAGCATATAAATGTGCAAGCACAGTTTACATTGTACAATGCTTGGCACAGGAGTGCTATTTCGAATACAAAGTTATTTTCTTGATAGTATTATGATAATTTTACTACTATTCGCCAAGTGTTTCGTTAATATTTTTATTTCTGTGGTAGGTTGTATTCTAGGTTGTATCGGTTGAAGAGTATTTTGTGCTTAATCGACGGAAATTTTATTTGATTCAGTTGCCAAATAAATTCATCGCCGATCTCGATTTATAATCATAATTATACAAATTGTATAAAAAATAATGGAATATTTCGCCCAAACATTACGATGGTGTTGTCAAGCATTCTTTGCTATAACAATACGATAACTTTTTTGCTTGCTACGCATTTATATTTGACCGATTTGTGTTTCCGTTTACGATATTATATACTTATTATACTTATATGAAGCGTTATTGTTGATACAAAAATCTAAAATACGTGTGTAAAAATGTGTTTACTCACGATGAACTTCACTCTATAATGCGTAAGTATATTGTAAAATATTGTTTCATATAAACAAACACAGTTTATTTCTTTTGTACTAGAAAACCAACGCAATCAAACAAAAAGGCCAGCTTCAAAAATAAAAGGGAAAAATGTGTATGTAGATAGCAGATGAATTGTGAGTATTGTTTGAGTTGTGTATCGTTAGAGGAGCTGTAGAGTTAGTAAACACGAGTGTTCCAATTGAAAATCGGGAGTAGGTTAAAACTTAGTTTTGCATTCTGAGCGCAGCGACATGTTATCGCGTCTACACAACTGCGTCTTCGTATTAAAGAGAAATAGATTATATGAGAACATATATGTTTTCTATGGATTACTGGTTATGACCAATAGCGGCCATATATATATATACTAGATACCAACATGGAACATTTTGCTTTGCTACGCCAGAGACTTCGGTTTTCCGGAATGAAAACTTTTAAGGTTTTTCTGCGAATTTTTTCTCAGAAACCTCACAGTTCAAGTCATAAGATTTTGATTAACAAATAAAAAATAGAGGTTGATCGTAGAGGGGTAAAAATTAAGGGTTGTGAGTATTTTTGTACGATGTATCATTAAAAAAAAATTGTCTAAAAAATAAACATAAATATTTAGGGATGGGCCACCATTATCACTTAGGGGTTTGATATATAGATAAAAGTACTGTACTGACTGTAAAAGTGTAGTACTGAATATGCATAAAAAAATTCATAAGAATCGATTGAGCCGTTTCGGAGGAGTATGGGAACGAACATTATGACACGAGAATTTTATATATATGGAGATAATATAAGCCCTGTGACCTAGGAATCTCATGTGTGGGCATTGCAAAGATATATATAATTATAATAGACATAATACACAATAATATGTTTTTCATGAATTATACACCATAAAGCCCAAGTCTAATAAGTATGGTGAACGGATAATAAAGAAAGAAAGAAACCTAAAAGCTTTAATAACCGACGGCAGTGTTCGGTGTATGTTTTAAGTTATAACACTTATTAAATAGAATTGTACGTCTAATAATTAAAAGCTTTAATAACCGACGGCAATGTTCGGAGTAGGTATGTTTTAAGTTATAACACTTATTAAATAGAATTGTACGTCTAATAATAATCTATTGTTTACCTGTTTAAAGGCTGTAGGTTTGTCATCGTAATACGTATGTAACAAACGAAAGGAAAACTTTAACCAAGATTGTTATTACGTGCGGATAGCGGCGTAGGGTCGTCAGCGCGTTGGCGCATAATGTGTAACAATATATTTTCAGGTAACTACGGTTATGAGGCTCTTGCGGTACCGCAGATAAGGCACGGCGGAGGCTTTGTAAGGTGTTCGTTGAATGTAATAAGGCGGTCATGCTTGCCCCCACTTACAAACATTGTTTACGCGCCTTCACGCCCCAAGAAAACAATTAGTTTAACACACGTGTTTTTGCTGGCGTAATTCTATTTGTGGCGCGGTGTATTTTATAGTAACGAAGCTTGTTCAGTTGAGGAAAGTACTGGATTAATTTTTGTACGTAATTGAGTTGTTGTGAAGCGTTCATCATAGTTCATATTATGTTTGCATAACTAAGTACTTAAACGTATTAAACGTTAGATTTAATGTCCTGGATATTAAGCGAAAAACGCGTTAAAACTGTGAATAACATTTATATTTTATCTACACCATATTTTCATAAGTAAACGCACTGCGATAATTGTATTGCGGTTGGCGTATCGTTGTGTAAGACGCAAGTTTTAATAATGTTGGTGAAGCTGTTGCTATTTCTTTCCATTCATCGTTCCCCCTTCCTGTTGGCACAATTAAAACGACTGCTTGTTCCGGCACTTAAAAAACTTTTAAAGTATGGACACCGACAATTTAAAACTGCTTTCGTGTATTGTTGCCATAAAACTTTTATGTTATTCTTGACTTCGTTATTTATTGCTACTTTTTATTTTTTAAGTAAACAATATATAGAACTATCTTAAACATTAGGTACGTACACTAGCGTAAGCTAATAACGTCATGATTTGATTATTCCTAATAATCGAGGACAAGAAATGTCCTCGTTGTGAGGCTTACTTTGGTTTTGGCTAATAGGAAGTCAAAGTCATAGTGAAAATCATTTATTCATTTAGGTAACACGTATGAACGTCAATAAAAAAAAATTAAATGCTAAATGCTTCTAATTTTACACTTAGGTACTGCCAGTTCTCTTATCAAGGGCATAGAACGGACGAGAAGAACTGGAAATAAACTCTTCGCCATTCTTTTTAAGCGCCAAGTTTTTTGTCTTACACACATTAAGCAGCTGCAACCATTACACCACGTTCCACATGGCATTTTAAGTAATGAATAGTTAATTAATAATACAAAAAATAAAAATAAAGATTTGTCCTCTTTCAGCGGTAGGCATGGTGAAATAGGATCAAGCACTTGCATTCTCGTGGGAACAACACGCAAATTCATAGTCGAAATAACTAACATCACCGCATGCATGAATTCAAGTTCGACCACTCACCACAAGTAGCACCCGTTCACGAGAATGACGCATGGCCAGCCATCGGCCCCCTCGCCATATTTTAGGGACACGACAACCCGAAGCATGGACGCCACGATAGGAGTCTCCTATTAGCCAAAAACTACACTGCACTGTACTTCTGGCGTTGTTGTCTTCGAAACTTGGTAAACGTCTGAATCATTTGCGTGTGGTTGACGCTATTCACGGTAGCTAAGTTCCGCTACGCGTGATTAATGGTCCCGCGTTCCCTCGACATTGTGTTTTTGTGATGCAAATAACTCGAGCCGTCGGAACAAGGAAAATTGAGTGGGAGGACCGAGCACCACCGTAGTTTCAATTGCTTCGCCGCTGAATACTGATGAACCGTTTCAGTTTAAAGCATTATCTGTGCTGTTAAGGGGTATGGCGTTTGACATTGATAACAGAGGGTGGCTTGTTGAAAATAAATTGTTGTTTGTTGTAATCTTCGTTACTTTGTATAATTCGATGGTAAATTAGATTGCTTTGATTTTTTAAAACCATCAGTGGTATATTGTGCAATTATACATTGCATGTATAACACTAACATACAAGTATAACATAACTACCGATACATTTATTCAACTGATCATAATAACATACCCCAATGATTGAACCGCAGTTTAAAAAAAATATTTACTTTTTTGTAGATTTAGACAATTAAATATTAATGTAGCAACCATGTGACGTAGAAATTGCTCTGTGGTTTTCGCAAAGAACTGAACTTTTTCACAATGATAAGTGAAATGAACACAATATATTCAATATTTTCTTGTCACGTACTTAATTAATCAAAGTCAATTACAAAGTATTTTATACACTCAATTCAATCATGTTATACGATGTGAAGTGTTTCATATTAAAAAAGTTATGAATACGAGACGTATTGTATAAACCTTAGAAAGGTTATACTTATTTCGAATCTCCGAGTATTAATTACGAGTTAGTTTGAATCGCTTTACAGAGAATATTTCAAAGGAAGATTATTGTGTCTCCACTTTCATATTCATTAAAAGTGCAGAGTCTGATATTTAAAGTAGTTAAACAGATATCACGGAATTAAGAATTATATTTCAATTTTGTACGATTTAATTTGTAGGATTTCAAAAAAAAGTATTTTTATATAAATAGTTGAAAATGAAAGATTTTTAGTCCAATTTAAAAAAATTGGAATAAACGTCCAATATTTTTTTTTTTAATTTCTAAAAGAATCAGCAGAAATTATCGATAATAATCGTCTGCAGTATAACATTAAGTAATTTAGAAATCCAAAGACACGATCTCATTAGACTTTAGGCGCGTAACACGCAGTTAATTTTGACACAAAAAGTTGGCCCATTCTGATGTTATAATTCACGGAACCGCCTCGCGCCAGCGACAGGGGTGAATTCCTTATGAGAACGGTACGCGTATTTGTCAAAGAAACCTAAACATCTTTTCCAGATATTATTTATTAAAACAGTATAGGGGTTTCAATAAAATATTTAGTAGAACTATACATATTTGACTTACGATTTAAACAATATTTAATCCTATTGCCATGTTTTAGACTTTAAATACGTGGACAGATAATGTATAAATAATCCAAACAATAATATTTAATAAATCTGTATTTAATAACGTATAATTATTATTGAATGAATGCACTTTATTGGTAATTAGTTTATCCAGGCCATTGTGAAAGCTTATAAAAATGGCTATACTTCTAACACTATTGATTTGAGGCAAACGATTAAGACGGAAATATATTTGAGCAGAACTGGCAGCAGATCTGAACAATTTATTACAAAGGAATAACGTCAGTAATATAGACGTTAAATGCTCATGAACAATCCTGAATCATGATGAAATTGTTAATATTGTCTTAATCCAACACAGCTGGGTCACGAACTGCCGAGCTAGGAGCATTTCATTACAATTATTGCCAAGTTAATTATGTTGTACGAACTCTGAGGAATGTTCCTTTAAATAAATTCACATACATTGTCATTTAACTTGAAGAGTGAGGGGTGACTCAAAAGCCTATAATTCAGGGGCTTAGTTTAGATCTAGGGTTATCTCTTTCATTTCTACGGGGATGACTCTTAAATCTTTACAGAGTGGATTGTGATAAAAACGACTGGTATGGCCAGTTATATGAATTCATTTTTAGATATTATGAATGAAACCATTATTTATTTATTACTATTTATTATTTTACTCAAAAACAAAAAAAATATGTTACACCTTTAAAATGATGTGATTTTTGTCGTCCTATAATTTATATTACCATATACTGGTGGACTATTGAATTATATACAAAATAAGAGTTCGCGTTCCTTATAATTATATTTTTATACAGTCCCATAAGTGTACTGGACTACATAAGTTGTATGTCTTATAACATATCGTCAATAAAGTAAACCTTTAATTTAAGTTCACATTAAAAATTTAACCCGTTCTTAAAGACTTATAAAAACCTCCGTTATGAAAAGGGTCGCCCGACTAATACCCTTGTCATGTCATGATGAAATTAGTTCAACTTGTGCAGCTGTGTCGAGCCTGTTTGTCCGAAATTTAATCTGAATAACAACAATATAACTAAATTATTATGTAGAGAATATATTTACACCCACAACATTTGCCTTCTTGTTTGTGTTTACTTTGCCGGCGATCGAGAGGCGTACCGTAGCTCAATTTACTGAATGTTATTATATTAAGTAGTTTGTTCTTTTTTTTGAATGGAATTTTGCTTGCCTTAAGGGCCTTTACAGCTCAGCTCGGGTTGTTTTGGCGAGCGTAGCTCGGCTGGAATGGGCGTTTTCCCGCAACTAGCGCAAGGGTGTCTCATGCGAGACTCGGACCTCGGCGTGGCCTGAAGGACGGAAGCTCTCTGGAGTGAGTGAAGTACGAAGTAAAGTTCGCCTTCCCCAGTAAGTAATTTTTTTACCCTAATCTGATTTTAACCTTTCTTTGCCGCCCGCTTTTAATTTGTTATTAGCTATCGCGTTTGGATTATCCGGATCCCTTAGGAGTTGTTGGAGCCTCCTATAGGCCTTTTTTGTCGGGAAGGGGTTGGGATGATGTTTAGCCTTGTCGAAGTGGCCGTGTGGACGTCGCTACCATAGTCCAATGATGAGATGAAGTTGCTCTAAGCTCCAGGTCGTATGGTGGAGATAAAAATTCTCACGTAGAAGCCATTCTACGAGTATAAAGGGCGCCTGTAGCCGGTGGATATGGGAGGGGGCACAATGCACGAAGACTACGCTAGCGTAGATCATGCACGGTCGGATACAGACCTTGTACAATGTCACTTTATGTCTAAGGGACATGTGACTCCTTTTCTTCATGAGGAACCGATACGGAAACGATAGAGCTCCCTCAACACGATAGCGCATCGATCGGTTGTACTCTAGTTGTACGACAAGTCGTGTACGTTTTATACTTAACGAAATTTAGATGACGTAATATAGTATTAACCGCGTAAACGGAATTAAATGAACACACGAACACCTTTTCTGTCTACTGTTACTTATTATTATTTTATTTATATTTTATATCATTTTTAGTAATAAGAAATAAGCTGTAACTCACTCATTAGTGGGTCCTTTAGTCTAGATGAGTCTACTTTAGTTAATGATTTGTGTCATTGAAGAGCGATCGTTTAAAATAAAACTTATGTACATATAAACAGCAACCCCTAATAATGAACGAATGAAATGTAATGCTCCTCTACACAGATCTCTTTCGACATTAAACGACGCTCTGAGTACATGCGAAGCAGATAATCTTACGCCTAATGACAGTCTCCATGTCTTCAGGCGTAAGATGCTGCAACCACTGTTGATCCGTGACCAATAGTGATAATTAAAAAGTAGAAATGTATTCATTATTTTTGTTTTATATTTTTATGTTATATTTCCCTCTAAACGGTGCACACTTGTTATTGATGCACATGCATGTATCTTGTTTTTCTATGTCATGTAGGTGTTTGTATGTGTTTCGTTAGTGTGCCTTTTAAAATAAAATAAAAAATAATTTAATTCGTTGATCATTAGCGGCTGAAGAATTGTTATTTTTTTAAATTAATCATGGTAATATCATTTGGCAAAAATCAATAACGTACTCGCATACCATTTGACCCGTGTCGTACATCTGTAAAATCTCATATATTTAGTATAAGGTTAGGAAAACTTGGTATAAACTATAACGTATCTACAAAATGGTCTTATCTCTATAATATTTCACGCCATACGGGCTACGTAATTGCCCGCCCTCAAAACCTAAGTTTCAATGGGGGAACATTTATTACATACATGCTTCTAACTAAAGTACCGATTGTGGTTCATAAAATGTTCACCCATATTAATAGTTATGCAATAATTTTTTACAGAGACCAAATTAATAACGTTAGATTGATTCATATAGTATGGTATTATCACATTCATTTAAGAAATTAAATTGGTAGTTCAAAACGTAAGCCAATATCCAATATGTAAAAAATTAACACACATGAAGTTTCGAATACAGTAAGACAAATACATAATGATCTTATTGAAACGTTACCTATAATTATTTTTTTATGACAGATTATATATTTTTTTGTTTTATATCTATGTTTCCGTCGGTTCTATTACTACATTTTACAAGGGAAGAAAAAACTTTTAGGCTCAACTTTTACTCACCTAATTTAGTATTATAAAAAATCTAAGAAATTCAAGTGACTTCGTAAGATCCGAGTGGATTTCTTTGAAACTATTTGTACAGTGACGTAGAGAAATGGTTCAACATAGCGTTCACGGAGCACGCGATAAATGGGATTTTTTATCATTCCATTGTTATTGGTCTTTTAGAAATTCTTTAGGTTTATACGATATAATGCAAGCCTATTAAACATATATTTATAAACAAGGCAACCTAACTTTGCCTGTTCTCGTGGCTAATCCGCTACATAAAAATTAAAGAAAAGATAAGGTTTTTCACCGAAAACAAGTTTGGACTTAATATGTTTTTTATATTATTTGTTTATTTACTTCTAACATAAAAGGCATATATATTATTAAGTTCTCCTAATTAAAAATAAACTTGATAGAGTTTCATAGATATTTGCTTTACATTTTAAAGATATATGCTTGCACTGCATTGAATAAAAAGACAAGTTTATTATTAAATGACATTAAATTACTTATTTGTACTGGCCCAGTATTATTATAAAAATGTTAAAAATATTTAATAGTTCATTATAAAGGTTCTGTAAGGTTTTTTTTAATCAAAGGAATTATCGATTAAAATACGACCAATAAAAGTCGATAAAGACTATAAATTGAAATATTTAAGTCTTTTGTGAGATAATACTCTATTCGCAGGGACTAGAAACGTTTTCTTTGTTATATTAATACTACGGTACGGCGCCGTAAATCTTAAATACTAAATCGATTTTTTCATTATTTTACCAAGCGCGAGTCTAAGTATTTTTATAAGTAGTTTCATCTAATATTTGGAAAACTATCTCTCTGACTTTTTGACACCTTAATAAATCAGATTTGTCCACGGGCGGTTGTGTTAGTCAGTTAAATAAAGGATCATAAATTATAATGAAATCGTAATAAATTTAATTTCGAATTATATCAACTTAAATAACTCATATACTTGAATGTGTTACCGATAAAGAGAAATTTATCCTTGTGGGTGGACAACAAAAAGATGTGGGTAATATTTATAAGGATATATGTATAAGGGAACGCGCGTGACTAGAAAAATAAATGTTAGTTACCGCTGATTATTTGATAGTCACCCGAAAATAATATATCACATTCAACCCCTACTTACAACGTTTAATATTATTATGTTATTAAATAACACATTATATCCTCTCATTGCGCAAGTTTTATTTTATGGTAGGGCCCAATTGTCCAAATAAGCAAACAAAAATGTTAAACGTGAGTTAATTATTATACAAATATTACTTCTTAATTAAACATAATTAACAAATTCACTGTAGCAATTTTATCATTAATCAAAGTCAAAGCCAAAATCGTTTATTCATATAGGTAACACAATGTACACTTATGAAAGTAAAAAAAAATATATATGAAATACTTCTAATTTTACATTTACTGCCAGTTCTCAAATCAAGGGTATAGAACAGAAGAGAAGAACTGGCAATAAACTCTCCGCCACTCTTTTTAATCGCCTTGTTTTTTGTTTTACACAACGTTTGTAAGGAGCTGCAACCATTACACTATGTTCCACATGACATCTTAAGTAATAAATAATACTAAAATAAATTAAAAACAAAGATTTGTCCTCTATCAGCAGGAGGCATGGTGAAATAAAATAATACAATATTTAATATTATAAAAAAATAGTCGACGCCTTTAAACAACTTTTTGTTAATTATAAAGTTATTAAAAAAAAAAAGATTCTCTATACTTATAAATAAATAATATAAGCGTGTAATGAAATCTGTTTTTAACATTCTCACTTATTTTTAATAATCTTATTCCGATTTTTTCCTATTTATGCGTTTAATATCCCATTTTACAGTTTCATAGGCTGTTATTGTAATATCAAATAGTGGGGCTGTTCCTGATTGACTGATGAAAATCACTCATGGTTACAATAACAACAAACTTCGACTTAAATAATGTTTCCGTCATCATCCCTCAAATGATTCATTTTTGTAATGTAAGCAAAGAAACAAAATATTCTTGTAATCTTACATATTTAATTGTTTATAACTATACCGATTACCTTTAATTTCGGAAGCTTTTTTATGGTTCGATGCAAAAAACATAGAAATTAAGAAATATTTGTAATTTGTTAAAATTTTGCAACGATTTGAATACCTCATAAATATTAATATTTCGATTGAAGAAGAATACAATTAATTGTATGAAATTATTACTTTTATTAATTAATTAATTCCATAATCTTGTCAAATACGTAAAAGTGTTTATGTATATTACTTAATGAAAAACAAGAAATTGAATATAAGAAGTATGGAGTTTATTTTAAGAATACAGCAAAGACTTACAATCACCGTAAGCTTTTTAATTTTTTGGCTCTTGCAAGCAATCTGTACAATTATAATTTATTTGGACCTTTTGAATCATTATAAGGCGTCGTTTTCACGAAAACCTTTCTCGATAAACAATAGCGCTGTCGGACATAAATTTATCGATTATTTGTCATCCAATCTATGCTTTCATATTGTGAAGAACTTAGTCCTCAATATTTTATTGAAAATCCCGGATTCTGTGACAATCTATAATATTAAAACTTATATTCTGTTTAAATATTTTTTATTTTGGATTAAATACTATACTGTAAGGAGAAAAAACACAAGAGTGAAGTTCGTCAATAGTAATTCATGCCTAATTTCATTTTTTTCATTTACTATAATATTTAACGCTAAATCTTTTAAGTTTCGCTACTCTGTTTACAACTATTTCTGCGTCTGTTACATTGATTATTTTCCTATATGCAAACCTATAAACCTGTAACTATTATTGTTTCGCTTGGTATCGAATTTATGACTTCTGGTTTATACGTTCTTCTTATTACTAAGCTTCAATTTTATTATCTTTTTTTTATAGAATTAAACGATCTTTTATTAGAATACAACAATATTTTCATTGTGATAATTATGTTAATTTGTAATTATTTATATTCTATATAAAAAAAAAGTGGCGCATGGAAAACTTCATTTTTGCCTATGAATTTAATTTATTTATAAACCCAAGGTACCTATAAAAAAGATGCAATATCGAAAGACTTAATGAAATTAACTCTAGCGTGTAGGCTACAAGTTTACACATCAAACAGTTTATTTTGTTGAGCGTATTAAAGGATCTAACGAGTGCCGTTCGATCACAGGAGCAGCGGCGGTCGTTGACAGGTAAACAATGGTAAGCTAACATTTAGCTGAACGGTCAGAATCGCCTCGTCAGCGACACTGTAAAACTGAACACGGCTTTGAGTTACGCCCATTGATTGAAGTGCTGACCGAGCGCTTTTGCTGCCAATTTTAACAATAACAATTACCAAGGTAGGATTTTTTACCGTGAATTTTTCTAGTTTTCATTACTTCAATTGTATTATTTTTATATTAAACAAGTAGTTTTAAAATATTTCTTGTTTTGCGGACTCAAAGGCCAAGATAAAATCCAGTTTTAAAAACTGGATGTGATTTCGCAACGCTTCCTGTTTAAAGTGAACATAATATACGAATATTAATCGCTCGCTTGATGAATAATAATACTAGGTCTTCGAATTTATTTTTAATACAATTTATAGAATTGCGATTGTCTAATCTTCAGCGCTTTCATACTTTTCTTGACACAAATACGCTAGTATTATCATCCACATAATGCTCTTTAATTTAGCAATTCACGGACGTAGAACACAGAATTAGTTAACTGAGACTAACGGTGTGCACTATTGGAAATGTTGCACTGTGACAGCAATATTAGTGCAGATGCTTTGATATTCAACCTGTTATATGTGATACAAATGATAACCACACAATGTTACGACTACATAAAATTTTCATAGAGAAGTTAATAGATAGTAATAGTTTATTAATCAAAGTGGTTCTGGCTAAGTGTGTGAGTTAATTATATTTGAAATAAATGTTTTGATAAGTGTTATGAGTAGCCCCGGTTATACTTAGTCATAATATGTATACTCGGCATAATAGACCGTGGGACAATTTAGTTTAAGTTACGTGGAATTTAGAGAAAATCTAGACTTGTAAGAAACTCATTGTGCAAAGCATCGAGTTAACGCATATTGTAATTAGATTATAAGTTTCATTTTAATAACAAAAAACAATAACTAACCTTAAAATATAATAACTAAAATATATTATTAAAAGGAGTCGCTCCAGGCAATGTTCCGATACTGGCAGCGTTCCACCTTATTTTAATTAAATTAGTTTATAAAACTTGTCTTTTTTATATAAATCACTCCTCTAAAAATATACTACACAGATGTTATTTTTTACATTTTAAAACGCAAAATGTTTTTAAATCGATCGCAATAGGGATGTAGAAAGCCAAGCCTTGTCGCTAGTTTTTATACAACAATGCAAACTCAGTAAATTCCATGGTAACCTGAATCTAATCCAATAAACATGTGATGTATTTATACGTGGTAGCCCTGCACAACTAATTTCTTTTAAGTGCTCACGTTTACGCCATCCTTCTATTTAGTTTATATTTTATTAATGTGATATATGCATTCAATCACGGTTACTTATTATTATAATATAGTAAAACATCTGTAACACTTATACTTTTTTATTACAATATATTTAGTGATGTTTAAGGATCTGAGATGGAGTGAAAAAAGACTAGGTAGGTGATAAAATCTAGTGACATATTTTTCTAAAATCTAGTGGAAACTGAACTGCGTAGTAATTTTTTTTGTTAGTTTAGTCTCATTCTAAAATCAGGCCTAGTAAACAACCACATTCTCGTATTATTTAAACATTTTATTTATATAAACGATGAGAGGGTAATATTAAAATTATAATGATAAACAAAAGTTAAGTCAAAGTTTTTGCAATAGATGTATGTATCTGATGTATGTATCTTAAATTATTCACTACATACCGAAGACTTTGGAGTTTAACCACAGATGACTAAGTAACAGATTCTTGAAGAAAGAAATAAAGATGACAAAATTGACGCTGTCAATAAAATTATGAGAGCACTTTGAATAATGTCAATAATGGTTTCCGAGTGTGACAATAGAGTTCCGTCCAACGCGTTGCATTGTCAGACTTCAATGGCTGCCCTCTCGGTGGAAAATCGCTGTTACAATGATTTGCTTTTTATACTTAACGAGTAATTCCGTTTTAATACAACTAGTATTGAAAAAGTAAGAATAATTGATTTTTCTCTTAATAAATTGGTACTTTTTATACATAAATATTTAGTTCTACTCGAGCCGTCAGCAGCATTAGCTTCTTTTTTTTATATCGACCATTCGACATCCGATATCAGCTACCAACAACTACTATTAACAAGATAATCACTTATAAGAGGTACTTTGTTAAAACTATGCGACTACTCTTATTGAAGTTTATTCTAATTATTTTAATAATATGTTAGTTTAGTATAGGTAAATTGAATGTCATCTTGAAATATAAATTTAGTTATGCTAGGTACCAGGGTGGCAGAAACGTTCAGAATGTGAACTGCAGGCATTTAATGTATTCCGCGTCCGATTTAGTTGAATAAGGCTCAAGCAAGATACCAACATCCATTCTTAGCGTCTTGAAAGCACTAACTAGACAATGCTTCAAATATCTGCATTCTAGATAAAACTTTTAATGAAATATAACGTATATTTCATTATAATAAATTTCGTTAGGAATTTGTTGAAAAAATATGTCTAAGGTTTGATATAATATGTTTGTATCAATGTTTAACAATACGAAACTGAGAGTAGGTAATGTTTTGTAACTAGTGCGTGCAATTGAGTTATAGTTACATTATTTATAATAAATAATTTTAGTGAACATATGAGTATGATACTTTAAAGGGAAACATTGAAGCAATGAAAGAATTTAAGTGAGACTTTTTATATTAGTTCAATGTTCAGATAAAAAGAATGAACGATTTATCCTTACCTGTTAAATTGAAAAAGTTTACTTGGACTATCGTAAGGGCAGATTTACGTGCAGCGGGTGCTGAGTAATATCAAAAAAGTTTATCGAAAACCTTATTTCTACAGTCAAAGAAAATTTCAATAATTTGAAACGAATTGAAAAGTAACAGTTTGGTCGGAAATTAATAATGCGATGGAATTATTTAACTTTGAGGTCTAAATTGAAAGACAAAATGTGTTTCATTGAATTTTTTTAGAAATTATTAAAACATACCCGCTTCTTTCGTTTTATTTATAATTGAAAAAAAAGTTATGTATATAGATCTTAAGTCGTAGGTTATATATGTACATTTTTTTTAATTAGTAATGTTCTAAATTAATAACAACGTAAATGATTAAATGAACACGTAATTAAATGAAAAATGAAGTTAAATGTTACCTGTTAAAATGTTATAATATATGAATTAAACTCATTACATATATTATATAGTTAATATTAATCTAATATAGTTAATAATTAATTATATTATTGCATCTTCTCAATATTTAATAACACCAGACGTAATCCTTAGTAATAAAGGGACCCTTTTCAAAACACAGCCACATCGCATCCTCTCTTTAGTCTTGCAAGATATAGTTAATCTACGGACAGTCGCGTCTTAAGAGCTTCAATAATTCATGAAGTTAATTATTAATTAGTGGACGAACCGCGCTTTACTTTAAGCCTGGGTTTTAAATTAAAAAAGCTTTTTATGTTTAATCAAGCTGTTCATACAGCTACGTTGTTCCAAATGAATGAGACAAAAAGCATTTAGAAGCGATAGTAGTTATATCAATAAATACACAAGACAAGAGCGTCAGAATGCACTTGGTACGATGCAGCCATCAAATTCAGTGAGTGCTACACAAATGTTTGCGTACGTCAGCTAGTCTACGAGCTACGAGCAACGAGCGAGGGGCGCCCGTAGCGGCTCTACGTGGCGTGTCCGAACCATTGAATTGGAAACATTTTACTCGATTAGACGGAAGGCATACGCTTTAGTGGTGACAGAATTCTCTCCTTCGGCTACTGGATATCTGATTTATGTACTTCATGTGTAAACTGGAACATTAGGTATTCAGGCATACCTACAGTTGGGGCTCTTAGGTACACATGATTGTCATGTAATAAGTTGTTCCTGTTATATAGTTCTCCACATTTTTAATGAATATTATAAGAGATTTTTACGTTATGAATAAACTTAAAGCAAAATGTAGCATCCGCTTTAGTACAATTATAAAACTTGAATAGCTCGGCAACAAAGTAGTTTTATAGCTAAACAACACACGATATAAATCGTTTAAAACTTTAGCCAGAATCACAATGCAAGAAGTCAGGGATAAAAACTACAAATGTTCTTTATACAAACTTGGCCGGCAAGGAAATTACACCGGTTTGTGTTTTTGAAATGAGCCGGAAAAGTTTTGTGAGATCTGCCGTAAATTGAGAAGAATTATTACACCTCTTATCTTGCATTTGGTCCAAATAAAGACTTGAATCGAACACGCTATACGGCCACGAATTAAAACGAACTGCTACAGATAGCTGTCGAGCATTTGTCACGTCTGACTTAGGTTTATTATTTTACATAATCGCGAAAACGATTGAGAGAACGAGTTTCAGTCACTGATATTAACATTATTTTATTGCTTTTAAGAGATTTATTCTTACCACCACGCATTTCGTACAAATTCAACTATCATTCTTTATTACCAACTGGGATTTTCCACCGCCTCGTTTGTGTACAAAAGCATACATTATTTATGTGAACAAAATATATTAATTCAGCTTCCCTTAGCCAGTTCTTGAAAATGTTTCAGCGTTTATTTAGGATGAAACTTTAACTTTATACTCATCACTTATACAATATATATTTTTTAAATTGGTATTTTAAATGCTGCAGTAGTATGCCGTACTTGGAAGTTGAAATTCTTACAAAAATTGGACGTTAATGATCCTGTTTCTGTAGAGACTATTGTAACTGAAACGTTCTTATTTTGTGCGGAGCGTTTAAGTGGCTGCTTACAAAAGTAACAGTTAACAAGGAGACGAGTGCAGCTTTGGAGTATGCCATAAGAACTTGTAAGCAGAATACCGTAAATTATTTTAAACAATGCTTTAAAAAAAAAAAGGATTGTGTGATTTTATGAACCCACGGTAAAAGTGAAACTTTTTTTCACATTATAGACATTTAACTAAATTTTTTGGGAATAATATTCCATTAAGGGTATAAAAATCGCTTTATCAATCTTAATTTTATACTTGGAAAATTGGAATAATAATGGGAAATAATAAAAGTAGACTAAGTCTCCAACTAATATTTTTATTGAACTCTGTGTCTTAGAGATAACGACATACATAATACTTAACAATTCTTTAGAGTATATACACATTACACATATTAATAACAATTATTTAAATTATATACACATATTACATAATATTCTATACACTACACAGTCAGCTGCTGCGAACTATAGCCGCCGCCATATTGGCCTTGGCTATAGGTGATATCAGACGGTTCATTTTTTGTTCATTTTCACCTTTCATTCGGTACATTTCACTCGAAATGAAATGTCTGAACAAAAAATGAAACACGAGTGCCGAATGAATTCATTAGTGAACCGATCCAACAGTGTTGGATATTGGCATCCGGTATCTTTCATTCCCACTCCGAATGAACGAGAAATGAACGGTCTGAACACTGAGAGAACGTTCATTCGGATTCGGCCATTTTGTTTCGAGTCCTGTAGCCGACGGACATCACGTTGTCGACGAAGTTATAACTTTTTTTTTAACTTTTCTTCAAATTTACTTTCATCCATTCGAAGATGATTACAATATGAATCAGGATCTTCAACGGCTAGTTCTCTCAACAATGTATTGGAAGCTCCTAATAAATTTATTCTTTCAATCCATGGTCGCACCCACCACCGTCGACATTTTCTTTGCTCCTTTTTTGTCAACTCTTTGATTAAATGATCACAAATTAAACTAATTCCAAGACGTACGACTTCATTCGATGACATATTTAAAAGAAAGAACAATGAATGTTCATTTCTGTATCATTTCGTCTAAGCCGTGTGAACATAGAATGAAAAAAAATGAAGCATTCACTCGAGTGAACAATCATTCGAGTGAACCGTCTGATATCACCTTATGAGCGCCTTTCACTTTGTCCCTATTCCGCGGCCAACCGTCACGCGACATGCGACACACAGACGAAAAAGTATGAGACGATGTAATAAAAGTTTCACTTTAAAAATTAAAAGCATTGTTTAAAATTATTTAGAAATATATTTATCACGGCGTATAAACATCGCGCAATGAGTATAGAAATATTACAATAAAAACCGCAATTGAAGCCAGATGCCGCGGTATAAAATAAAAAATGAAAGCTCTAGCGGCCCGTAATCTATCACGCTCACAGTCATAAGCTGACTTTAATGTTGGGTCACTTCAAGCCTCTTTGTTGACGTTAATGACTAAAGCCTTAAACATTATACAAAAAGTTTTGGAATCATTTAGCTGTGATATTAAAGTCACGTAAATACATACGTGCTTTAGTATGCAAGCACAGATAATTTAAATTTGGAAATAAACATATAAATATATGTAGTAAAAATATCTACTTCAATAATTGTAATAAACAAATACGGTTTCGCGGGCGATTTATAATAATAATGTAAAAGTGAATTCTCATGTCATTGTAATCTTACGAATACTATGAAAATACCGTATTTCTTCGTAACTTCTACATCCAGGTAGGAATAGATATAAAAATTCACCTAAAAGGGACATAAACATTAGGATCCAACGTATCTCATAACCAGAACCCTTGAATGCGGTCAACGTTCGCGGAAAAGCAGCAGGGCATGTTATCCTTTGTTTTAAGCAGTTGTCTTACAGTCAAGTGCATAAAGGGGGAAATATGTCACCATTCTTTGCCCCCTACACCCTAAAGTCTTGAGTATTTACCCGACTGTTGAAGTTAGCATAATTATCAAATTCATTCCTCATTATCCTATTTGAACTCTAATTATTCTTAAAGCTTTAAACTATCTGTTATTAATAATAATCTATGTATCCAATTTAATGACCTTGCGTTCAAGTAAAATAATAAAAGTTATCATTTTATGATGTAGTGTTGTATCTAACACAAGAGCTTGTATTAAAGCTTGCAGAAGCTTCTCGCTTCACAATGGAAGCTTTTCATAACTAGTGTAATAAATAAAATATAAATATTAAAAACTAGCATTACTTAAGTGTCGTTTGTAAGTGCGCGAGCTTGGAATATTTACTGCACCATGCTACCGGTAACTTTACGCTTTTCCTAGAAACGCAAATGAGAGTCGCTCTCCTGAGGCTTCCAGCAAATGAGATTTCTTAAATGAATCTTTATTAAGTGTTACCAACCGAGATATCGTTTTATTTCAAGTTAACATTTCAATAAACGCTAGTCGTTAGCAGAAATTAATTAGAAAAATTTCGCTGGAATAAGCAATGTTGAGATTTTTAATTAATATGCAAGAATGTGACCGGAATCCAAAGAAATGCCGAGATCGGACAGAAACAAATAAAGAAAATATACAGTGAAAGCTTTAAAGATAGTGAAAAATGTATTTTCTTTCACAAAGCGCATAACATAGAGAACATGAAATATGGTACGGATTCCGTTTGGCTCAGCCTGCACTGGGATCTACGTATCGGTTTTCGCGACTCGAAAAGCATCGAACTTATGCTCAGCGTTTGTTTTATGTTCGGATTGCGACAATATTTCATTTTTGTGTATAATGCATATGTAAGTCACAAGTAGGTTCTTTAAATATTACATGTTCCAAAGTTATTGTTTCTCTTTATATTACGATATTTGTTTGCCAAACTACGCCGACAAACAAGTTTCCATAACACGAGTTACACATTATCAATCGTGGTACGCCAAATGTGTCATCAACACTAAATGAACGTTAGACGATTACGGTAACGAGAAACATGCCTCAGACAGGAGCTTTCCAGAAATTACATTTACCGTTGACAAGCCTCAAATTAATTAAAGTCAAACAACGTAACCATTCTCCAAAATTATCTCCTTCGCTAATGAAATTAATATTTTCATTTGTGTATTGCTATTGTGAATGTAAATTTCATGTTTGGTATTTTAGTTTTTGATTTCAGTCTTTATTTCACAAGTTAAGGTTTTTGTATAATATCGTAATACTTTAAGCGGGACCGACAAGCATTTTACTGGTATTACGTTACAATATTTTAACAGTTTTGGTCCTCTCGCTTCCTGTCTGGACGCGGGTATTCCTTTTACCTAAAAATAATTTATGTAATAAATAAATCGCAAACAATTTTATTCCTCAAGCTTGAAATAGAATTCATTAATACACTCAAGATCCATCATCATGCCCCAAATAACACATGACCTCAAAAAGTAGACGTATTAATACATTAGAAATTAACGTTTCTTAGAAACCAGTATTATTGATCCTTTTGAGTATTTTTATCACAACTGTATCATGGAATCCGTTAAAAGCCTTTCAGTGTTTGTAAGTATCGCCTCAGGAAAAGTGTATTTCTAGATAACATTCATTTCTTAGTATAATTTTTACGTTCAGATTTGTTTTAAAAGAACTTAATGCAATTTTGATCCATAGATACAGTTTTTCTCCAGATTAAATGATTCATTTTATTGCGGCCTCTTACAAGTGATTATAGCGCCGTGGACCATGGACAACTGGGAGTGTAGTCTTACATTTTTTAAACTTCTACTTTATTTGTTTCATATGTCTTATTCAGTGATGATAAAAGCTGTATAGCTGATCTTCAAGATGTATGAGTCAACTGAAAATCAGTGTTGCTGGTGACAGCAGCGTACTTCATAGTTGGGACCATTTTTGGTTAAAGTATTTGCGTGTTTTTTTGTGTTGTCTAATTTTAATTAATTTTTTTTCTTTCTTCCTTAAACCATATTTACATTTTTACCTACATCGAACTCGTACATTAAGGCAATAGAAGAAGCGACTTTCTTCTGAAGTGAATCCCTATACTTTGCTAGACACGTATCAATATACTATTTGCCAAACATTCTAAGGTATAAAATTATGATGATCCTCCGGAGTTATCCCGTATGTCAGAAATGTTTGCGATTTAATACACCGGAGTTATATTAAGCACCTAATTCTCAACTCTAAATCTTACCCTTAGTATCCAGTTCAAGTAATTATCCTCAACGTCAAACAGAAAATATAAATATTAATATGTTGTGGGGGGTCTTGAGTTAATCATAGTAGACGATATATACGACAGGTGTTTTTGGTAGTAGGAAGTTCTCTACCTACTACAAAAACTACTGATTACTTCTGTGTAATACGAAAAGCTACGTCGAATATGCTATAAATACTAATACAAAAACTTAAACAACGTAACATTCGCGCGGTTATATCTCTCAGCTACACTGTCAAATACAGTCTGACGCACACACACCCATTCGCATACTCTTATACTCACGGATACTAAAGGTCCCACATAAACTCCTGTTTAATTAGATATTCAACACTAATACTATTTTTATTAAAATTATTTTTATGTATCACTTTTATTCCTGTTCGTTTAAACATGCTCTATGTACCATGGAAGAGTAATGTAATCTAGTGACCCACAAGACAGGGCCTCCCTTGTGGGATCCATCACACCGTCAGATCAATTTTGTCAAAACCATATTTTGTTATAAATAAAGTTAAAATATATTTATTCTTCAAAGTGATACACCGATATAACACTAGTTGTTAAGGTCCTCTTTTAGTACTCGGACCAATTTTATTTATTTGAAAGTAAGCATATTGTAGTTAAATGAGTTCAGATGGAAAAGTTTTGGTATCCGACAAGCCGACCTAAGTGCACTTTGTCACTTAAATTGAAAAATATTGCGCTGACTGTAGAAAAAGCAATAGCCAGGAAGCTAGAAATGTTTCAGCGTTTTTTATTGACTCTTAAAAATGTTTTAATATAAAAAAAATAGTTTCGCAAACAAAATAAAGGTAGTTAAAAATATAACGAAACAAAGCCTTCTTAATTAGTTAACAAATCTTTCAGCATGATTTTTTATCAGCAAATTAATACAAAAGTGACAAAAAAGTTTGATAGGTGAATGTGACGGGTCTCTCCGTGCAACCTTTATAAATAATGAGGTTATACTGGTAATAGACCGCAAACAACAGTTTTCACATTTATTATTACATTATTAATTACAAAATCGGATAAATTCAGAAACGTTATATAAATCGTTGAGCGTTGAGTTTTAATACGATAATCCTTTATTTTATCTCAAAAAACAATATTTCCAGTTGTGCAGTCCAATCGTGTGCAATAAATTCCACTGATATGTCACCTATCGGACGGGTGACGAAAAATGAGAATTATCTGGATTCATGGCGTGATCTTTCATTGAGACCGTTTTTTACCGTTTTTACATTTGTAGCTATTCGAAACTATATGGGTCAACTTATTGATAAAATATTCGCACAGCAATATACACCCTTTCTATATACAGCATTTATTTCCGTTCAAAATATGTGTATTCAAAAGTAACAATTTCTGTGAGATATATTCAAGAATGAAGCTACAAGTATTCAAATCACTTTCTTTAGAACATAATTGCTATTTATAGGTTTTTATTATTCAGTATACAACAACAACTTTAAATATGAAAATAAAATATCAAACACCGCTCACACATCTCGCTGTATTAAGTAACAATGAAAATAAATTGCTATGATTTATCACTAAATTTATTTTTAGATCAAAAGCATGCTAATTCAGTATAATGTGTAGTTTATGCTCCATACCCTTTCTTTTAAATCCATTGAAATGCTGTAATTAATAATAACATTAATTCGTAAAATATACACTCGGTTATTATGTTCAATAGCGCTAAACGCACAGATTTAGCCATTTGGTTCAGCCATAGTTTAGAGATGTGACCGCAACTGCAACATTTCACCTCGCCCTAATAGGATACTGGCGCGAAGTTTCGCCTTATAAAGTTTTATGTTATTCACATTGCAACTACAGTTTGTATTCCTTTTTGTAAATTCTTCGTGAAACTATTTTGAAATTCTGCATGCTTTAGCCGTTAGTGCTACATGGCTTGTTTTAGTAATTGCAACGGCGCTTCTTTTTACTATGAGAACATATTGAATTTGTAAATGTGTTTCCATTAAGTTCATGAAAGATGAATTTAAGACACTTCTAATGCTTTTTGTTTTTATTAAAATTACTGAATCACCTCAAACGAAAATTATTCTCGAGTCACTCACATTACCTATGATAAAGGACTATCTCTTTGCAAGAACATGCTGATATGATTGAAATTTTTAATAAATACACTTTTAATAATATGTAAGTATTGCAAGCTCGTAATATCTAAAATTTTGGTGGAACAAATGTCTTCCATAATATTATCGTCATTGTTTAATCAACGATATAATGTATGAATATTGTCATTGTATTTTTGATCCTTAAAATAATGAAATAATACAACACATCAAAGCGGCGGTTTTGCACTTAGATTACAAGGGGCAAGGGTGTTGAGAGTTTTCTGCAAAAGCCCAAGGCTATTGTCCCTTGTACGTTGCGATGCTTAACCCTAGGCTCAGTACAAAGGCTCTACACAAAATAGGCTTTCTTCACTACAAACGCCTTGTTTTTACTGCATCTTAAAATAAAAAATTCATATCTGCCGGCAGCGTGCGGTTTATTAAAAAATCAACCGAGTTCACCGGTCCTTGTTGTGAATGTATAATTAAGTTACTTATTTGTACTAGCAGAAATTCACCCCTTAATTTTCATGTTTCTGTTGTTTTAGTTTATGTAACAATACACAAAGTTTATGTGGTTGCTACTAATTTAATTTGCGATTCAGCTCATTATTTGAATATGATTTGTTATTGTTAAACATATACTGCGGCTTATTTCAAGCCCTTTATTGACTTTTTATTACTTCTAGATAACCGAACTAATATGACTTAGGGTCTAGTTTATTGTTATATAATTTCAAGAAGGTTTTTAGACTTTTGCGTATTAAATAAGCAATTTTATCTTATTTGTTTATGTCCCTTTCCCCTTTACTTGTTTTTACGTACAGTAGCAAAGTCTTAATGAAATACAGTTATGTGTAAAATATTCTTCTTTCATATTTAGTGTTTTGCATACACTCTACGCTTCAGATGCTTTTATAAAAGCCATTACTTTACGAATATTTGATTTTACTTGACACAGTGGTCATACTTAAATTGTATGCATTAGGAAACTTTAATGTAATTCAATTTACTGTATTCATTATTATAAATTGACTTTAGTGTTTGTTTATATTTGTTGTATCAAACCATCTGTTTTATTGTTTTTTGAACTGTGTTTAGTGACTGTAAATTAATTAAATTATAATAATAATCTTAAATGTAAAGTTATTTCCTGAAGAAGAACATGTTCCGATACACCTGACTTGGTTGTATTTATATCGCTTATACAATAGCTGTCAAAAAATTGGATGCTATTATTATAATAACAAAACGTATCCATAAACTGACATGTTTCAGAATAATCTGGCGTAATTAGTTCGGCCGTTAAATCGACAATTACGTGTAATAATGTTGTGTACAGCTTATTCGTTCGGAAAGTACAAAATTGCTCCAATAAACGTTCATTTATTTTAAATTGTATGTTTTTATTATTTTGCAATTCGCCGGTTACGTTTTATTAATTTTAATTTTGTAGATTTTAAAGTTATGTTAAAGTTCATAAACTTTTATTATAACGCACAAAACCCACTCTGCTCGTGTTGTAAAGTATATGTAGAAACACTTTACTAATAATAATTAGACTATTATAAATTATTATATTATAGTTATAATAAAATTGTATAATTATATTATTAAATTGTTATAAAATTTACTGATAAAATAATTTACTAATTGAGTATATGTCTAAGTTAATCCTTTAATAGACAGTGACCTAAGATCAAGAAGTAAATTACTAGAATGCGAGTCACAGTCGCCCAATCCGATATAAGGCAATTTTCTCAAAGAAGGATTTTCTATCCCTCGAGTAAATATGCACTCATGAGTTTGCCAACTGCTATGAAAAGGTAGAGAAGAAAATTGAATTGGACTTAAAGAAAATGGAATTGTGTTCTTCTATTTTCAAATATCATTTACATCCAGTTTATTAAGTTTCTAGTTGTTTTATAAATAACTTACAGGTGGCGTTGGTCTAAATTGTCAGGTGATTTTATAAATCCCCCTTATACCTGAGACTTAAATGAAAAAAAAAGACATTAGAATATACTGAACACACCACACACGTGCGAACGTGCGTTTATCTGCAAATATTTTACGCAAATGTTAGGTACTGTTAAATATTTTGCCGACTCACGATTGTTATCGTGTCGTTAAATAGAATTTCATACAAATTTTTCGAAACAACTAGTTCCAAAATAACAGCAATTGTTTTTTGAATTTATATAATTTGTTTAAAAACATACTGGCTTTAGCCAAAAAGTGTATATAGCAATAACTTTAAGGCAATAAAAAACTCGTATGTTGGGAGGCGTATTTTTTGTAGGTCCAAACAGCTAACGACATGAAAAGTTTAGATGGATTTTTCATTGCTCCAGTAAAAATACAACGGCTTTTGGCCAAATATTGCCAGTTTTAGATATATTTTATAGGTCAGAATAATAGAGATGTCAAACTGCAATATTAGAAAGTAAAATTTAAAAAAACTCAATATATATTCCTGTTCTATACAAAACAGAAATATAATATTTTCTTTGTGAATACCAAAAAAATATTTTTGGTTCCAGTCGACTGGTGTACTTTTTTAAATGTTGCGTGGTCTCAACTATTATGAAGCGATCAGGTTCAATATCCGGTCTTAACACAGGTAGATCATAGCGGAATCGTTAATTCTCACACGGCGGATGCTGCTGGATTTCTATGGCAAGCGGAGAGAACTACCGCAGATACAATAAGGTCTAAATCTACAAAAGTGGCTTGGTGGTTCCACTTTCATTTTACCCTATCATATGCGGGAGATATTGGGAGTAATAAATAAATTTTCCCCGGCCATGGCGTCTAATCTCTATTGAGACCACCCATTTACACAGTAGACATGCTGTGCATGTAATTTTCATTTTGACAACGTTATTTTGCGGGTGCCATTTGCAATACAAATTCAGGAAACAGGAAGAAATATTAACTTTGATGTTTTGATTAGTTACGGATTTACGCCTACCCGCACAGCGTAACATAAAAGTAACGCGCTATACCACATTCAGTAGGTATTTCTCACAAAGATTGCATTTAAAAAATTACACCATTAAATAGTCTTTTCTTTTATTGTTGTACAATTCACACCAATTGACCTAGTCCCATGCTAAGCTGGTGAGGCTTGTGTTATGGGTACTAGGCAACGGATATACATACATACTATAGATAGATAGACATATAAATACATATTTAAACACCCAATACCTAAGCACAACACCAAATGCTCATCACATCGATGTTTGTCTCAGCCGGGGACCGAACCCATGGATTCGCAGTAGGGGTGCTAACCACTAGACCAATGAGCCGTCTTGTTTAATATAATTTTAAAACAATAAAATAGGTGTAAATTAATATGCAGTGTGTGGCCTAAATCAGCTGTGCGTGTAACCAAACAAAACACAATAACAAAATGAAATCAATTTATTTCCCTTGGTACCTACATGTTACGGGCTAATCTAGTTTGTTGGATCGAGCAAGGGTTGAATTACCAATGAGTTACGCAGTCCATGACTGGAGGTCTATATAGAAAAAATTGCCCAATGAGTATCGCATTTCAATGAAAGTTTTTGAATTAGATTGTACTATGCGACGGTAAAAGGTTCACTTCGAAGGCACAATTTGCGTACCTTTTTAACTTAAAAGGACTTTTTAGTAAATATAATATGTTGTTGGGCTTTCTGGGACCCCTCATTGGGTGGCTTGGTGTTTTGTAATACAAATAATTTCTAGAGAACTTTATGTCTTAGTATAGTTTAGTGGAAACATGTGTTTCATTTACATAGTGATGTGGCTAAAATGTTTTTTCTTACTTCCAATTGTGGTTGCCTCGGCAATTCTAAATCTCCGGGCTGTAGGTCTATTTATACATAATACAATGTATGATCCATAATAACTTTCCTCAAACTAAAATTTTAATTATCACAAGAATTAATAAAACTCGAAGCTAATCAAAGTATTATATTTAAATTACAAAGGTACAGAGACAAACGTGATATAATTTGCTTAATTAGAACTTCCAACTACGAGGATAAGTACTATTATGAAGTAGTTTTTAGGGGTTCAGTTCTGGCTTTCAGTTCTCGAGCTGAGCATACTATTCTAAAAACTTTTTTAATTACCGTGTGTGTAATGTATGAAATAATATAAATCAGTGGACTGTAATTCCTTTTTAGGACTGGGCCTCAGATTGCTGTATTTGTTTCATGATCATTTGTCAGTCTTATAGGCAAGTAGGTAATCAGCCATCTTCCTGTGCCAGACACACCCCGTCGACCTTTTGGGTATGTTATCCTTCACCGTTAGAGCGAATGTTAAATGCGCACATAGAAAGAAAGTCCATTGGTGCACAGGGATTGAACCTACGCCCTCAGGAACGAGAGTCGCACGCTGAAGCGTCTAGGCCAACACTGCTCACTGTGTAATGTAGAACGCATAAAAATTCGGGCTAAAATTTATATAAATAATCGTTTACGTCTTTTATTGACGCGAGGATCACTTAAGCGAAAATACACGATAACTAAAGGCTTTTTTGTCCAATAATTACTACAAGAATTTAATATATTTTGTTGTCCCGTCCAATATACGCTACTGAGAACTCTCACTCTCTCTACTCTCACTTTCCAAAGAGATTTCATAAATCCACAATAAATATTTCTTGATATCACGAGTGATTTTTTCCTAATTATAACACACATGTTAGCACGAAATTATGACTACAACCTGATACAAGTATGTATGAACTCTAGTGATTTTAAAATATTTAACATCAAAACTAAACAAGAAACGTGAAACGCAAGACAATGGTTTTTTCTGAGATTTGATTGGTCAAAAGCATCTCTCGTCTTAGATACGCGATATAATCTGTGGTTCAGTTTGATACATCACAACCAAGCCGGCAGCATCTTGTAGACTTTCGTTTAACATTACCCATATCCTCATTAAAATAACTGACTACGACACGCAACGATATTAAAGTCATATTCCTTAAGACAAAGATTTCTTACTCGTAACCTCTACCCATATAAAATAACCTCGTCACAAACGAGTTGGATGCTCCGACTGCAGGCTTTGGGGCTGAAAAACTTATGAATAAAAAATGAATTCCTTGGTTTTAAAATTAGCATTACAAAGAGAGGTAATTCTCGTACCTTTGCGCTTGAAAAAGAAATGTATAACGCGGTCTTTGTCGTTTATTGTACTTTGGTAAAAATCTGCGCTTTTCGCTGACGAGAGCGTTTTGATTATGCAGGACTTGTTGTTCTTTCATTTAGTACTTTATATGTTAAAATACTTAAGATTTATTACTCCCAACTCCTATCATCTACCTCAAAACAAATCTATAATAATTATTATATCTTTTATGATCCTTAACATTTCTCATCTGTAAAATATAAAGTATGTGCTTCATGTACTATGCTATCTCATCGTTGGAGATATTTATTTTTAATGCTTAAATAGATACTTACTGACGGACCCATTAAACTGGTAATTTAGTATTGTCCCTGGCTAAGCAAATCCGAATTTTGCAAACGCGTGTCCCCTTCACATAATGATGAAAATGTTATCGCGTCTCTCTGAATTGAGTTCTTTAGATGGAAATAACTTTCAAACTACCGTTATGTGAACGTTTATTTCTCAATGCAAAGGAAAACGAGAGGTTTATACAAAAGCCTGCCTATTTAGGCATAATTTGGAAGGCTTTTGCTGAATACAATTCTTTCTACTCACGTATGTATAAAATGTGTTTATATATTTAATGTGTCTGTATATTTTTATGTCTGTTGATGCATCTTTACGTACTTTTTTTGGTTGATTCAACAGAACGCGCGACCTAAATCAGTGAGATGATTGGGTATTCTTCGGCTGTTTCGGCGGTTACTACGTTACGCCTAAAAATCCATCTTCCGCTACCAACAATCTTGCGCGCACGTCAGACGCAACTAATCCTGATCCATGGAAACGTAGACTTATTGGTCATGGTCTGGCTATGCCGAGTCCAAGTAATTGAAGCTTTGGTTGAGTCTCGCTGAAAACTAACAGCGATTAGATTATATTAACGAGCGACAGCCACGTTAATTTTCTGTTTTTTTGTTGGCCGTTTTGTTTTGCCAAATCACTGAGAAAATGGATTCCAGTATATTTGGCAAAGTACAAGGTTATGCGGGCTGTACCACACGACTAATATTATGAACTGGAATTATTGGTCGGTTCATACGAAAAGAAGATTTAAGCCGCTGTAGAACACATGGTTCAGTGTGCAGTGAGTGGACAATGCGAACTGACGAAAAGTAGAGTCATCTTTGCAGCCCCTGGTATTATGTACACCGACATTGCGGTTCTTGTAGCCCCGACATTATGGCTTTCTCGAACTCCGTGATTGAGGTAGTAGCAGCCCCGACATTGCGGTTATCTCGTTCCCCGACGTTGTGGCATTCCGTTTTTCAAAGCCTCGACATTAGGTTACACTTTTGCTTTTTCTTGACTTGCCAGAGATTTTGTCGTCTCAGTAATAATTGCTGTTTTGATCTGCATTGCTGATACAATTTGAAAATTGCTAGTTGTTTAATGCTATCGTTTGGGAAAAACGCTTGCAAGAAACAATGGGTCGCTTGAGACTAGCGGACATGTTTTAAGCTTTGTTCTGTTCTAGGTGACGATCTTCCTATTGAGGAGCAGAAACATCACGATCCTTTTTTAGAGAAACAAACAAGCGAGAATAGTATAACCAACCAGTAAAGCCAGTATATTTAGAAACTAACTAACCAATAGAACTTTAGCACAGGAAACATTTAGTTGGTTTTATCATAATAAACCAATAATAGGAATTACGTGATTGTAAAAATACAATACATACGCCTTACATACGTGAAAGTGTATTTCCCTTTAAATGTTACTCGGGTAGTAATAAAATTGTCTTAATTATCATATCAAAAATTACTAAGACAACATATATTATTAGGAACATATAATAGATAGGCTACGTATACTTAATTACTCTAGTAACCATTAATTTCCCTCTAAAAATCATTTAAAACACATAAAAAGTTTGAAAAGATATTAAAAACACGTTAAGGCGCTAATAAAAATGACCCATCCATCGGATGATGTACAAAATTTTATTCAAACTTGTATACCTCTCATACAAAAACGTTGGCAGAGGAATTTTCTCATTACAGCACAAGGATAACCATACATCACTTTGGAAAATATGGCTTTTAGGGTAACAATATATCCAATAAATATATTAATCACACCCTATATGTTTACCATTACTGTTTATTTATAGACGCATTTGAAGTTTTTTCCATTACAGTAAAATTATTATTATTATTTGAATACTTAGTCATCAATTAAATTTTCTCCAATAGAGTTTTTTATATCTGAAACTAGTGGACCCCACAGACGTTGTCCTGCATGATTGCATTTGAAGTACTTAGTCATCAATTAAATTATTCTCCTTGAACCCAATAGTAGTGTTTTATATCTCACACGCACAGAAGAAATATATATATCTGAAATTAATCTAACAACAAAAAGAGGCAGGGAAAGATTTTTTGCTCTGTGTTATTTACATTACCTATTTCCTCGATGTGCGATTACTTGTTTCCTTAGCTAAAAGTTTAATCATAGAGTTGTACTATGAATATGAATACAATTTACAAAGACAAAGAACTCCGTAAAATGAAAAGATGATATAATTTTCCGGTTACTATAAAGGCCGGCTAAGTCGGATTGCGGTCCAACGTTATCCTAGTAACGCTGCAATTTTATTGCTTGCATTGCAATTGCATCCAGGCTGTTGTTAATCGCTATCATTATGGAACTACTAATATACGACTCTATTTTTTTATAATATAAGGTATATATACTATATATTACAAAAAATATAAAAGTATACTTAAAGTATTTAAATAATACGTTAAATCACGTTAGTCCCTAAGAAGAAAAATTCGCAAATATATCCGTCCCATATCCTGTATCATATGCTGCATATTTGCATAGTACGCCTTTTTATGTTTATGTTCGAGTCTTTATGAAATATGTTACCATATTTAAACAGTAACTAAGCAGTTTAAATAAGCAATAAAATCACATGAAATAAATTATAACTTATTTTATACGAAATCCCTTCCTATCTAAAATTAAACACAGAACTATTTAAAAAAAATATATAACAACTAAGTCATGTTCAAGCTATTTGGCTATGAATAACTTAGACGCGTTTGGGCATCCTTCCATTAGCTAAGACTTAATTAAGCTAGGCGGCTACTATAGCGAAATTTGGACGATACTAATCCCCTCATCAACATTCTCCTCACGAGTTTTCGTTTGTATGAGAGTACGCCAAATGTCAATACAAGTCTGCCATCAAATTTCGCAATTTAGAAAATCATATTCCATCGGAAATTATTCGCCTTGCAGGTTAAGTGCTTGTAAATTGCTTTGTAATGCGATTGAGATTTTAAAACGATTAATTTCCTTAATTTATGATTCATTTTAGGTTGAAATATGTGTTTTTAAAATCTTGTAACTTTTAGGTGTTTATCTAATGATTCATTAATATCCATACTCAAAGACATTTCATTAAGTTCTTAGTAAAATTATTATTTGAACTACGTTTATATCAATTATTTTATATATTTAACAAAATTATAAATTATATTGACTGGATATTTATTAGAAAAGTGTTGTTTTTGGGAAGCATTTTTACGCGTTAGATTCCACGAAATTTAGTAAATTAAATCTTATTAAACGGAAAGAGCACTGGAAATACTAGGAATAAAACCAATCACGGTTTAAATTAATTATTACGCGTGGTAAACATTACAAGCAAGCATATTCTACTAACATTTATAGCAAATTATACTTCACAGGGATAATTAAAGTTTATTAGTTTCCATTCGAGATCTAAGTGCTAGATCTGATTCTGCGCTGAATGTTACAGATTATAACTGCACTTCGAAATCAATATAACTCAAACAAGCTATGATTAATTGAGTCGAAGATGAACTGTTTCGATTCCAGTGAGAATCTATTAATAGTGATTTCATCGGATATCTAACAATACACACATACCACATAATGTACTCTAGTTTATATTATACGTTACCGCTTTCGGACTTTCATTGTTTATACATGCGTTTAACCAATTCGAAACAACCTTATTGTACTAAAATACTTGTGCTTAATGGAATCGATGCAGAAATGTACCAGTACAGAAATGGTTGACTAAAAAAAACAAAAACCATACCTGTAAGTAAACGTTATTACGCACACTGCTGAATAGTTTTTGTGTTAGCAATTAAAATTAAAATACACCATGATTGCGTAAAGTACTCAAATATTCGAATGAAACAGAATTATTGGCCAAAACTAGTTCATATAATTGAGTTCAGCTAAGTAACGATAACGGGTGGGTTTGAACGGTGAACATATATTATCAGTTTTGGCGGATAAAAGCTATCAAGCACACCTGAGACTTATTTTACGCCCCGCGTGCCAATTTCCCTATTTCGTATCTACGTGGTTACCTGGAGCCTTGGGAGTAATTCCACAGAAATTACAAAAGTCATGTCAATAAGGTTTTTTATATGTATCCTTTTTCAACGCCCTTTTTAGAATTAAACGCTGTGTGATCTCACTCACTGTTAATTTTATAACACAGTAAAGATAAAGTTAGAGTCATATATTGTATATTGAAGACAGTTGGTTGGTTTTTGGAAGTGTTAGTTACAACTTCGTCTTAGTTTTAAGTTCAGTCTTACAAATTACAATATAGTAAGATTGAATTCTAACTGAATTATTCCGAATATTTAAAAAAATATTATTTTGTCCCATTCGGTGTCGAGACCCTTGGTGGACCCTCGGGGTCCTAGCGCTATAAGGCTTTTTAAGGAAATAGCAAAAAGGTTAGTCGACATCACAGGAGAGCGAAGAGCTAGCAGCTACCTCGGACAAAGAATTACTCTAGCTATTCAAAGGGGGAACGCTGCCAGTATCTTCGGAACCTTGCCCAAAGGGACTCCTTTTAATAATATATTTTAGTTATAATATTTTTAGGTTAGGTATTGTTTTTTGTTAATTTATGTTAGCAGTATTATGTTATTTTTATCTTAAAGATTGAATATTATTTCTTTATTGACGTTAATAAATATGTTCAAAACTAAATTTGTACATTAAATGACAAATAGTATCTAAATGTTCAATTTTATTACAGCGGTCAACGAAGTTTGAACTGTATTTTACAATGTTTTTAATAGGTAAAGTTTCGTGACGTTTGATCAGCACTTCTCTCAGGACATTTGTATTCCATCAATTTGCACACATCACGTATGCACCAAGGCGCCAGTGATCGTTTGTTCAGAGTGTGCGCCGCATAACTCATTGATAACCCTCTCCTTGCCTCGATACATGTCATAATACTATTTGGATCCATAGATATATTACTGAAGGGTTATATTTTTTTACTGTAATGCAGTTCTAGTTTGGACTGCATTAGATAAGGTAAAATTTTCAAGATTGGGTAATAAATATATTCGCAATTATTTCAAAACACTTACTCTAACTTACTATAATAAATTAATTACTAAAATAATGAATGCTTATTAAAATGGTTAAGAGCGTGCGGACGATCGATATTGAAAATCGCGGCACTTATAAAACTAAGAAAAGTACAGACTTTTCTGCCGACATTACTATACCATGTCTGTATATGGTATACTGATAAAGAGAAACCATTCATCGAAGAAATTATTGGTATTTAAAATAATAACTCTAGGTAAAATACTGCAATGGATATAAAAGCAGCTCGGCTCGTCGCGACGCCTACAAACTAAGTTTGGCACTTGAAATTCTTCTTGGCGTTTTAGGGAACGTTAAATTACTTATATTAGAAAGACAGCGCACATGACCGGCGTCTTAATTTCTTCTCTGTATTTGACGCTATATTAACTTTTAAAGAACCCCTTATTTTTGTATAAAAGACAGCACTCAGAATCCAGGTTACATTTTATTTAAGTCTTTCAATGAAATGTTTGCCTGACTTCTTTCACTGACCATTTATGAAAACAAAATATGAAACTCGTCAACATACACTGAATGAAAACGCTGTATAACCTTCAATATTTTAAAGTTTACCTCCGTTTCGTTTTATCTTAGACCCATAGATACTATTAACCCGCAAAACAATAAAATAAAAAATATATTCGTATTATTAAATACGAAATATGTATTATGAAACATTTTTGATTTGATTGTATAACTAATAAAATAACTACTATACGTATACGTAAGTAATGTTTCAAATAAAATGATATCCGGTTAGGTCCCGCGAGTATCTGAACGGTTAATTAAATAGAATTTCTCTCTAGAGAACGCTGCTTGTAGATAATATTGTATACCTTCAACTTATACAAAATGATAATTAAGACGAACCCTAATTATTTCTCCCATTTCGTTGAAAGAATTTATGTTTTATGGTGATTCCTTTACATTCATTTTGCGTTGCTCAACTGTCTCGACTAATTAGTATTGTGTTCATTGGGAAGAAAAATTTTCTTTTGTTTCTGTCACTGGCTTTTCATGTTACACGCTAATTTGTTATAAATGGAAGTCTGAATGAGAACAAGTTATAATTGAAATTAAATAGAGAATGCCACATTTTTATGTAAAAAAAATACAATTAATTGAGGCTTAAATAGCGTTTTATAATATAAACTGGCTTTCAAAATGTTTTTTTTTTAAAGTTTAAAAAGTCACTTTAATACACATTCTATTTCTATAGAATGTCGAACTTAATTCTTTAAGTCTTCAAACACTTCCGAACAGACCTAATATTAATTTTTAAATAAATCGCAATGATGTGTTTCTTAAGTTTATTAATTTTAACTCGGGATTAGAACCCGAGTCCTCATGATCTGCATTCGAATATGCTAACCACGGAACCAATGAAGTAGTTAGTTTGGTTATTGTCAGCGTGTTCGTGGAAAGTAGAATACGGATATATTAACATCACCAATTAACATAAGTCGTGTACACATAATATTCCATATAAAAGAGCCTAGACCTAAGACAATTGTGTATATAAAGAAGGCATGGCAAAGAAAGGGATGGGAAAATGCGGGGGAGGTTTTTTTATGATACGTAATTCAAATTATAATACAAATCTTTCAACACGTTCAAATAGCGTCTACTAACTTTAATCAAAAATAATAAAATAATAATAATGTATATTTATAATTAATGCAATAAAAACTTTACTTTGTTTATTATATCAATAATAGCCTAGTTATTTTATCATTCTCTATCAGAATCGTGTTTAAACAACGGTCGTGCGTTTAGCGACAATCGTTGATTACTCGCAGCGTTCGCGTAATCATTGACTCGTACCCAGTACGTGCAGTGCAAATGTACTCGTTATTCAGGGACGAGCTGATTCTACAGTGTTGTTATGTCATTCAAACGTGACTGATAATTAACCTGAAATCAGCACATTTGTTTATGGCGTGATATTGAGGCTCCGGCTTTCGAAAGGAGGGACATGTTGTATATATATTGTTGACCCAGTGACAACCCAGAGATTCTCTTAGTTTCCTTAAAATACTCTCCCATAGAATCTGAAACTTAACGCTAACAAAGAACAGACAGAAGAGGAAACCATTTATTAAGAAATTATGAAATGTTCACAAACTTTTTAGTTAGTTTAATACGAAAATAGAACTCAGAGTACTCAATAATTAAGTAACAGAACGTTTTACTATACATTAAGTGGTAAATCCACTTTGATGTATAGGTATCGTATACTGGTGACTTCTACTTATGACGTATGCTCGTAAGAATGGTTTCTCGACATTTTAAAATTATATTATACTGCGTAAATGATCGTAACAGCATAACATAACCTTTTATAAAATTGTGTGATTGTAGTAAACAGTATTCTTTATATTGTACGTAAGATTTTAACAAATTATAATAAGAGCTAATTCACCTAAGTAAACAAATCGATATGTATTAGATACATAAGGTGCTCGAACCAAAACGTCGCGTATTTGCTGAGCAAATTGAATTACTCGCCGAGATTGTTTAATTTTAAGCGTAAATGTTGATCTTTATAACAAAATATTTTCTCCCCAATGTGTTTCTAAATATATGTTCTAAAAGTAAAACTTGTTTTATTAATCTGTTATATTATATAATCTAATTAAATAAAAACAAATATATATTAAACTGGTCTGACAAATTTACGAAAATAATATTAATCTGACGTTTAATAAAACGCTAGCTCAGTTTAATCTCTCAGTCGTGCTTGACTTAAATTATAATCACAGATAAGCGACAGCTTAATTTAAGTTTTCTATTTCTATCTTATCATTTTTGTCATCTTTCGACGATGGATGTTTGCTGCAAATACGGCTAAGAAGTACGAATTATAAAATTTTGGTTATTAATACATTTTAATACAATATTTTTTGCAATAATGATATTTTAACACGCTAAGTAAGGCCGCTTTTTTGTTTAAATTACATATTAGATAATGTCAAAGTGTCAAAAATCACATGTTCTTAAGAATTAAACTAAATGATTTTTTTAATTTCAAATCTAGCGAATATGTAAAAAGCGTTAAAATAATTTTAGGCAGATTAGAAAAGGTACAAATTATACTTATAATAACCGCTTTCATCTAAAACATTCTCCATTGAAGAGGGTAAATGCAAGTACACTAAAAGCTTCCCTGTGTCAGAAAGACGCCTCAGGCCTTTCTTTCTTAGCCACTGGGAATCTTTCTCTTTATGATCGGAACACGAAGTACTTGGGACGATCTCAATTCAAATTTTATTCAATGGTAGAATTTCAGATCATTACTTTGAACTTTATTTTCTGTATAATTTTGCTTTATTATACATATTATTATGTTTGTAATTAAAATCCCATTTTAGAATACCAGAGTGGATTTAATCGGCTAACCAAATGGAAATTTGCTCTTATTTATAATTAGTTCTACGAAAAATCGAACAACGTTTTAGCCTTTTGTAATGTTAATCTAAGGCCTTGGCGTGATAACACGCAGTTTGTTATTGAACAACGTCAAACGATTAACTTATTTACTAAAACTAATATTGCCTTATTGATATATGAAGTCTATAATAAAACAAAATATTTGTTCATCGCACCGCCAGAATTGTGATGATGTTTTTATCATGATTAATGCAATGATAATAATAGTAATTGCTTTTGGGAGTAAGTACGAGCCACGGCTGTCTATTTTGCTCACTTAGGTGTCTTAGTTATAAGCGTGGCGATAACACAAACCAACGGAGTTAAGCGAGACGCAGTCTCTTTAGCAGAGCATTGTATTAGCATTTCATAGCATTTATTTATTCTTTTGTGATATATTAAACATTAAAGCTGATAAATATGTCATGATTATTTATATTTATTGATATTGATATAAATCTAAATATATTATTCAGTAGCTACCAATATAAAGTGCAAATCGTTTATCGTGGAGTCAACAAGTCATGCAAACAAAAATCGCGGTAAAGTGCTTGGTTTCGCTTCTGTTTATATAACATCAATATTCAAAGCTTGTAGAAAAATCTGGCGTTGCTCGGCACGGGGCTTAGCCGTTCAGTTTCAGCCGTGTGTTTATGCAGCGGGCACGCTTCACTGATTTCCTCGACGACAAAATGCACTCACGTAGACTCCGTGTGCACTCAGCCAAGAATTGGAATGCACTAATATTATTGATCATAGGATCGATAGTCGTAACCCGAGCTGAGTCCCGCCTACCGAATCTTCTAGACGCTACTTCAGTACACTATGTAAATTTGATAATAGTCACATAGCCTCTAACAAATTCTCCTTCAGAATTTGAATCTGTGATAAGTCTTCTAGGTTAAATATATCTGATATTATACGAATACAACTCGACAAATAATAATATGTCGATATTATGATATGATTTTTTTGTTTTCAATTCATGTGTCATATATCTGTCTGTATTGCGAGGTCTGTCATAATTTCCATCTTCATTTAAAAAGCTTTTATAGCAAACCGGCAGAGGCTCACCTGATGTTAAATGATACTGTCGGCATGACACTTTTAATGCCAGAAGGCTCGCGAGTGCGTTGTCGGCCTATTAAGAATTGGCACCCTATTTTCTTGAAGTATCCTATGTGAAATTGGATCAAAATTACTTCAGTGTGCAGCTGGTTCCCCATACTGGTGGTACGCGGCGGAAACTTTAGACGTCGAGAGGATTCGGAGCCTTGGCTTGACAGTAAACTGTATTTTTTTTTTTTTAGAACGGGGGCAAACGGGCAGGAGGCTCACCTGATGTTATAGACACCCCCCCCCATGGACACTCTCAATGCCAGAGGGCTCGCGAGTGCGTTGCCGGCCTTTAAGAATTGGTACGCTCTTTTCTTGAAGGACCCTAAGTCGAATTGGTTCGGAAATACTTCAGTGGGAGCTGATTCAATAGTGGGGTGGGGCAAAACTGCCTTGAAAAAGCTCAGTTGTGGAAGGGGAGTGAGGTATAGGTGGAATGATTTTCTGAGTCCGATGATGAAACTAGTGGGTATTAATGAACAACTCCTTGAACATTGAAGATAAGGACCCATCTTACGCAAGCAAAGGATCAAGGTCGGAGAGGGTTGGTCGTGACGATTCGAACGCTTGGTTGTAAGGTAAGTGGAAGGAGTGGATGGGAGCCCGCCAGAGTGAAGCAGTATATGGGGCGAATTTGGTTATAAGTTGATTGGGGGTGAAGTACGCCGTGTAGACACAGTGAGGTAATAGTTTCCTCAAATAGCGAAATAAGTGTTGATATGTAAGCCAAGTATTAATGGTTGTTAAAAAGTGTTTTGAAAAGGAGAGGAAAGGGTGATTAGGGAAAAGAAACTGGGGAAATTTTCAATTTGAATAAAAAATATTTTTAAAAGTAACACAGTTTAGTGATTTTACCAGTATTCAAATTAGTAAAATATTTAAACTTCTATTCACCTTAAATATGTAAATCGATAGAGACTAAATTGATTGACAGCTGCATTAATAGTTTTTTTTAAATTTGCAAATGCGCCAAAACCTATCATTGTTAAGCCATGCATAATTAAGTTGTTTAAAGGGATTATAGTATATGGATATATCGTATTTGGTAGCAAGTTAATGTGAGCAAGTGCACTTATCCCAAATTAGTAGGGATGGCAACGTTGAACACGCCGAGCCATTCCTGAGCACCGTCTATCGCGGAACGTGATCCCCTGAATCTTACACCTTCATAATTTTAAGCAAGCCGCATAGATTTACATTAGAATTCGAAAACATAATTTATTACATTAAATTCCTTATTATAATGACGTGTTAAGGCAATATAGTAAAAATTTTCAGTGCACTTATCGAAAAATGTCCGAAGAATTGGTCTTATTCATTCGAATTGCAATACAGTTCAACGTTTATGCGTTTTAAAACTAGCCATTGTGCTCGTAACATAACAACAGAACAGATCCGACAGCGGAGAAGGTTCCACAATAGCTCATTCCGCTCCCCTAATGCTGCAATTAGAACGAGAAATACTAGTGAAAGGATTTGTCTGTCGCTAATGAAGACTGCAACTTAATTGTATTTAGGTTTCCTTCCTAAAGAATTCTCTTTTCCCGCTTCTTTTAATGCTAATTGAAGTATAGGTATTTACACTAATTAGGAGTATCGTTAAATGGAATGGATTTTTAATTGTTTTTCTTGATCTAACTAAATCGTCGTTTTATTACTTATTATTATTGGACTTACATACTTGGAAAAATCGAGATTTCCTTTCTACAAAATACTTAGTATGTATTTTAGGTTTGTTTGTGATTCAGTTTGTAAATGTGGTTTTATAATCCTACAGTGCAATTAGATATTATAGTATCAATGAGCAGAATAATTCAGGGACAACAACAACTGAGAAAGTTAACTATAAAAACCATTTATAAGTAGCAAAGGATAGCAAAACTCATAGATTAACCTATTTCATCCAAAGAAAAAGACAACAAAGATGATTAATTAATAATTGGCCGCAAGAGGAGCTTCTACGGAGTAAAACTTAATTACTTTTCTCGGCTGAATCCTAAGGCTAAATAATTCATACACTACCGAGTCCAGGCTTAAATACGTGACATTTTTCGACACGAGACTAAAATTGGCTTGGCTTTTAGCATATCCCGTGGTAAAATTTACGATAACATTTTCATACAGATGGTTATTTAAACATACCTTTACAGGCATTAATTTATACGTTGATAACGCGACAAGTAATGGAATATCGATTTCACCATGAACAAAAATATATTCCGTCATGCTTTTGCTGCTACAGAAAAGGATTTTAACTAAAAATTGGCATGAACACAGTTGTATATTGCTTTTCATTCTGCATAATTGCACTGTACAAGATGATATCGCCTAAAGTACTGACACAAATATACACATTACCTTTTATGTAAACTGGGAAACGTTACAAAATGTATTTCATATCTTTCGATTATATATTTTTATAAAAATTACTGAATCCACATTATTTCTCTCAAGATCGACACAGATGCCACAAATTCCATATAATATCAAAAAACATCACATTAAAACTATTATTTTCGCTGAAAATGCTAGTTGTTACAGAAAACTCAAAGGAATGTAGCCAGTTAACCGGTCTTCAATATCTCAGGGGATTACAGGGACACGTTCCGTTCAGTCGGCAATAGAACTTCTACTCTCAAAGACAATTTCAATGTTCTTTTCTCGTCTATACTCTATAGCTGACATATAATTTCGATTCGATACTAACGGTTATACAATACACAACTGAATTGGGATTTCAGCTTTGGATTTCACCGAATACGCTCTTTTAAGGATGTCTCACAAACAATGTATTTATTTGGAGTGGCCTTTTCAAACAGCTCATCCGGCAGATTCGGTCGGATCAGTATTTCATTTCTATTTGTGTTCTGATGTAAAATTTTGTTTATTTTCTGTTATGTTATATATTATAGTTTATGTTATAATAATCAGATAAATATTTGTAAATTTCTCTTAAAGAGACATTTTTTAAACTAAGTAAATTTTATTGTCTGGAAAAGCATCCAATTTCACTTAACCTTTATGTGTGTGAGTTTTTATAATTCACACATATTAACAAAAGACCACCGCTAGCCTTACCTTCTGCAATGTTTGCATTCACAGGTAATAATATAAAATTGTATTAATCAAAACAATATAACAAAACGACATGTATAATGTATATATACATTATTATTATGACAGAAAGTAAGGAAATTTTTCAAAATAAGTAACGAAACAGGCCGTCCATCATGGATGATAAAAACAACTGTTTAAATTTTCTAATAATTTGTCTAATAAAGTCTAATTATTCATATTTGTAGATATCGCTTTAAAATGTGTCACAAATACATGAGAGTACGAACTCTCATTCCCTTGTCGGGTGAAAAGACATAAATTCCAATAGCCAACCGTTAGTCTTTTTAATATGCGCAAAGTGTTTTGTTTCCGCGTTGAAAAATGCATTTATCCTATAGTGAGACAACGTGACAGATTTATTTTCAACTCCTGTATCTGAAACTCCTTCGGTATTACAAAGTTAGTATACACGTTTTTTACGAGAAAAGTGGATTAAGATTCGCTATATACGTTATTATATCCGGTACGTTCGTATGATTTATAGGCTAACTTTGCTAAACTTTTGCATGTCATCTACCGGCTCTTTGGGAAAATTTCTAAAGAAAGTTTAAACTTTTTACGTTAGACGGATGATGGTGACTAACCTAGTTTAATATTATACGCTAGATTACTTTTAAGTTTTTTACATGTATTTTAAATCTATTAGAAAAATCTAAAGAACAAATGAGTTCTTGTAAAATATAAAAAAACGAATATTTATTATTTTAAAATGAACCACACTCCAACTACA